>JARJCP010000022.1:0-600000 GCA_029281795.1 Mycena crocata | reverse complement strand
CAACAGGACAGACCACGCGAAGAATATGCACATGCGTAGACTGGCCAGACGCAGATCAGACCAGAGACAAGACAGTTTTATTTATCTTACCTGGACTGTCGATTCCACCATACCGAACACCGAAGGAGTAAAAGTACGAATGTGACCCCGTCGCGTTGCCGACCCGAGCCACTCAGAGCCCAACGAGTTCTCTTTGTATGAGAACAGACTGGTACCATCCGGGCCAGTACCATCACGCGTCGCTGTGAAATCACCGATGTTAGCGTTCGCTAAAGTCTGGGGATCCTCAGCCAGCGTAAAGTCCTCCAACGGCAAAAGAGACATGATATGGAAGAAACCAAGAAGAAACCCATGAGGCTGCGCGTCATCGATACAATCAGTGGCTATGTTTCAGGCACGTCAGTGGCTGTGCTGAGAAGTTTTTTGGACTGCGATGGTTTGGCGACTGGAATTCTGCGCTCTCTTGTCGGGTTTACTCTAAATTGGCCATAGACATTAAAGCTACACTCCGATTCCAAGCACATTAGGTACTATTCGACAAAGCAAACAGGACCGATAAGAAGGAGTAAAAAGTTTCAGAGCTAGTCGTCCCCGTCGGAGCCTGTAGAGCCTTCATTGTCCCCCGGGTCCGAGCTTCCCGAATCTTCGCTGCGCACCACATCAAAAGTGGCTTCTATCAACGCGAGTCCCGCTCACCATAGATTCCCAGCGGGTACTCCAGGAGGCATCTGGTGGACAAGTGACATTACAGTGGGAAGCAAGCAACGAAGATATGTCAGTAGCGAAGTTGCCGACTCACATCAGTGGCTGCACCGGCTAAAGTTGCCCCTACCGTTCCGATCCAGACCGATTCGGACGAGGCTCAGGTTCCGGGTATACGTAGTATTTACTATGGATACGATTCGGGGGAATAACAACTACGAATGAAAGGTGTTCAACTGTTCACATATTAATAATATCGGCATCATGCCCACGGTCTGCCGCTCTTGCTCGGCAATGTATACAACCGAATGCACCCAAGCGATCACATATATACGGCTCTACCAGCAACGGAAGTCCTTCGTCGGCCAAGTGTCCCGACGAGAAGCCCACCAGCGAATATAGCTAAGGAGCCAACATCAGTGGCGCGCTTTCAAGCCAACGTATAGGACAAACATGGTAAATGTTCCCTGATTCGGCACACGTCAAGTTGGTGTCGATTCTCTGCATGTATGCGAACATCACGATATTTTGCCCAACAAAGGCATCGTACCCAGCCTCTTCGTTGTTATCTATATATACCTGCGGCTACGGGATGTATCGCCATGCCCAACCAACAGAGCAATCGACTCACATAAAGTGCACCGGCTGCTGCAGGTAATTCTGCGCCTTCAATATCGCAGGAAAGCCAAGAAGAAGTTACCACGCCGCCCTGGTCAATACATAGTTAACAGGGCCACGAAATGGAGACAGTTGAATATTCACGTACTTCCTGTGCCGAATCCAAACCGAGAATGGTCCTCAAAGCCTCATACTGAAGTCGATGAAGCTCTACCAGACGGCAACCAATCTGAAGCGGGCAGACAAGGCGGACAAGGAATCCGCCATCCTACAAACCAGGTAAACCACGAACATTAAATAATTCTTCATTCGTACCTTCTTCGTTACCATGTCTACTCTCCCGAATAATTCAGCCGTATATTCCAGCAAAACACCTCTTTCATCGTCCAAGGGGTGTTGTTCTCCCGCGATGTCCTTAAAGGTGAATAGATGACCGAATTCCAGGGAGCGTTCTCTGGTAGGGACGCAATGGACTCCGTATTGCAAACCAGCGAAAAAGTGTGTCGGTTCTTGGTCGTAAACATCGGCGAGATTATAGGACATCGGTGTACACAGTCAGAGGAAACCCCTGATGCTGAGAGTTTGACACTTTGGACCCTAAAGGCTGATCGTGCGCCAGACCGGATTCAGCACACCACGAATTTCTATCCACCCGCTGCATATATGCGAACATCGCCATCTTTTGCCCAACGGGAATGTCAAAACCAGATTATTTCGTGCATACCGAAAAAGTTGACGCCGCTGACATCTGTATTCAGTGTTATGTGACCAGCCGCGTATATTCTCGTCTCAACCGCGAAAGTAAGATACACTACTGACCTGGCCGGCGACGAAGATGTGGTTTTCAAGGCATTTACGTAGACTCTTCTATTGCCTCATTACTGGGGGCGCAATGTACACACCCCAAGCCACCGAACCGATCGCAAAGGTACGGTTCTACCAACAGTGGGAGCCGGCTAGGACCTAATGGCTCGGATAAGCACCCTTCCAAGGCGTAGAGCTACAAGATTCCTGTCAGTGATGCGTCCTTCAATTTAAAGAATGGCACATACGTGATGAGGCGTGCTCGAGATAGCAAGCGTCGAATCTGGCAGCGTCGAGTCTGCATCTATCCTCTGCATGTAGGCAAAGAGAGCGACATTCTGCCCTGGTCGAATTCTACTGGCGTCTTCTCTGTCACGGATTTGAACCTTTCAATTCCGGATTATACTTTACGTTGAATCCAAAGAAAAATACACTCACATATATCGCTTTTTTCGGCAAATCCTGACCGCAAATTTCGTTCAACAGCCAAGAAAACATCACCACTCCCCCCTGGTCGAAAGTCGAATAAGGGAAGATAACGGGGCCCAGCTATGGTTGCTTACTTCAATCTGGCAATCAGAGACGAGCATGTTTTTCAAAGCCTCGTACTGAAGTCGGTAAAGCTCAACAAAACAGCAGCCAATCTTTTTTGGGCAGACGAGGCGAATAAGCCATCCGAAGTCCTACTATTCGCGTCAAGTTATTCCAATGGGGAAATTGGGATTTGCACCTTTCTGACCACTCCGTCTACCCTCCCAAACAGTTCTGCTGTGCACTCTACCAGGCTACCTCTCTCGTCCGAGGGGTTCTCCTCCGAGAACAAGTCCTTGAAAGTGAAAAAATGTCCCGCGGCTAGGGTGCGTTCCCTAGTCGGAAGGCAGTGTACACCGTATTGTAACCCGGCGAAAAAATGTGTGGGCTCATGGTCGAAGAGGTCAGCAAGATTCATTGTGAGGGGTAAAGCTTTCAATTCACGTATTAAAAAGAAGTCGCCAGCTTTAGGAGGCATAATTACATAATCTGCAAAGCGCGTACATGGCAGTGCTCCATCGGCCGCGTATACAGAAAGGCTTTCTTCAGCTACTGACATCGCGGAGCTCGGCAGGGTCTAAAATAGTGTAAACAGAACCTCTGAACAAGTATCTCTGCTGGAAGTCAATTATAGTTAGTCCAATGAGGTTGAGCGTACCATAGTCAACACCTTTCCATCGTCATGGTCCACCCGAATCAAAGCTGCTCTACAGATTATGTCGTCTCCCACGTTAAATTCGATCGGCCGTGCTGCTTCTCCGACGCGGCGTGCGTTTCCAGGGAAGGATATACTGTGAAAAAATCAGTACGTCCCTAACAAGCAGGCATTGACGAACGAGATGTTCAGCGGTGTATGAAGAAAGTTCGGGGATGAAGATCCGCAACAAGTCCGACAAGACACACCCTGAAGCGGGAAGTTAGTCAAGAGATTTTGAGAACAGAAAGACCCGTACCGCTTCCAAAACGTCCGCGCTACGTATTTGTTGTAGGAAACGATCTTGTCTAGCCATAATTTCCTGTGCCACGATGTTGGCATCCGGAGGGAGGGCAAGCGTGACGACTGTTAACGATCCCCAGGGCATGTGCGGTTCCCTCTGATCATAATGAGACGCGGCAATTAAATCGATGTCACTCACCTCCACAGCGATTTCAGAGACACAGCCGGCGAAGACCACGGTGTACTCCGAAGGCCAGGGGCGCACGTCTCCGAAAGCTCGGAAGTCGGGGCCTTTGAGAGGCCTGTAGGCAAAGGCAGAGCCCAAGCCATCCACAGTAGTCTGCAGTCGAGTCGCTGCGAATTCAACGTTGTATACGCCGTCCTTCAAGAGTGGACCCAGGTCACTGAGAATGGCAGACATGTCAAGAAGCAGGGGTGGGGGGATAAAGGAGGTCAATGAACACCGCCACAGTATAGGCTGACCGATCTGCCCACATCTACTGCAGATGAACAAACCGCCGGAGACGGGGATGCAATATTGTTGTCTGGTCGGTCGAGGTTAGTGCTGGACTGGGCTGAAACGGCGGGAACGGACGCGGTGGTGAAAACCAGAGAGTGTTTGTGTACGACAACTATCCTGTCTGATGATAACAAAACGGCACAGCCACGGCGTCCCCTCGCGCCATACTTGCAGACGAAAGAAAGCGATTGGAAAATTGTTTGCCAATTCACGGCGGTATATTGAAGCGGTCAGATTCTGAGAGGGACAAATAAATAACTAAATAATGCTGCGCGAGTTAAGTCAACACTGATCGGCAACACATGTAATTAATAACTAGACATGGGAGGTCTGCGAGCGCGGCGTAGCTCGATACCTTTGTGGACAAGAGCGATGAGGTTCAGAAAATGGTGTCTCCACATCGAGTCTGAAAAAAGAAAACGAATCAACGAAGTAATTAACGCAGAAGACAAGCACGTACAGTGAGGATCCATACGCAAACAAACGCTCCCCTCGTCTGCCTGCATTTGGCGCCCGGTCCTACACGGCACGCCTTCCAAGGTCCAAGCAGTCCGATACGCCGTGGGGTAAACAGCATCCCCGAGGGCGGCACCGAAGGGGATGTACGGGAACAGCACGGTAAAACATCCTCGGTCCGAGGTGAGACGAGGCGTACATGGACAAGTGGTCGCCGAACCACAAGTGTGCGAGTTAGGGGCTTCAAACACCACATCGAAGCCCCTCATATACGCCTTCTCCACAAGCACCATTATTCTGGAGCTCTCGCCGGGATGTACAACGTTAACGACAGGGCGATTGGGCATTGTCGCACCGATGAATGTAGACCCAGGCTGTAGATGGATAAGACCCAAGTGTGTGACCGCCCCGAATTGATGAGTAAAAGGCGCATGTGGAAGACAGTGAAGGGCGCTGGGTGTAGTGGATGACAAGAGCCGAATGGTCTTCTCCCCGTCGGGACGAACGAAGAGGAAAGAGCGATCCACCCCACTGCGACAGTTCCCCTCCCGATACACTCCGGCGAATTTGTACGACGTGGTGAGGTCCAGAAAACGGGTGACCCAAGGTAACGAATTTTGAGGGCAATGGACTTCCAGATTATGGACGAGCCGTTTCCCTCTACCGTACAGCAGGAAAGGGATGCACGCTCCTGCCAAGACAGACAGAGTTGCCGTCTGCATGAAGCGCACTTCTCTCGGACACAGCCCAAAGTCCAGTAGCAGGTTGTCGACCAGCAACATCACGCACTTGGGGTACTCGGAACGCAACGCACGCGAAACTTGAGAAATTTGCACCAATTCCGCCACCCTCAAGTTGGCCATGATAGCAAAGAGAATCTCCACAGGGAAGGCTATGGAACGAGCACTCGTCAGGGACACGTTATTGATGATGTAGAATGGGCCACATACACGCATGGGGTCGTTCGAGCGAAACACGATCGCGCACTGGACCAGCGTCGAATGACGGGCCGCTGACCTCTTTTTGCACGTCAGAAGAGAAGGCCACGGGAAGACAGCCTCCAAAACTTACCGGGGCTTCCACTAAGGCTTTCACTGGACGCAGCGGTAGCACTGACGGGCACTGAAAGATGGAAAGATAATCAACACCAACAGCGGCGTGAAGCGGATGACATACCAGTCAAAATGCGGGGCGAATATTTGTCCATGTGGTCCATGACCAAGGCGAATAGCTTCTGAGACTCTAACGAAAGCTTGAATAACGTTACGGCGCCCACGTCTTCGAATAGCTGGTGCCACTCCGTCCCGTAGGGCACGTCGACCAATCGTCGAAGTCGCGATTGCGCATCAGGACATATGTCGGTGTCTGGAGCAAGCACCGTTAGCGATGATGCAGCCAGCGAATGGACGGATTTACCGATGTCATCAAGGGGGATGCCGTCACGCGGATACCACACGGGCGAGAAAGCTTAAGGTAGTCAGATACGTATTCAAGCGCAGAGGGAGGCCACGGTACCCGGAAAACGATCCATAACGATGGAGAGCAAGGGATAGAAAGGAAGGACAAGAGATGTAGAGCTGGTATGGAGGACGATCTTTAATGGCTTTGGGATCTCAGACAAGGGGCGAATATGGAGTGATCTCGATCGACGGCCACAACCGTCTTCGAGTACCGTTTGACTTGAATAAAATGCTGTTAAAGAAATAAGACAGACTGTCATTATCAACGTGCGACAATTAAAGACGACACAGCGAGCAGCCGCTCGTATTCACATCGCAAACAGAGTCTTTTCGTAGAAGAGGAAGGTCGCGATCGTCCAGGTACGCAAACGTCCAGCCCTTCAGTCCGTACACCTGTCACTCGTCAGCATTTTGCGAGGTACAAAAATCGCAGTACAGACATACCCGGCTAAGTTCACCCATCTCAATCTCCGTGTCAACACGCGTAATCCAAGCATTTACTTGGATGTTGCTGCCTACTGCAGAACTACTTTTGAGGTATTGAAAATCGAAATCCGCATTCGCCAAGACAGTGATCTGAATGAGGTCAATATCGTCATTCGTACGGAGGATTAACTCACGTATATGTGGTCGTTGTCCTCGGGTAGGCGCTGACCGTTGTAAGAAGCGCCGAACCAAGTTCCTTTCGTGACACCACCCTGACACATGTTAAAATATTGTAGGTCCTGCATTGCGAAAATACTGACGATCACATCCGTTTCCTGGGAAATAATGTTGAGCAGTACCTGTAACTGGGCTTTGTACAGTTGTTTGGTCGTGCAGGATACATTATCAGGGCAAGAGAGTCGCAACAGGACACCTCTCTGTTCCATCTACAGGAACAAATTTCAACGAAACTTTAAAAATCGGGACTAGATATACACACCATATCGTACGATAACACAACCTGACCGAATACAATAGGATCGTAGACCTTGAGTGTTCCGCGCGTGGCGAACGAAGGAGGTATCTCCGGAGCGGTACAATCTTTGCAGGTGAAAGTGTCGCCCCCATCTTGAGAGCGATCTCTGGTAGGTATGAAATCAACGCTGTAAACCCCGTAGGCAAGAAACAATTTGGGCGCCATTTGGGCACGCAGAAGTAGGGGAGCAACCATAATCGCGAAGACCCCAAATTCCATCATTAAAGGGACGTAGGAGTCAGCGATCGGCGGTCGTAGTTGTTGTCTAGGAGCCAAGGCATTGAATTCGACCAAGGGCTGTGCAGGAAGCCCACGTTTTACGATCGAGATGGCCCCTCTGGACGCCAGTAGGAGCTGTACCGTCTGGAGGTGCTTGTGAAGGCGTGTCGACCAGCAAAACAATGCCAAACTGCTTATGCATCCGGTACCGCTTTTCTAATTCCCGTCGGCCGATATCTCGGACATCATTGCGAAACCCTGCGAAACCACTTTCCAATTTGAAAGGCGACATCGCTCCACATCGCTAACACTAGGTACGGAGTTCCTGCGGAGCCAAAATCCCGTACAAGTTCGCCTTCAGATTGTATGTCTGGAAAGTGGATGAGGCCCGGTGAAGGTACACGGGAGAAGCTTGCTACAGTCATGTACATCCAGATAGCAGTGGTAAAGGACAAGTTAATATTTACTTAGAAGACCGGGTGCACTGAATCAAGCACATCGCAATTGCGTGGAATTCAAAATGGCATATATGCCAGCCTTGATAATGTATCTCTAAATAATGGCTCAGTTATCGGGCAAATTCCATCCGGAAAGTTTGTACCATGGACATGAATCCTTCAAAGGCGGTGTCAATCCTGAAGAGGCAACCGTTCAAGATGATGTCGTCCCCAACGTTGAAATTGATTTGAGTCTCCGACCCTCGCGCCGCATGCATATCATATGGCAAGGAAAATCTGGGAAGTTGGATAATTAAGCCGGTTAAAGCGAGGCGCCAACACTTACGCGACCACCACAGTAGGTATGGACTGCTGTGCCGTTTTGGGCCCCCACCAAGTCTGGCATGGCACGCCCTGTTAATAGATGAAGGCAAGATATCTTTGCGAGAGAAAACAAACTCACATGCTCTGCCGCGTCAGTATTGCTTACGCCTTGAAGGAAACGCCCCTGCTTGTTGATGAGGTCTATCGCGCCCAATGTGGGCCAAGGGGGTAGACCCAAAGTTACAATGGTTACTTCCCCCCAAGTTGAATCCAGCTCAACCTTCGAAAAGATGTGAGGAGTCAGGCGCAGCAGACACAGAGCAAGAAAAAAGACATACGCCTAAAACAATACTTTCTACGCGGCCTGCGAAAACCATGCGGTAGGGTAAGGTGCGTGCTTTGTTTCCATGGTGTATGTGATACTCTTCGCCGTGCAAGGGCCTGTATATGAATACAGAACTGGCTCCGTCACGGGACGTCATAGAGCGAACGGCAGCAAAATCCTTGTTGTAGGTATCTTCTTCGATGAGAGGCCCGAAAGTAATGAGGGTAGCAGACATGAGACGCGTTAGGGGCCAAGGGGCCACGGCCGACTCAAACTGAATAATCCTGCGCTCACGGCGATATCATCACCCACGGTAAAAGTGACAGGCACCGATCCGAAGTGATGGGGTCTGGTGTTCAACTTGAGGAAGGTAAGAAACAAAAAAATTAGGGCGAGCGAACGTTACTGCACATACGTGATGACGGACGAGAGGACCAAAGGTCTGCAGGATCCCGGAGATGCTTGCGGGAAGATGCCAGAGTGCAAAATAAAGCAGGGTTCTCAGCCAGCGTCTGAGAGCACCCTAGATGTCAAGAGCGACAGAGAGGAGGATCACAAGAAAATTCATGTTATGAAACGAGCCCTGTACAAGTGCCAAAACAAGGTGGAGAATAGATATGGTATTGAGAGTGAGACGGGCAAAAGAAACAGGATTCAAGTACAAAAGCGGCACCCGTCCATTCCGAAGTCACAGCGTATTGCGTCATTCGCAGGCAGTAGGTCGGAATCGTCGAGGGTGTCATACTGCCAACCGTGAAGAGAATAAGCCTGGAAGTGTATTGAGTGTATGACAAAAGCGACGGCAACATGCGTAAGACAAACCCGGTTGGATGCTGCAGCGTTACTATCAGTCTTGTCGACACGCCACAGCTGCGTATTGACTTCGATGTCGGACCCGATGGAAGAGCACAGGTTGATATGATCAAGTCCGAATTGGGAGTCAGCAACGACTTTGACCTGAACAAAAGGAATTCAGCTTTTTCCAAGGGAGAAACACAAAACGTACGTAAAAGCAGCCATCTTCCTGTTTCAGGCGGCTGCCGTTGTACAGTGGGCTGAACCACGAATCGTTGATAGTTCCACCCTGCATGGACATCAATGCACACATTCAGAGCCGAGGACAGTTGAGACTACCATGTGTTCCATATCGACGTCCAAAATCTCATTCAGCCGTAGCAGTTGATCGTCAAACACTTGTTTAACCAGTACAAGCGGCATTTTCCGGGCAGATGAGCCTCAACAAAACACCGCGACGATTGAGCTAGAGAGGAAACGGGGTTAATATCCAGCCAAAAGATCCTGCACCAAAGCCACGCACCAAATTATGCTTCATGTCAACTTGACCAAAAACGACCGGCTCGTAAATCGGTAGTTCACCTCTCCTACGACCGGGGGGGATCTCTAGATCGTGGCAGCTTTTGCACGTGAAAAAATCTCCGCCGTAACGGGTACGGTCTCGAGTAGCATCGAAGTCGTAACCATAGGCACCGTTGGCCAGAAAATCCTTGGGTGAGAGATGTATCCGCTGTAGAAGGGCGCGAGCCATAAATATAGGGAAAAGGGAAAAGAGCAAGAAAAGAGGGGATGAGGGACGTGACGTGGAGGAGCCGGATGCATAGACATCCTTGTCACGACGGTATCAGACCGTTTACTATCATTTCCCCTCGTTTCATCCCCCGTTGATAACTGCGTTAACTTCGGAAGCAGAATGAAGCGTTGTGGGCAAAAAAGGAGATCCAGTCCTCACGGTAAGACGAAGTTCCGAGCGGAATCCGTTTATTGCGATTCCACTGTTCGAAGAGGGTGAACATGGGAGGGAAGAAGGCAGACGAAATGTGAGAGGAGCAGGAGGCGGCCGATCGCAGAATCCCGATGGAGTATGGCATACATAGCGGCGAGCCGACACACAGTGCCCCAAGGGCGCAAGAGAAAAGCAGAGTAGAGTAAGAAGAGCCAAGGTCTGGATGTTTGTGACACGTCGAATTTGAGGCGAGGCAGCAACGGCGGACCGAATCCCGCGAGTGATGATGCAGCCAAACGACAACAAACCTGTCCATGGGATTTGAAAACACCGTACATACTCGCCTCAGCGGAACAAATTCGACTCTGGGCAAAAGAATAGTCTCGAGTCGGTCTGTCATAGAAAGCCTGAGATTCAAGAGCAAAAGATAATGTTTGTCGAGTTTCTTGCGAAAACAAGATGCAAAAACGAGGAAACCTTATTGTACAATTTCAAAATTAAAATTGAGTACAAGGGTAAACTGTCGAAAGACTATGGGCGAATATACTAGCATGCTCACGGCTTTCTGCCGCTTGGAAGAAGTTTTCCTCTACGAACGACCCCGCTTCTCACAACCACCCCATCCAACACACAGTCTTCGGCAGCTCTCCGCGAGGCAAAGACACAAACGACAGAGCACCGACTTGTTTTCTCAGTGCCTGGTTCAGAATCTTCGGTGGGGACTGGAACGCGTTCAAGAGACTCGTCGTATTTCAAAGCTGCCAAAAAATCATCGTCCCAACCGTTCAATGAGCATAATGCCTGCATTTCATCCAACGTCGCGTCAAAATGGCCAGGGAAGTCATCTACATCTGACTCTCCAAGGCTCTCGATGATAGGCAATCATCTGTTCTTTTCTCTCCGACGACCGTCCGAGGTATTGCATAAGCCTAAATGCAGGAACAGGCGTTTTCGTCTTTCCTCGTTGAGCTGGGCGCTCTACTGAACTCGACAGTCGACAGGCTACCACGGTGATACGCGTAAATGCCACGGACGCGGGCGACAATCGCGGTGAAGAACATCGTTCGAACCTCGGCCCTAGTCTCTGCGCGAACCGTGGTCAAAAGGGGGCAGCGGGAGAACACGTCCATCAAGTCGATGTTGGTCATCGGACTGTGGAACACATCCAATTCGCACATAGCAGGGAGAGATCCAGAGTGGCCGACGATTGTCGTGAGCATATCATTCGTGAAACCGAAGTAATCGTCAGCGATGGTGAGCTTTGTCAAGTTTGGACCGTTGATGGGAGGGAAATGACGCAGACTGATCACAGTAAGTTGGCGTAAGTGCGGTAGGACAACTGACGGCACGCTGGAGGCGCCAAGCCCATTACGACCCCATACAAGACTCAGTAGTCCAGTGCAAAACTGAACCAGGCTGCGCGCAAGTAGGTGGTCTTGTTTCGAATGTCGAGATGCTTCAAACAATCAGAAGGTGCAGGGTTGACGAGGATTAAGGGGAAGGGGTATCCCAGCGAAGTGAGACCTGTAATGTCGATACGAGTTGGGGGATAGTTCTCGTTACAAAGTTGATCCACCCCATCGGGCGAAAAAGATTCTGCAGAAATCACCTCAGGGCGGGGGTGGTTGAAAATCGCGCCGAACCACGCCGGGTCCAATAACTGTGATCGCAAACAACGGTTCCGGTCGCGGTAGCATTGATAAGGCCCAAGAATGTGGATTCCTTTCAACCTGCTTCGGACCTCGGGCTTCATGAACTCTGTCCAAATTTCTTCCAGATAAGTGTGAGACGCCGAGGCATCACTGGGCAGCAAGATCCCAATGTGCACATCTTTTTTATTTGACCACTGGAGCTGGGTACTTGACGTGCTCGAGGGAGGGTTTCTTGTATCCATCCATCCACTCGCCGTTGCTCATCCAAATATTCGTCCAGGAGGCTGGGGACATACAAGTCTTCGCATCGCTGGGCACGAGAGCCTGATACCCCAACGCACGGCAAGTAAGCATTAAAGCTGCCCGGTCTGCGACTCTCTGGCGAACATCCGCAGCTGTAAAGCAGGGACCGCTTGCTACACAGTCCAAGATCAAAGCGCAAAGCTCATCCGGCACTTTCACATCTGAAGGTCAAAAAAGAAAAACAGTTTAAGTTGAGATATTGTATGCTTACAGCTAGTCAGGTCGGCGAATTGAGTAGTTGCAACGTAGGTTTGTTGATATTTTGTAGACGCTGTGACACTGAGTGAGTCGCTTCGTGCGTGGAAGAATTTGAGGGCTGACGATCGAATATGACAGACATTCGCTTGGTCTCTCTCTCGTCTATTTCACCTTCCTCGAGTTCGTATTCTTCGAGCATTGGGATGTAGGCAGAGGGATAGACCAAGATGGACAGTAGACCAAGATGAACAGTGCGCTTCAATCGTGTCTAAAATGATCGGTGTACGAAAATGATATGTTCACACGTTATCAAGTGGCGGTGCAAGTCAGATCGACTCGGACTTCACGCTGTACGCTCCGGTTCCGACATTTTTTTCACTTCCGCTCGAAATGCAGGCCAGCGCAGAGATATTCAAAATTAAAGACAAATACAACGCATATATTAAACATGGTCCCCGTCACAGGCCCTAAATAAACGGTAATATTATGCATGATGCTAACAGTGTGCCTTGCCCACGTTTCGACTGCAAGCAAATAAGAAATAATGGGAAAAATACATAAAAATAATCCCAGGCACAACGAAAGTTAATCCGAGGCACACTGGGAACATTGAGAGTGATGGATAAGAAGGTTGGATAGGTGGGACTGTCCAGCGACGACGATGTAGAGTGGCTCACCGGGCACACATCGCCTTCTAATCCGTGCGCCCCGTATCACAGACGCGATCACTCTACAGATCCTGAAGAGTTTGGGAAGATATATCTGTTCCAGAAGCGCTCTGCAAGCAAAGGTCAGACTCCAAATTACGGCATGGATCTGTAGTTGACACACCGGAGAAGATATGTCTTGCATGGGTGCAATATGGACTCGCTTGATTCGCTGCGCGACGAGTGAATAACCCTTTTTAAAGGTCAATACGTTCGCGAAAAGAACAACAGAGATGACACACTCTCCAGTGGTCGTTACCCGACAAGTCGACCTGGAGGCGATGAAGTGTACATTCCGCAATGACAGTGTCTCCAGTGGAGAAGGGGATGTCTCCGGTGAGAAGGGCACTCCGATCACCCGAGACTATGTATTCTGGCGGCGATGTAGGACGAATTTCGATTGTAAGGTCGTCATCTGGCCATTTTCCGGTTGCAGGAACCTAATGAACAAATGGGCGAGCAAAAAGCAAAGAAGTGCTTCGGAACGCATATATATATACATACCTTCCCTACGGCTACATCCGCGTCCCTTTCCACTATGGCGAGGTAGCGCATGGCTAGCACTTGTGACCCAAAATCATCTTTAAACAAATTGGGGTGCCACCCAAAACCCGTCCAATTTGGAGATACCAAGGAAATCACAATGCGCCCGGGCCAACCACCATATTTCTCCTAAGTGCAATCAATAATACGCATACGTGGTCATTGAGTGCTCACAGGTTCGCGAGCAATTTGCCCGAACAAGACGAAGGGATACGGCTTATCAGTGCTTCCTTCGTCCTCCGTGTGGACATATATCTCGTCGGCTGACTGGACAATCGGCCGCCTATATTCTGCTCCAATTCCGGCAGACGTCAACGAGCGTCGGCTGTGGCCCAACATGACATCGAGCAAATTTTTGGGCGTGAGAGGACCATCAGGGCAAAGAGAATACATCGGTGTAACGGTGTCGGTCAAAGAACAAACTTATCACTAGTCGATATCAATCGAATGATACATAGGAGACATCGGGGGTAGGAGCGCGTCAAGATACTTGATCGACACAGATCGCAGCCGTCGAATATAATGTAATCGGATCCGGGTTTTGGAGAAGGCGAATACTAGACAACCCGGGCCAGTAAGAGGGACTCGGGTGAAAACTCTTCCGGTCCGACGAGAATTTCGCCTGTGTCTTTGACAGCTCTTACACGAGACGGTGTGCCAGAAATCAAGCCCTTGGGCGTCCTCCAGAGCCAGAGACGGCATGACAGTCGACAGGGTGTTGTTGCCACGTGTTTGGCTCAAATGCCGACGTCAGTGTTCTCCGTCAATTACGGCTAAACGAGAAGCATCCCACGGTATGTACTCCACGGCTACACCACATTAAGTTCTTCTGCTGCGGGGCAGGCACCGCAGCACACGCAGCAACAATTTATTTTGCTGCGTATATTATCCACACCGCTGCACTTTACATGCACCATTGTACCCAGGTCGTTTCTTTTTCCTCCACCATGTCGATGTATTATCCCGCCGATGGCCGTGTCAACCCAGTAGCGGCCAATTTCAAGCATAAAACCCCAACAGAGCTGCATCCCTTTCACCCAGAGGCATTTGACGAAAGGTGTGCCATTAACTAGGACCTAGTACTGACGACAAGAATTTATTCAACGTAGATTTTTGAACCGAGAGGGCAGAGCGATCGCCCGTTACTTGAATGACTGTGAATATAGTATCTTGGCACTTCAGGTTACCCTTCTGGGCACCCATTAGGGGTGAATTTTTATTGGAAAGTAACTACCCCTAGAGGTACTTTTTTTGGGTGGGTGTCCCAGGGACAGTGGGACGTCCCACAGTATATGGGAATGATGGCATGGGCGTGCCCGCCGCCTTGGCGGACCATAAAAGTGGGATGTCCCAGCGCGCCGCAGGCAGAGAAAATTTTCTGGGATATCCCACATGTGTCACATCACACCAGCCCCAAAATGCACATTTTTTGGACATAAGCCATGTGATTTTCTTTTAAATCCTGGGGCTCGATTTTCTGCAAAAACACCACTTATCCAGGCACTCCCCCCCCCCACAGCCACCTACTATATTTGCAACTATTTCTATCTGCAGCTTTAACACATAATGCCCACCTGCCACCCATCTTGTGCTTTCATCCCAGCTCCCAAACTACTCCATTCAGTCACACATAACCTCTTCAACCTCTGCTTGCAGTTTACAATCCCTTCATGCAATGTGGGACATCCCACAATTTTTTCATGGAAAGTGGGATGTCCCATGTTTTTTCTGTGCAAAGTGGGATGTCCCACAGGGTTTTCAAGTAATATGGGACATCCCACCATTTTTCATGCAAAGTGGGACATCCCACAGCCTTGTCATGTAAAGTGGGATGCCCCACAGCTTTTTCACATCAAGTCGGGCATCTCATTTGTTTCAGTTGCACTGGTATTGTACTGTGAATTCCAAAGCCTACATCACATCAAAGATGCTGCCAATGAGAAACATTAAACCTATAAGTTGAACAAGACCCCAAAGGCTATATTGTTGAGCTTAGGAGAGGATATAAAATATAAGTGACTCTTATAATGTGGGATTCATTGTTGCACTGCATGAGAAGAAATGAACAAATAGAATCCCAAAGGTAGAGTATTGTCCTCACAATAGAAATGAAAGTCAATGTTTTTTTTTTTTGTTCAGGCTAAATGGGTTCCAAAAGATAAGCTCAATGCAGGAGAAAATAACATTCTCCTTTTTAAATGTTAGACGTAGCCATATCTGGTGATAGCACTGCCACTGATTTCTGTGATCGATCACTTATTTTCAACGCTTTTGTCTGAAAAAGGAAATTAATTACTTCTTCAAAGGATTCCCAATATATAGTACAGCCAGTTGTTAACTTCTGAGTCTGATGACTTGCTCCTGTTGTGTATATACTTCATACACTACTTCTGCTACTCAGCATTCATTTAACCTGACTAGACATGCATATTAGAAATTTTGTGTCTAGGTTGCATTCATGGTTAGATCACTCTGGCTCAATTGAGGCTGCAACAATGTTTCATTCAATCCAGGCATACATTATATGAGTTTCAATGCACTTTGATATATCAACATCCAACATATTAGCCTGGAATGAGTGAAAACAGTCATAAGTAGGATTTGTAGTGCTTAAACAGTGTTTTGCAAGGCTCCAGTCTAAGCCAGATCACTTTAAACACTGTAGTTATATTACCAGTATGTATACAAACTATAAAAAACAAAAAATATCAGGGAACCACAGTTCTACTGTTGTTCACTGAGGGATGCCTACATGAAAAAGCTTCTGAATAGTCAGAAAACTGACAATCAACATAATTTCTCAGATTATTCTACTTTTGATATATGTTATACCGATGATATGGAAGTATTTTTAGATCAAGAAATAAACATCATCTCTACACATTTGCACCTGTAATAGCACTACCAATGTGAAAATTAATATAATCACTGATTTTATTTTTGATGAAGGGTTTATATTGGAGGTTGATAACTCGGTCAACATAGTTATATACATGACACCTCGCACATATATCACAATCAACACGCCAGATGCATCACCTGAGATGTATTGCTTCAAATATTATTTCCATACTAAATGGTTAAAAACAGTCTAACCTGTGCATAGAACTGCACTAAAAGTCATATTCCGGTGGATAAATACCTATGAAACTAAGTCCAGATGGTCCGAGGGTCTACAAATTGTTGGAACAGATTTATTTCGAAAAAACTGCCAAAAATATTCCTTCCCAATAAGGAAATTCCTGTAGAAGTTTGTTGTTTGTTGTTTGTTCAATCTGGGTACTGACCTATTTCATGAGTATCAAAAATACTACAGCCCTAATCAAAGGAATTGAGGTAATCTGAGTTTCTATACTTTTGGTAAACCTGCCAGTTATCCAAATCTCAATGTTGTATTCAGCACAACAAAACATTCTAGAGACCCACTGAGCTAGTCAAATGGAAGCTAGAAGGTATATGGTAAGTATGAGTTAGGAAGGAAAGAAAGATTGGGCACACATGCATCGTGCTCTTTAGAAAGCTTACACATGCCCGCACTCCATCCCTGTACTGAAACAATAGTCATCATGGTCATAGCAGCAGTCATCAAAAATGCACCGGAGATGCTACAGTCCTAACTGCCATTGCTGTCAGTATAGGGATGTACAGTAGTCTAAGCTCTATATATAATCTTATTAATTATGAATTATACTTGTGTGTTGTATATTATGATTGAGTTTTACAGTGAAATTTAGGCAGGAGCCAATCAGTAACAAACAACCAATATCGTCCCAATAAGGAGATCTGAGAAGAGCTAAAAATAGAGAAAAAATAAGAAAAGGGTTGGAAGCAACTGATGACAGTTTCAGGTATTTTATGTGATATATATTCATTTAACAATACTAACAGGCTTCGACAAAGCAGGTGGGACAGCATATGGTAAATAGTCTAAAAGTGGGACATCCCACAATCTTGATGGGAGAAATGGGATGTCCCATGTTATATGTATTTAAAGTGGGACAGCCCACAGATTTCATAAGAAAAGTGGGACATCCCACAGATTTGAGATGAAAAGTAGGATGTCCTAGTATATCTTAAGTGATCCCAGCAAGCTGACATGGTATGCATTGCGGAGGTGTAGTGGGGGGTGGCTGGATAAGTGGTTTTTTTGCAGAAAATCGAGCCCCAATATTTAAAAGGAAATCACATGGCTTATGTCCAAAAAGAAGGCCCAGGTTGCAGGCTCTTTGGATCACCTGCACCCCAGGCAAGGGGTGAGCTGGTGCCCCAAAAATGCGCATTTTGGGGCTGGTGTGACGTGACACATGTGGGATATCCCAGAAAATTTTCTCCGCCTGCGGCGCGCTGGGACGTCCCACTTTTATGGTCCGCCAAGGCGGCGGGCACACCCATGCCATCATTCCCATATACTGTGGGACGTCCCACTGTCCCTGGGACACCCACCCAAAAAAAGTACCTCTAGGGGTAGTTACTTTCCAATAAAAATTCACCCCTAATGGGTGCCCAGAAGGGTAACCTGAAGTGATCTTGGACGCCGCAAAAGTTTTTTGTGTACCGCTGCACGCCGTCGTTGAGGCGATTGAAAATGTTTCGGGGGATGAGTTGAACGACGATCCCGGGTAAGCCTCAACGGATCCAAGCAATGACATGTTTCATTTTCGATTAACGCGGACGGTAGACACACCCCATCCGACTTTCCAATTGTTTTTCCTAAATCTGGCGCGAACATTGTAAGCGCGACCTCAGTCCATGACAATTCCAATGATTACAACGTCCCAAAGACACTGGCGAAAAAGATTCTCGCGCGCCGGTCAACAGGGACCCCCGAAAAGTTACGAGTTAGTAGTCGCAAGACTCTGTCCGGCCACCCCACTTCAACCCGTAAGACGCGCGGCAATGACAAAGCTGTCATTGGCTCCCACAAAGCTCAGGTCTGTTTATTGGTACTCCCTACATCATCGCATTTACACTCAGCTTAGAGGAACGGATTGAAGAGACACCCAGTTAATCTACCCTACAGACGTGGGCCAATATGGGCGAACCAACTACCCCGTGTTCCCCTCTTTTGCGCGCTGCCTTCATGCGATGACTTTGTTCGGCGCATTCCGGGTGTCGTGGCGTATCACAGCTCTACTAAATTCTGTAAAAAGGGGAGGGCGATCTGCAGGATTGTGAAGCCTTACTACGAGTCCCTGACCGCTATTGGGAAAGTTTTCGGATCCACTCATTTGCCCGTCATGCGAGCTGTCAACAACATTTACGGGGACAACACCAAGCGCGATTTCAAGGTGGCCGGTAAAGAGTTCAAACTTTCCCCCCGGTGAATAAGGTAACGTGTCTTGTATTTCCCAGCTCGGAGTCAACTCAAACAACATCGTAACCCAGCGTCGTTCACGCAGCACCCGTGCAGAGTCGCCTGACTCGGAATCTGACGAACTCAGCTCGGATTAGGTCATTCACGGCGGTGACGGCTGAATATAAGCGGGACGACTACAACTACAACCAACAAATGTGAATACTATCTGTAGTTTTGCAATTGTATCTGAGACGCCGATTACCAGCAAACAATTTGTTCTTTTGTACCAACATGTGAGAGGGATACAACAGATCCTTTCTTTGTTAAATTTCCTCCCTACGTATGTAACACCGTAGCCGAACGATAAACACTCGGGCCTTACAATCATACTACTGAGCTAAGATGCAAAATCAAAATTAAAAATTAAAAAATAGACGTCAAAATTGGCGAGGTGCTGAAACAACTAATAGGATCCGGTATGTAGTACTGTTGCTTGCTTCGGGCGTCAAAGACGGTACCTGGTTGAGACACGCCGTCATCAACCTACGGTGGCCCATTTGCAGGAAGTGCGCGATCTGCGATGGGAGCCTGGTGAAAGAATTGCACAAGACTCAATAAATACAACTTATCACTCACTTCGGCTGGTCCAGCAGACAACCTAACACCGAATCCGGGATCGTGTACCGTACCGATTACTACGAAAATCCCGCCCACATCCCAGATAGGATCACTGCTGATATCGATTTGTCGCGCGCGTGCACTCGCCGTCTGGAAGATGTGCCAACCAAGTTAGAGAGCTTTAATACTCAGGCAGTCAGCTCACGGCTCACCTGGGCTGGCCCGATTATTTCCAAATCCATACTCCCATTGGCTACGTCATCTACATTATCGTTGACGATTGTGGTGATGTTGTCGGGGTAGTCGAGGTTGGCCAATGATGCCTTACCCATGTCAGCGATCTGATTAACGTCGTACATGCCACTTGAGTTCCGGGCAGGGGTTAGCGTGGATGGATGACGAACAACGGGAGTGGTGGAAGGGATAGCAGCAGTGGTGGGGCCAGCGTCGTAGAAAGGTCGCACGCGTGTACTTGGAGTCTACAAGTCAATTAGTGAACTCCAGCGTCTCGGCGGTCAAGTTACGGTTTACCTGACTCGCGACCTCCGAGGAGGCTACATTTTGGACATTCTGCACCCAGTCATATATATCTGGAAAGCCCTACAACGAAGTCAATGTTGCGAGCAACGAAGGTAAGATATCGACACACCTCATCAAAGGTCCGCGGGCTGAGACGAGCGGCGGCCGGTGCCAGAATTGCTAGACGGTTTTCAAAACACACCCTTTCGTCGTGTGAAGTAGCCTCTAGGGAAGGCATATCGTCGTCCTGCTCCGCGTCCGTCACGGAACATCAAACACGCAATGGCAACTACTCACACACTTAGCGGATTCGACGGCCAGATTGGTGACGGTGTGGCTTTCTCTCCCATTGCATCCGGTGGGCATCGGACCCGACATCGAAGGAAGGAAATACGGGATATACAACACAAAATATGTCGAATCTGACTTTTATTTTATTATTGAGTGCCAAGCAAAGAGCCCAAGGAGGTCGGTTGAATGTTTAGCGGCAACGCCCCATATTTGATCCAGAACGGACGTTGAGGAGTAGAAGGCGTTGGACTTGCCAGCCAGCTTTTGCATGGCCCAGGAGGATACTGGGAAAAACTTTCACAGACAGTAGGCACTTCGACTCGAAGGAGCGTCGCGAAGATTGAAGAAGGAAGCTCAAAGGAAGGAGCGCTTAAGGCCAACTTGAGGCGCTTAAAACCGCCCTTGTTTGGTTATATGATTTGATGCAGGCGAAGACTTCCGGTCGTGATCAGATAATCCCTGCAAGATTTCGTTCTACATACATAGAAATTCCGACTGCCCATGCCACGAAACCCGTGTGTTGCGCGAGCACAAATCTGATCTATCAACCTAATCTGAGGTCCCCGCCTGCTACGACTTTGAAGCTTCATGCTTTCACAATGTATCTCTGTGTTTCACCCGGCCACATCCACCTGCATGCCACGATGCCTCTTATTGAAGATACCTAGCACACAGCCAAGATTATACGGCTATCGGGGCGGGTCCAGTGCAATACCGACACCGGAATTCCCACGTCAACTGTAATTTTAAACCCAAGCCGAATCCACCGCCAACGGAGATCGACGCATAATGATACAGGAACAGCTGAGTTGCAAATTTAAACAAAAACACCAAAGTTACTTCAAAGTGTGTAGTCAACTAGACTGCGGGGAAAGACGTTCCGGACTCGCTTGTCTGATTATTCGCTGCAGAATAAAAATAAATCGAATGCGCACTACGGTTGAAACTTGAGGAGTGACCGACCGTCAATGGATTCTCACCGTCAACGTCGTCGTCTCGGTCAGAATCTTCGCGCTGAACGGGCACTTGATTCAGGTGTGTGTGGTACATCCTCGCGGGCGCGTCGAATCTCGTCTGACAACAGGTCATCAGTGCAGAGAATACACACCCCCGGACAGACGCAACACATACCTGCCCGCTGCTAACAACGCGGCTGTCCATCCTAAGACCCACGATTGTGCCGATTATTTGAAGACGTCCTGGTTGACCCATGACGTCCAAAGACAAGCGATCGATTTCTGCTGCGAGCCTTGCCTCTTCTTCAGTGGCTGTACCCATCTCGCGACGTCCCTGCTGATTGAAGGTAAATCATCATCTACGTATAATCGGCCCCTCACAATCGAACTTACCAATAAACACCACAGGCGATGATCCTGGGGAGGATCCACTTCACGTGTCCAGTCATTGTCGGGAATCCTCTCTATGCCCTCTAGCCATTCAC
Source organism: Mycena crocata (assembly GCA_029281795.1). NCBI lineage: Eukaryota > Fungi > Basidiomycota > Agaricomycetes > Agaricales > Mycenaceae > Mycena > Mycena crocata. The sequence continues at coordinate 578,397 of JARJCP010000022.1, read as the reverse complement.
GCACGAGTGGAATATTCTGCTTCCGCAAGAAACGATGAGAACTCCGAAAATGCATCTAGAAAAGCATACCGGGGGAGCCGTAGGGTACCAAGGGAGAGTAGGGTCGTTAAGAGGACCCTCTGCGCCATAGCATCCGGTTCTAGCGGTATCATTAGAGGCGTCGCGTCCCACAAGGTGGAAGAAACTCACGCATCGTCAGATCCAGATGACTCGGTCGGTGACGAACTCCTCGATACAGTCCCGAGCGATGGCATACTGTTATGCTAATGGACATTCAGCGGCTGAAAACGGAATCGAAGGTGATAGGATAACTCACAGTGGCATCAGACATACCATCCTCCCCCCCCCCCCCGTCGGAATTTGACACAGTGTATTCGTCAATGTGAGATTCGGGGTGCATATTCACTGTTCGGAGGGAAGATTTACACCCATTCGTGCGAAGAAAAGGCTATTTTAACACAGCAAATGCGGGATAGAATACCATACAGGAGGCTCTCACACACATGTGATTATTTATTCAGACTTAATATATAAGGAACTGTTGATAATGAACGACATCTAAATAGGAACTCCCTAATTCACGTCGACGCCCTGTGAATTGAAGTTGACGGGCTTGGTCTGCCAGCCAAGAATTGCACAATGTATTGAATCGCACTACGTTCCACAGAGGGGTAACAATTGATGCCTTAATTCGATTGAACACAGGATTCGGCTGAACGCATGATCTTGTAGAAACAGCTCAATTTCTCCAGAGGCCACCTGAAAAGAGTCAATTTTGAGATTCATATTTCAACAATTCTGTCTAGGCTTGGAATCTAGATACATTCGAAGGAATTCACAAGGAGATATTTATCACTATGCGCCCACAACGTAGCCACCCGAAGCTGAAGGAATACAACACGGCCAACGGGAGCTGATGCTTCAAAATCGTCAGGTATGAAAATTTTCAGCGTAGTGCCATATTTGGTATCTGATTCCATTTCGCACAGTTCCACCTTCGACAAAAATCAGGCGCGGTTGAAACAGGAAAAGGAATTCGAAACCATCTCATTGTGAGCCCTGGCGCCTCTGATTTTATCCAGTTGCATCGCGTAGCTTTTACCGACAAGAATTGCGAAGGTGGACCGGACCCTAAATTTCGGCAAAGCAATTTTCCAGTAGCGAAAATCGAAGCCCTTGTACTGCCCAGTAGAGAATCAATTGCCATACGAAAAAAATTATTTCTTTCCTAACGCACCTCTCCAAGCAGATAACCGAATACGCTCGCTTCTGATGATAAGTCCGAGATGTCGTCAGGAGTCCACCAGCATGAATAACCGGATTGTACAGCGGCTTCAAGTCGTGTCGCGATCTGCCGCGCCCTTCTATCATCAGCAAACAGAGGTTCTGTTTTTTCTGGGGTGGAATTCAGAGGACGGACAGGTCGAGCGTGGGAGGCTGCAGGAATCATAAGAGACTGTGAAAACAACACCATGCCAACGTACTGGTCAATATCGATCAACCCCTCTCAGTCCAACGTCACAAAGGCGACATGATTGACGTCAGACAGGTAGGAGGCGGTCTTCGGCGGCGCGCGGCGTCAGAGTTACGGGCTTGGGGCGCGGCGGCGCGGCCTACGGCTCGGCGCTGTACGGCCGCAGAGCGGGCTCGGCGGCGCGCGCTTGACCACTTGAGTTGTTACATTGGGGAGTGGCGGGGGGAGGGGGGGATAACCATGCTAAGGGGCGGGCACACATGGCATTACTAAGAAAGTCCGCACAAAGTGAAACATGTTCAGGGTATATTTGCATAAAATAGGATAAAAGTAGCAATAAAAGCGCCTGAGTACAATCACTGGCAATGATACAATAAACACGTGAATAAGAGTTCTGACCAGCAGAGAGAAAAAGAACACGCCTTAGTGGGAGAAACTGTTACAAGGGGAGGTACCGAAGACGAACGAGGATCCTCGGCGCTGCTACTTGATCCGTCCATCTTCAGTTTCCCAAATATCCATATATATCGCTTACAGATCGCGGGGGTCCACGCAGCCACCAGAGGAAACGGAAGAAGACCGGCCCCGGGCATCACAGGCGGCAGATTGGTCGGTCCCTTCACGCGAATCTCCCTCCCCATCCGAAGCGTCCGCGAGATAAATGACTTGCTGTGCCTTGGTCAAACTCCGTTTGTGGAAACTGATATTCGCCGTAGTAAGAACAGTTAACCATGGAAGGAATAAAAAACAACCCACATAGGCACTTCTGATTCCGAGTTTGATCTGCTGCGATCGGCTAAGACGGAGTTGTACATCCCCGGGCCGGAATCTGGTTGCAGACTATTACGAGCTGAGGTGAGTTGATAGATGGGGATGGCGACTAAATACTGACGCATGAGGCGGAGAGTCGGCGTCGAGCCGCGGACTGCCATGGTTCAACGAGGCGGAGTACACGAACGGTACGTATGCGGTGCTGATAGAATCGTCTGGTGTACCGCCATCTTCTGAAGCGCAATCATCGACTGAAGCATGGTACACGAACGGGGTGTACGTTCGTCGGGCCAGTCGAGAACGGCTATGAATGAAAAGAGATCAGCAGCAAGCACCACAGCAGAGAGAAAAGAGACGCACGGTGCGTCTTCCTCTTGCGAAGTAGCGTCTGGCGCGACAGCAGCATCTGATGCCTCTGAAGCAGCCTCCGAGCCATCAGATTCCACGCTGAATAAACGATCAGTGGCAGTACCAGTCTTAAAACACACGAACACCCACGATACCTCTTCTCCGTCCGAGACTATAAAATCTGCAATGCTATCATAGTCACTGTCAGCACCATCGCCGGATTCCTCAGCTTCTGCGTCGATGTAAATGTCGGATTGTCTTCAACGCGAAAACGTCAGAATAGGTATGAATCACAAAATATCACGTACCGTCCTGCACGCGAATCGCGCACAATTGCAGCAGGATTGAATAGGTCAGAAGCGCTGGAGAGAACCGAGGTTAGGAAAGTAATCCCGCATCACTAACGAGCGCACCTCCGCGGGGGCCGCCGTCCGGTGCTCATTCGAGCCGCCTTGCGCGTCGACGGCGGATCCGAGTCGTCGTCGGCGGGGCGAACTTTGCGCTTCAGGTTCATGGATGTGAAAGGAAGAATGATACAAGAAGTGGCAGGAGAAATCACAATAAAAACAGCACACACTGACTTTTTGACCGGGTTCATACAACAGGGATCCATGGACCTGCACAGGGGAGGCGTGGACCCTAGTGACAGAAGACGGAAAGGGAGCTCAGTTGACGTGCACTTTTAGGAGTGTACAGGAACTTGACGCCGGGCCAATGGATTATCTGGACACAATGGAGCAAAGTTTAACCTAGTTTTCAGTTCAGTAAAAAGAACAGAACGTCCTTTGATCACCGTCGGTCGGAAGCGGCAAAAACTAGAGGAAGACGGGCAGTGTACCATGATCTGGATACCGATCATCACAGACTGAATCCCGATCCTCCGTAAGTCTCCTTCAGTGCGCAAAGAACACACCGTCAAATAAGGAGTGAACGCACTGTCCTACAAAAAGCAATTGCAAACCATCTTAAGTCTGTTATCGCGACCGTGGCTAAAAAAAAAAGAGCAAGGAACCGCTCTGGTCGTAGGGGACATCTTAAGTCGCCACGGCTACAACAAGTAACGAGTAATGACCGACCGTCCTTGCAGCGCTTCATGTACGCAATGGGGTCGTCGAGGTAGGTGGAAGGGATCAGATTACCAAATCGGGCAGCGATCCCGTGATCATAGGGAACCTCCACACGACGGCCACCGAGACACGAAATTCCTCTACCCCACACAGATCTAACGAGATGGGTACAATCGCAGATTCATCTGCGGTTCTCTTAAACTCCTCGCCCAGTAGCATCAATACCGATTCTCCGATGAAAGGTCTGGACCGCATCGGAGACAGCTTTCCAAAAGACGGGCTAGCAAACGAAGCCGACGACAATCTTCTCTATGTAGGCGAGAAAACGCCAACAAGCACTTACGCGACTACCCGCGATATTCAAAATATTGTTATGCGCAATCAGCACACCGCTACCGATACAGACCCTTCCCCCGCATCCAAAACCGAGATTCCCGATGCCAGCGTCCCACACACCGCAATCACCAAAGCGAAGATCATCGTAACAACAACACCTCGTTTTCCTTCTCCCGATTTCTTTGCTTCTGAAAAGACCAACCACGCTAAGCTCTGGATGGCCGAGGTCGGCAGCGACGACATCAATCTGAGCATCGTCTCGACTCCTCGCGCTCATGGTTCTGCATTCGTGTACAAGACCTCACCCAAAGCTGTCAGAAAGGTTCTCCGGGCATTTTTGTACGGTCAGATTGTGGCCATCGACAATCTCTCGGCGGATACAATACAGGTGTTTCTTTTTCTTTCTTTCTCTTTTTTCCCTTGGAGCGCTGCAGGACCTTATGCCGCGTAGGGCATTCCGACGACCACCAAAATCCAGCGAGTTTCAATTCAGCGCGCTTCATCTTCGACGGACATGGCAGACAGTTACTTCGCCAACGTGATCATGCTCGGAAATATTATAGTCAGTGAGAGAGGCCGGGTACGTTTCACATTCAGCGGAGGGAGTATCACATTGACTACGTTATTCAGCGCCGGTTCGGGAACACTGAAGCATGGATTGTGGACGATATACCTGACCGCTCTCAGGACGGACGAATCTACATTGACTGCGGAACATCAACCCTTGTAAGAGCCGCGCATACAATTCGTTTGTGTCGGAAGTAACCGTAACAGATGGAAGCTGGGCCGTTATTCGTCGGCGCTTGTGTCTTATTCGACGTCAGCTTACATCGCCAAGACTCGTATCCCGCGGACTCCAATCGAGTCAACCAGGTACATTCATAATTTATGGAACAGCCATTGGAGGGAAAGCTGACGGCGGCGAAGGCTTACTGTCTGTGCGCACATAGCGCAGAATGCGTCGACCGTGATTTTTTGCAAGCAAAGGGATGGATTGGATCGGAGGTTGGCGCACTCCCAGTCGATGAAGCAATCGCCCTAGTTCAAAAAGAGATGGAGAAGATGCAGACATGATCATTCAGCCTTGTTTTGCACAGTAAACGGCAGACTATATTGTTCCTTCTACATGTAACTCGTATAAATTCTGTAACTTGACATAAATCTGTAACTTGACAAAAATCTGACATCGCCTTACATCGAGCATGTGAGAGACAGTTCTCAAAACATCGCGTTCGCTGAAAGGAAAGTGGAAACAGAAATATTTCAATGGTAGTTGCGAGTACATGGAGAGGCAACGGCTCGAAGGCGCCATACGCGGAATGGAGTGAGGATGGAGGAGGAGGTATAGGTACATCAGAGGGATAATGCTCGAGTACTGTGGAGGAGTCGAAACCGCGACTTCCAACGGAATGTGTTTGCATGGGCATCAATACAGGAGAATGCCTTGTGCCATTGTTTTACTTATAGCGGAGCGAATAAATTGTAGTTGGCGAAAACCGTAAATTCGAAATAGATACAGCATTGAAGCTACGCCGCATTCCTCGCTATCAATCACTGGACGCAAGAACCCCGTCGCCACGGCCAAGGACATATTTTCCTAAGACTTGCTGAATGTGAAGTGCTTCAATGGAAAAGACCTGTTAAATTATGAGAAAGAGAGGCACCTTTGAGCGGACAACAAAACTTACACGGGCAGCTTGAATGGCATGGTCCCACCCGCAATGCAAAGTAGCGTCGACAACTACGGTCACACCCTCAACGAGGGCATCGTTCGGGCGAAGTACCGGACCGTCGTGGGGGGTGGGGATCCAGAAATGTGTGTCAGCGCCGAGAAAAACAATTATGTACCCTCCGTCTGTCCAGCGCACACGCGGCTACAGGTATCGGATCAGCAAGCTCAGTCTGCAAAAAAACCGTACCGTACCTCTCGACGAGGCCATTTCGAGAACTGTTCGTAAACCAAGTCTCTAAGCGTCTCCATTTGTTTCTTATAAATCTCCAAGAAAGAGTTGCTGGGCCAGCCTAGGGGAGACCAGTCTGGGCAGCCGAGCATAAGACGGTAAGAGACAGTGCGGCGTGCACCATCGTCGACGAAATCTGGCGCACGAGCGATACAGCCTAAAAGCGTGGCTCTAAATTCTCCCGTTTCCTGAATTGTTTTAGTCCTCCCAAATGCACTGCCGCAACATAAAAAGCGATACTGTCGGTGAATATGTAGACTCACGCGGTATGGATTAGAAAGTCGTACTTCTTCAGCAGAGCCTCCACCAACTCCAATGGTTCAACTGGGTCGGCGGAAGGTAAGGGTAGGGGATGCATAAAGTGGCTGAGATTGACCTGGTACCCCTGTTCACCGTGGACACAAAGTAATCAAATAGGAGGCATCTATTCTGGAACGACGGCAGCCATCCGTTCTTGGCAATGCTCACAGCCTAGAGCACCAAACCGATCACACACGTAAGGAGCGGCGCGTCTCGGTAATTCAGCGGCTGCGACCATGGCGATGTCTGTCGCGAGGAGACTGTAATCCTGTGATTCAAATAATATGGATCAGCAAAAAGACCCGGTGTATTGAAGACTACAGCACTTACGCGAAGGAAGCAATTCGACACCGGTTTCCAAACATCTAGACGCTTCATTAAAACGCGCATCTTGACAGTATTTCCAATACGCAAATAGTGTTCCCAATTGGGAGTATATATGTGCACCTGAATAGTTATTATGACTCACGAGAACAACAACAAAGGACTGGAAAAAAAAAAAAAATTACATGCATGGCTCCTTCGTAGTAATCGTTGAAGAGGTCCGAGATAAACCAAGAACCCGCAATTTCCCCGCCCTTACCACGGTAAGTAAGGACTCGCAGTCAGAGTAAATTGGCCTACCTCGGCAACACAGTCAGAGTGGAGGATGTCATGTAAAGCAACTGTTTGGAGCCGATACATGTCGGTAGCTCGGCATGAAATGCGCGGTGGTAAGACGAGTCGGGTGATTTGCCCAACTGCCGGTCCGGGATCCTATTGGAAACATTAGTTCAGACGCTGGAGAGAATGATAACGACATACTAAGTCCTGTACACCTTGAACGCGTCCAAACAATTCCGCGATGTAGACTGGTACGCGACCCCGCTCATCATCAGAGGGAAGCTCCTCTGCCTCTGCATCTACGTCTTTGAAGGTGAAGAGAGAGCCGTTGGACATGGATCGGTCCCGTGTGGGTAGACAATGGGTTCCATATTGTGTGCCGGCGATAAAAGCCGACGGTTCAGACTCGAATTGCACCACGAGGGGAATCGACATGAGAAAGGAGAACAAGATGTATTCTCCCACTGGTCGGAACTCGAAATGACGTTTACTTCCGACAGAGCTCGGCTTGGTTCGGCACGGAATCAAAATTTGACAGCCAACGAATCAAGAAATAAATACAACTAGAAATTATGGTACTATATACGCGTCGGTGAAGAACGTGCACAGAAGTCTGAGCACTCGAGAAGAACCTTTTCGAGGCCTGTCCTCCACCAGACATCTATACACGAAGCCGTCAATTTAGAAATGCTGATATCGTGAGTCGTGACACTAAGAACGACGCACAATTGTTATTCGCCCTGGGTCGAATCCCATACGACAACGCCTGAGAACCGGTAGGACACGCACACCCGTCGAGAGACCAAGTGACAGCTTTGTCAATGGGATAGACATGTGCTGCGTCGGGAGGACAACCAATGGGGGGAGAAGGAAAGAATATTTGGAGACAACCGTCATCAAGCGACGTCCTGGGGGTAACGGGGCACTCGTACGCGCGGCCACAAACGTGAGGGTCGGCCAGATGAAAGGTAAACGCATATCCGCGGTCCATATATTTTTTGACGACGGAGGCAATACTGTCTCGTAAACCGGGAGTGGACACGTCCGCAAGGTCCCTGTTGGGCATAGTCATTCGGTTGGTGCAGCTAGATGGATAGGCGAACCACATTCCATAGTGCGTGACACCAGCCATCATATGAGAAAAGGGCAGATAGGTCAGGGAGTCGAGGGCGCTGTCCGAATCCGCTCGGAATAGGTTGATAGGCCTCGAATGGTCAGGCCGCCGCCATTGCAAACACTCCACAATGCCTTCGAACCGATGCGACCCATCCACTATTTTAGTAGGGCGATGCTGGGTCGCAAATTCGAAAAATCGCCCGACCCAAGGGTAGGCGGGCTTGGGACAATAAAAGTCGACGTTGTTCGGTTGGACAGCGGGGTCAAGTAGATGAGAAATGGTGGACCCCGCGATGACAGTCAATGTCGCCGTTTGCATGAAACGCACAGCCGTGTACTCCAAAGCGAACTCCGAAAGTAGGGCGGCCAGAGCGACTTGCATCTCTCGGGCAAACAGAGCATGATGCTTGGTAGACGTCCAGGAAAGATGCATCAGGTCTCGTAGAGTCAAGCCCGAAAATATCGATGTATATGCATCGGCTGTGGGAGAATCGCGGCCCTGAACTGCTCAGAAAATTAGCATAGAACTAAAACAGGACCGAAGGACATATACGGCTGAAGTTCAACAACTCGCCTTGCGTCGCGCGCACATACTCCATCACGACGCTAAAGGTTTCCGCCGATTCTAAGGAGAACCGAAACAGAATGATAACGTCTAAACTAGACAGAAAACTTTTCCATTTCGGCCCGTAAGGAACTTTGCTCAGAGCAGCGACCTTGGATCGCTGAGCAGCGGAGAGTGGATGATTGTTGGTGAAATCTGAGGAACGATCAGGCTAATGCGGAAGGAAAATGGACCACGAACCGATCTCCGGGAACGAGGAGGTAACATGCACTCTGCGATGCGAATGCAAGGATAGATAGGACATTGAGGGAGCCACCGTCGAAAGTGGGGGAAAAGAAACAAAGAAAGGGGGTAGGCATAGCAGCAGACAGGAGACTGTACACACAGGAGTAGATTGACGCGTCGAGAAAGAAAAAAGAAAAAGAGATTATAGGAGAGAATGACTCAGAGAAGAATCACCTTGAAAAGGATAGATTGAGAGGGCGCAAACAAGACAGCAAGTATAATGATAGCCCAAGGGATCACGCGAATAGAAAAAGAAAAACTGGGCAATATATTGAGAAAATTTGACTATGGGAATAAGCCGCGACGCATAAGCACACCCAAACTTGTGCAGACATCGAGTGGCTGGTATAGACGGAGGCGAGGGAGGCAAGACAGCAATGTAAATAATAGGCGCATGCGGACCGGCCTAGGGCGCGTTGAGAAAATACAAACCAAAGAAAGAGTTAAAGAAAATGTACCGGAATATCTGACCTGGGCTAGACCACGCAAGCTGAAATCAGGATGAGGGGACACGAAGTCGAAAAGGCGAACTGAAATAACATACCGGTTTATCTGGGACAATTCTGGTTGCGGCACGTATCGCCGAGGCGCCAGGGACGATTGACGCGGGTGTAGGGAATGCCGATCGTGGAAACGCCATCGGCGTACTGATTAGAAAGACCGCCCCACCGAAAGATACCGACGTCCTTAAAACCTTCGTTAACGTTGCACAAGTTCACGGGACAATTAACACCACAAGGTTCCCTCCAGCTGGTGGTGGATATGGAACTGCGAAAACCACGACGGTGCATCTTGACAGCGCCCAGAACCGACGTCGGGAACCAGCTCTCGAGAGCTCGTTTCTCGATCGCGAGCTTCATGTACAGGATGTAGACGTCAGAACAGGTCCAAAGGTTGGTTGCGAAGGTCGTCGTCGCTCCGGAGAGGATGCTGAACAAGGCCCCGTCCATACTCTCGGAAAGACAGATACTAAAATTCTGCGGAATGAACCTCAGCGAAAACCACGACGGTGAAAAGGATACGCACGTCGGTGAAAGACTCAAACACGATAAAAGAAAAGGTTGAGTCGGCGTGTTTCGCGTTGACACCGGGCTGCTTAGCGGCCTCGCTAAGACCGATGCTTGCGAAGAAAGACGTCCACATCCACATATGTCCCCGGGGTAGAAAGATATTAAGGTTAGTGGGCTTCCATTCGTGTCGATACGGATAGGCGAGGACAGAGGAGGCAGTAGACCCGCCTATGCCACTGCCAGACGTCTCTAGGAGTTGAAAGAAGGCGTTGATGTGGATGTCCCCAAGGAAAATAACCACGAGCAGCCGGAGGTTGCAAGAGAAGAAAGCTTTGACAAGGTCTCTGGCGTACTCACCGGTTTGGGCGAGTACGAATATGGTGAGGAGGTCACAATGCGCGAGAAACTCCATGATGAAGATGTCGCGCATAAGAAAGAAGGTGTTAGCCATGAGAGTGCTGGTACGGCGACGTTTGTCGACGGGTAGAAGGTCTTCCGCCTTACGCTTCCCCGACATCTATGTATGCCTTAGTGTTTAGTATAGCGGAGAAAACAAAGCGTACATTGATAACAGCGAGAGGCTTGCGGTACAGATCCGGCGCTGCTGCTAGACTTCGGGTTCTGTACGCAAATGAGAGAATTGAATGGGGAAGAAAGATGAAAGGAGGACCTTAGAGGCGACTGCAAAAACAGGTAGGAGGCCGCCTGCAAAGATGACCTGGCTAAGGAGCTCAGACTGGCTGAGAGAGAGAGAGAGAGAGAATAATATAGCACACCGTCAAAACAGCCGAAGTTGTAGCGATAAAAACCATACAACAAGGAGAAAAGACAAATCAAAACCTTAGGAATAAGCGCCGCAGAAGTAAATAAATTCCGGGGATCCGTCCAAGGTAGGGGCAACCCTACTACAGAGGTTAAAGTCGCAAGGAGTAGAAGAACAGGCCATACTGTCGAAAATAGCCAACGGAAGATACTGTCGAGGTCAGGTTGACCCAAAATATACAAGGATGGCCTTATTACTGAGGTTAGCACGACAAAGAGGTAAGGATTAAAGCTACGCACCGTGTCAAAAAAGGCCAGCGAAAGTTACACTTTCAACTTCAAGTCGACCCTAAAATAAGTGGCTGAACATAAAGGAGCACGAACAGGGAACAAAGGAGAGAGATGGATGGCGACGTAAAGGGTTTGCCTTCCAACTGCTGACATTTTGACCGACGGTAAGGAGGAGAGAGCTGCTGGTAGTCATTGACGTCGATCGAACAAGGAAAAACAGGGATGCTATTATGAACGACGGTGAGGAGTAAAAAGTTGTTGGCAGTCATTGAGGCCGATTGAACAAAACAGAAAAATAAATTGTAAGACCAGGGGACGGGAGATTCAAATCTCCATGTGAGCACTAGATGTAGTAGAACTGTTCAATTTCAACCCGGAAGGACACACATGAAATTCCACTGGCCGACGATCATATCGACCAAAGAAAGCGTCTTCGCGCTGCATAGAAGAGGGAACTGTGTCCATCTATGATAGACCAAAAGAAGAGATGACGCCGTTCCAAGTAATGTCGATAAGTCGATGAAGGTGATGATGAACAGGAAGACAAAGGCAGGGACGATATGAGAGTGCCTGGACACTTTAGTGTTCCGGGTTCCTGTAGCAGTTGTAAACTGCCTAATATAGTAATCATTGCGGACAGCCACCGCCGCTTCATCTCTTTTCCGAAAAGTTTTCAATTCGTCGGGTTAGGGTTACGTCTAATTTTTTTTCTTTGAAATTCATTTGTCCCTCGCGTATATCTAAGGTAGGGCTTCTCGGTTCTGATCTCTCTTCCAGTGCTTTTTTCCCCCGTCTCGATAGGAGCTTCCCTTGGGCAGATGTTTTCTCTCAGAGATCATAGATTTACGTAACTTACGTAAGTAGGTCGTGCCGTTCACCCTTTTTTTTCGGCTCATTTTTTCTTTTTGAAATCTTTTCTCCCTCGGGTATATGTAAGGCGGGGCTTCCTGGTTCTGATCTCTTCCAGTGCTTTTTCCCCCGTCTCGATAGGAGCTTCCCTTGGGCAGATGTTTTCTCTCAGATCATAGATTTTACGTAACTTACGTAAGTAGTTCGTGCCGCATCCTGTTTTCGAAAGTTTCTCGACCGAAACAGCAGCTGCGGGCCATGCAATTGGTCTCCGAAGTGAGGTAGGCCACACAGGTATACGAACCAACTTGCACCTAGTCCGCCACAACAACAGGCCTTCCGCAGCGATCCCAGCCATAGACGTTCTGATTGACACGTCGGATTCGAGGGAGAGGGCGAGAAGAGTGTTGGTTCAAAGAAATGGTAAGATCATCGGAGGCCCAGATGCAGTGCTAGAATTTGGTCAAAGCTTTTGGAGCAAATAACAATCTCACTTTTTTCCCTCGACCATCTCTGCGAGCTTCAGAGTTACAACCCTCCCAAATCAGTTGGCTGCTATGGAGTTTATTCGAGAGGATCAAGCTCTGGTCAGTGGTATGACGGTCGATATTATCCGGGCTATCTCAACCGTCATCATGATGCCTCCAGCAGAGCTCGAGATCTTTAGATTGTGTCCTATGAGCTTCCTCCATAGACGTCCCTGGCTTTGACCCTGGTTGTCTGCGGTGTTCCCGGTCGTGATTTTCATTTTGATCATCTTTTTAGGTTAATTTCAAGGGGCGTGATGTGCATGTCATGAAAAACCGTTTAACTCAAAACCTCTATGCTTTCCTGAACAGTTGTCGGCCTGCTTTTAATTATCTGTGATCAGGGGTCTCTAGGAATAGGCATTGATCATGGGCTTATAAGGATTTTTTTCTTCTTCTATGCGACACCGCAGCTCTAAAGTGACCATGCTCATCAGCCACCTGCTCCGGCCACAGACGCCACCACAGGCCTCATCGAACCGACCTCTAAAGTCTTTTGTGCCCAATCCGCAGCTTGACGATGTAAAAATATGACATTTTTCTTGACTAACACATTCTAATTTCAAATCCTTTCAGTCCCGCAGCAACCAAAGGTCTCCAACTCCAAGCACCGACGCGTCGAAAGTTATCAGTACGCAGTGTGCATTTATTCTCTTAGGTTTTTGCCTTACCTATTTTGTATTCTTAGACAGATGCGGCAACTGTAGGCAGCGCGGCCACAACCGCAAGACGTGCCCCTTACCTGAAGCCCGAAAACCGCCGCCCATCATAACCAGACCCAGGGCACGCGGCTGCTGTGGCCTTTGCGGAGAACCTGGGCATAATCGCACCTCGTGTCGCATCCGCCCTCCCAAGTAACACGCTTGGCCACATGATCAGCAGTTTTCTTTACCTCGCGCTCTCCACTTTAAAGTTGCCTCAGGGCTATTTAATCACTTCCATACACGCTGTAATTCTAATGTACATAGCCACTTTTGATTCCCAACTACGAAGGGCCCTCCCAATCATCTGTAATCTTTGTCAGTCGAACAGTCTCGAGGCATAGGCCGATGCAAAGCCTCGTCCGTTAATTAGCGTCTCTTCTAATTATCCAAATGGAAAGAAAATACTGAAACAAACGCCACGATGACGCGAAAGAGCGCGTGTCTCACGTTCATTACTGCCTACAGTCGGTGTTCCAAAGCTTCTCGTTGTTGAACTTACTTTTTTGACATTGTATAAGCCCATTCGAACAAAAACTGGAACAACAAGCGTTGTATTGGTAAGAAGTGGGCAGTTAATCAATTATAATACATGTACAATGCGAAAAGTGAATTTCATCTTCCATCATCGCGAACAGCCTCCTGCTTCAAGATTAGACAGCAGATGCGGGATATTCTTCCTGCACATGTCGACCTTGGCGAGAAAAATTAGAACCAATCCATATGTATGTGAAGATATCTAAAGAAAGAACGTACGGAGCCCGTCTCTAAATCAACCGCAGCGATGGACGGGATGCTTTGGCTTTGGCCGCTGGCGTTTTTGTTCCCGATTTGCAGGGTGCTTAGGGGAATGGAATTTCCTATTGAGTTCCAGCCTTTGTCCCCGGCGTCGATCTTGTTCCGGATGCGCTGCCGCGTGTTGAGCCTGCAACGAAGTTGGATAGTTTTCACGAGAAGAAAATGGCGACGTACGTGGCTAGCATACTATTCATGTAGACTAAGGGATGTGAGGATGTGAATACGAAGATGCGACATACTACTTACGTTTGCTGCGGGGAGCCAAGCCCAGGAAGAACCAAAATGTGTCGGGCAGCACCAGGAACTTAAAAATAATGTCAGCCAATGGTATGGTTATTCATTCAACAGTTGGATTCGTTACCAGAACCATCGTGACAAAGGAAGACATCGCAGTGAGGGTGCCGCGGTTGATGGCGTCGTAGACCAGCGCGTCGACCATGCGATTTGTTCTGTAAATTGGTGAGTTGTAAGGAAGTCGATGAATGAGAGAACAGTTGAACTTACTTCATCATCTCCCCCTTTTGGTTCTTCAGAAACAGACAGAGGTAAGTGGTGATAAGAACGTCGCATGCAAATGATGCTCCCGATTGAATGGTTGTAGCGATCTATGAAGGCGTTGAGCAAGGTTACAAGCTACATATGATGCGAACCTTAGTCTGGTCTAGCTTAAGAAACGACCGAATTTGGTATCTGAGATAATGCGTGGGTGCCAGGTGTGCGACAGTCAGAAAAAAATACAGAACGACGCACGTCCAAGCAACCTGTGCAATCCCTGCCACTATGAATTTGATGAGGTTGGCGAGCTTTCGATGGGAAAAAGTTCAAATGCGTTACAGATTTCGATAAAGGCCAACGCCAGCTGCAATATGTTAGCGACATGCGAATTAGTGATTGGAGAGTGAGTGACGCACGATTACATATATCCCGAAGGCTTTGAGGCTGCATTTTCTGCGACCCTTGGTTACTATATGTAGTTCATCAAAGGCTATTGATGTATAGAACCGAACGAACTTACATTTGATGATTCGGTTGGCGAAGAATCTGGGTTCGAGTAGGTCAGTGGTACGGCGACGGAGTTTCGAAAAGGGAATACATTTGCACGGTAAAAGCAGACAGATACTGACGAAGATTCAGCAAGACGGCAATAAACAAGTGGTTGGACGTACTGCGCAGAGCAATTGCAACTGTGAGAAGATAATAGTGTTCAGATTGGATGTCTGCAACGATAATAGAACATACTGAGTCGGCCCTGAAGTAAGTATCCATTAGAAAATTGCGGGGGTTATGAACAGTGACTTGACTTACCAGATGAGGTTAGTTTGAGGGACCCCGAATAATTTTACGAAACGAGAGTACGACGACACCGAAAAAAAGATAACTTGGATGGTTTCTAACACGCTTGGAGACGGACAAATCAGTGAGACTTGGGAGACGAGGAAAAACGAACGCGATGATTGAGACCTGAAGGTGTTCTTGGTCAGCGCATGCAAGGAAAGCTCGATATCACTCACTGGTCCACTTGATCGAGGCTGGATCGGTGGGACTGGCGAAAAAATACATCCAAACCTGAAGCATCCCGGCGCCGTACAATCTGTTCGCAGCCCGGGTCAGCGAAGAATGGAAGTGAAACGGAAAAAAAACAGCGACATGGTTTCCTAAGAGTGGGATATCAGATAAGGAAGAGAATGGAGTTGAAAAATCACTCACCAATACCAGCGACACGAGCCATACGCTGTACGTTGCGTCGATAGAGGGTGTCATTGCTAACAAATTGTAAGGAGTGTGGAGAGTTGACGTCGGGAATAGAAGACAAGCACAGAAAAAGACACACACTTCTTATATTTTCGACCGGTGCGTGGAGTTAAGGCTGGCCACCGCGCCAGATGGACGTGATGGCTCGATCAAGGGTAGTTCCTCCTATGCAGTCACGGAGGCTTCCATATGCCCAGACATCGCAAATCAATTGGTGCAGCTTTCCCGTAAAAAGGGAGTCCTGGCAGCAAGTTCCCGAATTTGGATAGCCAGAAGTCCAGGGAGTTCTTGGCTGATTAAATTCCCAGTCCCTGCCGAAGCGTTTGCGCTGAATCGTTTTCCTCAAGCAACACAGCACAGACTTGCAGAAGAATTTGAACGAAGACGGTTTGGCTTTGGTGAACACCCTGGCCGCCAATTCGCCTTTTTGAGCAATTTTCGGTACGTGTTCAACTTGCTGTACTTTGGAAGTCGCCACCCTGCAAATCTGTACAACAAACTTTGTGAATCAACGCGGATCTTTCCAGAAGAAGATAGATTCAGGACGATCTGGGACTTTGCTTCTTTAGCACTAACACTGAACAGTCCCTCAAGTCGCACTCACAGAGTTGAAAAGCCCAAACCACCTGGTTGAATTACGTACGAGCTGCAGGGACGTTCTCCTCACAAATAACTTCCCCAGTCCCTTCTCAACTTCCAGAAGTCTGAAAGTTAATTCCTGCATCAGTGCCCTTACCTCATGATTCCCTTCCGCATTCCCTTGCACAACGCCTTTTGCCGAAGTCATCAGACACCACCATCGAGTCGAGACAGACGCAAAGACATCACTCAGAGGATCAGAAACACAAGTGACAAAAGAGGCAAAATCAGAAACGAGAGCGGAAAAAAAATCACACATGGACAATCTGCACGGTCCGACGGTCCGGACTTGCAGACTGAGTTATCCTATCATTTTCTTCATTTCTGGGCTTCTCTCTTCTTCACCTTGTTACCCTTCATAAATCGAAATATTAACATTCAATCCAATGCTGCAAGACGTTCGAACGTCGAAACCGACGACTGGAACGAATATTGACATGATTAGATACTCCGTCCAAGAATTTCTTACTCGTGAAGGTAGCGAGTTGCCTTATAGGTCTTGGGCAGTCGTTTCAGATTATATTATCTAACGGGAAACTAAGGGGGGTGATTTTTTTGGAGAAAGTCGTGTAGGAGCAGTCGGCGGTATTATCGCAGTTTGTAATGTATTTAGCAGGCTTTCTGGGTTGAAGACAGGTCCTGCGTGCAAAGGCTTAGTTAGTTAGAGAGTGATGAAGCGTGCTTACTCGCCTTCAAATGCCGCAGGTTCCGGTAGCTGTCGGATGAACGAGTCGAGTACATTCGGCAGCTTGACGATTTCTTCTGGTTTTGGCCTTGTGGACTGTTGGCCATGCCGGTGGGTGGGGGAAACCTTCTGGTGGCTACTTCGAGCAGGCGCATGTGAGGATGTGGGTATGGATCGGCTCGGCTGAATTTCATAATGCTGGCGCGATCGTTTGCGGTCTCACTGTTCTTCACGTGGCTGCGCTGCGTCGCCACTGTCGTAGCTTTGTCGGCGACTGAGGGTGTTTTTATTATTGGTGACGTGGTTGTCAGTCTTTGGAAGGTGTTTGCGTGCGTCAGTGAATCGCTTTGCGGTATCGTCTGTGGTGTTCAGAGTTAGACTGCGATGGTGAGGAGTGTTTCAAGGTTAGCTGCGTACCGGGATAGAGGTAACCGATGCGATGCTCTAGGTCTAGTATGGATTCAAAGGCGTCGTAGTGCTGCCGAAACCCAGCCCATCGTTCCCAGATTGGTTTCGCCTTCTCGGGGGTGAAAGTTCCGACGACAGTTTCGAATAAGGCGCGGGCGTCTTTACGAATGATGAGTAAGTTAGGGACAGTGGTTCGGCTTCCGCTTACTGTTTTCGTCTCTGATGAGCAGCAGAAAGTCAAGGTGGCTTAGAATGTAGGTCACATCCCGGCCAAATTTCTTCATTCCCTTGTCAAAAACGCGTGCTGCGAGCAGTGGTCCGTCAATGTGGTTGCAGTGGTATTCCGTGAGGGCTGTGGTCAACGTCAGTTGTACTAGGATGCTGCGTGATGTCGATGTACAGTACCAGCGGCGTGAACAACGTCCCATGTAATGAAGTCATCCTTCCAAGCCTTTGCGAAAACTTTCCGACAGGCCTTTAGGCCCTCGGCACGCTGCACGAAGCGCGCGTAGTTAATCCATGCGTTGGAGTACATTCTCCGGTGCTCCGTCGCTGGTTCGGTGGGCGATATGGTTTCAGCAAGAAGTAGTGCGGATCTGATGGTAGTGGGTCAGGGTTTGTTAGGTGGTTCTGAACGTCCTGCGTGACAAATGGACATTATCGTACGCACCGTAGACCCTCAGACGATATGAGAGTAAGTAACAGAAGCGATCATGTTTGATGGCGCTTGTTTGCGTGTAGCGGCGGGATTTCCCCCGGCCCGATGTATAGACGCCGGTTTGTGTCCCGGGCCGTGTCCGCAGTAATCATATGGGAACAAGTATGGGAAGGTGACTATCTAGAACCCAAGACGGGGAAAACAAGTCCGGCCCACGAATAATTAACAACAGACGTATCCCATGCTCCGTAAAACCTTCTAAGATGATTCTCGACGGCGTACACACGGAAGGGTTGTTGTGTGATGATGTGTCGACATGAAGGGCAGTTCCAATGTTCTTCAAGCCACACCCGAATGCAAGAGTAACAGTGGCCATGGCCACACGTATAACTGTACGGCTTACACTGGTTGAACATTTCAAGTTTTTCAGTGAAAAAAGTGGTGAAAATTATTTTGGGTTTTTCACCAATTTTTCACTTGAAACATAAGTGAAAAACTTATAAGTTTTTCACCACTTTTTCACTTTGAAAGAGGTGAAAAATTCGAAACAAACTTTATGTTTTTTTCACCAAAAATGTTTCAAGTTTTTCACCTACGTTTACAAGTGAAAACGTAAGTGAAAAACTTGAAACTTTTTTCACCACTTTTTTCACTTTGAAACAAGGTGAAAAACTCGAAACAAACTTTATGTTTTTTTCACCACAAGTTTTACAAGTTTTTCACCTACGTTTCCAGGTGAAAACGTAAGTGAAAAACTTGAAACTTTTTTCACCTATGTTTCTATCACATTTTTCACCAATTTTTCACTTGAAACATAAGTGAAAAAGTTATGAGTTTTTCACCACTTTTTGACTTTGAAACAAGGTGAAAAATTCGAAACAAACTTTATGTTTTTTTTTTCACCAAAGATGTTTCAAGTTTTTCACC
Source organism: Mycena crocata (assembly GCA_029281795.1). Taxonomy (NCBI): domain Eukaryota; kingdom Fungi; phylum Basidiomycota; class Agaricomycetes; order Agaricales; family Mycenaceae; genus Mycena; species Mycena crocata. The sequence continues at coordinate 559,564 of JARJCP010000022.1, read as the reverse complement.
TAAGTTTACAGACCAAACCTGAGGTTAAAAACTTGAAACTTTCTTTTCACCTACGTTTTAAAGGTGAAACTTGTAGTAGAAAATTTGGAAGTTTTTTCACCATGTATAGTTTCTGAGCATGAAAATTAGGTGAAAATGGCTTCAAGTGACAGTAAATCGATGCTGCAAAGATCCTCACTGAAAACAGTGCAAAATCACGATTTCACAGTGCAACTGGCCCTGCGAAGGAGCAAAGTGGGGCGGATTTGGCTGCTGGGTGCATCAGGGAAAAGCTCTTTCGGTAATTTACCCCAAATACGGGTAAATTTAGATAGTGGTGGGTAATTTAGGGTAATTTACTGGAATTACTGTGATTACACCTTTTACCAACCTTTACCTTGCATTGATTTCCCAAAAGCTTCAAAACTACATGCAAAAAGGCTTCAAGTTGCAAGCAGAAGCCACACAGCAGTTGTACTTCCCTTTGTCGGAGCACACAATAAAGTGGCAACTTTTTCCACCATCCACGCGAGCTTGCCCAAGTCTTTGGCGGGCCTGCCCTAAAGTGCACGTGTGCGCGAAACATTCACGTCAGCACCACGTGGAGCGAAAAATGGTTCGTTTTGATGAGCCCACAACAGCATCAAACAACTTTCTCTTCCTTGCCCCCATGTCGCCCGTCCCTCCCCGTTGCCCTCTGCTTTGTTTTGCCCTGCCCGTCCCTTTCTGAAGGCATTCTTGTGCCTCCTCGTGCCCTAGCCAGACATTGCCTGCCCGATATGTAGCAGCTGGCATCGTATCCACTTTGCAGGTCGGTCTTTCGCCTCAGTCTCGTCTTCATTTAGTATACATACTCATCCAGTCGTGTTTGCCAGGGATGATATGAAACGGTGGTACATACAACTGGTATGAAGGTACGCCGTCACCACATCAATGTTCTCCACGTCGCCTGACCCAATCGTCGCTAGGGAACTGGATACGAAAGGCTGCTGGAGCCGGAATTTCTGTTTTGTGCGCCGCGGAGGTAATGGTTTGACCGTCAAATGTGCGTGACGATACAGGTGTACTTCATGAAGGACGACAAGGTGTGTTGTCAATTCAATCTTGTTTCATTTCGTTTTCTCACTGTCGTTCCTCAAAAGCTGTACTCATCCTGATTCCTGATCATCTGTGTACGATCACCTGATTATGGTATGTCCCCATTTCATGTTGCCTGAGCCTCACTGACAAAGTAATGCAGCCATTCATCGTTGTGAGTAGTGGTCCGGCTGTTAGAATGCTGTACAGCGTGAACATAGGATGATAAGGTATGTTATCGCTTCAATCCTGTTTCGTTTTGTTTTCTCACCGTTGTTCCCCAAAAGCTGGACTCCTTCGCGTCCTTTGTGTACAATCAGTCGATTATGGTATGTCCCCCTTTTATGTTGCCTGACCTTCACTGACAAATCAATACAGCCATCCATTGTTGTGAGTGGTGGTCTTGCTGTTAGGATTCTGTACATCGGTGGTCTGTCTGTTCCATGCAGTTGCGGGTTTTATTCGCTGACTGGCTCTTTTGCAATATGTCGCTACATAACTTTGTAGAATAGTCACCTATATTACACTGCTGCATATACTGCCTTGAATATATTGGTTTTAACGAAGTTTCGATTGCATTTCAAGGCTAAAATACCCGGAAACGTCAGGAAAATACGTAGCTAAAGCAACGGTAAACGGAGGTAATGGCACTATAATTCGGTCAGATTTTTAGGGACCTTTCCAAAGTGGGTAATGGAGGTAATGGAGGTAAACTGATAAATTTACCACAAATTACCCGTAATCCAGGTAAATTACCGAGGGAGGGTTTCCCTGATGTGGATTTCTGGACAGATATGGATGCAGGCCACGGCTGACAACCGCCAAACATCAAATCCACCTCTGAACGCACTGGCGGAAATTAAATCCGTGGCAAAAACAGTGCGAAATCACGATTTCACAGTGCAACTGGCCCCGCGAAGGAGCAAAGTCGGGCGGATTTGGCGACTGAGTGCATTTCTGGACAGATATGGGTGCGGGCCACGGCTGACAACCACCCAACATCAAATCCACCCCTGAATGCACTGGCGGAAATTAAATCCGTGGCAAAAACGGTGTGAAATCATGATTTCACAGTGCAATTGGCCCCGTGAAGGAGCAAAGTGGGGTGGATTTGGCTGCTGGGTGGATTTCTGGACAGATATTGATGTGGGCCACGGGTGACAACCGCCAAACATCAAATCCACCCCTGAACGCACTGGCGGAAATTCAATCCGTGGCAAAAACAGTGCGAAATCATGATTTCACAGTGCAATTGGCCCCACTCCGAATGGAACATATCTGCAAGCCCATTTTGTGCCTTTCCGATTTACGGTTTTTAGCTGGTGCAAGTGACTGATGTGATGTTAGCCTTGAAGTTCATTCTGGTGAATCAGGTGAAGTGTGAGGAAATGTACTCTCCATTTCTGTGCACCAGACTCGAAAAAAAAAATGGGCCTAGGCGAATGGTTTTTGCAGTTTTGGTCAATTTTTCAGAGTTGATGCCGCCGCCAAGCCGCATCGTTTCCGCTTTCGGTGTCACCATATTTCTGGAATCAGCCATAATTTCTTTCAAAGAAATGACCACATTGTAACCAAATCCAGGATGAAACCCAGGCAACAATGGCTTTGAGCCATAGTAAATTGATGCTGCAAAGTCAGCCTGTGCGCGGATTTGTCTGCTGGGAGCTGGTCTGGACCTCTGCCAATCGAACGCAAGACAACAACTCCACAAAGAAACAATTGCAGCAGAACCAAATCCAGGATGAAAATGACACATCTTTTATCATCTTTTCCTAGCTGCAAATTGTGGTGGGGAGTATGTATATATGGTGAAAAAAGTTTCAAGTTTTTCACCCACGTTTACAGGTGAAAATGTTTGAGAAACTTGTAAAACTTTTGGTGAAAAAAACATAAAGTTTGTTTTGAATTTTTCACCTCTTTCAAAGTGAAAAAAGTGGTGAAAAACTTATAAGCTTTTCACTCGTGTTTCCAGTGAAAAATTGGTGAAAAAAGTGATAGAAACATAGGTAAAAAATGTTTTAAGTTTTTCACTTACGTTTTCACCTGGAAACATAGGTGAAAAACTCATAAAACTTGTGGTGAAAAAAACATAAAGTTTGTTTCGAGTTTTTCACCTTGTTTCAAAGTCGAAAAAGTGGTGAAAAAGGTTTCAAGTTTTTCACTTACGTTTCCAGGTGAAAACTTAGGTGAAAAACTTGAAACATTCTTGGTGAAAAAAAACATAAAGTTTGTTTCGAATTTTTCACCTTGTTTCAAAGTGAAAAAAGTAGTGAAAAACTTATAAGTTTTTCACTTATGTTTCAAGTGAAAAATTGGTGAAAAACCCAAAATAATTTTCACCAATTTTTTCACTGAAAAACTTGAAATGTTCAACCAGTGTTATATCAGAAGACCCTAGGCGGAGGCAATACGATTCTTGAAACGTACAACACCGGATGAGAAACGAGCTGCAAGCACACGGTGCACTTGTCGTCATCGTCGAACTTCTCAAAGTGCGGAGGGCCCTCGCGGAGCCAAAGTTCCTCTACTGTGAGAGGCTGTTCTCTGTCTTCCCGAAAACCTGGGACGGCCGAAACATCTTGAGGAGCGACAGATCGATGTATTACAGCAGTACTGCGAGGCTGGATACTACGCAATAGACCAGTGTTGGTGGTACCAGCCAATGGTTTAGGGACATCAAGTAGAGGTTTCTTCCGAGGGGGAGGTGCAGGTGCGTCAAGAGGCCGGCGTTTTCTGGGTGCAGTCGGGACAATGGGGAAAAAGGACGGGAGTGTGCCCTTGACTGAAGGATGGTTAGTTTACGCGATATCAGCCGCACACCGGCCACATGGATCCTCACCGGGAGGTTGATGGGGAGGAGACTTGGGAGGCATGAAATGCGTACAAAAAGCAGCGTGTATTTAAACGACAAGAGGGACAGGGGTCCGTATTTCAAAGTTAAGAGTTATATGTCAATCAATCTAGTCCATCGTGAAGCAAGGTATATGAACAACGCAGTGTACGCAGTCGAAATGCGAAGCCAGAAGGTCCCAACATCGAAGAAAAGACCGCTGTTGTAAAATGCAGCGTAAGCACATAAATCAAGGACAAAATTGACGACATACGGATAATCCTACTTGCGCTTCTTCCTCTTATCCTTGATATTGCCATCATCTTCGACACCCATCATGTCGTCAAGAGAGCCTGCGCCCGCACCCGTCGCGGCGGAAGAAGACGAACCCTCACCCCCTTGCGAGGCAGAGGAAGCCAACGCCTTCCCGCCGGAAGTTTCGGCCGACGTGGTGGCCTTCGACGGGGAGGGGATGGAGAAATTGTCAAAAGACGCTGACGCAGCGCGAGAGGGTAGGGAAGCAGTGGAGCGGGCGAGACCGTCGGGAGGAAGGGGACGAGTGCGAGGCTCAACGAACTCGTCGGAGGGATCCAAGACGCGAATACTTTCCGCGTGCAGCTGATAAATCTAGGAAGCGTAAGCATGGTGTAAGAAGTGGACTGGAAAGACAAACCCTGCGCTTCTTCGGCTCCTTCCCGAAAGTATCAATCATGTTATAGCAGTGCAAAGTCACAAGGGCGAGGATGAGAGTCCCAGTACGAAGAACGGAATAGGTGTCCCAGGGAGCCACAAGCGAATTATCGACATTGCGGATGTCTTGCTGGACGAGCTTCGCTTTATGAAGGTTGAACAGCTCCCCTCCGAAATCGGGCAGCAGCGCCGGGTCGTAGTGAGCACCCAGCTTGATGCGGTCAGCTAGCGTCGTTGCATCAGTCGAGGTTGGGAGCATAAATTATACGGACTCACGGCCAGGAATAGGAACTGCGGAACCAGAAGTAGTAGTCGACTGCGCGGCTGTGGTCGGTGTCCCCCCATCAACCTCATCCAACCGGCGCTTCTGGGTTCGTTTGGTCTTCGTAGCCCCAGCTTCAGCAGGTACCTGAGAAGCACAATTCAAAAACATGACAAAAACCACGAAGGTGAGGAGTGTAGACCACGAAGGTAGAGTGTTAGCGCAGTCGACGACTCTGAGGGAAGACAGACAACGGAAAGGAAAGAAAACGTACCGAGTACTTGGGAGGGAGGTGTATCATCAGGACGTTGTGCTCGTCGCGGCCTTCGACACTGGGCTTGGTCCAGTCTTTGACGATGGGGTACTACTCGTAGATAAGTTAAAATGGAAGAACAACGTGGCACGGCGAGGGAAAGGGAAGGAACTCGCCTCGCCCTTGTTGGCATCCTCGTCAGCGTCCGCCGCGGTAATTTGGCCGAGAGCGATAGCTTGATTGACAACGGTGTTGTACACGGCGACGGTTGCACATGTCGGAACACATAGAGCGATAGTATCGCGAACCTTGGTGGAGTCCTCGATGCGTTTGAACTAGAAATACAGGTAAATGAAGCGAAGTAGAAACACCGAATTGAAAACACACCGTGTCCCCGCTACGTGAATAAAAATTGCCGGAAGAACGAAGAATCGTTCCCAGAGCCGTCGCGCCGACCTCGCCAAAGACAGCAACACGAAGTTCGTCGCCTTTTTCGTTGCGGTACGACTGCTCCTTGTTCCAGCTCTCGACATGGCGGGTGATGTTGTCGGCGTAGTCGAGATTGGCGAGCGCCGACAGACCCATTGATTGAATTTGACTGGCGAATGCGTCGAGCATGCCGGACGCGTTGCGGTTAGAATAGAGGGGATTGTTGATAGGGTGGACGCGGCCGTCTGAAGCGGGTTGAGAAGCCATCCTGAGGAATGATAATTCAGTGGAGGGGAAATCTCCTTTTAAGCGTCCAGCGACCATGTTTTGCAGTGTGTGGCTGGAGCACACCAGAGAAACGATCGAGGATTCGATACGGGTAGGGGCTAAAGCGCAAACAACGAACAGACATCGGACAGGTAGGAGAGAGTTGAACCGACAGGTAGGAGGACTTGCGCAGCGACAGGTAGGAGTTAGATACCGAGCCCGCTGAAAAAAGCATCAGCCTGACGGAGCGTGCACGTTGAACAAAGCTGACGAGGAACGGACGGGTATTCGAACCGCAAAGGAAAATATCCACAGACAAATGAACGAGCCGTACTCCAATACCATCCACCGCTCCTCCTGTCCGCATTGCTCTCGGCCTTAATCAGTATCTCGGCGAAAAGATGTTAAAATGTTAAATTTATTGAGCGACATGTAAAAGGTCCGAAATGTCAAACAACAACGTCAACCTCGAGGGCCTTAATGTCATAGATCTAATATGAAGGTCAGAACAATTGAAACTGAAATGAAAATAAATTAACAAACCCGAATGAACGCGGGAACGGCAACAGCAATTTGTCGCGGCTTGTCACGACGATGAAGCGAGCACTTGACTGCTACAAAATCGCCCACAGAGATTGGATGGAGCGGCAGGGTTTGGAAAATATCGTCAGTCGAGGACATGGTTGTGGAGGACTCGGCGGAAGCAGATGATTCCTGCGACCTGGTGCGGCGAAAGATGAACGATGGAGTGGTACGCGCGATCTACTCAAGGGAAAACAGGGCCGCTTGTTGAGGAAAAGCCAGACGAATCTTGTGAATCGCACTAACCTTGGTTCCGACTGGCACCGAAATTTGCAGATATGGAGAAGGAGTATGATAGCACCAAGGTATAACATCTTCCAGGTGAATAATCTGCGCAGAGTATGTTAAAATCGCACGAATCTAAGAAGAGAGGGAAGTGCTGGCCTCGGAAACTGCAAGAGAATCGGCAGCAACGACTTCCGACAGGCATTGCATCTGGCGTGCAAACTTTGCCGTCATCGCAACACTTGAGGGTGACGGGAGGGTCACATCGAGAATGAAACCTGTTGTCGCCTACAGCAAAGGGTTAGAGCGGCACTAGACTTAAAAACAAAAAGGGTACATTTCCAGAGACACGCAGGACAGAACCGAAAACGATGCAGCGAAACAGAATGCCCTCTTGGCCGGAAACGTAGGCCACATGGAGGCCTTCTTGGACGCTGCCCGCTTCACGTGTCGGTACGAAGTCAACGTTGATGAGCGACTCGGCGAGCAGTGGACAAGCCAACGAAGATATACGCGCCAGGGCGCGGTCCAGAGAAGAGGCCATGGGGAGGGGAAAATAGCCAAGGAAAGACTGGGACGAGACATATGCATATACATCCGATCGTGCGGATCGATGTAATGCAGCCGTCGGGTGACAGAAATAGATAGACGGGATCTACAGCGTCATGTCCGCTTGCAGTCGTTTCGACAGTCGGCTCTTTTGGCGCCTTGGGAGTCAAATGAGACACATCGTCGAGTTTTCTCTTCTTGGGGCGTTTTGGCGTGGGAGCGGGGCGAGCCGCAAAAGATACAGCGGCAGAAGATACGAGACCACTGCTACCAGAGGCAGCAGTGGAGGACCCATTGCCCACGGCATTGGAAGAACCGGGGATGGGAGTGGAGAGGGAGACTCGAGCGTGAGAAGATGAGACAAGAACCGCGTTGTCACGCTGTAACTGTGACACACGCGCACCGACGTCATTCCCATCCGACGGCAACGCCGAACGGGTACCTTTATCAGTGCCTGCTCTGGGGGGTGCGGCTGGGAAGGATGCTTTGATTTCCGCTCCTGCGACCGCAATCTCAGCACGAGTCCCATACCGTACAACCGTGTTCAATGCATAATATCGCATCCGGCGGATCTCTACACGCGTATCTTCCGACTGGCGGCAACAAATTTTGGCTTTGGGAAATGGAGTCAGGATAATAATGCCCTCTAACGACGTTGCTCGGGACACCATGACGTAGGGAGACTCTGTGCCACGACAACCCGTAAAGCTAATGATGCACGCGTCCAAGGTTTTACCTTGCGCTTTGTGAGCAGTCATCGCAAATGCTGGGAGGACGGGTAGCTGTGTTCTTTTGATGGTAACACTTTTGCCAGAGTGAGGATGTTTGAGAACTATATCCGTTGTGTCTTGCAAACTGACCACATGGTGCCGCGGCAAATCAGGAAGAATGTTCGCTTCAGTATCAGGAGCTTCAACAACGCACGACAAGGCATATCGGTTTCCATCTGCGCCAATCTTGTACCTGACACTGACCAACTTCCCAGTGCATCCATTGACCGGCAACATCGAAATTCTGAGATATCATGACGGGCATGCCGATAACAAGCGGAATTCTGCCGAGGCGAGAATTGGTTTTACCTGAATCCATTTGCGTTAATCTTGCCTTGAGTGCATCATTCTCGATAGGCTTGTTGCGCGAGTGCGTATCGTGCGCATAATACCAGTGAAGAGGTCTCCCAGTCTGGTTTGCGAAATCAAAGGCTTTCTTGATGTTCAAGGCATCTTTGACGCCATTCGTCGCAACAATGGCCGGTGCGGTACTCCAACGTTCAGATTCCCAGTCAACATCAACATTTGACGCTAGACGCGTATTCAACAGGGCATAGTCTGCATCTGTACATCGGCCGTCTCGAAGACGTCCCAGCAATTCAACGAACGGTCGATTCTCTGGCCCGCTTTGCCGCATATTTTGGGATAAAATGACCACAGTGTCCACGGTGAGCCAAAGGAATTTCCCGAAAAGTACCTTCTGACCCAGCTTGGTTCCAGCACTGGAGATGGCCTTGCTATCCATGTGTGCATACAGAGCTTTCTGCCCAACAGGCGGCAACTGGGCGAAATCCCCCGCGAATACGACATTGATCCCGCCAAATGCAAGGTCATTACCTTTCGCCATGCTGAGGGCTTGGCTAATATCGTGCAGCATGGCACAACCGACCATCGATATCTCATCTATGAAAAGAAAATCGACTCCTTCCCACATCGCCATCAGTTCTGATTTCGCCTTTTGCGACCGAACACTGCGGTACTGATTTCCAAACATTAGTGCGGCATGAAGAGTCATACCAGAGATGTTGCGAGCAGCGACGCCTGTATACGAGGCCAAACGAAAACGACGACTCGCACCATGACTAGTGAAATAATCTTGAAGGGCGTTGATGACCCGTGATTTCCCAGTGCCGCCCTGGACCACCTAGGTACATACGCAATGGTTTTTGGTCCTTCTTGTCTTTCTGAGCAGCAACTATAGAAAAAGCCCTTGCTTGCTCCGCGTTAAGACCGTGGGCAGCGATAATAGACTGAACACTAGCGGGTACGACTGTCACTTCCGGATCGACTGGCCTGTCAGGGAGTATTTTGTCGGCGTTTCTGATTGTGGGTTGTATGGACGGACCAACATTCTCTCGAAATGCTGCCCCATCGGCGATACCAGGGCGAACCAAACCGGAAAGAGGTGTTTCAACTGTCGGCGCTACAGAAATACGCGGAAGGGCTGATTGTTTAGCCGCTTCTTTTCTGGCTTCGTAGGTCTTTTGCCACAATCTCTCAGTCTCGGGATGGAGCTCGTTGACTGCAATGTGCCCAGACGAAAGACGGGGAAACCCTTCCGCACGAACGCGCCCACCGATGTAACCTGATTCTTCACCGCACTGAATTGCCTCCAGGATTGCCTCTTGTGCTTGAATAGAGTGATTCGACCGCGACGCCTCCATTGATGATAAATGCTCCAGAATACTTTCGTCCGTCTCCTCACCAAATTCATTCGAGTCTCGGGAACCCCGTTGCAATTCAAGCGACAAGCCTGCCCGTCGACGATTTTGGCGGTTAGCGTAATGCGCATCTCTACTGTCTTTACACTCGTGCAGAATCTGCATGTTGTCAATACAATATTTAATCTGGTCGGAGCAGGTAAGTAAGAACAGCTCGAACGCAACGGACCACGTCTGACCATGTTCGCGAAGGTCTTCTGCATGGCGCCACGGTTTGAACAAGATGAGCATAAGACGAGCGTGTTTTTCACGGGATACTTCTCGATCGCGTCGTGGGATAGCGGGACCAATCGGGACTGGTACTTTCCTTTGTTCGAATGCAGACACCCTAAGGTGATAAGTGTCATTTTCGAGATGACCGGGCAAGAAAGGGACTTTAGGACGCTCTTTGCTTTCGATGTCCAGGATGTTATCTTTGTTCACGATGGAAGATTCCAGGTCATTGTCAGAATCATCAGCGTGGTCTGGTACGCGATGAGGTCGAGGATTCTTTTTGGCTTTTCCGCGTTTTCTTTTTGCAGGCACAGCGTCTGCCTGTTCACCATGTTCAACATCATGACTTTCAGCATCGTGAGCCCGATCTCTTTTTTTGTCTGTTTTACGCTTCACCAATCTTTTCTGCTGTGAGTATGCAGGCGACTCTTCATCATTATCGACGTTGTGGTCTACTTGGCCGGTGGACCCCTCCTTCTCATCCGCATCTTCCGCATCGTCTTTCCGAGTCGCAGACCGTGACTTGCGAATACGCTCTTTGTTCGTCTGCGCCACGAAATCCCACACGTTAACATCTGCCAATAAGTCGCCCCTCTCCTGGTAATCGCACGCCTGGTTAGCCGTCGGTATCAATTTCCCGGACCTGTCAACAGCCAAAGTGATTAAATCCGAATCATCGATTAGATCGGCCTCTAGGATGCCATCCTCAATTCCCGGTTCTGGATCATCCGCGGAGGGTTCCACGACCTCTTCTTCGGCTTGAGCATCGTCCAAGGCAGGTTCAGTATCGGCAGACGCGGAGACGGGTTCAGCTTTCGGAGGATAGCACTCGGGACTGGGTTGCTCTTTGTCGATGTGAGCTTCAAGACTAGTCCAATACAAGCGCGTATACTGATGACTGGTGAAGTGGTCCTCGAAATCCAACAGATACGAAACGACCTGTTGTCCAGACAACTCCTGCTTGGAAATCATGGAGTGGGCACATTTCTGCAGTAATGTTTTTGCTCTCGAGGTGAGGTCATCGCTTTCAGGATCATATTCTCCCAACCTATTAACGGCTAATTCAAGAGCGGCATAAGCGACATGGGCTTGCAATTGCGACTTTGTGATGTAGTCAGTAATATAATATAAGACTGCTTTGGCGGCTGGCCCCGACCCTATGAACTTGATATCCATATTGCAACGAATGGCTTGCAAGATGGTCTCATTAAAATTGTTGACAAGGCCGTCTAGACAGCGCAAAGTAAATTCTCCAGTGTCGGGATCAAAAACACTGATTGGAATGAAATTGGAAGCATCCAAGTCAAACCGACAATCCTTTAATTCGGGGTACCCTCTCCAATATTTGTAACAAGTACCGGTGTGTCGATGGCGTTGACATCGTTCTGCGAGTCTGTGCAAATCATTGACGCGGGCATCGGCTGCGTCATCGGGGGGTATGTCGGGCCCAGGTCCACGGGTAGCACAGGGATGCGCTTTTGAAAGCGGGGTCTGGAGTTCAGGCTTATGTTCACTGGGCGGAGGTACTGAGGTAGAGATGGTGTCCTCCATAAACGCAATAAGCCTCTTTTGAAAGTCGACGCCCCCGTCCTCGGCCAGAGCTTTAGCTTTAATCTCGTTAGGGTTGAGACTACCTGTACACCAGACCATCATATGACAATGCAGACTTCCACGCCCTTGGGCTTCAACCGTGCCATAGTAAGCCTTGACCTTCCCAAATATACCCCCTTCGCTGTCATCTGCACCTGGATCCCAGCCTAAGAGCGCTTTAATGAACGCTTTCATGTATACATTGAAAAAGCGCGCAGCAATGGATGGATTTTTTGCAATAGCGATTGCCTGTTTGACGTAGTCAGGAATGTCCTTCGGCAATAATTGATCCAAGTTTATCTCGTCTCCAGCTAGAAACTTGACGAGAGGATTGTACACATCTGCTGGGTTGATCGTGATATAAAAACTGGGCAGCCCGTGCTCTATCATAAGTGCCCGAATTTCATTTCGCATGACGAGTTTCGATTGCGAAGAGCCTGGAACATGGGAATTGATTATGCTGACCTCTTTCATAAGACGAAGGACACGACGCTCTTCGGGTGAATTTGCGGTAATACTATCGCCAGATGCGACCCGTTCAGACACAGTGTGGAGAACGGCAGGAGACACGGTACCGAACTGAGCTGCTACATGATCAAAATTGGCGCGTTTAACTTTAAAGCTAGTGCGAAGCAACAATGTTCTTCGTTGGATCATATTGAAAGCGCTGAAAAGAAATGATCCGTGTTCCTGGAAACGTCGATCAGCAAGGTTGAATAAGTGCTTGACATGCCGTTTAAAACTTATTGCAACTGGCCTGTGCGGATCGTCGATTCCACCAATACCGTAAGGAAATAATGTCGGATACATCATAGGGAACAACGCCGGATTCTTGAATTCATTGACGGGGCTCCGATCATGAGGAATCTCGACATAGTTCGATCCCGCTTTGCGCATATGTCGCATCGCCGCTGCACGAAGTTCATCTGAAGGGGCATTACCCTCTACATCGGTAACAACCACACTGGCGAAAGGGATATCTGGAGGGGGTGGCGGAATAATGTCGGACAGATTGGGTACTTCGGGTGTTTCGGAGGAACCAGGAACGTAATCAGAGGTGGTAACGTCAATACGGGCATTGGGGAGAATGTGCTGGACATGAAAGGGCGGAATAGTTTCGTCCGGTAGATCCTTGAGAACGTCTTGGTCAACGACAACATTTTTGTAGAGCGGATTGTGGACTTTCAACCATGCCAGCGCGCGCATAACACGCTCCTTTCGAACAATGAGGGGTCTTGCCTTGGTTTGGAGCCATTCACGAGTAGGGGGATGAGCACCCACAAAGATAACGCAGATAGGTGTAGTGATGTCTTCAAGGGATGGAGGAAGCTTCTCGGCAATGGCGGACGGACGTTGGGGATAGACAATAATGTGTCCTCGAATGCCACGTTGATGGATGGGTAAAGTACCAGTGTCATTTTCGTTCGGCTTAGATCCGTCGTCCCTCAGTTGGATTATCCAGCATTTGGCGCGGCAAAGGGCGATCATTGCTTCCTCAACCACGGTGAGATCTTTCAACTCGGCAGGAATAGCGCCAATGACATTTCGATTGACCATAGCAAGAGGAGGGACCCGGCCCCCAACGAGAGCGTTATGACAAACCCGACAAGAAACGATCATAGGTTCGTCAGTGTCAGGATCAGGCTCGACGCAGTCGACATCAATGAGGAGACTACGTAAACGAGGATCAGAATGGCGGGGAATGGGAGGCATAGGACAATCAGGATCGAACCAAGGAGGAGGCGGCAATGGGATTTCTGGAAGATCGTCGGGCTCATCGCCTGAATCGCCAGGGGAGGTGAAACGGGAAGGAAGATCGTCAAAGGCTTCAGTGTCACCCAGATCCACGGGGGGAAGAAAAGACTGTAAATCAACGTCCATATAAGAGGAAGGGGTGGAGCTTCTTGAACTGTGATCGTCCTTGTCAACATTCATGCTGTCAGGATGCTCATTTTGAACAGGCGAATGTGGCTTAAAATCCGAATCTGATTCAGAACCGGAACAGGAATTGGAGTCTGTGCTGCGCGAGCGACAGTCATCGTCATCGTCGTCGTCAGGTCGCCGAAGTAAATCGAACTCGAAATCATCCAAACCGAGGTACATCTTATCTCGAATCGGGCACTGTTCTGCGCATATTCCACACACGAACTGGGCAAGCTTGGAGGAAGAGATCTCGATGTTGAAGTTCGCTAGTAATTTTTTCTTCAGGTGATCGGGTACGACCTGGGGCCAGGATGCTTTTAACCGGGTACTTTCGCGAATGCGACGATAGCGACGGGTGCCAGGCACACAACCTTTGCCAGCATATTTACCGGCGCGCAATCGGGTGATGTATGAGGTAACACGTTTACGAAGTTGAGGTGCAAGGTCGCTATCGCGGTAGGGTACATCATGTACATCCAGGAGCCTTTTCAGAGGGTTGCGTTTCAAAAGAGGGCAAATTTTCTGCAAAATGTTAAGCTGTAATTGCATCGACGCGGTATCATCTGGATCATCATCAAGCGCAAATTTTTCAAAATTTGATGCTAGGGAAGTACATGCGAGATAAGAAGAAGTTCCTTCGAGGGGAGAACAGGAACCTGTGCCCAGATGCTGCCAAAGAAGGATACGTAGATCTTCCCGCAGACAACACTTCTTTTTTGCCACCTCACTTGAAAGACCATGAGCGCCGGCGAGAGAAAATAGCGTTCCTAGAGGTAGAATATCCAGCTCTTCCATGAGAAGGAGTGGAGCGTTAACACCACGATGACCACGTACTAAGACCCGTAGGCGAGGAGCGAGCGCCGACCGAAACAGGTTCAAATTTTCGGATGCGTCCGAAGGGAGTCCAAGGCATCTGCTGACGACGTATGTTCTCAGGGGAGGCAGCCTGTCAGAAGAAGCAGAAGACAATAAACTGAGAGCAGTGTACGACATGGATTCGGCCGAGGGATAGTTGGAAGCAAGAAGACTGCAGTCGCATGCATGTTTCTTCTTTTCAGAGGATGGGCAAGCGGAAACGCACATACCCTCGAGCAAATGTGTGACAATGGCATCCCTAGCGTCGGTGAAGGTAAATCTGTCCGAATGAGGGATGTGGTGGGTTTGCAACAAAAGCCGCAACGCGGGGAAATCGAGTTCGAAAATAGTTTCGGTCGGTATTGCCGAGAGCAGGAGAGACTCTAAGGACGGTGGGCCAGAACATGGGACGGCAGGAACGGAACGAGATGAGGACGAGGAAGCAGATTTATCAGGAACACGACACAGTACAATTCGAACCGTAGTATCAGGTACAAAAGGAGCTCCTTCAATGGGTTCAGGAGACCACGAAGGTACAGGTTTAGACCACGAAGGTAAAGAAGCAGCAGCCTCAACCCGCGAATGGGGAGGCTGAGATGACCATAGGTCAGAAAATAAAGCTGCAAATAATTGAAATCCAGGCAAAAAAATGGAAGAATACAGAGACGTACCGTGGGAGGAGGATAGAGCTGGGTTGAAGACCGAGGTGGCGGCTCCTGCAACGAATTAGAATCGGGAACTGCAGCGGAGGGATCGGAACAAACCGGCTGGCAAACCTCGGTCGAAAACGGCGAAGAGGCGCTCGACTTCTAAAGGAGCGAATAAGAGACATGGGGGCGAAGAAAAAAAGCAAAGATACGGACCTCGATTGAATAAATGGGGGGGCCGGGGGGGACCGACGAAAGTGGAATCTAGATCGAGAATATAAGCAGATTGAAACTTGTCGGTCAGAACACACACGAGGTTGAGGCTCAGCCCCTGCATAGCAGTCAGTGACAATACACAGTGGAAAAAAGGACAGAAAAAGAGACGCACGGCGGACGGGATGGTTTGCTAATGCAAAGAAATCCCAAGCATTGAATGTGTGCCCAACGCCTACACCAAGGAATAGAAGCGTTTCGCGCAGAGAGGCAGCCCAATCTTGGCCAAGTACAACGTCGTAGGGGGCTGATGAAGACACAAGGACATTCAGAGACGTAGAACATGGACTGTAGCCAGGCACAGATGTAGTGAACAGTACAGAGGCTCCCAAGGGAACTTGAAGCGCCGAGAAAAAGCGACGAGACAAGGCGGTGGTGGGTACGTCGGAGAAGGCGACACTAAAAGTTTGTATTCCTTCGACGAAGAGCGACATGGGAGGAGTACGAAGGACTTTGCGGAGAGGCAGAAAGAGGGGAAAGGAAGAGGGATGCGACTGGACAGGAGAAGGAGACGTTGCGAGGCAATATGGAAAGGGGCGGATAAACGGCGCACGTCGTAAAGTGAAAATGGTAATGCCAAGAGGAAAAGTAAGCAATGTGCCGTAAGAAAGTGGAAATTTGGGGGATGGGAAAGTTGAAACGTACGCAGGTTTGACAAGTTTTCATCAAATTGCGATCGGCTTAAGTAAGGAAAGTCGAAAACGCAAAAAAATGGCTGAAAGGTGCACCACAAAACCCACTAGTAGATAGTGGGAATAAGTCAAACCAGCCCAAATGGTGCCATGCATGTACCAAAACTCAAGTGCACTTGTGCAAAGACGTGGAATCCAAGTGGAATCACATCGAAATCACATCACTCCAAGACTCAAGGTCCGTGCGCATCAGGACAAACATGGACAAAGTCGGTGGACCCACACTCCTTTTCTCCCTTTCCTCATGTCGTCTCCGAGGCTTGAAAGCACCCAACTGAGCCTACTCTGCTGCCCACCTCACTGGAAGTCCGAATTGTCCCTACCAGTCAGCGATACCGTATCGACGAGTGGAAAGGCTGCAGATGTGCGAGTCGTGCGACAGCTTCACAATCCACCACACAGCACAGTCGGCATCCCAATCGCATCGAATCAAATGCATTATGCTCTCGTTCACCTCAATCCATGAGAACACTTTCCTTTGACTTCAATCTCACCGTTCGCTGGCAGGCAGCAAGTTTGCCGCAAGTCGTTCACCGGCCGTGTCTGCAGCACACAAATCATCCCAGTACAATCTATCATCAATCAAACCAATCCCTTTCCCGCCATTGCCGCAAAGACTTCAAGCTCCCTCAAGACGGACATTTTTTTTTTTTTTCAATTTTCATACATCAAACGCAAGACTTTCATCAAACGCAAAACCAAATTCCAAACTCAAGCCCCCCAACACGCCAACTTTCATTCTGAAGATGTCAAGATTAGTATCCTCAACAAAATCGGTTCCATGCTCGACTTCAAGCCTTTCCAATCGCGTCGCATCAAGTGAGCTTCTGTGATGTCTTACAAACCGATGCACCGCAAGGCAATGCCGCAGCTGGCCCCTTGTTCGATGAGGTTCTATGTAATGTACTGTAATGACCGTGTACCCATTTATCGATTCAGATTTTTTTTAATTTCCGATTTAAAAATACCATTGGATGAATTTTATGAGGCAAAGGAAATATCCTGAGAGGTGTCGGCAAATTACTGAAGCAAGTCTTGGACAAATGTCTTCAACAACATCTCCCAGACATTCAATATCTCAGAAGCCCTGAGGGATTTGACGTTTTTTGTTTGGGGAACGTTGTTGGGAGCATCTTCGAATGATGTGATCGTAAACATTTAGATAACATTTTTTTCAAACGGCGGTGTATATAAGAGAGATCACTAAGTGGAGAATTGGGCCAAGTGTAATGACCAGACGAGACGTTTCAAGTATGTTCAAGAAAAAAATCTGCTCGAGAAATCGCGGATCAGGAGGTCGTCATAGATTATCAGGAGAAAGAAATAGGCAGACAGGAGAGCCCGTCGAAGGCAGAGAAACCAGGGTGAAAAGGTAATATAGGATTTCGAAGCTCGCGGATATTCACCCAACTGTTCAGGGCGGATTAATTTCATGCAAAACGTATGATTCGTGTTCGCGAGCGTTGATCGAGGGAGAATTGCCGGAGCCGCATGGCGGGTTTGTCGCCGCTGAATGTGGAAAACTAATTCGTCTCGTTGAATCAGAGGGTTTTTACCGTTTAGGAAAATTCTCTTCCCCATTCAAAAGCTACAGCGGCGGAATTTCTGAGTCCAGTTTGGACGCGTCCCGCTGAGGTGATGTCAGCGACGGCCCGGTCCCGTCCCGGTCGGGTCAACTCGGAGCTGGCTGTCAAAGCCTGTCATGCGCTTCAAATGCACTTGGTCTTTTACTCTCATATTCATCCTTCTAAAACTCTCTGTGTGCTTTCTAACGCTGGCGGACCTTCTCTCGGGATGCGGGGGCACTCCCAGGACTGGATTCCATCCCATATGGTCTTCATCAACATTCCCAGCACAATACAAAGGGAAATGAAAAGAAGGCTTGCGACGTAATTATAGCGCGTTCTGATGTTGCCACGATGCTGGCATCTTTGCTCTTTGTTTCCTCCCCTCATCTCGTCGCCCAAATGACTCTCCGTCGTGTCGAGGCGGCTTGCAGACTGCTCGAAGAGAGGCTCTACAACATTTCCGCCGATGAGGAGGCGACTCGTGTTCCCAAAATTCTCACCGAGGCATGTGAGCTTGTGCGAGGCGTAGATGCGGCCGATCCAGAGTTTTCAGCCGTGGTCGAGCGGGTA
Source organism: Mycena crocata (assembly GCA_029281795.1). Lineage (NCBI taxonomy): Eukaryota > Fungi > Basidiomycota > Agaricomycetes > Agaricales > Mycenaceae > Mycena > Mycena crocata. Next base: position 541,599 of record JARJCP010000022.1, on the reverse strand, counting down.
ATCAGTACTGTTAACAAAGGCATAGACCATGCGTATCGGTCGCTGGAGATCGAATACCTCCCGTCATTCGCACATTCATCCGAGTGTCCGCTCTTGGAGGGTCCAAAGAGGTTATTCAGCTTCCTCAGTACGTCGAAGTTATGATTTTGTCTGTTGGCCCGAAAACTCAATCCGTTTCCTAGCCCCTCAGGCCTACGATCTCGTTTTCAGATGCATGAAATTCATTTTTGAACAATGGCGAACCCATCCGCTGTACCCGTTTTGGATATGGATCATCACCTATATCTTCGCTTCAGGCGTGCCCAAACCCTGGTCCAAAACCCCGCGGCCTCATCCCTCCAGCTCGCTGTTGGCGCGCTTCAATCGCCGTGTGACATCCCCTCCCCCGGGAATGTATAAAAACATTTACGAGGCACGCTGCGAAATTACGAGCGAGCAGGTGTATGGTGATCCTTTCGCCCTGGTTCTCGATACCAGAGGGAAATGTCTCCTTTTGCCCTACATGGGCGGGTACAAGCAGCGCGAACCGTTTCTCACATACTATCTACTCGATGAGCCACCTGTGCCCGGAGACTTCCCACTCACTGCGCGCTACCTGTCCCTGGAGACGGAGATGTCGGAACTTTGGACGTGCGCAACGGATGAGACACGGAAGCTTATTTTCGTCGCGGATGAGGAGCACGTCAAGTCTTTCGCGTGGGGGGATCGCAACTCGACCAAGAATTATAAAAAGGCACGTCGCAAACATACGTTCACCAGTTCAAAGCACAGTGGACCGCTGGCAGTACTGCCATCGGGATCGCTCATACGCGCCGGTAAGGGCTCTGCTGCGGCCTGGAACCTAGATGACAATACATCCACTGGCGCCACACCCATGAACACCATCACATTCGCCGATGCCGCCCTCGCGCCTGCCATGTGGTACCCGCATCCCGGTGTCCCCGCCACGATGCTCTGCACATCGGACCCCCACGACATCTACGACCGTGACTATTCGTTCGTCTCGCTGGACCTCGAGCACGGCGGGCGTACGGTCGCACGTTACTTCGGTAACGGAGGCGGGATCGGCGATATTTCTACCAGCCCGGGCGATGCGAATGCGTTTTTGACGGGCGCGAGCGACGGACATGCGCGGCTGTACGATGCGCGCATTCCACTGCCGGTGATGACCTTCTGTGCTGGGACTGGGGACGAAGATTGCGGCGGGGTGCTGCTCGCACACCCCGATGGCATCCCTGGTACGCCGTTACCAATTTTCCGCACAGTCCGTAATTGCATTCCCTTCCAGCTGTCTTCACAGGCTCGACAAGGGACGAGGTAATCCGGCTCTGGGACGTCCGCGCACGCAAGTTGGTGTACGAGCTCTCCACGGGGAACAACGCCGTGAGAGGCATGGCGTGGGATGAACCACGCAACACGCTCTACGTGGCGACAAACTGCAGCTACATGGACCGCAACGGCTACACTGACGACTACCGCCGCGCGCGCCTGCCACCGTCCATGCTCCCCGAACCCGTCCCGGCGCGCGGGATGCCGAATTACGCGGATGAAGACGAGGAGGGCGACGGTGGGTTCGACAAGTGTTGGCCCAAGGGCGCGAAGCATTCAGAGGACTATTGGGGGGCCGTGTTCGATGCGGGGAATCATAGGATCTGTGCGTATTTGTCATTTATTCGGTATTCGAGGCAACAGTTGCTGAGATGGATTGTTATTTTTCCCAGTTCGATACGAGTTCAAAGAGGACCCGGAGGAGGTTTTGCCGGTTTATGGGACTGCGACGGTGCGCGGGCCTCCATATTGAATCCGTTCAGGATCCCGGCTCTCATACTCGGGCGGACGAGCTTGTAATACCTTCTTGAAGCTCAGGAGAAATTCCAACCATGTCTATTCCACCAAGGTCGGTGCCATCAAAAAGCTGGTTTCCATAAGTTACTTTCTAGTGCGGACTCGGATGTCCTGCGAGTTATGACACTAGTACTGAGATTCCCATTGAGGTACAGCCATGTTAGACATTCTACGAGCCGGGGCAGAATAGGCAGCAGGTTAAAGATACCATTTGACATGTGGAGACATCTACACGATCGGTTTTTAACGGTGACTGGTGAGCAGGCCACACCGTCACGGATGATTTTTTGGGACCGGAATGAATACAGGATACCGTCAAGTCAGCCAGCAGACGGGATCTGTGCGTTCTCTCTTCATTCCGAGCATTCGGTTCGCAGGGTTTGTTTATACGGGATTCTGAGCAGCAACGGATTCCACAGCTTCACTCAGCCACGATATGTTCCGTGGATTCTTCACCTCAAGGCGGCTATCGAACCACCTTTGACTTCTCATCCAACCCCTGGAACTTCAGTACGCGTACGAAAAGTACCGACGACCGACAGACCGAGGGCTCTTTTCTACGCGCCCCTCCTAAATTTTGACTTGGTGAACCCAGCACACAAAGCGACGTCCCTTTCAAGTCCATCTACGTTATCGCTGTGCCTGCCTTCTCAGCCTTCTTCCGCAGGACCTTATTCCCTGTCAGGCAACTTCGGCTGCTTTCGGCGACGGTCTAAGCCATCTCGCACCTGGTTCAGCGCCACGCAAAACGTGTGTGTGATTCACGTTTGTGATCACTCAGTATAAACAAACGTCCCAAAATGGACGTTTCCTTATCCTGTACTCGCCACACCCGGTATTAAAGCGTGCAATCCGCTTGGCTCCTCACCGTCTTCGCCAAGCGGATATCACCCCCCGACATTTCTCCCTTGAGTCCACCTTCCTCACAGGCTATCAACATGCACTGCAAACTCATCGTCGCATTCGTCGTGTCCTGCTGTACGGGAATCTATTTCTCTAACACATCTTGAAGCTGACAGATATTGACAGTGGCGCTCTCCGTGTCTGCTGCACCCGTAGACTTGAGCAGGGAACTCCGCATGATGGACCGCTCACCCGTATGCAATATTTTACCAAATTCTGATGATATTCTGTACATGGCTGACTTTCATTTGTAGGAGCCCGCAGCCATCGAAGTTGCGCGCGCGCCAGAGCCAGAACCTGGCTGCAAGATGTACTCTTGCATCTGGTGGGCATCCATTCACCCTTGGCGCCACCCTCCATCTTACATTTCTGTTTTTTCTTCAGATATTCACCCAAAATGCCTACACCCCAGACTATCACGATGCTGTTACTTAACGCATCGCTCGTCGCTCTTTTTCTGCCTCAGAGGCCAGTTGCCCACCATCTCCTCACATTATACCACATTCCCCTCTGCCCACGGACCCTACAATTTCGCACTTGAGAACCTTACTCGTGTAATCACTGTATCCTCATATCATTTTTTATTCGCCGTCTGCCCTTGTCCATGTTATCGCTACCTACATCTGAGATGGAGTCGAGCTAGACCTGTATTTTTATTGGGTTTCTTTGCGTAGCGAATTATTATTTAGTTCCTGTTTCTCTTTCCGTGAGAATATCGCTTACCTCGGCAAGTCGAAGCCGGCGGCCCGAGCCCTCTTTCTACCGTACCGCCACGTAGCACACGTCAAATTTGCTTCATGGTTCGTTCATTGCCCTCTCCTTCGAAGAGTCAATTCGAAAGTGTTTACAGTGCTTCTTATGACTTTTCCAGAGTCAACACCATGTTCAAGTTGCGGTCAATCTAATGAACGAGGGTTTCCTTCTCACTCAGAGCTCCCGCCTCTTCCACACCATCTGCTCGAGACCAATGAAGTGCCTACTGCCGTGGAAGCTACTGCGTTGAATGCCGCTGTGGATGAATGCCGTACTCGAATCGCACAACTCGACACCACGATAACTACTCTGCAGGCTCTGGTCGAAAAACACCGCAGAATGCGCCAGGCTGCAGCAGAACAGATTCGTCAGAGCGCGATGATTTGCTCCGTGGTTAGACGCCTCCCCACAGACGTTCTCGCGGAGATCTTTCACTGGACTATCCCAGACGAGCCTCGGAAAAAACCCACTAACCGTTGCCCCTGGGTTCTGGGTCGAGTGTGCAGCTATTGGCGGACAGTCAGCATCTCTCTCCCAGAACTTTGGACCCACATCGACCGCAAGATACCTCTGCGTATGGTCAAGGCCCATCTGGAACGCTCACTGCCGTACCCACTGACCGTCGAGCTCGGGTACTCGGACACAGGCTCCGTCGAGCTGCTCGTTGCCTCCTCCTCACGGTGGGCTGACGCCGATGTGGAGATGCGCGCCTTCATGGAGTCCATGCTCGCCCATATCGAAGGCCAGCTTCCCATTCTGCGGAGGCTGAAGTACAGCGGTAACGTCAGCGGCTTCCGCTCATTCACCGCATTCGCCACCGCGCCAGCGCTGCGCGATGTCGTTCTCTCTCCCGGAAAAGCTTCTGTGCAGCTTCCTTGGGAACAGCTGCTGCGGCTCAACCTCAGGCTCACGGAGAGCACCGGCCTCGCGCAACTGCGACTCGCGCACAACCTCGTCGCACTGACACTCGCGGGGCTGCCATACGGCACCCCTCCGCAAGTAGAGCTTCCGCGCCTGCACACGCTGCATATTAAAGACGGCGGGTTCCTCCAGCACTTCGTTGTCCCTGCGATGGAAGATATGTATGTCAACATGGACGTCTCCGCGGTCCCTGCCCTCGTCGACCGGTCGGCGTGCCCGCTCAGACGCTTCACTACAGACGGACAATGCGCTGCTGCAGATATCATCGCAATTTTGGAAGTTGCATCTACTCTCGAGGAGTTGCGCGTGTCGGCTATCGCGGACGTGCAGCCTCTTCTCGCACGGCTTACCGTAATTGCGCACGTACGCCCCCTCACGCCGAAGCTATGTAAACTCACGGTGAGCAACGTCGCGGACGAGGCGGCGTGCACACAGCTTGTTACTATGATGCGGTCGCGCCGCGCTGGCGTAGATTGCCTGGAGCCTTCATTGTGTGTGCTCGACTTCATCAAGTGGGCGAAGTTGAACCTGAATGCGGTTCAGACGCTGGAGATCCTGCGGCAGGAGGGGTTCCAGGTGGAGTGGTTGACGGGCGCACATTCGATGGAGAAGTATCGCACCTGGCGCTCTGCTTATCCTTGACTTCCTGGTCCGCCTATGCTTGTTCCATGCTCCGGCTCACATTCTCTTCGAATACCACCCATAATGTTCTTCGCGATTTTTTCTGCAATTTTTCAGTCACGTTCAGACTCGACGTTTATACCTTCACAAGATCAAGATTGGATTCGTTTCGATCAAGAAATTGTGTCTTTTTTTCACATGCTGAATACTCTCAGGGATGCGCGCAGCGCTCCACGCGAGCATACTCGTCCAAAAGCTGGCGACGCACGCGCTCGACCGCCGGCACCTATAAGGGCACAGAGTTGACGTGGAATATACCTCGGGCAAATCGAATCGGACCCACGCGGTTGACCTCCGTACGCAAAAACAACGCGAGTCCTTGGTCTCCAGGCCATCCAAGATCGGCTGCCATTCGCAAGTAAAGATCCATGTCTTCTCCCGATGACTGCCCCCCGATATTCTCTTGCATTTCCTGGCGCTGGATGTCAGATGTGTCCCTACTCATGCCAGGGATATCTACGCCGGGCATATGTGCTACGGGAAGGTCAATTAATAGGAGCCGGAAGAGCGAGAGAGTCGCATACTTACCGTCCTGCAGACGTAGCAAAGCCCCTAGCCTTTCCAGTCGGCTGGCTCTTTGAAATTCCAAGTTCGCCCTGCGAAGCAGCATTTCGGAGAATGCCTAGTATTATGTGTGTTGGAAAAAGAGGGAATATTGTGTACCGTCAAGCTAATCCGCACTTCGTAGTCGGTGACAGGAGTTTGCAGCAACAGCGCTTCATCGGAGGACTGCGACGCGCGCGAGTGGCTTGCGGTATTCTGCGGAGCCTCGTCGCCGGATTCACCGCTGGAGCAGGAATCTTCGGAAGCGAAATCGTCGCATTCAAACATAAACTCTTGAGACGAGTCTGTGTATTCGGGTGCGCTGAAGGATTCCATGGGGTTCTGGAAAAGAGTTGGGGCAACCCAAACAGCACAGAACAGAGGGAACGTCAGATGGGCCAACTTGGTTTACATGAAAATTACCTCATAAGAGCAGCTGGGACCAAGCTGGGACTGTGTCGTCCAATCGGTGCGTGTTGTTCAGTGAATCGCACTTACCAGGCTTTCCGTGGACGGAAAAAATGGCATGTGGTTCAATTCCCGTTTAGCTTGCTTTCGTCCAACGTAGGTGACTTGCATACAGACGCTTCGGCACTGTCAATTTGCTGTCAATAAGTATTTCGCGTTTGTTGAAAACCTTGAAGTGGACAGGACTGTCATTCTAAGTTTATTAACCGCTTATACGGCGAAGTGTTGGCCATTTTGGGAGCTTTAGATGGGTTGTTGCCAAACCACGCTTTTTCGGTCGAATTTGTCGCGCAGTCTTTGGGCGCTTATCGGACGCTTAAGATTAAACGCAACTAAGTACATAAAAGCGGTGATGATGTGTATGGTGTCGTTGCTCAACGCCGTCAACGGGCGCTTATTTTCTTCCCTTCGCACCACCACCATGGCCGATCAGGACTCTTCCCTGCGGAAAGCAGCCATTCTGAAGCAACTTCGTACTGATTACTTGCCCACCCCCGTCGAAAACGAATGCATCCAGGCCGACGTTGCCTTGCTATCCACAGAGCCGTGTCATCTCCGACGCACTGATGAGTCGCGATCTCTCAGCCCAGCGAAGCAGAATTCAGGAATCCGTCGAGCTAAAAATGCTCTCATATTCCCCACTGGTCGAGTGCCCGATGATGTGGTTCAAGACATATTTTTGGGCTGTCTCCCGGCGCACCGAAACTCGGTCATGGTCATGAGGACCATCGAGGCACCCCTTCTTTTATGCCGGATATAGAGCACTTGGAGAGTGCTTTCTCTTGCGACCCGCCGACTCTGGCAGTCGCTGCATATCCCTACTAGTTTTCTCCTTCGAAGCGCCCGCAGCGCCAGCGCTGTCTCTCAGTGGCTGGAGCACTCCACACCGCATCCACTATATCTCTCACTAGGTGGTACCCAGCTTAGCGCTGCTGAGGTATCGCCGCGCCGAGAGGCACATTGATACGCTGTGGGATGGCCTCATTCAATCGGCAACGCGATGGCGTGAAATGGCATTTATCGACCTCCCGAATGGGCATTTTCACAAATTGCAAGGCCTTGCGACTCCTATGTTACAGAGTATCGATATCCGGGACGACCGCGACGTCACAGAGTGGTTGGACCTCATCGGAACATCCAGCGTCCACACCATTTCTCTGAACGGCAATATATTCGTGCGGAGCATACCTCGCGTCTACTGACAGCTCTATGCCGTATCACGCATCCTCGCTCCACGTAATTTCGGGCGATGTTGCCCTCTCACTGCTCTATGATCTCCCCCAACTCATCTCCCTGAACCCCGCCTTGGGGGAGCCGGATCCCAACGCGTACAGAAACACCCGTCTTCCCCAGCGCTGGACGTTGAGTCTGAAGGGGGTAGGATTCGGACTCCGCGTTCTGGACGATCTCCTGGAGCACCTGTTTATGCCGCGATTACTTCACCTGACCATTCGAGCGCACGAGCGCCCACATTCGAAGGACCCCTTTTATGTTATTTTGAAGGAACGCTCGCCGTTCATCACCTCCCTCGGTGTCAGTTCTCGCAACTTCACAGCCGGCGCCCTACGGCACACCCTCTCTCACCTACGTTCCCTCACCAGAATGCACGTCCGGATGGTCGATGTCTGGGACGTCCAACTCATGCTTCCCTTCGTCGAACTGGAGGATCTTTTCGCCCTTTTATCCGAGCCCATCCAGACGGAGAACGCTGGAAATCAGACACGGTCAGGCGATCACTGAAGAAGCACTCGTCGACTTTCTCCAAGCACGCGTCGATGTTGGTGCTGCCTTCCGAGTCAAGATCCACTTCGAGGACGGCGATGTGACTATTCCTGATGTGCAGCGGTGTTTCTCCCGCGACGTGCACGTTTTTTTGACGAAATCGAGTACATCGTGGAACCGGTGTATTGCGCGTGGTCTGTCATGAGTCCGTAAAAAGTGAGCATAAGTTAACTTTGGCAGGCTAAGTGAAATTTCATAAGTCACTTATGGTGGCGTCGTCTGTCATGGTACTCAGAGTGGTGATATGATTGGTACTTCGTTTTCTGCGCTGTTCAAAATGTTCCCGTTGAGAAATTTATCAGTAAGGAGAGCCACAAGGCATGTAATTACAAGGTTAGTATATGTGTATCGCTAGCAGTTGACGAAACACATGAAGGACGAATCATTGCATCGTGGTCCTTGCGGCAACGAAGACATCCTATTCATGATAGCCATGTCGCGCATCCGCATCTCCCTCTCTGTGAGGAATCCCTTCCCTCCATCCAATTCCGTGTCCACGTCGTTTTCCGAATCGTACTCCCCATATTTCAGTCCAGCCACACGACACAGTGCCTCGATTTTTCCCTTGTACCACCCCGCGTGCCGCATCCCATCGCGCCACTCGCTCGGAAGTTCCTTGTACCCACATACCGCACCCATCAGCGCGCCCGCAACAGCGCCGTTCGTATCCGCATCTCCACCATACATCACCAGTGCCACCATCGCTGAGCGGAACGTCTCCTCCCTTGCCAGAACCCGCCGCAGGCACCAGAGCGCCGCGCCGAGGCACTTGTACACGTACCCCATTTCCAGGTCGTCCAGAGAGAGCGTCGCGAGATCTTCCGCATACGCGTGCCGCTCGAAATCCGTGCGGTCGAGCAATTCTGCGTGGCCCGGGAGGGTCGCATGGAAGTGCGTCCATGCGCGCTCGATGAGGGCATGTACTTCCTCTGCGCTAGCGACGTCCCCGCGACAGAGCGCGCGGATGAGGGCAGAGACGATGGCGACGGAAAGCGCGCAGCGTGGGTCTGCGTGGGTGACGGCGCCCATGCGGATTGCGGCGGCGAAGGTTTCGGGTTCGGTTTTGTTAATGCAGATGACGCCGACTGGGGTAGTACGCATGAGGGAGCCGTTGGGCGCGACGGTCCCGCCGTGGTCGTTCCAGTAGCGCAGCGCGGTGCCGCCGGGGTTAGATTCGAATGACGGGGAGGATATCACGGCGCTGACGGTTTCTGGCAATGAGAATTGGCCGAATACTCAAGGATTGGTATGAGTTTATTTGAACATGATACGCACTTCCAAGGCCCATAGGAGGGCGAACTAGGACACGGAGGCCCTGTTTACACCTAGCTGTTGTTGAAAAATCGAATTCGACTGATCTGAATTATCTTACCAAGACTTGAGTCGAACAGCAAAATCGGTGGGCGACAGTTCTCGCAATCGCAGGTAGGACAGCATCATCAAGATCGTATGATCTGTATCGTCAGTCCATGCTCTCTGTGAGATAGAAACGTTAGTCATTTCCGGCACTAAAAACCTCTTTCCACGACGACTTACACTTTCGAACCGACCTGATCCACAGGAAATCAGGTTATTCCGCAGACGTGGACTCACAATGGAAATAAGTCTCACATCGATGCGTATCGTCCCGCCACTTCGTCTCCGGCGGCACCAGGCTGAAAATGGGAGACGATCCGTATGCTTGCGTCGCCTCGCTTGCGGTCATGAACTCTGGAGATTTGCATGCAGCAAAAGTTGACTTCAGAAACAGGCCGCGTTCAAATTCAACTCTCAGGAACCCACCGGTATAAATCCCGATAGCGTCGCCCAGGGCCGTGCCGAAAAGTGCTCCCTCCGCTCTGTCAAGGACTTCCGGGTAGTCAATGGTGGGGGTCGTCGAGTCAGTCATGGTGGTAAGAATCAGGTCGTGAAAAGGCGGTGTTGAATCTGTCGATCATTAAACGCGATCATGTGATGGTAACGCGAGGTGGAACGCGTTGACACGACGTGGACGGGAAGTCTCCCGACGGTGAGAGGAACCAGCAGCGTATGGAGACCAGCCATTCTCAATCAAGTAGACAGCTCTTTTGAAGTGAACTTGGGCAACCCATCCCCATGAATTAGGAATTAAGGTGGTGATATTGGCACGAAACAGCACGAAACCTATTATGGATCTCCGCTCAATCAGGCCGAGGAATTGAAAAACGATTGTGAAACAGACTGTGGAATCGAGCAACGAGATGCAAGGCCAGATGACGATCCTACAGTGAAAGCACGGTACAATTCATTTCCTTACAGCCTATCCTAGCTCCCATACCCTATACCTTGATAACCACCTTCCCAACATGCGCCTGCGAGGCGAGATACGCGAACGCCGCCTTGGCCTCCTCGAAGGGGAACACGCGGTCGACGACGGGTCGGGTGGTTTCGGGGTTGGCTGCGATGAGGCGGTTCATGTTTTGAAACCTGAGTTGAAAGGAGGGGTGAGTAATCGCAGAGGCAACGGGCAGCGATTGAAAACGGGAGGCGAGCCATCGAATAGGGTGGAAGGTCATGATCAAACGGCAGGGTGCAATCCCAATGTGAGCCCCGGGGGATAGAAAAAAAAGGCAGAAAGCAGTCAATAAAACTCACTGTGGGACGGAACCAACATACAGCCCACGGATCTTGAGGCTGCGGAAGATGGTGGGGACGATGATGTCCACAGGAGGGACGTCGTTCTACGGGCCGGCGTTAGTTCGTATGCGGGTCAAAGTAGTTTAGGGCGGAGAGGAAAAGACGCACCACCCCGCCCACAAGCCCAATAATATCAATACTCCCAGCGAGTTTCACGGAGTCAATCGATCGCTGGAGGGTTGCGTTGCCTGCGACCTGTATCACGGTTAGTTAAAGTACTTCGATCCCGTGTTCAAGAATTCAGGAGAACTGGGCATTCAACTCAAATTCATAACTCCAACTCAACAGAATTCCGGAGCGTCGCAGAAAAAATGAAAAGATGGGCAAACACACCTCGATAACCTTATCCACACCCCGTCCCTTCGTGATCTTTCTTGCCTCCTTATCCCAGTCGGGCGTCTCGCGGTAGTTGATGACATGCGCGGCGCCGAGCTTCTTCACGACCTTGAGCTTCTCCGGCGAGGAGGAGGTCGCGATGACCGTGGCGCCGGAGGCGACGGCGAATTGGAGGGCGAAACTGGGTGGTATGAGTAAAAGACGAAAGGAAGAATGATACGTGAGAGAAAGATTTTAATAAATACGGAGAAGGGGCGTCAATATGGTCGTAGTAAATGGAGGGGAAAGCTCAAGGAATTAAACGAAGACATATAGAGCACCCACATGGAAACACCCCCAGTTCCCTGGATGAGAACGGTGTCTCCAGCTTTGAGCGGTGCGTACCCGGAGAGGAGGGCGTTGTAGGCCGTTACTGCCGCGCATCTGAAAAGAGGAGAGAGGACGAGTTGAGTCGAATGTTGCTTGTGATGCGGATGGGTCTGGACTCACGGAAGAGTTGACGCTTCCTCATACGAAAGGTGGGGTGGGATTTCTACGAGCGACTGCATCAAGGCGAATTAAAGTCAGTCTCTGCTGCTCCGGTGTATCTCGGTTTAGACAGATGGAGAGAAACAGAACGCACATGCGCAGGGAAAGTCCTATACTCCGTCAACACTCCATGCACCGCACCACCCAGCGCGCTCGAATCCGTCTCCTCCGTCTGCTCGTCGTTGAGCTTATCGAGGAAGAAGTTCGCGCAGACGCGGTCACCAGCTTTCCAGCGCTTCACGTCTTCGCCCACTGCGATGACCTCGCCGGCCATGTCGGAGCAGGGAACGAGGTTCGGTTGGACGCTGCGTTTCGCCGAGGATGAGTAAAGATTTTGAGATAAATATGCATTTCATCGACGTACGGAGAGGGATATTGCTTGTTGGCAATGAGGAGATCGCGGAACTGCAGAGTCGATAGATGAGAGTATAATTAAAGTGAGGAGAGCGGGGGACGCACCTGCAGGGAGACGGCATGCGTCTTCACCAACACCTCGTTCAATTTCGGCGCATGGAGCGGGACGTCCTGGAGTACCAGGTTGTCGAACGAGCCAAGCTAGAGTTGGGCGGTGGATGAGTGAAATTACTCTCCGTGGAACTGAGCCTCGCGCACCTCGGAGTAGGAGTATTGACGAGTAGATTTGGGGAAGCTCATTCTTCAGTGGATGGTTGGTGAGATGATTCGATAATGATGGGGAGGGCGCAGTGGGGGTTTATATACTCACGTCGAGGATGATCAAGCAGGTTGGGCAGCGCTGACGAATGTGTGAAGAGAATTGCTGAGCATTATCAATGCCTGACGTCGTACGGCACGGGACAAGGTGAGAGCGGTGAGGCACGGTCCCAGTGGCAACAGGCGGGTTATCGTTGAACAGCGAGGTGAAGTAATTTGGCCTTCTTGAGCCGGACTTCCTTTCGGTGTTCTGGCAGGTAGGAGGCATCACGGATGTTGAGCGAACGAAATGCAGCGAATTACCAGCGGTTTTCTCACCCTAAGGGTGCTTCCTCGACGGCTGTTATTGGCTTAGACAGGGAAGTATCTCCAAAAGACTGAGGTGCATTGGCTGCAATGGTCGAAAACGTCGGTGGGAGTTCTGTACAAGATGGGTGGCAGAACCAAGGGTAGAATGAAAAAGATTGGCGAACTTTGGGATTGATCTAGGTCTGATATGTTCTCACGCAGCCTGCCGCGGCACTGCCGAACGCTGCTGGTGGGTGAACGTTTGAACTTTAAATTCGGTTGAACTACGGATGTAATTCATAAGATTAGCAGGCCCGGTAAGAGTAAGTCGTTCATTGTCCCCGTAGCAGCTCTTAAATGTGCTGCGATACAGTCTACTTAATGTCAACTTCATGTTCACAGGGTGAACTCGTACGGTTCCGGGGCTCTGAATGCCGCCTCAGCGGCTCCAACAGACCCCTGGTATTCCTCCTCAAACGGATCACGTCATAGAGCGACGCCGCTGGAAATGAAGCAAAAAATGCGAGACAATAGATACAGTACGGTAAATACAGCGGAGAAACAGATTCGTTATTCGTAACATATACGATTTGTCCGACAGAAGTTGAAGGAAATTGCGGAGTTGAAGGTCTCTAGGATTGCTGGTAACTGGAGTGTCTGTAACTCACAAGGACAACTCAAATCCTTCGCGATAGGCGAGGCAGGCAGAGAGGTACCTAATTCCGTGCTACAAAAATGAAGCTCCCGTTAGCGTAGCAGAGGGGCAACAAAGTGGAGTAAAACCCACCCATCCGTCACCTTCGTTGCGCGTTGAGCAATGATTTCCTCAGCACGAGCCCAATAATCCAGCCCCAAATATGCTCCACGTTGCCAGTCCGTGCGGTAATTTTCGGGGCCGACGATAACGAATCTCGGATCGTTCTTTAGACTAGTTGGATGTTCACCGTCGCGGATGAGATGTATAAGAACGGACAACGAGCTGGATGGCAGGAGCCGGACGCAGGCGGGGATGAGATCTTTGTCAACGAATGCGAAATGGGTGAGGGTTGGAAGTACAGCGAGCTTCGCAAAGAGGTCATAAGCATGCGCGATTCGAACATACTGTATCAGCTCGATATGTGTCATTTGGGAAAAGAGTGAGTGTGTCGGCGGATATATGTTGAGGAGGGTCCCAACAGGTCCGTACAGATGTTTGAGCCGGAGTCCCTCCATGTATGAAATCACCTCCTTGGGGAAACCTCGAATCCAAAGATTCTCAATGCCTGTACAAACACGCAATGCCTCCTCATAGACATCGTGGCTGCTGAGGAAGAGATTCCTAACAGATGAGTGGAAAAACGATGCTGGTTTCGATTTAATGGCGGTGCGAAGGGAGTGGGGAGGCATTATGGGGTAGACTGATCCACGTAATTCTTTCTCGCCAAGTAGCCATTCCAAGCTCTCAATGGTGCGAATAGTCCGATAGAGAAACGGTTCGACCCTACCCAGGTAGGATTATTCGTTATGCCTCGTTCAAGATGTTTGCCACGCACCATTCCTTGACCCGCCGCGCGACACGCATCAGTGTCGGAACCTGTTTGACCCGCTCGCGGGCGCAGAGTTCGAATATTCGTCTTTCCACCTCGTTAGAGAATACGGGGAGCATCTTCATTGCGGTAAGCTGTAAAGGCGGGCCACAAACTTATCAAGTGGGCGAACGGAGAGAGGCGTGGCAACAGGAACAAACTGACGCCACGCTGTTTTGGGCTGCTTATAACTAGTTTATTTTAAGCGCGCGCTTGCGAAACAAAAGCAGGATAGAACAAGACCTCAATAAGCTCGCTGATTCATTGGATGTAATCATTTTCATGATTTTTCTTGTACCTACAATGGATTCCCGCCATCCGAGATTGCAGGTGGCTCTCGGGCAGTTCGGCGAGGCACACATTAAAGTCATCGCAGTAATAGAAGTCATTTTAAAAGAAGGGAAAAACCCGTAAATAAATTAGCGTATACAGAAGACTCGGACGTTAGCGTATACAAGTTATAGTCCTGATTGACACTCAAGGCCCGTACAACCACTTTTATTGCCCCTGTGTATGGTTCAATCATGCAACTTGGTCAAACCGATCCACTGATCGAAATTGCGTCAGCCTGTTGTCTACAAATGCCATGGAGCGAATGCGTACCCATCTCCCTCTAGTCTCTCTTGAACAGATGCTTCAAGCTTTCGAGATCGTGCCTCACTTGTTGGAATCTCTTGCCTCAATCGTCGTTTTGCAATCATCTCATCCGCGCGTGCCCAATAATCGCGGCCAGAATGAGCGCCCATTTGCCAGTCCTGAAGCGCTGGCCCGAAGGCGAACGGGCCCTTGATCATGACGAAACGCGGGTCGATCCACAGAAGACATGGGTCTGAGTACTCTATGTTGCTCGTGGGGGGCGGCAGGAGGAGTACAACAACGGAGAGGGACTTGCTTGCGTTCAGCACATCGAAACAGGTTGTGAATAAATGTGGCGACGAGAAGGAGAGATGGGTGAGCTTCGGGAGCAGAGAGAGCTCGGGCCAGGAACCATTACCCTGCGGCGCGTAATCCGTCAACAGCTCCAGATGGGTCAATTCGGAAAATAGAGGAGCGGAAAGTGAATTTGCGCGAAGAAGCGGGGTTGGATCAGCATACAGATGCTTGAGGCGCAGCCTCTCCATAAAGGGAACCAGGCTGATATTTCGTTTCACATCCGTGGGATTCCTGATGCAAAGATCCCGGATCCAAAGATTTTCGATCCCTGTGCAAGCACCCAAAACAGCTTCGCACCCATAAGTATCCACCACCAACAGATTATTTACAGCCTTCTCGAAGAAGGCTGCTGGTTTAGATTTTATGGCGGCCAATAAGGTGTCGATGGTCAATTTCGGATAACCATCGATGGGTTTACTGTTTTCTCGAGTAGCCCAGGTAGATCCGGGAGTCGAGAGATGGATGGTGCGATAGAGGAACGGTTCAACCCTATGAAAATAATCAAACCCACGTTTCATCAAACATGAAGGATACACACCGTTCCTTGACCCGCTGGGCGACACGCATGAGTTTCGGGACCTGTGTCGGACGGTCGCGAGTGCAGTGTTCGAATATTTCTTTCTCGACCGCGAGAGAGAGAACCGGGAATGCCTTCAGTTGGGTCATGGCTGGGTAACAGCGAATTGGGAGCACAGACGTGGGTGGCAAGAAGAAAGAGGTGTCGTAACAAGACCAAACCGACGGCACACTATTTTGCGTGGCTTACTTATGTAAACCGCCTTAAGCGCGCGCGCGCCTGCGAAACAATAATAGACCTACAAAACAATAAGAAAACAAGACCTCAAATACAAGACCAATGTTAATTCGCTTGACAATGGTAATTTATTCGTGATCTCTGTAAACGTACAGTCGTGCCAACAACACAACGAGGTCGCTTGTAAATCGTGTTAAACGCGCGCTTGTGGAACAAGAGGCCTGAACAAGTCCTCCACTCGGATGAACTCTGTTGTTTAGACCTAATAAGGTTAAGTATCCGTGATAGATTATAAAAATCGAGAACTGCTACTCGAACATCTCGGTCATCTCGGCGTTGTGTTTGTACAACGGGAAGGAGCAGAAACTCGACCCCGACTGAGGGAGCGCGTGATCGTTTCGTTCATTTTATGGTTGGTTTTTTGTTTTGTTTTCGGAGTTGGGAGCGGTATGCAATGGATGAGCGATGACTCTTTAGGTTCGATATGCGAACATTAAATACCCTGTGGCAAACAACCAGAAATGCTAGTGGATGAATGCCGTAGATTGCACTTGGCTGTAACTAGAAGTTTTCTTTGCCGCAAGGAATTATCAAAGAAACCATGATGTATTCGTGAAACGCAAAACTAACTACTGACTACAAAGAAAAAGCTATAGATATCCATACATTTACTTACCAATCTTACTATAGCTACTGATACAGTTACCTTACTATGTCCATAAATATCGTGCCAGTCGTTCTGGTTCCCGTACTCTTGGGAAATCGTCCGTGTTCGTCAAAAACCTGATCAAGGAACCACTCCGCTCAAACAACCACATCAAAAGCCGGCGAACTCAGCACCGCCTCCCTCCAGCAACACACCCGCCATGCTCTTGTGCGTGGAGTTGAACTGCCCATGCGCGCGATCGGACTTGGCGGGGCTCGTGGGCGGGCTGAACGCGAAGGTCGTGGGTGGGTACGGAAAGACAATCGGGGCGCTGATGGTACGCCCGAACTGTCCCTCAGAAAGTAAGGTGGGGCTGAGGGACGTGGGCGGAGGCGGGGCGCCGTGGACCGGCGTGCTGGGGCGCTCGATGGGGTCAACCCGTCGATGAGAGGGAGAGAGCGAGTGGGTGGACATGGGGATCGGGGAAGTGGCGCCTGTGGACGCGGAAGACACCAGTCCGCCGTCGTGCGAGAGGAGAGGCGGTGAGGACCACGACGACGGGCAGGGGGCTGACGGGCAGGTGAAGGGTTGAAAGTAGCCAAGAGCGATGCGCCATGAATTCATCCACGTGTAGGCGGCGGCGTCGTAGTGCAGGACGATCTTCGCCATGATGAGGTCGATGGTGGGCTGGACCTGCCGCGCACGGAACTGAAGCGCCTCTGCCGTGTTAAAAGGGCGCGAACTGCCCTCGCGTGCAGTAATTTCCACCCAAACGAGTGCGTCCGCGTGACCAACGTACGCCATGAGCCGAGCGTGCAGTTCAGCGAGGAAGAGGCGGACGTCCTCAATCGCGCTCGACGTGCCATAGGAGTCGGCTGCGCAGAGCCGGTCGAGGTAGATGAGATTGATGTACGCAATGCGGACGCACACATCCTCCACCCGATGTACAAGGTCATTTTGCAGCTTCTGTCGGACCTTCAGGACTCGGGACGGGGAGTACTTGTCCAGCTTGTCGAGCCCCATGTCCCTCAGGAACGAGCGGATCTCCTGCGGGAGCAGGGAGAGGGGAAGCCCGTGGAAGTCGTAGACTGGCGGCCTCCAGCTGGGGAGGGGAATCGTGGCAGGAATCGTTGCGGGGATCATGACGCAGTACCCCGGCGCACCTGGGACTGCCTGCGCCGCGACCGGGAAAGGGTCGTACATCGGTGGTGGACTCGGCGACGACGACCGGAGGGAGTCCAACATGGCGGATGAGGGAGAGTCCATGCTGGTTGTTTTGGTTATTCAGAGGGAATTAAATATCAAGGAGTGATGTGGGTGGAACACTGGTGGTCGCACTGTGGAGGAATGAAGGAAGAGCGGTAATGAAAGACGCACGGATCGCGCTGTTTTTATACGCTTGCGTGCCACTCGTGCCACCACCGGAGTCATAGCGATGCTCCAGAACAATCCAAAGCCACAAAGCGCGCTTTGAGTCAAAGGTGGCTGCGAGTCGGCCACGTTTGCTTTGGTTGACGCTTTGGGTCTGATTGCATCGTGATGGGTTGGAACAATGAAGCACTGCCTCGCCGCCTATCAGAAATCGCGAAATTTGCCTTCGTGCGGGGATTTCTCCTCCAAGACAGCATGGATTCTGGCCGCATGTGCCGCCTATGTCTGTAATAGGTGCTTTTTTGTTTTATTAACCGGCATCAAAGAAATTCAACCGTACCCGTGCGCTTTGAAAAAGTTGAACATACCCTTGCCGACTTGTCAAATTTGTCGACATGCATCGAAATTTTTGCTTGAAAGCCGCCTGGAATGCGTCCAATCCCACATTCTATAAGAATTCGGAGCGAGAAAATACTTGGGGCGACCTGAATCGAATTTAACCACTTACTAGTAGCACATTGAAAGGTGGTTCGCGAGGCCATCGACGTCTGAGAAGTAAGTGGAGGTGGAATTTGACTTCGTGGGCGGGTGAAAAATCCCTACCAGCGCGCTTGGCCATCCGCCACGGTGTCTGTTCCGCATGCTCAGTGAATCTTTCTGAGCTCCGTCTTGGTAATTTGTTTGATTGAATTCCCGTCAACGACTCGATATTCCGACGCTACAGAAAAACTATTATCCCGTGAAGAATATCGAGAGAGAGAGAGAATGCCCCACAGGCGATATAGATTTCGGCTAAGCGCGTCTCGCGATGAATTCCGCCCACAATACTTCGAGATACCATTGCAGCCTCTGGCTCTGGCGAGTATGTTCAAGCGGAATGATAAGAATGAGAGCCCCAGAGGAGCGACAAGGCCGCAGATATACGGTGAAGAAGCGCAGAAATGTCGAGTGTATTCCCAACCCGTGTCGTGAATCGAAATCTGCCCGGCCTGTTAATTCAATAAACGCGAGCGTGGCAATTAAGAGATGCCGGGAGTACATCCTAAGCAATTTCGGAAGTGCCTGTACGAGTGGCCGGATCCTTTCTACTGATTCAGATTCGTTGCGCGTCCAGACAAATCTCCGGGATGGTTTTGTATCCTGCGGGATCCGTACTTCGGGCACCGAGTTCCGGAGATTGCAGTGAATAGAGATGTCACCCGCGATGGAAGTAGGAGATTCGATCTAGCGAGAGGAGACTGGGCGCCAGTGGGTTTGATACGGAAGGAGCACGGCATTCTTCCACAAATACAAATACATCTTAAGGATGCTCTTTCGAGCCAGATCAGCCGGGTAACGTGGCGGCGGCTTGCATGAGTCTGAAGAATGCGACTGGAATCTTTCTGAAAGTCGCAGTGCGAGGGCCTCGGGAGAGGACAGGATACACCAGAGTCTGCCAGAGAACTAACGCCTCATGACAGAAGAAAAGAAGCGCCCAGCGGCAGAACGGCAGAACCAAATATAGAAGCACTGCCGCTTTTATTTATTGAACATCAAGCCGCAAGCGCCCAATAAGCGCCCGTTGTGATTGCAGCTGCAAACTTTTATCTAGACTGAAAGCAGCAATAACCTCTATTCTGAAAAGTCCTTCGGGGTCCAGTCCCGTTCCTTTCATTTTTTGTACTCAAAAAAGAATGAATGTTGAGCTTGCGCTGAGCGCGGAAAAAAGCGGTGCTCCCATATTTGGCTATGTTGCTGCTCTTCGCGTTCTCTTCCTCCACCGTGATTCGACAGTCGGCCCTCCATAACCGGATTCGATGACATGGCTGTCTCACAGCATGTGGACACAGCCATGTCAAGTATCTGCGTATCTGCACATCTTTTCGATCGAAAGCCAGCGACAGAAGGCGCAGACAAGGCACAGTTGCTGCACAGAAGCACAACTCCTTTGCCTTACTGGGCGCGCAGCAAGCGCTCTCCTCAACATTTCTTTTAAAAGTATCTGTTGTGCAGCTTTGTACGGTTTATGGTGACATCAGGTAAGGATTGGTAATTGGTACCCCGAACGCTTCATAATTTTGCAGAAACTCACAAGCAGAGGGGCCATAAAACCATAAAAGTAACGTCTGCTGGAACAACGACCGGGCCCTCTATGTATAGTTCTCCCAATTGTTTATGATGACTAGGTAAGATGGGGGATCATCATGGCTGTGCCAGTACATAGTACTTAGGACGGTTTTCAGCGCTTTCCAAGCATCCTTCCTCCGTCCTCTACTATGCCCCCGTTGACTCGCCACGATACGAATGACAGCTTGCTCAGTTGGTGGTCCGATAGTAACCCCTTGCTTGTCGGTAACCCGATACATGCTGCGAGCAAACCGTTGATGGGGCACATGTACCATCGCAATGTATTGGACCTCATAAAACGACAGCAAGGCATTCCACTGTCGGCAGAAACGATGGAGATCTATGCGAGCTATATGGGGTACGTTGAGCTTTCCACTATATTACTTCTGTGGTTGGCGACTCACAGCACGATCAGGTCCAGATACGTGTCTGATGCATCGAAGATTGCGATTCTGACAGAGCTTCGGGAAAGAGCTGAGGGGGAATCCGCGGCCGAGACTATAATCATGACCCCGTTGGCTCGTCAAGTCACTCACGAAAGTTTACTGAGCTGGTGGTCTGATAGCAACCCTCCCGGCGCGACATTCTCCTTACATGCGGCAGCGAAGCCGCTCATGAAGTGGATGTACCACCGCGACGTACTGAAGTTCATAAAACATCAACAGCGGGTGCCGCTTTCTGTGGAAACGATGGAGATATATTCAAGCTACCTGGAGTAGGTTCAGCGCACCCAACCTTCAGTTATTGACTCGCAACTTTTTAGGTGGAAATACGTGTCCGATGCTTCAAAGATTGCAATTCTGGCGGAGCTTCGGGATAGAGCTAATGTCGAGGCCGAAGCGCAGGCTATCGCGGCTTCCAGCTGGCTGCTTGACATGATGCTCCAACCATCGGCAAGGACTGCACAATTAAGCCACGCCTGCCGGATTCTTGGAGTTCTCGCGGAACGCGAATCCACAGTAGGTTGTATACTGAAGGTAGAACCGTGCCTGCACCTCACAGCGCTTTTGCGGTGAGCCTTCACTTCACTCCTTTGTTTCCTCACTTTCAAAGTTGATAGATGATCGCAGTGGCAGTGATATTGAAGTCGTGGGTAGTGCAATGTACGCGCTCTGCAGAATCGCCCGCTACGGTCCAGACACGGTGGTGAAGGCCGGGGCACAAGAACTTGCACCGGAACTGCTTGACTCAGCAAGCAGTGAGATACGGAAAGAAACTTGCTTCATGCTGGGAAATCTCGCAATGCATGACTCTACAGCAGGTGCTGTACTGGCCGTAAAGCCGTGCATGCGACTCGTAACCTTTTTACGGTCAGCTTTATTTCATTTTCTTCTCCAGTCAAGGTTTATTCAGGTTCAGTAGCACCGATATTCGTATGGTTGGGGCTGCAATCTACGCGCTAGCACAGATCGCACTCGGCAGGAGGGGTGCGGTTTCTGTTGTGAACGCCGGCGCGCAAAATCTGACTCCGGCTCTGCTTGACTCACCGAGCGGTGACGTACGACGATGGGCCTGCCTCATGTTGGGAGATCTCGCAAAGCACGACTCTACCGCAGGTGCTGTGCTGGCTGTAAATCCGTGTACGCGACTCGTCTCCCTTTTGCGGTGAGCTTTCTTTCATTTTGTTGGCCGGCAATGAATAAATCAAAGCCAGTGACGGCGATATTCGTGTACTCGAGGCCGCAATCCACGCACTAGCCCGGATCGCTTCCAGTAGGCAGGGTGCGGTCTCCGTTGTGAAAGCCGGGGCACAACAGCTTACGTCAAAACTGTTGGCTGCACCGAGCAGTGAAGTGCGACGATGGACTTGTGTCATGCTGGGATATCTCGCAATGGACGACTCTACAGTAGGTACCATATTAGCTGTAAAACCGTGCATCCAACTCGCCGCCCTATTACGGTGAGCTTTATTCCGTTTTGTTGTCCGACAATGAATAAATCATAGCTAGTGACGGCGATATTCGCGTGGTTGAGGCCGCAATCCACGCACTAGGACAGATCGCTCTCCGCAGACAGGGTGGAGTCTCCGTTGCGGGCGCCGGGGCGCAAGATCTTACTCCAACCCTTCTTGACTCGCTGAACGGTGGCGTGGAACGATGGGTCTGCTTCATGCTGGGAAATCTTGCAGCGCACGATTCTACAGTCGATGCTGTACTGGCTGTGAAACCGTGCATACGACTCGTCGCCCTTTTACGGTGAGCTTTATTTCCTACATCTTCTTGTCCGGCAAACGGTAAATCAGGGCCAGTGACACCGACATTAGTGTGGTTGAAGGCGCCATCTACGCACTATCACGCATCGCTGGCGACAGACGGGGTGCGGTGTCCGTTGTGCAAGCCGGGGCACACGAGCTTACTCCAAAACTGCTGCACTCACCAAACAGTAAGGTACGAAAAGGAACTTGCCGCCTTCTGGAAAACCTTGCGCGACACGGTTCCACGGTAGCGCCTGTGATAGCGACAAGACTGTGTGTTCAACTCGTTGCCCTTTTACGGTGGGCTTTAACTCTGTTTTCCCCCTTGATTTACCAGTCTCATCGGCGGATGGCAGTGACGCCAATATCAACGTTGTAACGAACGCAACTTGGGCGCTATCCCAAATCGCCCGCGACAGGAAGGGGGCTGAAGCTATTGTGAACGCCAGGGTGCAAAGTCTTGTTCCGAAGCTGCTTGATTCACCAAACAGTGAAGTGCGAAAGCCCACTTGTTGGATGTTGGGAAATCTTGCCGCACACGACTCTACATTTGGCGCCGTGCTGGCTGTCAAACCCTGCGTACAACTCGCCGCGCTTTCGAGGTGCATTATATATATTTGTCTTTCTGTCATGATTTTATGGTTCCATCTGGCCAGGGACAGCAATATTCATCTCGTTGACGGCGCAATTTACGCGCTATCTCAACTCGCCCCCCACCGCAAAGGTGCGGAGGCTGTTGTCAACGCCGGGGTGCACAACTTTGCTCTGAAACTCTTAAACTCACCGAAGAGCGAAATACGATACCGGACCTGCTGGATGTTAGGAAACCTTGCATACCGCAACTCTACAAAAGAAGCTGTGATAGCTGTCAAACCATCGGTGCGACTTCTCGGCCTTTTAAAGTGAGCCTTGATTCCTCCCACTTTCGATGCCACGGCTCATTGGCGAGTGCAGTGACACCGATATCTTCGTCGTGCAGAAAGCAATTTACGCGCTGTCCCAAATCGCTCACGGCAGACAGGGTGCGGAGGCCGTAGTGGACGCCGGGGCACAAAACCTTTCGCTGGGACTGCTTGGCTCACATAACAGTGAAGTACGGCGCTGGACGAGCTGGATGTTAGGAAATCTTGCGCGACACAACTCTACACGAGGATATGTGGTGGCAGTTGAACCATGCGTGCGACTCGTGACCCTGTTGCAGTGACCCTTGATTCCTCTTGCTTTCGATACCACGGCTCATTGGCGAACACAGTGACGGCGATACTTTCGTCGTGCAGAAAGCAATTTACGCGCTGTCCCAAATCGCTCACGACGTACAGGGTGCGGAGGCCGTAGTGGACACCGGGACACAAAACCTTTCTCTAAAACTGCTTGGCTCACGTAACATGGAAGTTCGACGTTGGACTGGCTGGACGTTAGGAAATCTCGCGAAACACGATTCTACAGTTGGCGCCGTGGTAGCCGTAGAGCCCTGCGAGAGACTCGTTGCCCTTCTACGGTGAGGTCCCCTTTTACATCTCTTTCCAAGTTTAATTCAGTGTAGGGGCGGCGATGGTGATTTCGTCAAGTTGGCTGCAATTTTTGCCTTGAGTGAAATTGCTGGCGACCGAGACGGAGCCAAAGCTGTTCTGAACGCGAACGTACTGGACTCTGTCCAGGGACTGCTGGAATTGCCGCGGGATGAAACACGGACATATACCTGCATCATGGTCGCACGACTGGCTCGCTATACTCGCCAGCATCCTTCGACCTGACTTCCCCATTCCTTTTCCGTTCATATGTGCGAAGATTTCTTTTCATGATAGGGATTATGTATCACAACATGATTCTGGGTGAAAGTTGCACAAATTCAAAGGAGGAGTCGCGGGGTACAATGGATAGGCAGTCTTGGAAATCAAGGTATGAAATGAAGCAAGAGATTAACTTACAAGGAGTCCTTTTCTTGAGCCCAAGCTGCCCAAGGCACCCCAACTACTTACATTCCGTGACCGAAGTCCCCTTATTAAAACTCACTAGAAACTCTCCATTAACAAGTCGCATCCTTATCGCGCCACAAGCAGATCTAAAAGTTGAATTTGGTTGAATTGTAAACATTACGCCTGTTTGGCAAGGGCTTCTGACTGTTGGTGCTTCCAAATTGATCGGCACACTTTTCTCTCTCTCCCGCATGTCTCTTGCCGCTCAATCGCCGCTTGTACTTTGCACTCCGGGCAGAATCACTCAGAATCCCTGGAAAAGCGTTCTTATACGTCCGAACTTTTATCGGTCCCAGCTCCTTCCGCACTCTCGCTGAGGAAGAAGCAGTACTAACGTTCATAATTCAGGCTTCATGAGAAGATCTAGCGCTGCCGAAACACATCCTTTTCATGTCGGCTCAGACGTCTCGCATGCGCTATATATGGACTCCTGTGAGCTGACGGCTCATATCGAAATCAGAATTTACAGAACCTGTTCAAATTACTCCTCTCCAAGCCTGACATTCAATTTTTCATCAAATGTCGGCGATGCCATGGCTTTCACAGGTCAAGTCACTGCACCGATTACAATGACAAGAAATGCCCTCGCTACGCTCTGGCTTTCAGGAAAGATCAAATTTGAGAGATTAATTTGCGATACGGAGCGCAGTGAACCTTGAGGAAGTTTGAGAGTTCGAAACAAGCTTCCAGAGGGCTTTGCAAGGAATTGTGCTTCCGACGCTGAAACATAAATTGAAGCAACCATTCCAGAGAGGGATGTGAGACGGTGGGGTGGGTCGAACGGAAATAGACAGCCACTGGCCAGTGGGTTCGCTTTTATCTTGGGTGAAAGTGTCAATCAATAGCTGCGGTCTGCTGCGGTAGACTGCGGCAACTGTCCAAAAGCTCTACAGCAGTTGTTGAAACTTACAGCTTCCCGGTGCCAAGAAATTTGTCAACCACGGTGATAAGGTGTGCACAAAGCACACATGAAAATGCTATTTTTCATTCATTTCATTGACTTGTCAATATCACATGTGAGGCTTAGTTATAGGATGTACATTCTCCTCGGAATGGTACATTAGACCGTTGAAGGCCGAAAGTCAATGGGACAACACGCCATAGTGACTGAGGCCGGCTTGATATTGAGCCGGGCTCAGTCTACTATGCATACCATTGGGCGCCGGAAGCCAGTCAACAACTGGCTCCTTGTGTGCTGGAGGTTAAACAAGAGGAATTACATTGAATGTTTGAGTTAGCTGCTAGCCCGGCTCGATCCGTTATTGATTCATTGAACCAGATTGAATGAGAGATTAGATTATGGACTCAGGCCGCCCAGCTAAGTCTATTGAACCGACGAAATGTGATTATTCATGATGATGTTATAGTCATGACTTGCCAGGCGGCTAGCTTCCGAGCCCGGCTGATGCGGTTGAAACACAGCCCGCCTGGCAATTGAACTGATTATTGAAGTGGATATGGTGAATGTAGCCCAGCCGGGCTCATCCTACTATTACCCCAACTTGATTTACGACTAGTACAAGCCATAGTTTGCCTTCCGCAAGTAGGTTTGTGCAGGCGGCCTGACCCCTGGCCGGGCTCAAGGGTCATTCCTGAGCCGGCCTGGCATGGCAATCATACCATATTGATAAAAGGATGCCACGGCCAGGCGGCCAGGCCCTGTCACCATGCCAAATATACCTACAAAAGTGAATAACAGTCCTGCTATTGGTTGCAGGCGGCCTGCCAAGCCAGGCGGCCTCGGAGAATTCAAAGTTCCGGTTTCATATTATCTCCATTTATTATTCTGTACTTGTATAAAAGCAGTAGTGTAGCTCATGGTACTGGAGGCAGATCCCCCCGCTCCCCAGCGGTTGGGTTTGTTCTCGCAGTAGACTTCCCCCCCCCCTTTTGCGGGTTACGAAGTAGACTGGAATTGACATTGATTTGACTTGATATTTTGATTTTGGGTTGCCCGTAATAAGAACTTAAGCCTCTCGTCGAGTACCCCTCCGAGTCGCCATCTTGAAGTGAATCCCAGAATCCGACTTCGTTGAGTACCCCTCCGAGTCCCACTAAGCCCTACAATCAGTCCCCTGTTGAGTACCCCTCCAGGCTAGACCTTGTTTAAGTGCCGTGTCCTTCGTTGAGTACCCCTCCGAAGAAGAAAGCTAGTCCCAATCTCCAGTTGAATTGATTAACTTAGTGCCTATCCGGCCTGAGTATTGAAGTCCCAAAAAGTGCATTTCCGTTGAAAGTGGTCATCCCGCCTCAGCTATTGCCTGTGAAACAAACCCTTGATTTGAAGTACTCCATTATCTTGAAGGGCGATACGCCTGCCCTACCTCCCCGAACACAAACACGAGACATTTGGTATTGAGTTGTTGAGATTTGATTAGTGTTTTTGAGTTGTTTAGTGTTGGTTGAGTTCGCTCGCTTTCACTCGCTCTTTAGCATAGTTTTCGATTTCACGGCTGCACCCGAGTGCACCGTTTCAACGGGTCGAGAATTGCTGTTGAATTCCGCAGTGGAGAAACACCCCGACTGGTTGAGAAAGTTCTGATGGAGATATCACGCTCTTGGCTTGCTTGGAAACCTCGCCATTTGCTTAAAGATACGAGTAATATCAGGTACAAATACTTATTCAACATCTGGACCGGATGTTCACAGGCAATCTTGATCCCTCCATCCGCTGGCAGTACGTCCAAGCGCCGTCCTATTTGCATTTGAAAGGTGTGCCACAGCACTATAGCCTGGCCTTAATTTCAATTGATTCCCTCCCGTCTTCTATCATGTGGGCACCTGTTTCCACGGCACAGCAGCGACTATATAACCGCTCGATTCCCAAAACAAGCGCCGCAAGCGCCCAACAAGCACCGAACAAAGGCTCGACCTCGAGTTGACACAAACCATATGGAGTCATGGCTTAGCTGCTAAGAGGTGATAAACATGTATGCAGCTGTATACAGGTGAGAACTATTGTGTTCCCACTATATGGGCGATATACTGTGCAAAAATTCAGCATATTTTACAGGGTTTTTGACTGCAACTTACAAGCTGCTTCCGGGGCAACAGACAAGTGAACATGGAAAATCTCTACTTACATCCTCTCATGTTTCTTGCATCTTGCGTGGCTCACTTACATCTGCCAAAACACTCACTTCTTCAACATTGATTGCCGGAGATGATTGCATCAGCCCGACTTCATTACTATATCGAGCGAAACACAGTAATCCGGAAATAACTCATTTTTGCGGATTCTGTGCCTCATCGGGTGAACAGTTTTCAAATTGGAAGCAAGGATTGAATGTCCTGCACTTGGTATGGATATTGTCGTGATCTCCTGGAGTAAGAAGGCTGAAGTCTGTAGTCTATTTCAGATGATACTCTACAGCTTTATTACCATCCTTTCTTTGGAAACTGTGAATACCAAGAGCTTAAAGTATGCCTGTAGGATGGTTTCTAATGCATTGAGAACATTTCTGTGGGGCACACTCGAAAAACAACCCAGTTTCCGTTTATGGATTTCGGCACTATTGTTGCCATCAATGTTGCGATCAGGCCCAGAATCTTCAACAGAATTCAACTAAGTTAGAGGGGTTGCAGGAAATAAGGACAGGTTGTATGTGACCACTCACCAGATGTAATTGCTTCAGGTCAGATGTCAGCTAACTTGGAGAAACAGCAGGTTGTAAGGAAAAAGCCTGTGTTCAGCGGTGGAATGTAAGTGTTTGATTTTTGCACACTATATGTGCCATACCACTACCAAGCGAGATATCTCAAAGAAAGACTCAAATTGAACTGTCGGCAAAACATTTCACGCCGCTTGCCAGTGACATGGGAAGTCCAGATGCACTATCCATAGGTTTGCTGCTTGTGACCAGGTGGACCAGGGCGGTGCCACAGCAGTAATTTGGTCAGCTTCCAGTGCGCTCCCTGCATCCTCCCTTTGCCTTCCACCACTGCCCTCCACCATGCCTCCGCTGGTTCGCCAAAATTCCAACGAAACCGTGCTCAGTTGGTGGTCAGATAGTAATCCTCTGCTCTTCGGCGACCCGATACATGTTGCTAGCAAGCCGTTCATGAAACACATGTACCATCACAATGTGTTGGACCTCATAAAACGACAGCATGGCATTCCACTGTCGGCAGAAACGATGGATATCTATGCGAGTTATATGGGGTATGTTGTGCTTGCCACTATATCACTTCTATAGTAGGTAACTCACAACACCTTAGGTCCAGATACGTGTCAGATGCATCGAAAGTTGCAATTCTGACTGAGCTTCGGGAAAGAGCTGAGGTTGAGGCTATATTGAAAACTATAATCATGGCCCCGTTGGCTCGCCAAGCCACTCACGAAAGCTTACGGAGTTGGTGGTCCGATAGCAATCCTCCCGGGGCAACATTCTCCTTACATGCGGCTGCTAAGCCGCTCATGAAGTGGATGTACCACCACGACATATTAAAATTCATTAAACTCCATCAGGGGATCTCACTTTCGGCGGCAACGATGGAGATTCATTCTAGTACTGTTTTTCTGTTCTTTTTTTGTTCCTCTTTGGTTGCACTCAATACGGACTCTCACTGATAGGAGCAAATGCGTGGCAAGTGGGACGAAGAATATTATTCTGAAGGAGCTTTGCGATAGAGCATTAAATGTTGAGGCTGATGCACTGGTGCTCGTGAATTCGCCCGTGCCATATGGTGTAATCTGTGAATCACCCACCGACGAGCTACAAAAACAGACATGCCTTTTTCTGGGAGAACTCGCACAGCACGAAGAATTTATGGTGGCCTTAGAATGGTGCATCCAGCTTGTAATGATGTTACAGTGCGTTTTCAATCTGTTTATTCTCATCTCATTGTTTATTGCCTTTCAGTGACGACGATATTTCGGTCGTGGAGAAAGCAATTTGCGCACTAGGTCACATCTCCCATAATTTGGACGCAGCTGACGCTATTTTGAACGCGAAAGGGGGAATGTTTGCGCGGAAGCTCCTCGCATTACTGAACAGTGAAGTAAGAAGGTGGACGTGTATGGGCGATATACTGTGCAAAAATTCAACATATTTTGCAGGGTTTTTGCTGACAACTTACATCCGCATTTGAGGTTTAGCTGACAAGCCAGAGAATCTACTGACATCCCTTCAAATTGCTCGCATTGTTGCAATACTTACATCTGCACATCTGCAAGCATCTTCCTCAGTAATTGGCATCAGTGATCCCATCAGATCGGCTTCCGTCTAGATCAGGTAAAATGCAACAATTTGAAAGTCTCTGGGTTCCTGGGACTCGGAGTCGCTTCGGTTGGTTTGATATTGAATAGAATTATGAAAACCCCTCATCTGAGCACCGTTTGGGTATTAGAAGGGTTATAATGAGCAAGAAACCTATGCCGCGGCCTTGTTTGAAGTGGCCATCTTGAGTCTCATTATCCTAGTCTTTAGCTAACGAGGAGTAGGCAGACAGCTTCAATCATACCTTCTCCCTATTTCTGAAAGTCACCACAACCTTTGGGGATGGCCAACTCGGAAAACACCATTGTTTCCGTTTTAGGATTTCGGCACATTTGTTGCCATCAATGATACGATCAGATTTATCACCTTCTCCAAAATCTAACCAAGTCTCTGTGATTGCCAGTGGATATATGTGATGTAAGTGGTAGCCAAAACAGCTTGTATGCAACTATGAACAATTGTTATTTAATGCTGTGAGATGTCAGTCATGTTGAAAAAATGGTAAGTTGTCAGCGGAAACCCTGTATTCAATCCGGAGATGTCAGTCAATATTTTTTGCACAGTATATGTGCCATAGACGTGCCTTATGTTGGGCAACCTGGCAAAGCATGAAAACTTTATGGACCGTGTGCTGGCCTCAGAACTGTGTGTGCAGCTGGTCACAATTTTACGGTCCGTTCTCAATCCTATTTTCCTCATCTCATTGTTAATTGTGTTTCAGTGACAAAGATATCTCGGTTGTGGAGAATGCAATTTACGCTCTGTCTCACATTGCCTCTAATCCAGAGGGAGCCAATGCTATCATCGACGCGAATGCATTGATATTTTTGTGGGAACTCCTCACATCTCAAAAAGATAAATTACAAAGCCAAACCAGCATTATGCTGGAAAATCTCGCCAGGCATCAAAACTTTACGGACGCTGTACATTTGTCCCGTCACTTTTTGAATGTCAACACACATTTAAGGTCCGTTTTCATTCTTTTTGTCGTCGTCTCAATTATTGATGTTTCATTGGCCCTCAGTGGCGCGGGCATTGAGCTTGCAAGTACAATAATATCTGCTCGTGAGCTCCTTGAGTCGCCAAACAGTGACTTGCGAATATGGATCTCTTTTCTGCTGGGCGAGCTCGTGGGGGATGAATTTGCGGATGCTGTACTGGCTTCCGAAGAGCCCTGCCTGCAGCTCATCATGCTCTTACGGTCTGTCTTCATTTGTTTCACATTTCTCTCACTGTCCCGCTGAAACAGTGCACTGGCGTGCAGCTGTGTAATCTAATGCCAACTAATAAGAGACGAAATCTACTCAAAAACCAACACCAAACTCAACAACTAACAATACTTTGTGTGTGTGTTCGAGGGGGGTAGGTCACGTATCAACCGTCAATTTCAATTCAAAGGTAGGTTTCCACAAGTTCAATAGGTTTGGGACTGCCAAAAGGTAACGGCTAATAACTCCAACTCAATAATGAGGAGGGTAGGTTTTCTTGATGCGCGCCGTTTACAACTTGCTTAAGATGAGAATCCACAGACGGCCAGAAAAGGTTTTCTAAAGTTTGTTTCCCAATCACTGATAGATGGCCCCTAGTGCTTCAAAAGAAGGTACTAGTCCCAACCACTTCAAAGGCTATAATCCAATGCAAGTTGTTCTCAAGTAAAAGGTAATCCTTGTTTAAGAGGTCTCGAAAATCCAATCTATTCAATCTAATTGAAATCCAACACCTAATTGCAGTACAGATGCGTAACGAGCCGAAGACCCGGACACGGGGGGCATTGACCATCGCTTATGAATCCATAAGCGACAGTCGCTTATGTCTTGCTTGTGTCTGGCAGATGTTTGGCTTATTGCCTCATGGCATGCCTGAGGTGTCTGGCCATCGTTCGGATCGGCAGAATGTCTTGATTTTTTGATGAATTTTCCCAAGCCTCGTCTGATCCAGAAGATGGCCGCAGACCCCATGCCTCCCATGAGGCAATAAGCCAGACACAAGCAGGAGACAAGCGACTGTCGCTTATTGATCTCTAAGCGACGGCAGATGCCCCCTGTGGGAGCTACTGGAACCCTTGTATCCGAGTAAGGCTGAGTTTACAAGACTTGACGAGAGGCGTCTCAAAAGTCAACTGTTTAGGCTGCACTCTTAAGCTGATATCCACTAGTTGTGCCAAATAACGGGGGCTTCACTAATCTGTCTACTACATTTGAGGGAGCTTTATATACTACTGCTGCTTGGTTTCTAGGATTACAAACGGATGAACAAGCGGATTATTAAGTTTACATTGAAGCGAGTGTGTGTCCGTCATTTAGACAGATTGGTCAGTGTTCAGATGTCCTGTTGTCCCCAAGAAGCATCAACCTAAGCGCTTCTCTCCTCCTCAGCCACTCTACTGCTGGGTTGTGCCTCGGTTGTCCCTTGTCCGTATTACAGAGCTCTCCTGTTTTAGTAATCCTCTAATGCCCACCGGACTGATCCTTATGAGCACGTCGCGTCGCGACACGACTTGGTCACGTGGCCGTTATTCAACTTGAGATCCACGTGCCTTGTCCTTATAATTCTAACCAGGCGCGTACACATAGCCTCTCTCTAGTTTTGTCTCTTAGTTCCTTCCATTGGCCTTTGGTATTTATCCTAGTGCTGGTATTGACACTGAGCTTGTAGCACCGTGTTCAGATGCTCCTTGCCGGGTGAGTCCTTAACCTCAGCTTTGGCCCCTTTGTTTCAAGTTATCTTCTCCGGCCCCAATTTGGAGGTACCATTGGAGATTACTCTACTGCTCTGGCTCTTGTTTAACTGAATCAACACTTCTCGGGACTTTAATGCTCCGTCCCAGGCTTCAAGACTAGCATCCTCTAGTATTTACTATGCCTTAGCAAGCTTAATAGACTTGTAAGGGTCGCGAAAATGAATGATTTCAAGCCTGTACGGAGTACGGCGTATCACCGCATCGTCTCCATGCTTGTTTTGCTTCTAGCGACGCAGATATCCATGTCGTGAACAACGCAGTTTATGCGCTATCCATGAACCAGGACCATGATTGCCTCTTCACTGGCAGGCTTTAACGGAGCCATAGCGGTTTTGGAAATGAATGTACTAGAAGTTACGCCGGAGCTCCTCGCATTACGGAACAGTGGGAAACCTAGGAATGCACGAAATCTTCATGGAAGACGCAAAGGCCTCAGAATTGTGCGTGCAGCTGGTCACGCTCTTACGGTATGAATCCCGTTACATCATTGTCTGAAACTCAGTGATGTATTGCCGCTCAGAGACAGCAACATTGAGGTCATGAAGAATGCAATTTACGCCCTATCCCAAATCGCCTCGAATCCGGAGGGAGCGAACGCTGTCGGGAACGCTGTTCGGAACGCGAATGCGCTGACATGTGTTGGTCAGTTTATCAAATCAGAGAGCTGCGATATACGACGGTTCACCTGCCAGATGCTTGCAACGCTTGCGTTGCATGACTCAAGTGTAAGAACCGTTCTGGCCGGGGAATTGTGTGGTCGGCTCCTCGCCCTTTGGCGGCACGATTCCACGCTGGGAGCTGTAGCCTGTGATAGCCACAGAGCCCTGTGTTCAACTTGTGGCCCTTTTCCGCCGGTGCGCCTTCACCCTGGTTTTTTCTTCATGTACAAGTCTCAAATTTCAACAAGATGGAGCCTTCGCTACGCTCCGGCAATAGGGCCTAAAACAATGTAACCTTCTGCGGTATGATCTCAGGCTAGATGTCCGACTCTCAACTAAAATAAGCGAGAATGATAATCGAGTTTCAGAGCCAATTGAACTACATCCACGAAAGCAATGGGTCCACATACCGGCAAGGTGAAAATGTGTAGAACAATGGCAAAACACTGTAATTCAGATGGGAATCGTTGCTGAGCAATACTGTACTTCGATTTTTCTAATCAAACCTAAAGAATGATGTCCGTCAGGAGAGAATGTAGAAAAGGCTCACCCGAGGCTCACATCCAGGGTTGAAATTGAACAAAAAGAATCCTGAAAAAGGAGTGCGACAATTGAGTCAACGTAGGTTCCGCTGGGTTCGACCGATCCACGTACAAAATTATCCGCGATCTTGATATTTTGCGCATGCTGTGGGACAGCGACTCCGCGTTGTAGGCGGATTGCCGGCCTTGAGATTCACGGCAGGGGCCGAAGCGCGCGAAAGAGCGATCGTGACATACCATAGATGCACAATTATCGATTGAGGGATTTTGAACATAAACTTGAACTGAGCATAGACACATCAAGTGTGTAGTGCCAACGCGCAAGGGTAGAAGGACATTTTGAACATCTTGGGAGTAAATTGAATATTGCTACTACGCTTTTTGAGAAAATTTCAACTGCGGACTTGAGAAGAGATTGCGGTGTAGAAGAGGGAAGCGAAAAGCGAAATGGTCGATCAGGGAGTGAAAATATATATTATTTTATGAGGCAGCAGACGACTGCGCGAACACTGCGGGAACGTCAAGACTGCGGAAAAGCTGTGAGCAGTTCGACGGCGGGACATGCCTCTGGCTGTAGAAAGTCCCAATGCGGCTCGACTTTTAACAAAGCTGTGAGGTTGCTGTGAGGTGCCAAGCAGTTCATAATGTAGCGAACACAGCCCGCAAGTCTTTCATGAGAAAAAATCAACCGTTTGAAGTATTTCGCCAAGAGACAGAGTTGTTTGGCCTATCCTTGGCTTCGTCTTGGCGGAGGATTTGGGTGAATCAAAGTGCAAACACAAGCCCGACATCTCGTTGAGAAAACGAAGTATGGCAGTGTCAGCGATATGAAACTCGTGGTGAGAGTAACATCGGTGCTTTCCAAACTTGCCCATGTCAGACGGGGTGCTGAGGCCGATGTGAACGCTGGGGCGCAGGATCTCGCCCTGAACCTGCTTCATTCGCCGAACAGTGAAGTCCGAAGCAAGATCTGCTGGATGCTGGGAGACCTCGCGGGATACGACTCTACAATAGGAGCCGTGTTGGCTGTGAAGCCCTGCGTAAAACTCGTCGCTCTGTTGAGGTGCATTATATACAGTAGCTAATGGGGAAGCGAAACGCTCAAGCGGCGCAGACGATTACCGACGAGGCATTGCTCCAATGACATCATTATTAGTTATGGACCTGTTCATCGCCCGCCTGGCTATCCGACTGTATAAAGATTCGCGTCGTTTGGTACTGTACTGGGGGAGAACGAGAGCGATCTTTCTGAGAGGCCAAATTTGGCCAAATATTATGGAAGCGAAACACTAAAAAACCCGCGAAACAGCCTGAATTTTGCAATTTTGCCACGGACGCTGTTCATATTCAGCATCCCTGACCTCGAAAACCCCCCAATCGACACTGAACCACCTCATGGTAGTACGACTGGTGTTTTCATTTTGTGATGGGAAATCTAGTACAAATAACAAGCCCAAGAAATGTGTATAGATCAGGCGATACGGCACGTATTTGGGTGAATCCTTTTGTGAACGGGAGTTTAATAATGAGAAGATTAATGCCACCAAATTTCGGGCTCATTGGAAATCTGCAATGTGGTTAACGGTGCAGTGTTTCGCTTCTATACGATGTTTCGCTTCCCCATTAGCTACTGTATCTTGCGTTTCTGTCAAGGTCTCATGAATCCCTCCGCACCAGGGACACCGATATCTCTGTTGTTGAGGGTTCAATCCACACGCTATCTAAACTCGCCCGCCATCGCAAGGGTGCGAAGGCCGTTGTCGACGCCCGAGCCCAAGATGCTGCTCCGGGACTGCTGGATTCACCCAACAGTGAAGTACGACGTCGGACTTGCTGGCTGTTGAAAAATCTCGCGGAACGCGTCTCTACCAGGGGAGCTGTGATAGCCGCAAAGCCCTGCGTTCAACTTGTTGCCCGCTTGCGGTGAGCTTCATTTCATTTTCTTGCCCGGCAAAGAATAAATCAAGGCCAGTGACCCCGAACCTGTTGTGGTTGAGGATGCAATCTACGTACTAGTATGGATCTCTCTCCACAGCCAGGGGGCGGTCTCCGTTGTGAATGCCGGGGCACAGGATCTTGCATTGGAACTGTTTAACTCACGGAGGAACACAATACGATCCCGGACCTGCTGGCTGCTTGGAAACCTTGCCCTACACGACTGTACAGTAGGATCTGTGCTGGCTGTAGAACCGTGCGTGCGATTAGTCAGTCTGTTACAGTAAGCCTTTAATCACTTTGCTCTGCAATTACAAGTCTCATCATCGAGGACAGTGACAGCTCTGTTAGCGTTACGGAGAACGCGATTTACGCGCTAAACCACATCGCTCACGACAGCCAGGGTGCGGCCTCCGTTGTCAGCGCCGGGGCACAAGATCTTCCTCCGGGACTGCTTGATTCACCCTACAGTGAAGTGCGACGTTGGACTTGCTGGCTGTTGGGGCATCTCGCAGAGCACGACTCCACAGTTGGGACCGTACTGGCGGTAAAACCCTGCGAACGACTCCTTACCCTTTCACTGTGAGGTTTCCCTTCTTGACATTTACTTCCAAGTTTCATTTGGTTTAGCGGCGACGATGGCGATGTCAACGAGTTGGCTGCAATTTTTGCCCTGAGTGGAATCGCCCGGAACCGGGCCGGAGCCAAAGCTGTTTTGAACACGGACGTACTGTACTCGGTTCAGGGACTGCTTGAATCCCCAGATGTCTGGATACGCAGATTCGCCTGCATTATGGTGGGACGACTGGTGCGCTATCGACGACAGGATTCTTCGACGAGACCCATTTCCTCCTCTGACATGTAATAATTTGTTTCCGTATAGGCCAAATGTTGATCCTGTTAGCTATTGTTCTCGAACGGCCTCAACATGACTACTTATGAATGATGTAGTAGTTCAAAACTTTAACAAGTATTCTCTTAATTCAAGGCCTTTCGCTGTCAACACCGTCTTGTCATCGCGCTCGTACTGGTCTGTCCTCAACGTACAGTTGAATATCACCCCATCGTGCCTCAGGCTCAGTCTTTTCAACCATCTTTCAGAACCAAACCTCCACAGGGTTACTAATGTAAAGTTGTGAAAAAGCGGCATATCAGAAGATCTCCCCGCAGGTATAAAGCACCGATGAACTCTAAAACCATGAATTCCCTTCAAGGTTTCAGACATGAGTTTCAGACACGATCATCCCATACTTCCAGCTGATGTACGAGCAAACGATTATTTCACTCTCTCTACCTCCGGGATGTTCCTGCAGCTTTTTTTTCTCTCACCCGAGAGTCAGCGTGTGGGATGATAAAACAATATTGCATAGAATGTAGATCATTCTTCAATTTTTGGCGGCCTGGCACAGATATGGAACGGTACAATAATCAATCTTCTGCTTTGCTTCTGCTACGGCTTCATTTCAAAGGCTCCCCAGACTTGCAGCCAAAATGATACACTCCATTCTGTTTCATTCATGAGCTCCCTGTGACAACGTTACCACAAGTTCCCTCGCTCTCCTTGAATCCTCCCTTTTTCAATTATTTTTCTTAGTTGGAAAGCCCCTCCAAAAGTGACGAGGATGAGTTACGCACACAACGGTAGAGAGCGCAGACAGCTACAGGAAGCATCAGCTACACCCCGATT
Organism: Mycena crocata; assembly: GCA_029281795.1. Taxonomy (NCBI): domain Eukaryota; kingdom Fungi; phylum Basidiomycota; class Agaricomycetes; order Agaricales; family Mycenaceae; genus Mycena; species Mycena crocata. The sequence continues at coordinate 504,897 of JARJCP010000022.1, read as the reverse complement.
CTGCTCAGTACAAGCACAGTCAAAGCACAGTGGAATTTGATTTGAACGTTGAACGTTGCGCCTGTTTGGCAACTGCTTCACGCTCTTGCCAATCACGACCAACGCATGTCTTCCCTTGGCCTCTTGAAATACGCGCTCGTGCTCCTGCTTCCCGCCGCATACCTCGCCCGCCGCTACTACCGCTCACCCACACCCTTATCTCCCCCAGCCACCACTGCCGCCGAAGAGCAGCCCGTAAAGTCCATAATGCAGGCCCCACGACAAGATCTCGCGCCGCCCCAAGACGATCCTTTCACCCTTGCCCAGCTGAAGGAATTCGACGGATCCAACCCGTCCAGGCCCATCTACGTTTCTATCAAGGGTCCGTTTGCTCTCTTTCCCTCCTTGTTCTGCGCCACCTCATGAGTCACTCATTGCACCGCAGGCACGGTATTCGACGTGTCCGCAAAATCAGACGTCTACGGCCTCGGGAAGTCGTATAACATCTTCGCGGGGAAGGATGGCTCTAAGGGCCTCGGGATGTCGAGTCTGAAGGAGGAGCACGCGGTGCCGGACTATAGCGACCTGAATGAGGCGGATCGGAAGGTGCTCGATGACTGGCATGGGTTCTTTACGTGCGTGTGCCGTCTTTTCTGCCATCTTGCCTCCAGTGCTGACTCGACGTGTTAGAAAACGATACAATATCGTCGGAAGGGTCATCGACCACCCCGTTTCGTCGGACGCGGAGGTTAAGACGGAGGCCGCCGAGGATGCGACTGCCAGCTTGTAGGCTCGACCGATCGCCAATGCGCTGTTATTATGCCCTTTTTTATTCGGATTTCGCTTTCGTGTACTCCTGCCCGCAATGCTTAATGCTATCTATACTCCGTCGCCATCGTCTGTCCGACTCGTTTCCAGCTGCAAGAGGTGTCACTGCCCCAAGTCTCTGGGTCGCGGATGCGGAACTCCGATTCCGCATTATCACCGCGCTCATATCTCCTTGCTCGACCTTTCTTTCCTACGGACCCGACCGACAACGAAATATCGAAATTGGGACTTCCCGCGCGGTTAATGCAACTAAGTCCGGACGCACGATAGCGGAGTCGCCGCCAGCAGCAGTTAGCATCTACGCTACAGTATACATCCATCTCCGGGTATCATGCTGGTAGTCTCTCTCGACTTTCGGCGGATACTGCTCACGATTGTGGAATGGAAGGAACTAGTCGCATATGTTCTTGCGGTGAATCATTAGACAAACTGACACTACTCACTACCTCATAGTCAGACACGCACGGACCCTTTGAACGCAAACGGCCAGACAGGCAAACACTGAGACGGCCAGGGGAACAGCAAATCTATCTAAGTACTGCCCCCCGAAGGATATGGTCTGTCCACACATCCACACCCTGCCTAATCGCCTTGGTGTCGTTCACTCGCGGAAGTTCAGTGCTAGGCACCTCATTCCCAAAAACGCGCTCAGGCGACCCATCCCTCGCCTACCTCGTCCAACAGTCGTTTCCGGGGCACCAGCCTCCGCACGTTCTCGTATTGCGCGACGAAACGCGCTTTTGCATCATCCTTCTCGGTGTGCGCCGCGGAGCCTAGGATCACTGACGCGCCTAACCGCGATTACTTTACCAAAGTGTCGCGGCTCGAGCCAGGAGGCGAGCGCAACTCTCCGCGAGCGGTATATTTTTTGCAGCGACTCGCAACGATGAGGTCCTCCAAGAACATAATCGCCGAGGCGTCAGTCACCGCCTGGGGCCTTTGAATCAAATGAACGGCTTGTGGGATGGGCAACGACTCACCTGACACTGAGAGTGCCCGAGCAGTTGAGCCCATTCCTCGCGACCATACGGCTTCCCGACCCCAGAGAATTTCGCCTCCATGGCCACGGTCCACATATCCACCTCGAGAGGATTCGCGAGAACCGTTTGCGTGTGGTGGGTGTCGTTGTATCCCATTGTCTCCAGCGCCTTCCGCATCGCTGCCATTATATAAGGTGGGTATGACAATGCCATGCGATCTGAATACTCACACGCAGTTCCAGCGGCAAAAACCCAACACCAGGACCTTCATGGGCACCATGCGGGAGGCGCCGCAGCGCTCCACCCAGGAAGTGTTGTTGAACGCCTTATGTTGTTGCTAGCTGTGCGAGAGTGTGGGGGGTGGAGCAGGGGGTAATTATCGCCGCAGATTAGAAGAAGTCCCAATCATTTGGCGAGTTCCGTAGCGAGCAGATCTGAATCAGGTCGGTTCTACCGCTTGCTTCAGCCACCGGTTTCGTATCCAAGGGGAATGAAACTGGTAGGTTGGAAACCAGCACGGCAATTCATTTCTCGTGGCGCTTCGGCGTACTTGCGGGACCTACTGTAGGTTCCACGAATACGGCAACAATCGTTCCGCAGCAACTGCTATGCGTCTCGATTCTGTAATCATTCATGAACAGATGATGCCGCTTACTTCGAGACCTTCCGTCGGGATCCTGTGTAAGGGTAAACTTTAGCATACGTCATTTTCTATTGCTCTTACAGGCGCTGGTCGCCATTATGCCTCCGTTTTGTATGAAAAGATGTACAAGAACGCAGCTGCCGCGAGGTATGCAGCAATTGATTCTTTTGGAGGAAATACTTCCATCGCGCACAGTCTGTGTTGAATCCAAAAAGCCGTTTACTTGAGCCTCAAGCTCCCGGGAGAAAAATCATTCACTTGTATGTAATTCAATTTAAAACTTGCCAGTTTTTCCAGCAGTCTTTGACCATTCGTGCACTGCACTGTGCCACTGGGGCTCCTTGAACTAGAACTAACGCGGTTTGAACCAGAAGTTGAGTCTGATCAAGTTGAGGTCTGATTCAATTTGGTTCTTTTTCAACTGCTGGAGACTTGTCACAGTTTTCAGTAAATCCAGGCAGCACCCTTTTATCTCTTCCTTTTTTTTTGTCCCGCATTCGCGACTGCATACTTCCCGCACTGCAAACCGGCCTATGATTGGTGCATCAATATGCGCGCGCTGAGTCATCTTTTCGCTCTTGACAGCGACCTTCATCTGAATTTTACCCTGGACTTTACTGTTGTAATTACTGCTGGATGGAGTCCCCATTCAGCCAGCATTTCAAAACGAACTATGTTCCCAGCGACTCTGAAATCAACCTCATCCGCGCTCATGTCGTACCACACACAAAAGAGCTCGCGCGTCTCGAAGGCCTCATTCAGGATCTCATCACTCAGCGCGACCAGATAGCGGAATACATTGACTTGCATACAGCCATAATCTCCCCTGCTCGTCGACTCCCTCATGACATAGTCCAGGAGATCTTCCTCGCCTGCCTTCCGACTCATCGCAACGCCGCCATGAGTTCTACGGAGGCTCCATTACTGCTGTGTGCGATCTCCAGCGAATGGCGCGCTCTTGCGTTGGCAACGCCGATGCTGTGGGCGGCATTACACGTTGATTTAGATTTCGTTCTCGCCAGATCATTCCGCTTGTCTTGTCTTAGGGCATGGATGGCGCGGTCGGCGCAATGTGCCCTGTCGCTCTCTGTGTCGGCATATTCGGCTTCATGTGGCTTCATTCTAGCTTCATTACTATCTTCCTCATCACGATGGAGAAGCATCACGCTCGATATCGCACCTCCCTTGGTGGCAACACTGAAGAATGTCGATGCGCCCCGATTGGAAGCTATCGAGCTGAGGGGCGATGCCATAACCCCCGCAGCGTCTTCGCTATTTCGCTCAAAAAGGATCCGTTCCGTTCACCTTTCCCAGCGGGATCTCGCACAATTCATGCGAGATATTCCACTCGCGTATGAGCACCTCACACACCTGTGCCTCCTCAATAACAATGAAGGCGATGTCGAAAGCACAGGCTTCATCCTCTCCATCCTGGCAAAATGCCCGCGACTGATCTCCTTCCGATTTCAAGTGGGCCCACTGAGTGTCAATGGCCAGACGCCAGTAGAAAAGATCTCCCTGCCTTCATTGGAAATCATAGACATTTGTCCACCATTCAACAGCACCGCCGCCCGCCTGTCCAATATTCTGGACCATCTGCTCATGCCAGAACTCCGCACGTTCCGCATTCCCCTCACCAGCCTCGCCCAATCCGAGGACGACACCCGATTCCTCGCGTCTCTCGTGGCGGGTTCCCCGAAGCTGGAAACACTGCATTTGGGTCTGACGTCTGTAACCCGACAGCCACTCTTCGACGCCCTCCGCAGCCTGCGCTGCCTCACCACCCTCCACATTACGGAATTCTGTACCATGTGGTGGGACGAGCCCGTCCCCGACCTCCCATTCGCCAAAACTGAGGATCTGCTGGAGTTGCTGACGTCCGAAGATGTTTGCCCTGCACTGCAAGACGTTTATCTCGCGCGCGCAAACGCTTCGAGAGAACGAGTTTTGATGTTTGCGGGCACGCGGATTGTCGAGAAGCGTCCATTGCGCCGGCTGCATGTCCAATTTCAGGGCATTGACGAGCGTCCGGATGTCATTCCCGACTTCCAAGCGTCGCTTTCTTGTCTCATGGATTTAGCGTTCAGCTTCACAGGCAACAAGGATGGCAACATCCCTTCAACGCCGTGGACTGGGCTCCAAAATGGTGACTGGGAAGGTTGGGCTTGAAGCTCACGAATCGCGTCAGGGCCTGAAGAGATCCCCGCAGCGTTTTATTTTTGTGGTTGCGTACATATCTTGTAAAAGTAGTTCTTTGGCGTGAATGTGTCCCTAGTGAGGGCCGTCTTACCCGTACGCCCAAGAGCGAATTTGATTCTGAGTCCCTCGGAATTCATATTGTATGAAATTGCCCACGGAAGGGAAGATCTCTGTTCAAAGCGAGTATGACCCGCAAAATTGAGCACCGCGTTGCGCTGATGCCCCCGTACAGTCTCCTTGCCGACACAGCAAATGTCTCAAAATACCACGTTATTCCTGTCGCGCTAATAGCACGAGATATGGCTCATGAATGTGCAATTAAAGAAGAGCTTCCAGACTGCGAGGCTTACTGACAAACGAGGCATTACGTGAACCGAGTCATTGTGTTCACTCACATTTGGATGAAAGTGCCTCAGTCTAGTGATGTGCTGGCCGAAATACCCTGTTTGGCGAACACCAATTTTTGACCATATTGCCACTAATGAAACTGGATTCTGCAACGCCCCAGGACACAGAGGGGCAAATTTGATCTTGGCAGCCGGCCCCGGAACCTGACGGCGACGGCAGCGCTTATTAGTATGTGGCCGCCGTGCACGGGGTTCTGTGCGAGTGTTGAGAGAACTAAGCAGATAAACTTGATTTAGTAAGACTGACACTGGACAGTATTCTTTTCAACCTAGTACTGAGATTAGATTGATGCTCACACACGAATAGTACTGGTATGAAATCAACCAGCCAGCTATACCAGCGGCATCATCTGAGCAAACCCCTGTCCGACGAACAGTTTTTTTTTCCACCACTCTCCAAAAAAAAAAAACTCTATTTAGGGTCTGACTAGGGAGACTATGTCCGACGGCGAACGGCGTGAAAATCTGCTCCCGCGCCATTTTGGCCTTCAGAATGCGTGTTGGGTGCGTATTCGAATTCGCAGCCGTGTCGCGGATGATCTGGATGTCGGAGGGCCGCATGTCTGTGCGCAGGAGCAGCTGGTTCTTCTTGTCCCCACGGATGTGCGTGTTCATGAACCTGACGGGGAAATTCGAATATACGATCTGCAAGGAAAAACAAAAAACGACTCACTGCATGCAGTTTTCGATATTAAACTGTGCCTCTGTAACCTGGCCCGTGATCGAAGATTTCACGTCCCAGGGCGAAGAGGCCCGCGCGAGATCCATCGCCGCGGACTGGATGTAAACCGGGAACGTAAACGTCTGCAGACTCTCGCCGTTCCCAAACTCCACCAGCCCCACAGGCTCGCGCTTTGCGCTCCGCCGCGCCGTGCGCAAAATCTCCTTCCTCATCGGCGTGAGATCCCCCATTTACTCAGGTGGCATTGGCGTAAACGCGTTGACCTGTAGCATGCCGCGCATCTTGTCGCTGACACGCTCGCCCATGAAGATGTTGATAGATTCGGGCATATCGGCGGGCTCGATTCCGATGTCGACGCGCGCCATGAAGGGGGAGTCGAGCAGCGGATGGTGCAGCAGATCGAAGTCGAGAATGAAGCACGCTTGGAGGTGGGTGCTGAGCACGGGGTTTGAGTAGAAATTTTGCACGAGCTTGGAGATGCCGGAGTCATCGACTGCGCTGCAGGACAGTTTGTGCTTCGGCCTTGGTATGATTAGTTTATTGCAACAACTGAATGGTTTTAATTCCATACCAATGGGCTTTTTGGCACTACGAACGCATTCAAATACTGCGAGATCGATGGGAATCCCACGCACATACCTCTTGGGAACAATACGACACTCCTTTAAAGTTTACACTGCCTGACTGTAAAGAGCAGAAGCCAGATAGAAAATGAGCCTACCTTCCCGCAACGACGTAACTGCAACTCTGGCTCATTGACATCAGTTTTGAGGCAATTGGTGCAAGCATTGTGGATGTTGTGTGGATGGCCTCTTGAGTGGCGTGGATATAACACAAAAAAGTTACCTATGTTGACATTTGCCGGCGGAAATGGTACTGTACATAATCTGAGTTGAATCCGAGGGGCTCTACCACCGAGGACTGCTTTGTTCCCTTGAATTGGACGCCATTAAGAGCACCATATGACCAAAACTCGTAACTGGATCAATGCACGGCAAAGATCGCTGTGTAAATAATTACGACACTCCAGACAAGACTCAGTTTGAATAGAGCACGGTTGATGGGGAGAGGAGAGCTGTGGAGGAAAGTTGACTCGACTGGTGCTAGTTCACAACTAGTTGGTCAAAAGCCAAATTTCATTGAAATGTAATACAGTTTGTCCAGAGTAACTTGAAGGGTGAACCAAGGGTGAACTGTTCATGTGGCCCGAGGCACCCGAGTGTAGCGTACCAGTCGTCCTATCATAACACATACGTCTCTCCGTATCTTAAAGTTCGGCGAGGCAAGCAGGTCCTGGACAAGATCTAGCACTCCTGCGCCGAGAACGGCATCGACTCCTTCTGGCTTATTCGTGGTGATTTTGCAAAGTGCGAAAACCGCCGCCTCGACGACGGAGACATGGCTATCCCTGAGCTCCGATAGATTAATGATGATCAGACAATTGATTGAGAACTTACTTTGACAAGTCAACCAATCGGGCACAGGGTTTTATCCTTAGCATCGACCCGGCTGTAGAGTCATGTCTCGCCAGCCATCCAATCATCCGGCAAGTGTTTGCTCGAACTTGACTGTTCGATGATTCGAATAGTTCATGAGCAATATCGAGAATGTTTGCGTCCATCACAGCTTTGGCTCCCCTGAGGTTACGGGGGAATTGGGATAACGCGTAAATTGTGCCTTCGACGACGAGACTGTCGGTCTCCCTAAACCAGAATTGAAAAGTGAAAAAGTTTCCTACTATACCACTTACCTGAGCAGAGAAACAAGGCGCACACAAGGTTCTATCGCCAGCACAGTACCCAGCGTAGGCGTGTGGGATCCAAGGTTTCCTAACACCCAACAGGCATGTTTTCGAACTTCACTGTTCGGTGATTCCAGCAGCTCATGAATGAGATCGAGAGCATTTGCGTCCACAACAGCTTGAGCTCCTTTCGGGTCAGATGCGAATTGGGATAGCACGGAGATTGCGCCTTCGACGACAAGGATATCGGGGTCACTGAGCCAGGAATAAGCCGTGATTGCTTGAGGATAACTCAAACTCACCGGAGCAAAGTAACCAGGCTGGCGCAGGGTTCTACCGCCAGCACAGCACCCACCGTAGACTTGTACAACGCAAGACTGCCCAGCATCGAACAGGCATCTCTGCGCACTCCGCTGTGAGGTGATTTGAGCAGCTCATGAACGAAATTGAGAACATTTGCGTCGACAACAGCTTGAGCTCCATTCGGGTCAGATGCGAATCGAGCTAGCGCGTAGATTGCGCCTTCGACGACGAGGATATCGGGGTCACTGAGCCAGGAATAAGCCGCAATTGCTTGACGACAACTCAAACTCACCGGAGCAAAGTAACCAGGCTGGCGCAGGGTTCTACCACCAGCACAGCACCCACCGTAGACTTGTGGAACGCAGGGCGGCTCAGCGTCCAATAGGCATATTTGCGCACTCCACTGTGAGGTGATTTGAGCAGCAAATCGAGAACATTTTCGCGGACAACAGCTTGAGCTCTCTTTGGGTGAAATGCGAATTCGGTTAGCGCGTAGATTGTATTGAGCAAATAAGCGAGGATAGAAAAGAAGATGATCATAATTGTGCTAAACTACGAGTCCTTATATACATGTTGGATAACTAGTCTAGAATGTTCTATACTGTTCAGGCAGTCTCTCCGGGATCATAGTGGTGTCGCACTACGTCAGGGATATTCCCGCAACACTCCCCCATCAGGAAAAACCTCCCTGACATATTTGCGATAATTTAGTTCAAGTTAGTTTGTCCACATATAATTTGAGCATATTGGCGATAATATGCCATAATTTGTGATAATTTGTGCAACATGACAGCAACATTTGATCAACCTTTGATAATATCAGATGGGAAACCCTAACCCATGCTCCAAACTTCTGTATCTACCTCTATGGGACCCGACAGTGCTGCCAAAGGGATAGTTTTGGAGTTGTAATATTTTCTACATACTCAGCACCACCGAAGGAATCATTTCTTCTAAGTCTTTCAAACTCCGATGATGCCAACAGGTGCCGGCACCGTTGTCAAGCAACACCAATATAAAAGATGTCGTACGACGTCGTACCATTCTGTCCCTTTTTCCTTCTTTCCCCCATCTTCTCCCACTTTCCACCCCTCAATCTCACCACCCGATTCTACTCCTTGCCCGTAATATCCTCCTTGTAGATCCACCCCCTATCTAGGTCCCGGCCAGCCCCCATTCTCATGATCAAGCAGCACTTCAAGTCAGCCACATCACCAACATACAACATTCTTCAAACTACAATGCACTTCAAGCCCCAACTCCTCAACATCCCCAACTTCTCATCATCAAAGTCTTTGCTGTCGGGTCTCAGGCCACAATCGGCTGACTGATGACGTCGTTCGGCCTCTTTGCACATCTCCGTACCTTAGTAATTATGTATATTGTAGCCATCATTTGTCGTTTGGTAGACTTGTATATCAATATAATCAAATTTTCTGCCTAAACTTGTGTTGTCTATGAATTGAAAACAGCAGATGGGACCGGAAAGTCTCCTCGAGATTAGCTCATATTAGCTCAAACTTTGCACAAATATGAATGCCTAAACTGGCCGAGAAGATTATTTGAGCTAATTTGAGCTAAGTTGCATATTGATGATAATTTGAGATAAATTATCTCAAATTAGGTCAAATTATCTGGGGGGTCTTTTCCTGATGCCCTCGACGCCACGACCGATCCAAAAATTTTGGTACGCAGTGATTCGAACTTAGGCCGCGGAAGTGCTTTTGTGAGTATGTCAGCTAAGTTATCCTCGCTTGCGCAGTGGATCAGCCTGATCTCGTTAGAGATCAATCGCTCGCGGACAAAGTGGTGACGAATGTCGATGTGTTTTGAGCGAGCATGGAAAACTGGGTTATCGGCGAATTTAATGGCAGATTGATTATCGACGTTGATTGATGTGGGTTGAGAAGTGTCAAGACCGAGCTCGGAGGCTAATTGGCGAAGCCAAATTACCTCGCGGGTTGTATTTGCTAGCGCCATATATTCAGCTTCCATGGTAGATAGAGCAACAGTTAACTGTTTGGGTGAACTCCATGAAACGGCGGCACCGGCAAATAATGTGATGTATCCGGATACGGAGCGTCGGTCCGAAGTTTCTCCAGCCCAATCTGCGTCTGAATAGACACTGAGGTCATCAGACTGGTTGTAATGAAGAGCCAGTTTAGTGGTGCCTTTGAGGTAGCGAAAGACACGCTTCAACGCGGTCATATGCTCTTCGGCTGGTGATTGTGAGAATTGGGCCAGATACGCGACGGGGTGAGCGAGATCAGGTCGCGTGGCCACAGCTAGGTACATGAGCTTGCCAAGACCCGAAAGATACTTCTTTCGGAAACTATCATCGCCGATACGAATGTCGCCAGGTTCCAATTTTTGAAGTCGGACGTTGGGATCAATCGGGGTGTGAAAGGGGTTACAATCTCGCATGCCGAATTGTTCGAGGATGTTAAGAGAATAGTTGTGTTGCGAGAGTCGAAGAGAGTGCGTTTTGGGATCACGGGAGACTTCCATGCCCAAAATTTGAGAGATCTCTCCAAGGTCAGTGACATTGAACAGTTGAGAGAGCTCCCCCTTGATCTGGGCAATGTCAGAGTCGGTGGGTGCAAAAAGGGTCATATCATCGACATGAACAGCAACAATGGTTGGCTGTGCGTCGAGTGAGTCGCGTCTAACGTAAACACATTGATCTGCAATGAGGCGCTTGAAACCCAGCTTCTCAAATGCTGAGTTGAGCTTTTGGTTCCAAACACGGCCAGATTAGGGTCATTCACAGTTGCCCTTTTTCTTTCCCTTTTTCTTTCCCTTTTTCTTCCTCTTTTGCTTTGAAATTAAAACTTTGGTTGTACTTGATATTAAACTTTAACAATTCATGGGAGAAGACTCTTAGGTCCAAGGTAAGTATTCTGCTATTGTTCTTATGCATCTGGGGGAGTTTAAAGAGCTAACGACACCAATAGATGAAAAAAGGGAAGCAAAAAGGGAACAAAAAGGACAACCGGGAGGGGGGTTTCACAGTAGCCCTTTTTTCTTCCCTTTTTCTGTTCCACCATTGTTCCATTTTTAACCAGTTTAGCACCTAGGGTCGTTTTTTCTTCCCTTTTCAACCCTTTTTGCATCTCTAAGCTGAAAAGGGAAAAAAAATCCAGAGAAAAAGCGAAAGAATCCAAAAAGTACGAAAAAAGGGAAAGAAAAAGGGAAGAAAAAAGGGCTACTGTGAACGACCCTATTGTTTGAGGCCATAAAGAGAAAGGTTGAGTTTGCACACTCGGCCAGTACCGTCATTGAAGCCGGCAGGCTGTTCCATGTAAACTTCTTCTTCAAGTTCGCCGTTGAGATATGCAGCTACGACGTCCATGCCATGTATTTTGAGGTCATAGCGGGTGGCGAGGGCAAGCAGGAAGCGAAAGGTTTCCAGCCTAATAGTTGGAGCGAAGGTTTGATTATAGTCCAGGCCTTGGATCTGGAATAATCCTTTGGCTACAAGACGTGCCTTCCACTTGGCAATGCGGCGGAGGATGTCACGTTTCCGACGAAAAACCCATCTGCATGGAATGGCCTTTCTACCGGGAGGAAGATGCATTTTTGTCCAAGTGCCGAGGGATTCAAGTTGATTGATTTCGGACTGCATTGCCTCACGCCATTTATCCTGGTCAGGACTAGCAAGAGCTTCTTTGAGTGACACAGGGTCATTCTCAAGTTCGCTCTCAATGGCTTCGGTGAGAAAAGCGTAATCGCTGGTGGTTATATGTGCGCGAGTGCGCTTGCCTTCAATGATGTTGTCGGTGCTGATTTTGCTGCTGATGTCTTTAGGGGCCTTCTCATGGGACGTTGAAGGTGCAGAAGGCACAGGAGTATTGAATCGCGAGGGTAAGGGTGTAATAGGGGATGAGGGCTCACCCTCAGAGTCCGAATCAATGACAGGAGGCGGATTGCGATAAGCAGAAGTGGTTGGTTGATTCTGTGAAGTGCCATCCTGCTGCTTGTCCTTAGCCTCTTTCTCCCCCTCAAGCGAAGGAGGGAACGGAGCAGGTTTGAAATCATAGTCATCCTGACTTGAAGGCTCCTCGAAAGTAACATTCCGAGAAGACTGTACCAATCGAGAGCCGGAATTGTAGTATCGAAAGGCCCGGGTATGCTCGGAAAATCCGAGAAATTGGAAACGCCGTGCCTTAGGCATTAGCTTATGGTATTTTGTGTCCTGATGAAGGACCCATAGATGCGCTCCGAATGGCTGTAATGAGGCTATATTCGGTTTGCGCTTCCAAAATGCCTCGTGCGGAGTAATGTTCCGTTGTTCCAGGGCGCGGACAGGTGAACGGTTCTTGATGTAACAAGCGTGTGCAACAGCTTCAGGCCAAAGATAGAGTGGAAGCTTTGCGGCGAAAATCATGGAACGGGCATAGCCCAGAAGTGTTCGATTTAGTCGTTCGGCTACGCCGTTCTGTGAGGATGAGTATGGTGCCGTGATTTCCCAATTAATTCCCTGTGACTCAAGCCAGCTAAGAACTTCGTCGTTGACATATTCTTTGCCCCCGTCGAAGCGGAAGCAACGGGGTTTGCGGCCAGTCTGGGTCACTATGAATGCGACATACTTCGTATTCTTAATGAGATGTCGGGCTTGTGTTTACTGTTCATCACTTTTGATTCACCCAAAATTGAGCCAAGACCAAGCCAAGGACAGACCAAACATCCTTCTTTGACATTTTTTTCTCGTCAACAGCTTCAATTTCTCTTGGCTTCTGTTTTGGGCAGTAAAGGCTGTGAAGTTGAACAGCAGTTGTAGTTCACAAGACGTTGCATGGACCAGGTTGAGATTCGAGAAGCTGTTAAGCACATTTGACTCAGCTCTACTTTTTCACTGCGCAAAACTGCGCCGCAGGTGGCCACTTGAACTTGAAGGGTTGAGGTAGCCCCGCCGTAAGTTACTTACCGGAGCGTAGCAAAGGCATTTCTTGTAGTTTTGTATCGCAATGAGGACAGTCTTGCCCTTCTTGTTCTTTAGAAACTTGAGTCGGGAATGGGATGTGGCGGCATCAGTAAATGAAATGAAGTAATGTTCGCCACCAATGCCGCGGATGCGTGACGGTCCCCAAAGGTCTGTGTAAACCATGTCACCGATTTCAGTGTATTCGCGCTGCGCTTCTTTCGGAAAGGATTTGACATGAGCTTTTCCTTCCAAGCATCGAGTACATTGGTGAGGTTTAGAAGTTTCATCAACTTCCATCCCCTCAACCTACCACCATCATGACTCGCCGCGATTCTGTACGAGAGCACCCTCTCAGCAGCCGGTGGCCCCGATGCACTGCAGCAAGGCCTGGTGCTTGACTGCAAGTGTTTTTCCGTTGCTTTCCGTGTCCGAAGTGCCAAAAAGGGTGCTCGGCTAGAAATGCAGTCGAGATCAGTCGTTAATGAGGCAGTTACCGCTCTCCAGCGGCTGCAATCATGCGATATCGGGAAGAAACATGTATGCTACGCTCTGCCGCGGATGCCTATCTTAGTGCCGTCTGGATAGGTTACCTTGAGCGAGTGAGACATACTTTTCGGACTGTCTCGGGCAATGCCCAGGTCTGTCTTCAGTGCCCCTCGGGACATATCGGGTGCTCCTTTAATTTGTAGGAGCATGAATCTCTTTTTTCGGGCCCCTGAATATGTAACGCACGTCATCGATTCCAAATTAAGATTTTGATCGGCGTTTTGCTAGCCACGCGGCCTTGCCAGCAATTATATGCTTCCGCGTCAGCCTCCGTCGCCCATCGAATCGCCCGTCGCCCATCGAATCGCACCTGTCTCCCCCAATGATTTCCAAACCATCCTATTCTCTTCATGCATGGACTCCGAATGAACAGGGTAGCCGCGATGCCCGGCCTTCTCCTTTATGATCAGAGACAAAGGAGTGACCCTGGCTATACGAGACATCCCTCCTGATTCACCCGAGAGTCCATAAAGGCTGAGTTCTCCCCGCCTACCAGTTTAACTTTGTGACTATGACCGACTCCACCGCGTCCGAAAATTCTGCTCCTGTGGATCTGAATGCTACGACTAGCTCTGCTTTGGATACTCCACTCCCGGAACTTCGGGCTCCGCGTACCTCCACTCAGCAGGACGCCGATTCAGATTTCGATCCTCTGAATGTACCTCTGGCTATTCTTCGCGCTCCTGTCGACCATGATGACGAGCGTCTTGTATTCCCTTCTCGCCCTGCGACTCCTACCGAAAAAGGCAGCGATGATGAGTATGAAGACTCTGAACACGATGAACTCGATTATATTCCGGGTTCAGAAGAGCGTACGCAACCATATTACTCAGTCAGCTGATTGCCTAATTTGGTACACAGATAACCTGCGTACACGTTCAAAAGCAGCACTCACTGCCAACGACCACGACGATGTCGATACTCGTGAGTTGATAATTTTTACCAATGTGTTGATCCTCATACTGGCCCAGCACTCCCCCGGCGGTCATCGGATCGCTCCCTGGAGAACCAGTCACTCCGCTCGTTTGAATCCAGAGCTAGGAAACCCACTGGCGCAGCTGGGGCTGCTACTCCCAAGAAATCCAAGGCGGCTGCGAAGGGTGACAAGTCGAAGAGCATCACCGCCACCCCTGCGCGTTCTATTGACTCTTTGTCTCCTGACGAGCCTGCACCGTCCGACTCCGAGCTCTATCGCATGTCGGGCCTGAAGCAGCGCGGCAAGAAGGAAACGGCAGCAGACGGCCGCGACCGCGGGGATGGGAATGAGATCGCGACTATACGTTGGCTCTTCAGTCTCAAAAAGGCAATCGACGAGAACAAGGCAGCTCAGGATGCAGTCAACAAGACAATTCTCCGTACCCTGCAGGACATGCAGCTTGCATCCCCTAACGCCTCATCTTCCCTAACACTTACCGCCTCATCCGACATCGCGAAGGCCTCGTCCGACATCGTGCATCTCAAAGCGCTCATGTTGCAAGGCCGGGAGTCGATCTCCAAAGTGACCGAATGCGTCAATGGCCTGGTCGACATTCCCTTCGAGATGGCGGGACTACAGCGCGCAGTGCGCGAACTCCAGTCTCGTCCGACCACTGCGCAGGCTGTTCGGCATTCACCCCAGGTTGATGCGCCGCGTGCCTCTGCTTCTCGCTCGACCGATTTGTCCCCATCCACTGCCCACACCGACGAATCTCCTTCCCGTCTCACTCCCCGCGATACGACGACGCAGCGACAGGGAACGAAGCGTGCCCGCGCCTTCTCTCCTGTGCGGGAGCCACCCGCCAAGCAGCAGAAGGGCGAAGAGGACGAATTCACTTTCGACATCTACATGTGGGATGTGAAGACGGAGAAGACTCCCCCGCATGTGATCTCTCGCTTGGCTCTGGAGGCGCTCAACATGACCTCTGATGCATGGGCGTTGAAGAGCACTGTTCACCCACCTCACCTCCCCCGCTCGCTCATCAGCCTGCGCTTCAGGGACGCCGACGTCGCGCAGAAATTCCTGAACCGCATGCGTAACAATCCTCCCGCCGATATGGCGCACCTCGAGGTGGCTAGCGCGAACGCTTACTCGAAGCGTCGGGAGGGGAAGTTCGGGAATAAGAATACTACACGTAAAGAGACGGAGAAACCCTGGTAGATACTACCTAATTACACCTCGCTTTACTGGCGCTGATACTATGTTGCAAAGTCTTGATATTATTGCTTGGAATATAAATGGACGGCTTGCCCTTAAACTTGAAGACGCCGAAATTTTTGACGGAATTACCAAACATGACATTGTTGTGTTTCAAGAAACTTTTCTGCGTCCAGGCGAAGAGCGCACACTTCCATTACCACGTGGCTACAGCGTCGTGGCAATGTCGCGACCAGACCGTCCTGGCCTCCGAGCGGCGTGGGGCGGTGTCGCGGTAGTCCTCCGGTCGTCAATTCCCTACAAACTGATGACAGAGCTCTCGGCACCGGACTTGGTCGTATTCGACCTAATGCACATGTTCCTCATTGGCGCCTATCTCCTTCCTGTTTCCTCGACGTACCAGGACTACACCAATATTGACCCTGCAATTCGGCTCAGCGAAGCTGTTACGGCGTGCTCGCTATGTCCAGATAAACCCTGCCTCGGCGCTGGCGATATAAATGCTCGCATTGCTCAGCTCCAGTCCCGTGGATCGCGGTTGCCTCGAAACTCACTCGATAACGTTCTCAATACACGAGGGCGCTGGTTCTTACGTCTATGCAAAGATACCGGCATGACCATCCTTAACGGAACGGTGAAAGAATCATCGTCTCCCGGCGCGTTCACCTCATTTCAACCCCTCGGATCCACTGTGATCGATTTCGTATTCGCCTCTCCTGGTATGCTGCCGCGAATTCACGATGGGTCCGTGCGAATAACACAGGCGCTTAAATGGTCGGACCATGCCCAGGTTGGCATCGAGGTGGCGGATGTATCGAACCGAACATATACTAACGGGGCGGCATTTCTGAAACCGACGGTGGTTGAGTTCGGGCCACCTACGGAGCTCGATATTCTAGCCAAGAACGCGTTGACCGCTGCTCAGTCACCCGAACAGGCGCTGCGCAGCCTTTATGGCCCTGTTTATCGGTCAGGGCGTCCCGTTTCAGTGTACATCGGTTCTTCAACCAGTCGCAAAGGGACTGCATCATCTGCCGCATTCTCGCTGTTTTGGGGCGTCAACAGCAGCAGGAACTCAGTGTCCACCTTCGTCGGCACCCAGACCGAGGCGAGGTGCTCGTTGCTTGCAGTCCTTCGCGCTGTGATCGATAGTCCGAAGGATAATACACTCATCATTTTCACTTCTTCTCAATACGCCATTCGCTCCTTCTGTTACTGGGCCACCGATAACGCTACGATGGGTTGGCCGTGTGCGCACGCGGATGTTCTCATGGAAGCAACGACGAGAATCCAGTGCCGCCCTGCACCTGTTGAGTTTCGCTGGGTCCCGCATGGAAAACCAAACGCGGCATTAAGTGCGGCCAAAATTCTGGCCAGCGACGCGCTGAAAAATGGGATGCCGCTCTCAGTATTTCGACTCAGTCCGGTACAACGACTTGTTCTGGATCCTCAGTTCGAGGACGCTGAAGAGCTCAATCTACCCAAAGTATTTTCAGAGCTTCCCGAAATCAGTCCTCCGAAAGAGCGCGAGACGCCTTCATTATCGTTGGAGGAAATTATCGACGGTGATGAAAGTCATCGCGGGCGAACGAGGTACGCCTCTACAACATGTCGGCGCTCGATGCTGATTATCCACATTGCAGGGAGCGTGAAATGATGCGCAATAACCTTTCGAAAATGCTTGCTTGCAGCTCCAATAAGGACTTCTGGACCCTCCTTCGCTCATGGACCGACGATCGTCCTGTGCAGCCTGCTGTTACTCCATCGCAGCTGCACGAGTCCTTCAAAGCGCGCTTGAATCCGCCAACCGTGACCCCGGAACACTTCGATAAGGATCTTCATGAACTTATCAATGGTCTGGCGGATGCGATTCCCAAGCGCACACAGGATCGCACAGCCCAAGGATTCTTCTCGAGGCGCATTACCGAGGACGATATCCAAGAAATAAAGAAGAAACTCAGACTGAGGTCGTTCCGCAGCGCCCACGGCATCGACGTGGTGACGTACTCGAAGATCATGACAATTCCAAACAACGTCCTCGTGGAGCTGTTCCAGACGTGCATCGACGACTGCGACGCGCCACAACGATGGTTGGTGACCATCCTCATCGGGATCCTCAAACAGGGCCGAACAGTTGATGACCCAGAGAGTTATCGACTTGTTGGACTCGAGTGCTGTCTCCTCAAAA
Organism: Mycena crocata; assembly: GCA_029281795.1. Taxonomy (NCBI): domain Eukaryota; kingdom Fungi; phylum Basidiomycota; class Agaricomycetes; order Agaricales; family Mycenaceae; genus Mycena; species Mycena crocata. Next base: position 487,343 of record JARJCP010000022.1, on the reverse strand, counting down.
TTCTCACTCTAATCTTCGACGGGCGTTTACGCGAGTGGGCAGCTGCCAATCCAGGCGCCATTCCGGATACACAAAACGGATTCCAACCTGGTCATCGCACCGAGGATAACTGCTTCATCTTGATCTGCGCCATAGCCCGCGCTCGAGCGGAGGGGAAGACGGTTTACGTATTCTTCGGGGACATGACAAATGCGTTTCCCTACACCGACATGGCTCGACTCTGGGTGGACATGTATGCTGCAGGGATTTCTGGTCCATTCTTCGACTGGATGCGGATGGTATATGCGCGCATGCGGTACGCCACCAAATATGGCAATGAACACTGCCTGCCTTTCCGGTCCCTCATCGGTCTTCTCACGGGCGACTCGGCATCACCGTCGCTCTGGAATATCTTCTTCGGAGATTTCCAGCTTCGAGAACACCCGGATGATGTGCGCCTGAACGGCCACGCCGTCTCTCAGGCGGAACAGGCCGACGACAATATTATTCTGTCGACCTATTTCCCCACATTCCAGGATAGGGTGACCACGTTCTACTTCTGGTGCAAGCGGAAACGCGTCTACATCAGTGCGCCAAAATCAAAGTGGATGATCTATGGGCCCTTGCCGCGAATCATCCCCACTCTTTACCTCGGTGATCTTGAGGTGGAACTCGTCTGCGAGTACAAGTATGTGGGTATATGGCTCTCATCCACTACCGCCAATATCTTCGCGAAAAACTACGAAATCAAGGCCTCTAAAGCTCGGAACGCCAGCAACGCGATATTTGCCATGAAACACAGAGTCGGCCAGGTTCCTGTCAAGGAGGGCCTGCAGCTCTATATGGCGCGCGTTGACTGTTACCTCATTGCTGGTGCTGAAATCTCTGTCGACGTAGATGGTGCCCTCCTGAAGGAACATCTCGACGCACAGCATTTATTTCTGCGTCGGCTTATTGGTATCAATTCGCGTTCTATGCTTGCTGTTTTATTCACGGAAACGGGACTCATGCCAATTCGCATCCGGCGTCTTCTCAGGGCACTATCTCGCCTACAGTACATGATCGCCCTCGATGACGACCGGAGAGTACGTTGGGCTCTGCTGGATGCGGTGGACCTCTTCGCGAACGGATTCCCGGGCTGGGCAGGAGACATCGCGATATTACTGCGAGGTTTGCCAACACCCATTCGTATCGCGCCCGCCGACTTCACCTCGCCGACCGCAATTGACGCCATTATCGCAAAAGTCAACGAGGTCGTCGATGCCGACCTCCAATTCGACATTGATCACTTGCAGAAAACTCATTTGTTGCGCAACCGACTTGAACTCGTCGACAACAAGCTTGCCCTCGCGACTCGCCGCCGTCGTCATTACCTGACGATGGTGCCTATTCCCGCTCACCGCAAGGCACTCGCTCGCTTGCTACTTGGAGACCACACGCTCAGTGTTGAACGTCTCAGGTACCCAGTCCGTTACCGCCGCGCCATTCCGCGGGAGGAACGGTTATGCAGGTTTTGTCGAGCTGCCGTCGAGGATGAGGTGCACGCCCTCCTCGACTGCGACGCACATGCTCCTCTTTCTGTGATGAGAGCTGTGTTCCTTGAAGACGCCTTCGCTTACGATCCAGAACTGGAGGTCGCATATTCGATGCTTTCTCATTATCAGTTCCTTCGTCATTTGGTGTCCTCTCGGAGGGTGGTTATTCGTTTGGCGAAGTTTGTCTGTGATGTGTTGACTCTGTTCGATAAATTCCAGCGCTACATACCTGTGGGTTATGGCATCCCGTAATTTTATCCGTGTTTTGTCCTTTCCTTTTTACTATCAGCTGTGTTGTGAGAAGGTTATTTACTTAACTTATCGTATCGACACCAGGGGTAAATGACCGTAGCATACAGTAGAGGCATGTATGTAGGTACGGTAGCCGCATGTTCCTCAATGGGACCGCAGCGGTAATACAATCTCCTCCTCCTCCTCCTCCATACCATCAACCATCCCGGACCGTTTGAGTTTTTCAACGGCGCGGTGGCTCATGTGGCCGAGAGTGCGATGCCAAGCACCCCATGAACGCGCTGAATGCGCGAGGGTTTGTTGTGAAGGCGCGCGAACACGAAGTCTATACATGTGCGAGATTTTATCGCCCATAGCAAGGATGGTGCCATTTGAGGATCGGATTTCGACTGTGTCATCCTTGAATTTGGCGCGATAGCCTGCATCAGTCAGTCGAGCAAGCGAGATGAGGTTGAATGGCGCATCAGGGCAATGAATAGCATCCCGAACAGTGCCTGCGCGTGTAGTGTGTCCAAGAACGTAAGAAAGGCTAACAACGCCTCGGCCAATGCCAACGGCTTCCCCAAATCCTTTGACGACATGTTCAGTCTTTGAATACTGGGTGAAATCTTCTTTATTGCGTACTATGGAACGGCTACAGGCGCTATCTAAAAGCCAATCATCAGGTGAGAGCTTAGCTTTTTTGCCTGCTTCCGTCACAGCCGCGAATGCGAAGTCGTCGGAATCGGAATCTGAATCGGATGCCTCAGCGGCATGAGCGCGTGAGTGCTTTGAGCGGCGCGGAAACCGGCGGCGCGAACGATTATCACGGTTGTTGTCACGCCGGGAGTTATTGTTAGACTGCTGCTGTGACTGCTGGGAATTAAATCCCGGCTTGTCATGGTCGGGGGCGATATGGCCGGTTTTGCCGCAACGAAAACAGGTGGCGGTGGCGCGATCGATGGCTGCGTGCGCATTGGATTCAGTGTTAGATTTGGCGGCGGCGGCAGCAAGTGCGGTTGACTGAGTGGCGCGCTCATTGAGACGAGCCACCTCAGACAGAATGCGCGAGATAACTTTGGAGGAATTGTCCATGATGTCCTCAGGAAGGGAGGAAATGAAAGGATTCCAGGAATCCGGAAGCGAAGTCAGGAGAGAGACGGAGAAGTCCGTGTCCGAGACTACCTGTTTAAGACTGATAAGCTCGGACCGGTACGAGCGCATCAAACGGATGTGCTCCTCGATGTCGCCGTCCTCGGCGCACTGGGCGCGATAGAATTTGCGGCGGGCTAGAACGATGCCGATGGGACCTTTAGCGGCGTACATGGTCTCGAGGGTTTGCCATGCGCCTTTGGCAGTCGTGGCGTCCTGGATGTAAACAAGAACATCGTCGATGACACGTAGTCGAATAGTCGACAGTGCTTTCCGGTCGCCCTTCTTCCAAGCTGCTTTCTGGGCGGTATCGTTGGGTTCAGCGGCATTCTCATCGACGTAATCATCGAGCGAGAAGTCTGTCAAGATGTCAAGCATCTTGGTTTTCCAGAAGCTGTAGTTGTCGGCACCCTTCAGAGGGTCGATACGGTAGGCGGAAGTGTGGTTGTCGGTCATAGCGTGCGGAGAAAACTCAACGCAAGATGTGGAGTGTGGGAGTGTGTGAGCGCAAGGCGGATCAATCCCAGAAGCGAGCGAAGCTCAAGCAAATGGGGATACAACGCAGATGTAATGGAGATTACGATGGGGCGCAACGGTTGAAAGTAGTCGGGGTTGATTAGGCGGGCTCGGGGCCCATAACCTATTGAGCAAATAAGCGAGGATAGAAAAGAAGATGATCATAATTGTGCTAAACTACGAGTCCTTATATACATGTTGGATAACTAGTCTAGAATGTTCTATACTGTTCAGGCAGTCTCTCCGGGATCATAGTGGTGTCGCACTACGTCAGGGATATTCCCGCAACAGATTGTACGTCTGACGACAGAGATATCGGGGTCACTGAGCCAGGAATAAGCCGCAATTGCTTGACAAAAACTCAAACTCACCGGAGCAAAGTAACCAGGCTGGCGCAGGGTTGAACCGGCAGCACAGCACCCACCGTAGACTTGTGGAACGCAGGGCGGCTCAGCGTCCAATAGGCATATTTGCGCACTCCACTGTGAGGTGATTTGAGCAGCAAATCGAGAACATTTGCGCGGACAACAGCTTGAGCTCTCTTTGGGTCAAATGCGAATTCGGTTAGCGCGTAGATTGTACGTCTGACGACAGAGATATCGGGGTCACTGAGCCAGGAATAAGCCACAATTGCTTGACGACAACTCAAACTCACCGGAGTAAAGTACCCAGGCTGGCGCAGGGTTGAACCGGCAGCACAGCACCCACCGTAGACTTGTGGAACGCAGGGCGGCTCAGCGTCCAATAGGCATATTTGCGCACTCCACTGTGAGGTGATTTGAGCAGCAAATCGAGAACATTTTCGCGGACAACAGCTTGAGCTCTCTTTGGGTCAAATGCGAATTCGGTTAGCGCGTAGATTGTACGTCTGACGACAGAGATATCGGGGTCACTGAGCCAGGAATAAGCCACAATTGCTTGACGACAACTCAAACTCACCGGAGTAAAGTACCCAGGCTGGCGCAGGGTTGCACCGCCAGCACGGCACCCACCGTAGACTTGTGCAATGCAAGACTGCCCAGCATCGAACAGGCATCTCTGCGCACTCCGCTGTGAGGTGATTTGAGCAGCTCATGAACGAAATTGAGAACATTTGTGTCGACAACAGCTTGAGCTCCTTTCGGGTCAGATGTGAATGGGGATAGCACGGAGATTGCGCCTTCGACGACAAGGATATCAGGGTCACTGCGCCAGGAATAAGCCGTGATTGCTTGAGGATAACTCAAACTCACCGGAGCAAAGTAACCAGGCTGGCGCAGGGTTCTACCGCCAGCACAGCACCCACCGTAGACTTGTACAACGCAAGACTGCCCAGCATCGAACAGGCATCTCTGCGCACTCCGCTGTGAGGTGATTTGAGCAGCTCATGAACGAAATTGAGAACATTTGCGTCGACAACAGCTTGAGCTCCTTTCGGGTCAGATGCGAATGGGGATAGCACGGAGATTGCGCCTTCGACGACAAGGATATCAGGGTCACTGCGCCAGGAATAAGCCGTGATTGCTTGAGGAAAACTCAAACTCACCGGAGCAAAGTAACCAGGCTGGCGCAGGGTTCTACCGCCAGCACATCACCCACCGTAGACTTGTGGAACGCAAGGCGGCCCAGGACGAAACAAAACCATCGTTTCACGTCGTTTGACGACTCAAGGAGGATATCATACACGACGAGCGACTTCACAGCGGCGCGGGCTTCAGACTCAATTCGAGCCCGCTCATCGAGTTCCCTCAGAATGATGATTTTTGTCTGATCAGCCACATATTTCCACCTTGAGCCCCAAAAGTTACTCGAGGAAATAACAGATTCAAAATCACGTACCGCAGGTAACTCAAAAAAACTTCCATCGTCTCCTCAGAAAGTGGGATGCCCCGCTGGTGTTTGATGAAATTGGACACGTCGCGGTGGTACATGAGCTTCGCCAGCGGTTTCGCGGGCATATGTATTGGATTACCGATGAGTAGCGAGTTGCTATCGGACCACCAGCTGAGGTAGCTTTGGCGCGTCGGTTGGCGGGTGAGTGGTGGCATGGGAGTAGATGCGAAAGAGCTAGCGCGGCTGTAACTGCGGTGACACAGCTTACAGCTTTGACATGAGGCAGCGCCGACGTCATTACGTAGGGTACCTAAATCTGGCGTACTCGTAAACCATCTATATTGGGCTCGTCTTATCCCATCCGAAAACGGTAGTATCTAACTCGGCGTCAGGAGCAGCTTACCACGGTGATAAGTATCCCCGAGTTCCAGCGCGGTGATGGATGAGGGGAGATCGTCGCAATTGGGAGGAAACATCGCAGCGCCGACAAACGAGAGAATTTATCGTAGGTGCCCGCATTTGATTGAAATCCTGAAAATCCTCCCTCTTGAGCCCGAACTCGATCCGATCCCAGCGAACGGAACAAGAGGCAATGGTCGCAATTCCATTCTGCGCTAGACACAGGTTTTTGTGCCGAGAAACCAGAGTGATGGAGATAGGGTGGTTGAGAGTGAGCCATAAATTCACGAGCTCGCAGGTGCGGTCGGATTCGAGATTTCCTCCAGGCCGTCGAAAAGTGGGGAAATGCCGTCGTAATTTGTTCTTGCATTCAACTCGAGGTATATCGAGCTCCAAAGTTCAGGTGTCCCAATTGGAATTTCCCGCCACCAACTGCAGATCTGTGCGAGCTGCAGAGGTGCTCGTTTTCATCCCGGACGATAACGTCGATGAGAAGGCATACATTTGAGGAAGATTTTGGATGCTAGCTCGTACGGAAGGTTGAGAATGGGCGCCTTCACCGTCAGCGACATGGTGGTGTGAGAGCAAGCCGTAAACTTGGCGCCACGTGGCTGATTCCCGAGTTACTCCCGAGGCTGTTCTTTATGAACTGGAGACTAAAAAGGACCTCAAAGCGTGCTCCTTGACTGCTCGACACTTCGTTCATGCCAGCCAGGCTTCTCTGTTTCGGAAAATGGCTCTGTCATCCTCCGGAATCACGACCACGTTGGGCCGCTCTCATTTATTCCTTATGCAGCACCCTCACCTCGCGCACCACATTCGAGACTTGGCTATCGACATGCCCAAGGACCACGGTCGCCAGGAAGTACTAGAGACGATTCTGAAAATGTTGCAGAACGTGGAACGACTGGCGATCAATGGAAACATATTGGCATGGGATGAGCTGCTTCCCGGGCCTGCGCTGAGGTCGACCCTTCGGGCCGTGATTTCATTGCCATCCCTCGACTGTCTCCATATTTTACGTCTTTCCGACATACCGTCGTCCTTGATTCTCTACTTCTCTTCCTCTGTCCGGGTACTATCCATGAATCGTGTCCTACCGAGCCGACATAAGGATCACAGCTTGTCGAATTCAACTCCACGTGTCGAGCACCTCATCCTTCCTCGCTGGATGACGACGCACGCACTCCTTCAAGTCTGTGACTTCTCTTGCTCGAAATACAGAGCCTTCACAGGCTCCAAATCGAAGCCACTTCAATCGCGAGGTACCATTATATCCTCGCCGCTGCATCGGCCGCAAATCTATCACATCTTGAGCTTGAATGTGGAGGTATGTTTCTCCGCACATTTATGTTGGCGTATCGCTCATTGTTCGCTCCAAATCAGCATTACCTTTGCCGCTGGAGCTTCCATATCTCCCGGGACTCCGATACCTGAACCTCATCATTGAATCTGTCACGATTGACAGTCTGCGAACTCTTCCGGCCAATCTTGGCCCTGCCAGCGGCCAACTATCCAGCGTTATTCCTCTCATTGAAACTATTGCATTGACGATCCTCCTTCGACCGCTTATCGTCGAAACCGCATGGCATGCCGACAACATCAGCGCCCTCCCGATTCTTGGAACATCCGAATACAGACAGGCTTTCCCGCGTTTGCGCAGTGTACAGGGCCGTCTTGGTCACCCGAATATGTTTGCTCGTTCGGATCTTTGGCTTTCTGATGAGCTCAAGAAGTTCGTGGAACTAATGAAAACCCTATTTCCCACTCCCCTGGCGGATGGGATTCTGACGTGGGAGTACGTCCAGCAGCCATCGCGGATGGATTATTTTGACCTTTTACCGTGACGGTATGTCCGCTCGCCACTATTAGCTATCAAGCGGACCTAATAATACAGATAGGCAGGAAGCAAAGCGGCCGTACCTCGCCCGAAGGATCAGGTCTGGGTCGGTTCAGACTGTGTCGTTTATATATGCACCAATTGAAGATCGAGATTCTGTACCCAGTTCACGACGTTAAAGTTTGGGGTGCCGACCTCCTCCAGAATGTGGCCGATAATCAGAAGCGCTCAACCTCGAGCAGCACTAAATTTCGAGCGACGAATTACCAGCTGAGCTAAAAGATTTATCCACTATGATAAATATTGATTCTGCCGAGGGCATATCGGTGCTTTTGTCACGAAATGCTCAAATCTACGCGAGAAAGAGGGGTCCTAATTAGGGCATAGGGATTGCAGGGTATCGTCCGATGACCAGGCGCGCTTTCCGCACCCATTCCGAGGGAAAGCCCGATATGATGTTTGTCCTTGGCAACCTGGGAACGCAGCTTCCAAGTACTCAACCCCGCAACGGGTCCTCGAAACGGAGGACGATCTCGTCCATGGTAGGTCGCAGAGACGGATCTTCGTTGACCATGTCCGCTACTCGTGGCTCAATGAATTCGAAACCCTGCTTGCGGAGGCGGTTAGCGATGAGGAGCTCTGAGGTTCAGGACACTCCACCTCTATAAAATCCTGCCTAATTAAATTGCCGATAAAGTTAGTACACGTCGATCGGGAACGGGTCGAGGTTGAGAGGACTGGAAACTCGGGTACTGTTTTGTCGGCCGAGATGAGTGCAGGCAAGCGTTGCATTTGCACCATTGCAATCGCTGGGCCGCCGATCCATCTCAACTCCGTGGATTTGATCCAATAGTCGTTTTCAACATTGTCTTGGTTGCGGTACTCAATTCATCAGTGGAATGTCTCGAGTCTGGAAAACCGTTTGCTCAGAAAAAAACACCCACTGCGAGTTAGAGCTCTGTATCGAGCCAGACCCCAAGTCAAGTCCGATATCTAGAAAATCGTATGTACAGAGAAAAAACCACGATTTGTCCGTGAGATCGACGTTGATTCAGGGTCGAGTCACGGTCAGGTCGAGTTCATTATGCAGTCTGCAATATCAATGAAATTCCATTAATACTGAGCTCGCTTCCTATAATTACAATGAGGTTGTCTGTCATACAGGCTCCGAGTGCGTGTAAAGGATACACTGAGTAAATCGTGGTGGATCTGGATTCTGGAATAGCAGTCGGCAGGCGCGTGCTGGAATTGCCAATGAATTGCACTGTTTTTCATCGTGAAGGTGTATGGGCGATATATTGTGCAAAAATTCATCCAATTTTACAGGGTTTTTGCAGGCAACTTACATCCAAATTTGAACTCCTGCCTGACAATTGTGTAAATCTACTTACATCTCCCGAAGTTGCTTGCATCTGCTTTTGCTCACATCTCCGAATCGGCGCACAAGTTCAGCAATGATTGCCGCTTTTGTTCGCATCACTTCCAGATTGGGTGAAAGACAACAATTCACGAATTAACGCATTCTTGCTCTACCAAATGGTTTCCGATGGCAATGACCAGAGAAAAATGTTGAAACCAAATCCTTTGGTGTTCCTTTCAGCATTCTGAGAGCACAGTCAACCCAAAAGACCTAATTTCAACCAGTCATTCCAGTTGGTTCAGTGTATCCTGGAAACTAATCGTTTCTTGTAATGTGCATCACCACACAGTTTCGACTATGACATTTTCTCGCTTCCCAGGGTCCCTACAGTTTCTTTGGGAGCCACAGTCGAGAAACACCGTGCTTTCCGTTTACGGATTTCGGCAAATCCAACGCCCATCAGTGTTGGGATCATTTCCATCATTCCTGATGAAAATTTCTCAAAGTCCAAAACATGTAAGAAGACATTGGGCCAGGTTGTGTCTGACGACTAAACAGTTGTAAGCGCTTCGGCGAAGATGTCAGCTAACTTGAAAAACGGCAAGTTGTAATCCAAAACTCTGTGTCCACTGGAGAGATGCAAGTGTTGAATTTTTGCACACTATATGTGCCATAAAGGTGCATTGAGCTGCAAGATGTCAATTTCTCTGTGCAGCGCACATCCCTGGAGGCTGGAGCAGCACAAGATATGCGTCATGTACTGCTGATGCATTCCTTGAAAAGATTAGTAGCGCGCAAGTAGGTGCGGGTTTGGAAACGATTCGGACCTCAACTCCTCTGTCAAACTTGAGTGTGTACATCCGAGTCGGAGCTGTCTACTCTAAATGGAAATTGAAATCAATGTGGCAACCACACAGTTTCCGAAAAAGGACACACAATGGATGCCTCAGGAAATAATCCAAAGCGGGCGATGACATAACATGCCACCATCTCTCTTCACCTGCCATCACCGCTGAATTGGGTGCCTGGAATATTAATGTCATCCCCACCTCCGAGTCCGTCAAGGGCACCCGACCGGAAAGGGAAGGGAAAGGCTAAGGAGAAGGCTCCCCTCGGTGACTCATCCAATGTCCCAATCTTCGACTCGGACGACACAACACCGGCCCAAGCACGGAGTCTGCCGGTGCATAGGCCCGCCACACGGCCGCTGCAAAGGACCACGGCGCGTTTGGACCTGGCGCAGGTCGTTCACCCTCGGACCCTGGCTGAGAACACTGCGTTTCCAGCCGTCCCGGTCGTCGAACGTGGCGAGGCACAAGGGTGTGCCACCCATATGAACATTCCTCATCCGATCTTGCTGACTGTCAAGCAGAGGGAACACGCAGCTCCACGTCGACGACGACGAAGCGACCGACATCGAAGGCGAAGAGCCGCATGTACGTTCGTGGGACCTGTACCTGAGAGAACGGTATGCCACCCTCCACCCACTCGCCAGCCCTCGTCCCACAGACTAACGCCACGACAGCGACAAGTCCTCGAGATCACCGCTCAAGAACGGCATCCCGCCGCGGGAGATTGGGTATAGCACTAGCACGGAGAGGCTTGACAAAAACACCCGCCTGCGGCCACCCCCAAAGGAAAAGCAAAAACGGTTACCTCCCCGGGCGGATGCGGCTGGCATTGCACACAAACGCGGCAAAACGCTGGAATGGAAGTTGACCACTGGAGTTGAGTTTGGGTCGGAGCCTGACGAAACGACAGAGAAGGTTGTGCCGGAGAAGGTTGTGCCGGCGGTGGTCGATGCGCCTCCTATGGCGGGACCCTCCAGTGGACGTCGCCACGTTCCCATGCACCCCGTGCAGAGAAATGTGAGGGACACCTCGGGGCCGCCCGTGGCGGCGGGACCCTCCAGCGGACGGAGGCATGTTCCCATGCACCCCGCCCACAACAACTTGATGCTGAGCGATGCTGGACGCCACGGAACCAAGCGCGAACGAGAAGCGGACATCAGCGAAGACGACGACGAGCAGCCTCCGGCTCAGCGCGCTCGTCGGGCCAATACGCCGTATCCCAGCCCAGCGGCGAGCGTCGCCGAGTTGACGGCCGCAGACGAGAATATGTCGGTGGAGGTGGCTTCCGAGGTCATCGGTGACGGAGAGGCCTCCGATGAGACCGACAGCGAGAGTACTAGTATGGCAGAATATTTGCGTGTCGACAAGGCGGCCAGTATCGCCAAGTGGCTCTCCAAGGTGCAGCCAAAGAAGTTTGAGGATCCGAATGCGTAGGAGCGAAGAAAGGATGGCCCTTTGTTGTACTTATATTCGTTTTTCTACGCTCTCTTTCGATGGACAATTGTTACTGTGGACAATTTATTTGGTGCTTAAAATTCCCACCTTGGTCGTGGTTTCTTGAAAATCGTGTTCCGAATGAACTAAGTTGCTGTTCTTTTACCATACGAGGGGAGCAGCTGAGACGTTCATCCTGAGAGAATAACGGGGGAAATATCACGAGTGTTTCGCAAGTGCGGCGCTTTACGGAGCGGAGCAGACTATGAGATGCATTAGTTACGAAGTGTGTATTCCGAGCTGTAGGAATCAGATATTACCGTGAGACAGAGATCTGATTGCGACCCAGAGAGTTCATCGATAAGAAACCCCCAAAGACGTAAGCGTTGCAGAGGGCACTGCAGAGGGCGATATACCAGACTAGAACAGCCAGTGTCGATTATGTTGTTTCGCAGGAGCGGAGGTTCTGGATAGGTATTGGAAGCCCATTTGACCCGAGGCTCGAGTACGGAGTGTGTCGCCAGTAGATTTTGAGCCTCATCCCTCCTAGTGAGACCGGTTGATACGTGCTTGATTTGACGAAGCGTTCAAGGAGCGTTGCACTTGAGAAGATCTTGTTCGAGCTGGGTCATCGAGAGAGATCCAGAATGACCGAACGCCAAAATGCTCAAAAAATACCAGCGGTTTCGTAAGTGATCACGGAAATTTCTTCGTCTCCACCCATAAAACGGCATTCGGAAGTCTATGAACAGCCGAGGGGTGGTTGAGACTGGATTCATGCACCTGCATGGACATTTCAAGATGGAAGGAGGAGGTAAAGAGCAATTGCCACGTGGGCGAGATCACATCAGATGCTCCGGGACAGCCGATGTTGAGCCGATTACTCGTATCTTTAAGCAAATGGCGAGGTTTCCAAGACCGCCAAGAGAAACTATCCCCTTTCAGTCGTTTACAGCGTCCTTTCTTCTCTGTTCAACCACCGCCATATAATGACACCGGTTCATCAATTCCCCATCTGGAGTCCTGGCTCGCACTCTCGGGGCTTTTTTAATCTCTGGGCAACTGCGGCAGGCTGTTAAACTTAACAGCCGTGAAGGCTGTTGAAGCCTGCGGCAGTAATTCAATGGGCTGTGGAGCTGCGGACTGTAGAGCTGCGGTTTGGGGAGGCTATAAAGAGCCAGCAGCCTGTGGAGATTTCCGTCATCTATGCCTTTCCTCCTGGCTCGCAATTTCTCTGTCAGGATCCTCAAGCACCTCAAGAGTCAAGATTTCTCAACTGCGCTGTGGTTCCTCGTCGTTCCCGCTACATATCACAACTTATGTAGTGCTAGGCGCATATTGTGTCCATACCTAAAAAACCAAGCGCTCTCCCTAAATTTGCTGCCGGAATTTCGACATCTGCTCCCTGCTGTCGAGGAGTGCAATATCGATGAGCTCCATTTTCGAGGATGTGGGCATAACCCTCAAACAGGCCAGCTGTTTTTGTACTGGTGTCAATTAAATTCTTTTTGGCTCCTTGATTGAAAGTTTCTGTGCTCTCAGCTCGATACCTTTGAATACATGGCTGTCATCATGTCCCGTAGTGAATTTCCCAGATTTTGAGATCGATGCTTTCAATTATTCTCACCAATTCTTTTACGTACGTGGCCGAGATTAGCACGGAATAGGCTGTGTCAAGCGGCGGATCTTGCACGCAGCTGCCGCAGTAATATCACGATCTAATTGCCTCAACTTAATACTATTACAGTACTGCCGATGCCTCCCCCCGATCCAGATTTAACTACCAGGCAGGGTAGTCACTGCTTTAGAATTGATGAGTCACGCCTGAAGCGCCTATTCCAACAATGCTTTCTTTACAGCGCTGTCTGTTCTGACTGTCGAATTCAAACACCTGAGCGCAGGATGAATCCCGAATTGTCTTTATTAACCCCATTGAAGTATGCCAGAGCGTAGCGACGGCATTTCTTGTGCCAAGTCTTACAATGCACGCAGTCAACGGCGAAGTTACCTTCAAAAAAAAGAATGATCTTGGTCCGTTGCCGTCATTGGGGTCTTTTTCTACAGACGAGGGTTTTTATTTGCAAGGGGGTTCAGATCAGCAAATGCCGAACCGTGGGACGGTCGGTCGGTCGGGTCTTCAGGCCTTAATTTTTTTTCCGGGAGCACAATTTTTTTTGTTGAAACAAACGGGAATGTGATTCACAAGCCTTGAAGCACATGAGACTAAGATTTAGTACTCTGTCTGACCTGAATTCTTTTGATGGTAGGCTGGAAATGCTGCTTCCAGGTCTTTTGCACTTGCGTCTCTCTTCCATCCACCATGAGGGCTGCCCAAAACCAGCAGTGACCAATGCAGTTATTTACTCACTACTTGCTACCAATCCTCAGTATTACTTGCAGGGTATCAAAGTGGGTTCAGTGTCGGCACTGTCGAGATGGTTGGATTTGTGAAGTGTTTTTGATCAGAGAGTTGTCTGGATACGATATTCACCAAGATGGGTTGCAAAAGAGTCAAGTCCTTGTGTAATTTGAAACTCCTGTAATCATCCAGGCAGGATTTCATGTCACTGGCACCAACGGTTGAACCAGGATTGGGAGGATTGGCGACGTGCCGAGAGTTTGCCGATAACCGAGGCAGGTGTAATACCCCTATGGGGATGTAACGGTCGGTCGGTCGGGCCTCCAGCTCTTATTTTCAAGAACCGACCCCTGTTCACTTTTTAACAAAAGTGAACACCCTTGTTTATTTGACAACTATGGGTGTAAGTACCGCGGTTGTAATTGGAGATTAGGACGGTCGACCTTGTCACCCTTTCGCATACAAAACTCTCGTTCATTAATTTCTGTAAAATGGAACGAAAACGATGGATCCCAAGTATTTCATTTTTGCCATCCCCGGGCCTTTCTCTCGTTAATTATTTGCGCATGTGATACCGTTTTAGACAGGTGATAACAGGATCCAGCGCATAAGTTTCTCATGGTAAGGCTTCTCATGCCGTCGGCCATATGACCCCGACGATTTTAGACATGGAAGAGTTTGTCTTATCGCTTCGGCCCTCCTTCGCTCCATGACCACCAAAGATACTGCCATCGTCCAGTCTGGCCTGTTTGGTACTGCGACAGGCAACTTATTCAATGATCTGGAGAAAGGTCTGGTCAAACGCTAGGTATCTCCGTCCTCCCGTTATCTCACAACCTGTTAGTGTTTGGAGCCCCCAATATCACACTGGATCTGTCGCATCCAATTGAGAAAATTGTTGTTCGTTATGGAGAATTGGTATCGTAACTTTGAAAGATGCGGTGAAATTTGTTCGAATTCATGAGCGTTTTGGACTAGATCGACGGAATCAAGATTACCCACTCCAAAGGAGTGAGTGGGCCCACAACCAAGTCACACGGCACCTCGTCAGACTGCTCCGACAGGAGCCTGAAAGAAAAGGTCATCATACTCAATGGTTCGAAATTATCGCCCTGCAGAAGAATGGCGGTGATCTCTCTCAACTAGGGCATGAAAACATCGTTGCCATCTCTGGACGGCACGGAGACACCAAGAGATGGGGTACGCGCGTCGTCCAAATCAACTTTGCCATATATGACTCGGAGAAGGGAACAATGCGTGTCGTGGGAGTGAGTGCCATGAACCGGTGCTGAATTCCGCTCACCGAACCTACGGCCTGCAGGACATGGGAGGCAAGGAAGGAAAAACGTTTCGTGTCACTGCTAATGGACACTTTGTCGCGTTCGGGGGTTATAGCTTTGATACAGATTCTAGTGGTACGTCGCCGTATGAATCTCAACTAAACACCGAAGTTAATCATTGAAACCTGGTTATTCAGTTGCGCAGGTGAGCCGGAATGGGGGTACCGGTGGCATCTACGGGTTAGTGGTCTATGCGACCGGGTAGTTTGAAATGAGGGTCGGTCCGAATACTAAATTACGAGACCTGAAGTCCTTCTGGCTGTACTCAAGAGATATTAAACTCCAATGTGGGAAGAAGAGAGACAGAGACTCAGATCGAAGTTGGGGCAAAGACAAGGTACATCAAGTCCATTTTCTGTTCCCCAATCATGCCTTCACCTTCTGCACCAACGGCATCACGACCGTCGGCCCAGTTATTGCGCCGAACATGTGGAAGGGTACGGTATCATTTTTCTCCGACAGAGAAAACCTGAACTCCGTCGACAATAAGCACGAAACCACCTCTGCAAGGGAGATAATTGGTAAAGAACCATGAATGGGAAAGTACGATAATTACGCATTCATCTCCAGCTGCGAGAATTTTAACCCTCTGTGAAGGAATGTAAAAAGAATTAGAGGGGAACAGTATGTATGCGTTCGCAAATCAAAAACCCACATGCAAGTGCGCCCGACGCCGGTGAACTCCTGCGCATACAAACTTCACGTTGAGAGTTCCAACTCCCCGACTGTTGTCGAGGACGATCTTTTTCGTGCCAGCTGAGGTGGAATTGAGACAAGAAGGCACGGAAGATTGGAGAAAGCTCGATAAAACGTCGAACTGCGCCAGCACCAATCCACATCAAGAGAACTATGATTTCAGAAACCGGGAGAAACTTGCCTTGTACACAATCTGTGTTTCCACAGAAAGCGAGATGGTGGTAGAAGACAGGGGACATTCGGGCAATGTCGGGCCGGGCCAGTGAGGCTATGCTCCCATCATTTTGCGGGTTTTCATCCTTCCTTATACCACCACAACGTGTGACTCGATGGCGACGTGGCGCTTCGGTGCCTCTTTAATTCAGACTTGCGGTCTTGTTCTCTTCTACGCTTTCGTGTCTTCCTGATCCAGAATCCAGATCAATTTGGCTGTCGTTTCACTCATTGGAAGAAAAAGAGAAAAAATCGGCGGAAGAGCGGGAAAATGGGCCAGACCTGTTTTCACGGTATTTGAACAATTTTATTGGGGGGGGGTCTCCACAAGTTGAACCTCCGGTTCCGACACTGCCGGCAAGTGCCATGACCGTGGGCTCATGGCATTTGATGGGCGGAGGACGGACACTTGCCATGGCGTTGGTGCAAAACTCCCTTTGTTCCTTTGTCACCGTGGGAAAATCCGGTGTTCCGGTTCGAACAGCAATAAGTTTCTCACTAATTACTCATTCGCCATCGTCTCAGTCCGAAAAGTGTCAGGGAAGCTTGGAGAGCATGAGGCGAAACATATCTGTACATCTTGTGACCTTTATCAGTTCAAACCCCTGCAGTGCACTGAACTTGTTCTGCATGCAGCATGAGACCTGCTGTTCGCGCAAAATTGACTGCGGGTTGAAACTCATCGGGGAGTCAGGAAACCAGAACAAGCTTTTCATAGTGACACTGGCAGAACAATATAATTTTGTATACACAAAACTGGTGGAGAAAATGAGCAAAGGCTTCAAAGTTGGAAAATGGAAATGATCACTGCAGTGAAGCCGCAGAGGGCATGCAAACTTCCCACGATGACAAAGGAACAAAGGGAGTTTTGCAGTGCCTGGCCAACGCCATGGCAAGTGTCCGTCCTCTGCCCATCAAGTGCCACGAACCCACGGTCATGGCACTTGCCTGCAGTGCGAGCAAAGTGGTCAGCGAAAACGTGACATCCAGCCAACAAATTGTGACAAAGTCACACGGCTTCCCATTTCTCACCACCACCACGATGCTGTTGAATACAATCTGTCGACGCACGCAACTTAGACCGCTAGCCACAATTATTCGGGCGGATAGATCCCTTGTTTCCATACCGCTCCAGCTTCCCATCCTCCACCGATCTCTATCAACTTCACTGGTGCGCAGAACCGAAATTACCTCTGGGCCGTGCCGCCAGCTCGTCATCAAAAACATCCCTCCTGGTGTTAACGAAGCTGCTATCCATGATACCCTGACTCCTTTTGGGCCTCTTCAGTCTCTGCGTATACGTACGCCTCTTTTTTGTCATTATTCGCGCTCTTTCTGACCACCTCGTAATTCAGTCGCCCACGGTGTTGCGCTGGTTACTTTTTCGGAGCAGGAGTCAGCGGATGCTGCAGCTTCCGCGAAATTGCGTCTGTGGGAGTGCAACCTGCACGTCCAATATGACCAACAAACGATCCCAGGGAACCCTCCTAGTCGGCGGCTTTTTGTCCTGAGCATACCTTGGGAGGCCACTGAGGACGCCGTCCGCGATGTCTTTTCACAATTTGGGCCTCTAGAATCTCTGCACCTGCGTGCGTTCTTCATACGTTTGTTTCGGAACCTTTTTGACTTCTCCCACTCAGCCGCTTCGGACAAGGAAAATCATCAAGGAAAGGCGATGGTGACATTCCTGGAGCAGGCGGCTGCGACTGCGGCGGTCCACGCTGACCTACAGCTATTGCATCGCAAGCTGCATGTCCATTACGCTGCCCCCCTACTGCGCAAGAACAGATATATCTCGGGATGGCCTGCCTCCCACCGGCTCATTGTCAGGAGCATTCCCCATACCGCTACCGAAACCGACGTCCGTGTGACACTTTCGCATTTCGGTCCTCTCAAATCCTTGAGTCTGGGTGTGGCCTTTGCAGGTCTAATTCGCTCGCTCGCGTGCTGACGGGTTCCTGTTTCTTGCTTCCAGCGGTAGATCGCGACGAAACGAATACGGGAATTGCGTATGCGACATTCGCGAGGGAAGAAGACGCGGCGTCGGCATTTGACCAACGTCATTCCATCTCTCTATTCGAGAACAAACTCTCCTTCGAATACCCTGCACCCCCACCTGCACCGAAGACGCCCCGCACTCGCCTCCTCTCCGTCTATAATTTAGACCCCCACACCACCGAGGTAGGCGATCCTCTTTTCGTCTACTCTACATCCATACCACCTGCAGGCCGAGATCCGGGAGCGTTTCGCGCCATTCGGACCCATCCGGAGTATTCGTCTGGGCAAGGCGGAGTATGCTCACGTGTACTTCGAGCGATTGGAGGACGCGGTTGCGGCGTGCGAGCGGTTCCCGGAGGAGCTGCGCTCTCTGCACGGCCGGGACATCCAGGTCGGCTACCGCGAGCACGCGACGCCCACCCGCTGTCTGCGCTTCTACGACTTTAGCGGGGGCCGTGCAGCGCTCGAGGCGGCGCTCGGGGCGTTCAAGACCGATGTACGGCGTATCCACTTCTGTACGTCCCTTCGTTGTTTTTGAACCTTCTCGGACTGACGACAACTATTGGCAGTACGCGCCACTGCTCCCGGGAAGGCAAGCGGTTCAGGACTCCTGTTCTTCCCGTCCATCGAGCGCGCAACCGCGGCCTTATCGGCGCTAGGTGGTGCCCCCACGCCACGGGGCCCGCTCTACCTCGACTACGCGCCGCCCGTTTGGGCGTAACGTTATATATATGCGGTCAGTTACGAGTTTATGTGCGCACATCACCCGCATGCATATGTGGACGCGTTAGATTCGCGGTCAGAGTCTGATTTTAAATGCGAAAGGGTATAATCTCCACCTTGTACATATCTACTTTGAAGTACAACCGCGGTATACCCATACATTGTGCTGTTCAACCACAAAGAAAAATCGAATAGAAACATCCCAAGGACGGCAACGGTTAAAGCTCAATTGCCTGCCAGTGAAGTCTAAGGTCGGAACACAAGACTCGGCATCAGTGGCAAGCTTCGACCACGCTACAGGAATGAAAGATCGTTCTCGACAACAGATTTGGAGTTGGAATGCTCAGCACTGTTTACCGGGTCTCCTGTCAAGTATACTTTTTTGCTAGTTGCATTTTTAATTTCATTAAAAACGTTTAAATTTAATTAAAAACGATTTGGTCGACGGTGTGAGTTCTTCAGCAGAGGGATGGGGGACTTTGCATAGTAGTCTCATTCTCACAGCCAACCACTGGAATGAGATGGGAACTGCATACATATCTTCCAACTCAAGGAGTGGTTCCAACTTTCAAACATTTACCGTTTCAAATTGTTATTGGCAGGACGAGCAAAATACAGACGAGATTCACGCCTCTCTGCATTTGGATACTTTTTGCAGCGCACTATATTCCCTGGCAGACGTTAAGAAGCAACTTGAAAAAAAACTTGCGACGCGTCTTCGCAGTGGGTGAGAAAACCCGCCCTAAAGTGATTTGTAATCACACACGTAATCATCGCTCTTTGCACACGACCACATCCACGAACCCGAAATGCCCTTCGCTTTCTTACCGTTCCCCTACCTCAGCTCGTACACCCTCACGAACCAATTCCTCATCCTCATCGCCCTCGCGTCCGTCTCATACTTCTACCGTTCTTTCCGGCTGGCCCTGCTCACCGCCATCGGCGCGTACGCGGCATACACGATCGCCGTGCCACTCATCAGGCATGTACCGAGTTCTTTCGCGACTGACTACACATGAGCTAACTGCTAACTGCGTCCTAGATGGGCATACGTTGCGTTCAAGGCGATCGCGATGTTCGGGTTCTACGTGAATTTTTTCATCGTCGGTGTGGGGTACATCGTGACCGGCGCAGTCGCGTTGTGGAATTTCCCCGAGCTGCTCAAGACATTCATCGATTCGCTCGAGGGGAAATGAGTGCGGCGGGGTGGTTTTGATGTGCCGATAGATATACATGCTATTCGGCGCGTCCTTGATTTTCTTCCTGCGTGGACTTCAGCTAACGTGCCCGCGCAGCTATAGGATCACAACGGGAATGAGCACTGGGCACTGAGTCCGAAAAGAATGCACGATGCGGCTCGCTATGTGTCTTCAGCAGACCACAGACTATATTTCCTCAGCAGAACCCGGCAAGCGCGCGCATCTCGCTCCGAGGCGAAACCCCCGCTACGCTACGAAGATCTATCATACCTCCGCTACAAACTACTATACCGCCCGGCTGGCTACAGATGCGGTTATTCATTCATGTGTATAATATCATATACGATGTCCCTATTTGCGCATGCGCTAATTCCTATTGAACACACGTATATCTGCAGACGACCGCGGTTGCAAGTCTCGAAGACGCAAGGGACCACCGCTCTGATTTTGGAAGCAGAAGTCGTTCCGCTGGACAACGTCGAGGTGGTTGATTCGCGTTAGGGGCTTTACAGGCGGTGAATCCTCTTCCTTCCAACGAGCCCCATCTCTCGTTCGTCCGCAGCGGGGATGGGCGCTTGTGCATCCAACTGAAGCTGCATATCATTGAATTCGTACGCGAATGACCATAAGGCTTTTTCTTCTCGGCATCCCGTTCGATATTCCGGCGACCGAAGACTGGAATGGAGCCGGCTCAATTCGAGATGCTGCTGATTGGAGTCGTCAACCTGGACATTACAGCGGCGTCGCTTGCGCCAGGAGATCCCATCGCCAGCCGCCGGCTTCGTCACTGCTGCAGCCTGCGAATCATTTGTATGCTACTCCAAGAATCCATCTCTCATCCACCAACGCCGCTCGCTCAGTGCTAGCGCTCAGCATCGCTCCAATTCTGGAGTACCATGCCGCGGCGAAGCTGGCACACGGATGCATAGGATAGGGAGGAGATCAGATGGACGTTGTTGAATTGCTGGATATGTGCGTCTTGCCGCTAAAACTTCTGCGCGTGGCTAATCCTCGTGCATAGCGCCTCCTACCAATATATTCGGCGAAGTTGGATCGATCATCTCGGACAAGCGATGCCTTCGGCCTGGCTCCTTGAGGATCTTTCGCGTACTCGTGGACACTCTTGGGGATTCGGCGTATTCTTGTACTTGTTGTGCCCTGTGTCGACACTGCAATCAGTCCATGGCCGTTTTGGCGAGGCGGACAAAGGTAAATACGATGAGCGGAGTTCCGCATGCCGTTCAGTGTTCATGTCGTTGAGGATGTCGTCTGGTTGAAATCGGCAACCGGGTTCGATATCAGTGGAACGGTTCAGGGTGGGGATTCTCGGAAGTTGTGGGAACTTTGGTCAAGCCCTCAACCACACGCAAACCGTCTCTTTTTTTCTCTCACTTGGGTCACCCTCTGTCTGGAGAGGACCTAAAAGCTAAACCGGTGGTCATTGGGTTGTTGTTTTTTTCCGAAGGGAAATCCCTGAACATATGATCCCAGACCAGGCCGGAACAGATTGTTCAAAACGACAGCAAGTTTGAGGACCGTGAGAAAGTGCTGATCTACAAAAGCGGCGTCACGGACTCACGGTGTGACTCTCCTTCTTTCCTTCCACCTCAAGCATCGCGGCATTCCAGCTTTGAAACCATGTCCAATGCGTCCAACGTGGGCATTGGCCCCTTCCTGCGCGGTCCATGCTCATCAATATACCAATTTGTCGCTGCGAAATCTCAAACCCTCCCTTCAAGCCACAATCTTTTCTTAGCTGGTCCTGGCGTTCTCTGGTCTCCTGTTGCCCAATCATCACGGACTGTTCCAATAATAACATCTCTCGAAGGATTATTGAAACGCTCTGTGGTGGCCAAATTCTCGGCTTTCTGGGCATCTGCCGCAGATTCAGGTCTGTCATTCGGCACCTCTTTACCCACTGTCTCCTTCCACTGACCGAACTGTCCGCGAGTCCCGGCGCCAATCTCACCCAAATGGTGTCTCCGAGTTCTCGCCGGGACCCGACTTATTCAATTCCAGGACGGAAGCCTACCTGGGCGCTGCCTGGGCCGCACAAAAGCTGGGATCTCCCGCTTCCAAATGCCGATCAAGAGGGCACATCTGCATCTTTCATCTTTGGTTCCTGGCGTCGGCCTTTATGCCAGACCGGCTTTAGCACCCGTTAAGCGCCCATCTCCATGACGTTGAAAAACACGTATGCATCGCATATTTTTGGTGTATCAGCGTCTCAATCGGCAGTTCTTCTCCCACAGATGCTCAGACTTGGTTCCTTCGGTGGCCATAGCAGATATCAAGGCGGAGTCCTGATCTCTATCAATATTCAACAGGTCTTTTCGACGCCTTACAAACAGTGTTTACAACATGAAATTAATATACGGGGCGTAGTAAGAGTCGTCTATCATCTCTGTTTCCTCTGGAGCTGTGGTTGCCGCGATTATTCGCTGTTGGCGCCAAGATACCCCATGGACTAAACTGGTTTCATTCGGGCGGCTATACTTGGTTCAGGGCCTCCACTACGGAAAATAAGCGCCGACACAGCCGGCACCATCTGAGGGTTTAAAAAGGCGTTGCGCGGTTCCACGATCGCCTTCCGACTGCCATGGCTCCCACCGTCCACGTCTCAAAAGTCTCTCCCTCTAGTAAAACCACGCTACATCGCCCACCATCTCCGTTCCTACCTCCAGCTCCTCTACATCCTCCGGCCCTTGGTGCTGCCGATAATGGCCCAGATGCCTTTGATTATAGCACTGTTGCGATGCCCGAGAATGCCACGGAGTATGAATCGCCGTACACCACAGCGTGGTCGCGCCCTACGCCTGCCCGAAAACGCACCAAGTCGTGGCACGGTCCCGCCCTTTCTCCCCGCTCCCCGTCGTCGGAACCCAAGTCCCCAGCTTTCTTGGACACGCCTTCATCCCCTCGGGTCACACACGGTCTCAAGAAGTCTAGGTCATTCGGCAACACTGCTGCCCCAGGATGGGTAATTTCGCCGTCATTGCCGCCTCAGATTCACCCCTGGCTCAACGGTAATGCGCCGTCCAACATCTTCTACTTCGATCTCGCTCCCACGGCATTCCTCCCCCTGCGCCTCGCGACGGCGAACCCGCCGCAGAGCACGCTCGTCAGCACGCTCGAGATGCGGGAGCCAGCGTTCCATCCCGCGCGCACTGCCCTCCGCATCATCCATCCCAAACTCCCCTTCTGGCCCGTCGACATCGCGCTGCCCTCGTCCCACCGACAGAAGCATTCGCCGCCAATTGCACTGGGCGACATACTCGTCGCGCTGCACCGCGCGCTGCACACGCGGATCACGGCGGCAGACTGGGCGATGCTGAGTGCGGAGGATGCCGCGCGCGTGAATAAGGCGTTTTCCCGCCGGTGCAGAGCGGAGGCTGTCAGGAGTAGAGTGCCTATGGCGCAACTGAGGGACCGCGAAGTCGCGGTGCGCAATGACGGCGTGAAGCGTGTCGATTTTCTGATGGGCAAAACGGTGTTCAAAGGTCTGATGCGCGCACCAGGGGATCCTGACGGCTGTGTGCTACAGGTGACCGCATATACACCGAGCGCGTAGATGATATCGGGGCTTTTCGACACTCAATTTGGTTCGAAACCGGTCTGCGCTCATGGACGCTCCTCGTTCTGATCCATCTCATATCGATGCTATATCACTATGTACCATCCCTAATTATATGTGTGTTTATGTAAGTAAAGAACCATGCCATGATACGGCCCAACGCTTGGTTCAACACTGAGAAATACTTTGACTATCCGAAATACGAAAATATACAGAGTCTGATAATTCTCAGCGCTACTACAAAACTCTCTGATTCACGAATTCGAAAATTATGTACCAACGCTCAGAAACGGAGTGAACAACACAGATTTGGACGCATGCCGCGATGCAGCGGTTGTAATATATGTGCAACACACCACGTCGAACACTATAAGTTCCAGTCTCCACCATCCCCGTTGTCGAATATTCAAATAGAAAGGCTGATTTCATTTACCCACAATACAGTGCGCATTATTCTCACTCAACCGCTACCGTCGAGGGAACGAGGCCGTTCCGACCGAAGCAGCCGAGTGTAGCGGACCAATCGACCTATTATAATGCACGCATATCTCTGCATCTCGAAGTTCGGCGATCGAAGCGACTGCTGAACACAGTCGAGAACCGTCGAATCTGTACCCAGAATGGCTTTGATCCCATCCTGGTAATTGCTTAATTGGCAAAGTGCGAAAAATGCTGCCACCCGCGACGTGGACATTGCTGTCCCTGCACTCGGATTAAAGCGAGGAATCGAAACATGATTGAGAACTTACGCGGACAATTGAGACAATCTGGCACAGGGTTTCACCGTTAGGGTTGCCCTTACTGTAGAGTCATGCGATGCCAGCCGTCCCAGCATCCAACAAGCCCATCTTCGGACTCCGCCGTAAGGCGATTGCAGCAGTTCATGGATAAAGTCCAGAACGTTCCCGTGGACAACGGCTTTGGCTCCGGTACGGTCCTGGGCGAATTGGGCAAATGCGTAGATAGCGCCCTCAACAACGAGTATATCGGTGTCCCTAAAGTATGGTTAAGCCGTGAAAGGAATATCAACCTAAGACCACTCACCGGAGCAAAGGGACCAGACCTGCGCAGAGTCCTCCCGCCAGCACAACACCCACGGCAGACTTGTGCGATCCAAGCCTACCCAGCGTCCAGCAGGCAGATCTTCGTATTTGACCATGGTGTGATACGAGCAACTCGTGGATTGGATCAAGTGCATTTGCGTCCACAACAGCCTGGGCTGCATTGGAGTAAGATGCGAACTGGGATAGTGCGTAAATTGCGCCTTCGACAACGGGAATATCCGTGTCGCTGAGACAGGATCAGCCCGCGATTGCTTTGCCAAAACTCAAACTCACCGAAGCAAAGTAACTAGACTCGAGTACGGTTCTGCCACCAACACAGCAGCAACCGTAGACTTGTGCCCTGCAAGCTTGCCCACCGTCCAACAGGCCCACTTTCGGACTCCATTGTGAGGTGACTGGAGCAGCTTGTGAACTAAATCAAGAGCATTTGCGTCCACGACAGCTTGGGCTCCACTCGGGTCAGATGCAAATTCGGACAGCGCGTAAATTGCGGCGTCGACAACGAGGAGATCGGCGTACCTAAACCACGAATAAGCCACGATGAGTATTTTACGAAAACTCAAACTCACCGGAGCAAAGTATTGAGGCCCGTGCACGGTTTCACCGCCAAAACAGCACCCACTGTAGACTCGTGCCGCGCAAACTTGCCCAGCATGAAACAAGCCCATTGTTTCGCGTCGTTTCGGGACTCAGAGAGGACATCATATACGGTGAGCAACTCTACAGCGGCGCGGGCTTCAGACTCAGCCTCAGCTCTCTTGTAAAGTTCATATAGAATTTTGGCCTTGGTTTGATGGGCCACAGATTTAGACCTATCACGATATGATTTAGCTGAAGAGCGAGGGAAATGATTCGAGGGGGGCGTATACCTCAGGTAGCTCGAGTAAATCTCAATCGTTTGCTGTGACAGTGGGACGCCCCGCTGCCGTTTTATCAAATCCAATACGTCGCGGTGGTACATGAGTTTCGCCAGGGGTTTCGCGGCTGCATGTATTGGATTGTCGGCGAGTAGTGAGTTGCTATCAGACCACCAGCTGAGATAGCTTTGACGTGTGGATTGGCGAGCGAGTGGCGGCATGGGAGACGGATGCAAAGGAGCTGGCGGCGGACTTAAGTAGACAAGCTAGTTAAGCCTCACAGCTTCAACGTGGCTGTGAAATGGAAGCCAAAGAGAGACGCCATGCTCCAGCGGTACCGTTCGAGCTCCGGTCCTTTGAAGCGAGCAGGCGAAGATTGGCAATCCCCTTTGCGGAATTCGAATGCTAAAACCAGATTTCGACACGTGCAGACAGTAAGGCAACCGTTGATAGAAGACTCTGATTTTCCATTATGTTGGGATAGAGTTTGCCTTCAATGAAGTCAGAGTGTGAGGTACGTATGCGCGGAAAAAAATGTGCTGTATGCCATGCGTAGGAGGATGACCGTTTCCCCACAGCCCTTCCCGTCAGTTTCGGGCACCATTGGAGAAAATTGGGCCGGGAAATGAGGCGAAAAGAAAAACGGAACAAGGTCCGCTGCGCGCTGAGTCTACGATTTGGAAGTCAAAGACATGGTGGATGGTGAAAGGGAGTGGCAGATTCCGACACAGCCTCATCAGTCGGATCAATTGAGGACCGGATTGCCGTCCTGGCCTTCGTTGTCCTTCCGACTCGTTTCTTGGTCCTTTCCCCCCAATAACGAGCGAGTCGGGCTCTTGCTTAGCAACCGAAACCTCATTTCGAAATTTAATCGCCCACCCAACGACAATTGCTGTCTAATCCAGTTCGATGGCCGGCCTGAACTTCAAATCGTGTATATTTCTCCACACCCGACGGATCGATTATCTAGTCTCTCTTGACAGACTGACCACTCGTATCCAGTCGATTATTGGACCCAGGCAAATCCAAGAAATTTGTTGGTGAGTACTTTTCTCAATCTGTGTCGGAGAATATAAAGATCGAATTGATTCAGTTAGCTACAAGCAGGCTGTAATAGAAAGGGGTATCGCGGGGTATGCGATACGTGAGAAATCGACTTATATCAGGGCTCAAATACTGGAACCTTTAATATAATCAGTCGAACACAACTTTCACCAAAGAAGTCTTAGATCTCAATTAGAGCTAGCGTCGTAATATCGATATGAAAGGCTGCTGTATTCAATAATGATGCAAGCTTATAGCGTTACACCAAGTTGAGGATCAAGTTCGGGAAGGATGAGCGCTGGCGGCCCGGCTTAGGATACGCATATAGCGGAGTGTGAAGGTTTCACGGTAGTAGATTGCAGTAGTAGGTTAGAATAGGGTTTGCAGGAGGAGGACAAGCCTCTTATATACGTAAAATCTAGCTATGAGTCATTGACCTGGTGACTCATTAACAACTGCGGAGCCGCTGCGGACACCGCCCGAGTTCGGGGACAGCCCGAGGGAAACCCGAAGCATGCCCGAGTTCAACCGTGAGAAATAAATACTACATCCGAGGCTTGTAGGCTAAAACACGGAGTAAATAAGCGGTGCAGGCCTAAAAGTGCCAATATCCATCACATAGCCCCCCCAGCCTACATGTCTCGGATGAGGAGGTGAGCAACGGATTGGCTGAAGAACAAGAAAAGTAAAACATATGTTAAAGAAAAGAATCAGTCAAGGTTCAACAGAACCGTAATGCACAAATCTGACGCTTTCAGATTGATTGTGTGCAAGCCTTGATGGTAGATGTATCAACGTATCGTTCTACCAGATGAGAATAATGTTGAAAAGGAACTAACCGATTCCCAACGCCAGGCGTCGCCGTGGAAGGTGGGTTTCCCGGGGAGATTGGTCCATTCCCATTCCAGTCCTGACAAACCGCCGGATTGAAGTAATTATCGTTGTAAGTCGACCATGGAGGGGATTTGCTGGTTCTGCAGCAGACGGGGATGTGTCAGAGTCGACACCGGAGGCCGGAAGGATCCCTGAGTCCGCTAACATCTGCACATCTCTAATGGCTGCTGTTACAACCTGCTCCGATAAAGTGACAGTGTCAAGGCCAACAGGAACATCTGCGCAAGCTAGAACGTCGGCCGGGACAGCGGGGAATAATACAGCATCGGCGATTGGTGCCTGAATATGTCCAACAAGCTCAAGTTGATCTGCAGAATGCACAGAGTCTTTGCACTGGGTCGGAGGTTCAGAACGCTGGTCAGAGGCTGTCGTCGAGCTGATAATCCATTCTGACGGTGCCAAACTTTCTCTTTGGGCCCAAGGTATGTGAGGCATTGTATTTGAAGCCTTCCTAGAAGATTCGGGCTGAATGTGCGCTATTTCCGGTGGACTGTTCCGAGGTACTCTCATTACTGGTCTGCGCCGATCAAAGTCGTAGAATTGACGAAGTTGAACGAGAAAATGTTCAACTTCGACTCGGAAACAGGATGCGAGGATTTCAAAGTCGGCGAGCGAGTAAAACGCGTCAAGCTGGTACGAATTGCCCCACGAAGGAACAGGCGGGGCCTTTCTTCCATTTAGACGAAACCCATTCATTGCATAACGCTTCAGACAAGTAAGGATGCGGATTAGTCTGCCGTAGCTCTGAGCTTTGACCCGGAATCCATTCGAGCGAGATCCGATGCGAGGGCGCGTTTCAACGCAACTCAGAAGATTGTCCAGCATTTCCAGCTCGGAAGAGAACAATTCCTGCAATGCCGGATCAGAGATTCGATTTGCCTCCACAAGATGGACCTTGTTGATTGCAGAACAACCCTTGCGCAAGCAGGACTTGTGTCGAGCTAGAATCTCAGGCTCACGTGAAATGTTCGGAATTCCCTGGGCAGTGCTCAGGCGGAGACAAGCCTCGTATGTTGGAGCATCGGTGGTAAACGAAGCTGGTTCCAGGGGGCCAATGAACGATCTGAGAGGTTGCGAGACATCAACGAAAATAGGACGACGTTGATGGTGTGAAGTCCCGGAAACGCGAGGAAGAGCAGGAGCGGATGGAGAGGGCACTACCGAAGTGACGCAATACAGCGGCGATGACGATATGTTTGCGTTCTGCCATTCTGAGTCAGATACCATTGCAGAACTGCCACGCATGACTGCGGAGGTGCGGTGAGGATAGGAAGGAGGATGGATTGGTTGTTTATGAGAGGGATAATGCCCTCGGTTGGGGAGCATACGAGAGTAGAAGCTCAGACGTGAGTCTCTGATATCCTCCCATATCGAGTTGCCGTTGCCGTAGGACATTTGTAGACCGAAGGTGAAAATAGTGAGGACCGTTTAAGCAAAAAGGTTCCCAATGCGTCCACCAGTGTAATAGAAAGGGGTATCGCGGGGTATGCGATACGTGAGAAATCGACTTATATCAGGGCTCAAATACTGGAACCTTTAATATAATCAGTCGAACACAACTTTCACCAAAGAAGTCTTAGATCTCAATTAGAGCTAGCGTCGTAATATCGATATGAAAGGCTGCTGTATTCAATAATGATGCAAGCTTATAGCGTTACACCAAGTTGAGGATCAAGTTCGGGAAGGATGAGCGCTGGCGGCCCGGCTTAGGATACGCATATAGCGGAGTGTGAAGGTTTCACGGTAGTAGATTGCAGTAGTAGGTTAGAATAGGGTTTGCAGGAGGAGGACAAGCCTCTTATATACGTAAAATCTAGCTATGAGTCATTGACCTGGTGACTCATTAACAACTGCGGAGCCGCTGCGGACACCGCCCGAGTTCGGGGACAGCCCGAGGGAAACCCGAAGCATGCCCGAGTTCAACCGTGAGAAATAAATACTACATCCGAGGCTTGTAGGCTAAAACACGGAGTAAATAAGCGGTGCAGGCCTAAAAGTGCAATATCCATCACACAGGCCCAAATCCCGCGCAGTACCACCCGATGCGCGTTCTGTCCACCTCCACAGCGCGTCGACTCATGCTGCACAAGCCTTCCCAGCATCCAGCAGGCACATGTACGTACTTCCGCGTTGGGTGATTCCAGCAAATCGGGGACACAATCCAGCGCTCTCGCGTTCAAGATAGCCTCCGACCCCTTGGCGTCATCAGCGATTCTGCACAGCGCGTAGATAGCCTCCTCCACGACGTCAATGTCACTGTCCCTGCGAGGTTATTATATTTTAACAATGAAGGGCGAGGAGAATTTGCGCACCTGAAAAGGCGCCAGTTTAGCTTAGAACACACCATATTAGGTGGGGAGGCGGCTTTACGCGTGGGCGGGATACCTACATAATAGGAATGGAGGTAGAAAGGTTACAATGAGCTAAAGGGGTGTCAAAATAATAATAAACGACGCACCAGTGGGCCATTGAGGTGTACAGGCGAAACGCTAGGGACGACGGTGGCGTATGCGGAAATCACCTGTCAAGAATAAGGCAGTGCGAAGCGGTCACGTGACCTGTCAAAACTGCGCGTTTAGGATCAAACGCGTCCAGACTTACAAGAACTCGCGTCTCGACCGCGTCTAGACGCGTCAAAGGACAGCATTTGAAGCCATGAGGCTTAGGGAAGCTATCACAGCCCCAAAAGTCAGTACAGAGGCTGTGGTTGAGCACAGGGAAATAGGGGCTAGACCAGGAAAAGTAGAGATAAGGAGGGCCTGGGCCGCTCGAGGAGCTGAAGCGCAGCACAAGGAGGAGTCTTGGGACCGATATTTACAGTAGTAGGTAGTTATTTAGTAGGGACAAACAGTAGGGGTATAAAAGGGCCCCAGAATCTGTAGTAATAATAATATACCCCGCCCAGGCTTTACCACCTGTGAATTTCACATCTATACCTCTCTCACTCGCTCTTTCGAACTCAACAAACCAGTTTTACAAGAACATTTGAACAGTGCATCAATATACGGAAGGGATTTTACGGGATTTGAACGAACAGACGGAACAGACTTAGGATTTTGACGGATTGGGACTTTTGGATTGAACAAGGAATTCGGAGTTTTGCTTTACAGGTTTTGGCTATTGCTATTGGATTTACAACCACACAAATACCCCTTTTAATTCCATCTTCGCATCGTGGTTTCCTGCCACGCGAACCCCGAACACACACTACAAAGATTTGAAGTTGGTTTTTGTTAGTTGAATCTTTGGATAAAGATTCCACTCACCTGCCGATTTCCTACCTTTCATCTGGAGCCCACCGCGAGGGGGTTCATTTGGAAATAAACCTTGATTGTGCTGGTCACAATCTCCCTCTAGCCCCACCAACCAGTTCAAACCAACAATTTCTGCAGGCAGAAATTCGACGCGAGGACTTATCGACAAAGCTAGAGAACAAGTCAGACAACAAATTCGCGCACGCTCCACAGCGTACGCAGCGAGAAGAAGAACGGAGGAAAATAATCTAGGCATCGCAGGCGACGCCCAGGCTATTAACGAAGACGAACAATCTACGGACGAGTTACCATTTGGCAACGAATCCCTCTTCGACGTTGAACTATCTTTCGACGAAGAAGACTCATTAGATCAAAATTTCACACTTAGACCTATCACACCAACCAACACAATGGCAAACTTGGCTCAAGCCCCGGCTGGTACCGGTGTTGCGAGCTTTCGAGTTCCGCGGCCTTGGGAATCGAATGTTCCCAAGTTTGCAACAGAAGATAAAGAAGACTTACAGGATTTTATCGAGCAAGTCAGCGATATCATCGACTTAGCCCAAATTACGGACGAGCAGGAGATGAAGCGGCTTCTCACCAGCTACCTCCCGGCCAAGAAACGCGAAATTTGGCGCGCGCTTTCGGAATACGCCGTAGGAACCACCTATGCCGAATTCAAGAAGGCCGTGTTGAAGGCGTATCCGGAAGTCAAGGAGGACCTAGATGGGACGCTGGAAGAATTAGTCAAGCTATGTGCAGAGAATAAATTGATTAAGCGTAGCGAGGAGGGGCGACTTAAGCGTTTTGGAATGCGCTACCGCACGCTGGTCAGCAAACTCAGCCGGCCTCCGGCTATCATCATGAACAAAGAGGCCTGCCGGCGCTATCTCGATGCGCTCGAGCGTGGATTCGCAGAGACATTGAGAATGGCGATAAATACCCGGAACCTAATCAAAGATGATCTGCTTCAGCTAGGAGGTAACGCACCTGCACCGGCCGCAGCTAACGCAGTGGATCATCGTAAGGAGGATCCTATACTCCTGGATGAATTAATCAAGATGGCCGAGCGGTTGGCAAATAAAGGGAGCGCGGAAACGACGTGGGGAGAAGAAGACGAACCGGAATATAAACGTTCGGACCGATTCCCGACTGTCAAAATTGAACGCCGGGACGCACGGATCGATGAGCTGGGAGGAGAATTATCGGGCTTAAGGGATGCGCTGGTCGTCGCCCAAAAACAGTCCAAGGCAGCTCACGAAGAGCTGTTGAAAGCCTTTCAGAATTCGAAAAATGTTGCTCCGGCTAGGGAAGAAACTGAGCAACGAGACTCGGCGATCAGGAACGGCCCACCCACTACGTACGGTCCGGATAGACAATACAATAGAGGGTATGGTGCACAAATGCAGCGTAGCGGATGCTACTACTGCGAAGGACAGGACCACTTTGCGAAGGAATGTACCGTCAAAGCGGCACATATCCACAAAGGATGGATCACTGTTGAAGATGGTCAGCAAAGGCTGGCGGATGGAGGGTTTATCCCTCGAAGAAGAGGAACGGCGGCGATTCGGGTAGAAGAGTATTGGCAGCGCAAGGGCGCTGCGGGACAAAACTACCACGAGTCTTTCTATGGAGGTGCCTCGGAGGATGAGTTTGACACGCTTAGGGACGAAGTACGTACCTTGCGGGTCAAACTTAATCAAGTTCAAACCAGAACACCATCGGCTTTCAACCTTCCTACGCCCACCATGCAAATGCAGGCGCAAGTTCAACCCTTTTTGAACCAGGTGGCGCCAACACCTGCAGTCAATATGGAAGAATTGGGACGAACCGTTTTCAACATGATGCGGATGGGGAATACGGCGCAAGAACAATATGTCCAAACACGGAGCAAAACTCGGGCCGTGAGTTTTGCGGAACCACCTGAACAGGATTTTTAGAGAACCCGAGGAAAGAGGTGCGGAAGAGGACGAGTTTCTCTAAGCCTCTGGAGGGAGAAAAATCCGAAAATCATCAAGAAAAGACTAGGGACCTGCCTTACCGAATTATTCAACCAACACATGCTGGGGCCCGAACTCTGCCAGCATCGGAGAGTAGAACGGAACGGAGGTACCTTGACGAATCAAGGAAAGGATATGAGTTGAGAGCGCCGGTACAACGAGAGGGGCTCACCAGCGAACTGCTTGAACATATCAATAACACCGAAGTTACCGTCAAGCTGGGAGATTTATTCGGGATGAGCAGGGATCTTCGTGAAGGGGAAAAGCTGCAACTCACTAGAACTCGGCAACAAGTAAAAGAACCAGGAGTAAATCCGGCTTCCACGGCGATAGAGGTTGAACTGCCCAAGAAAGTCAACTTAGCTGGACTGGATAGTCAGCTAATGTGCGATGCAGTAGAAGTTAGCGACTTACCGGAAGTACAGGAAGTGTTTGTTACGACAAAACGAGTAGAAGGCCTACCGGCGGGATCAATGGTTGCACAGGACCCTTACTTGCAATACCTGGAGGGGTTGAGCAAAGGAGAAGATCCTAAACAGATCTATGTCGCTCGCGACTCCGTACCCTTGCGCGTTACCTTCCCCTATATTAACAGTCAAGGACCAGTGGAATGTGTCCTCGACTCTGGTTCGCAAATCGTTTCCACGTCGCTCGCGCAGGCGCAGGCGTGTGGACTGGTTTGGGATCCTAATATCAATATTTTCATGCAAAGTGCGAACGGTCAGCTCGAGAAATCTATAGGGCTGGCTAGGAACGTACCATTCCGTTGGGGAGAACTGAAGGTTTACCTCCAGGTTCACATAATCCGGGATCCAGCCTACAAAGTATTGTTAGGACGTCCATTCGATGTGTTAACAAAAAGCAAGACGGACCATGATTGGGGAAGCCAGATGCTGACACTTACGGACCCAAACACCGGCAGAGCGTGGACAGTACCTACCTACGACCGCGTCAGAGAAGAAACGAATCAAGACAACATCAATCAGACTCAACAAGCTATACTGCCGGTTTTTCACAGAGCCTCGAGGATTTGACTACGCCGGGTCAAGGAGAGGAGCTGGCATTTATAATGGGATTTGACGACAATCTAGAACCACGGATAGAAAAGGTTTACCATCCTAGGGGAGGATTGATGACGACGGAAAAGACCATCGAGGCCTATATAGCAGCGTCGGGAGATATGAAGGAGTTCAAGGAAGATGATGTGGCTACAGACCTCTTCACTGGATACCGAACACAACAAGTAGAGAAAGTTGAAGGGGTTCCCCACAAGGTGTTCGCAAATACACTAGTTGAACCCGCTAGGAAATATCAAGATATTAGAGGTTCGGAACGAGAAGGACGCACCTGGCACACTACGGGCACGGATATACCTTGCGGCTGTGTACAAGTTGTCACCAATATCTGCCCAGATAAGGTAGAGACAGAAGGAACCAAGGAGGAACCGGTTTCGGTCTTTATAGGAAAGAAATACAAACCCGTTGGTTTGAAGGTACGGCCCGTGTACACGGAGCTGCCGGATCAATATCGGATTCGGCGGGAGATAAAAGGTGATCCGCTGGACGGAATGCCGGAGTTAAACCCGAACCCGCCACCGTTTGAGCCGAAGGGACGGTACACGGATGAACGCAAGGAGGAGATTGAAAGACGGCACGAGGACTTTTTGTTGCCGGAGGAATTAAAGTTGCTACACGAAGTCATCGGCAACCACGAGCAAGCATTCGCGTGGAACGATGAAGAACGCGGGAGCTTTCGAAAAGATTTCTTCCCACCTGTAGAATTTCCACTAGTTGAGCACGAGGCGTGGGTAGAGCGTAGTATCCCCATTCCCCGAGGACAGCTTGAGGAATTTTGCAAGATCATCAAGAAACGGATTGACGCGGGGGTTTATGAACCGTCGAACGCGTCCTACCGAAGCAAATTCTTCGGGGTGCTAAAGAAAGATGGAAAAAGTATTAGGTTAGTGCATGCCTTGGAACCATTAAACGCGGTTACCATTGCGCACTCGGGGTTACCGCCAGCTACGGAGGAGTTAGCGAACCATTTCGCAGGCAGGGCATGTGGAGGTTGTCTGGATTTATTCTCAGGCTATGACCACCGTGATATAGCTGAGAAATCGAGAGATTTTACCACGTTTCAAACTCCATTTGGTGCTCTGAGACTGGTCAAATTGCCTCAAGGTTGGACGAATAGTGTCCCTATATTTCACGATGATGTCACATACATTTTACGGGACGAAATTCCGCATGTAACCATGCCATATATTGACGACGTACCAATCCGAGGGCCAGGTTCGCGCTATGAGTTGCCGGATGGCAGCTGCGAGATGATTGCGACCAACTCGGGCATCCGTCGCTTCATTTGGGAATACTTCGCAGACCTGAATAGGATAATTCAGCGAGTAAAATACTGCGGGGGTACTTTTTCGGGAGCCAAATCAGTATTCTGTGCTGGCGAATTCTTTGTAGTTGGACATTTATGTTCGTTTGAAGGAAGACGGCCTGACACAGATCGGATTGGTGTCATTTTGAGATGGCCGCCGCTGAAGGACGTATCAGAAGTTAGGCAGTTTCTAGGGACAGTAGGAGTCTTACGCATGTTTATCAAAAACTATGCGGGACTGGCCCGACCGATCCAAAAGTTAACTCGAAAGGATATCGAGTTTGAGTGGGGCGAGGAACAAGACTCAGCAATGGAGGCATTAAAACTGGCGCTAGGAAACGCACCTTGTCTCAAACCCCTTAACTACGACTGGAATTCCGACATCGTCTTGGCCGTAGACACATCGTGGATGGCCGTCGGCATTCAAATATACCAAACAGATCCTAATGATCCGAAGAAAAGATACTATGCGAAGTTTGCGTCAATCACACTGAACCAGCGAGAAGCGGAATTCTCACAACCGAAACGGGAATTATATGGGCTGAAACGCGCACTGGAGGCCATGCAATACTGGCTTCTGGGTTGTAGGCGCTTGGTCGTCGAGATGGATGCGAAATACATCCAGGGAATGTTGAACAACCCCGGGATGGGACCCAACGCAACTATCAACCGCTGGATTGAGCAAATACTGATGTTCAAGTTCAAGTTGAAACACACCAAAGGTGTTAACTTCCCACCGGACGGGCTATCAAGACGCACATTCCAGCCAGGAGATGAAGAATGGCCGAGGAAGGACGATGAGGACGTAGAACTCAACGGGCCACCTAGTAGACATGAGGAATGGGACTATTTTGCAGAACAGCCACTGGAGTTAGGGGAATTCCAACACGAGATCGACACCCGTGGAGGCTACTTACAAGATATCCGAAGGGCCGCCACCAATATACAAGATTTCAACCACGAGTTGAAATTGGCACGTTCGGACCGGCAACTCCTGACAGGATATGTCAAACAGAGCCACGAAGCCGAAAACCTGGTCTTACCAGCGTACGTCCAAGTCGCCGACGTTGAGACCGGTCTGCTACCAGATCAGAAGCTGCGGGATGAAGAAGAAGCCAGGGAGCCTTACGACGAAGAACATAGGAGTGCTGGGGCTCGTCAGCAAGATGAGAATTTAGAACTGGTGGTAGAGTGGTTGAAGGACCCACTAACGCGTCCAGAAAGAATCGAGGAGGGACAAGGATACCGACGATTCATCAGATATGCGTCTAGATTCTTCATCTCAAATACGGCTAAATTGTGCAGGAGAGAAAAGGACGCACCTAGCCGGTTAGTGGTGCAAAAAGAGCATCGGATGTACATGATGCGTGCCGCACACGATGCAGTGGGACATCGAGGAGGGTTCGCAACTACTGCGCTGCTTGAACAGCGGTTCTGGTGGCCGGACTTGGAAGGCGATGTTAGGTGGTATATAAAGTGCTGCCGGCTGTGTCAGAAAAGGCAGCTAGCCATATTAAAAACCCCGCCGGTTATCTCGGCGACGCCAAGCATCTTCAAGAAAATTCATACCGACGTAATGCACATGCCGGAAAAATCGAACCAATGCGGGTATATAGTTGATGCCAGATGTGCCTTGAGCAGGTTTCCGGAGGCGCGGGGATTGCGCAAACAGACCGCGAAGAATATCGCTTTATTTCTGTTGGAAGACGTTATATGCAGATGGGGATGCCCGACGTGGATAGTTACCGATAACGGGGCCCCGTTTCTGGCAGCAATAGAGTGGTTGAAAAGCAAGTATGGGATCACGGGAATTCGAGTGTCCCCATATCACTCCCAATCCAATGGAGTAATTGAAAGAGGCCACTGGGACCTACGTCAGTCACTATACAAGGCCACAGGGGGGAACTTACATCAGTGGTTCTACTTCTTGCATCAAGTCCTGTGGGCGGACAGGGTTACCATTCGGAGAGGAATGGGCTGCTCACCCTACTTTGCAGTGTGCGGAGCGCACCCGGTTTTACCGTTAGATGTGGCAGAAGCGACGTGGATGGCGGATTACCCAGATCAACTTGTTTCGACAGACGAGTTGGTTGGCTTGAGAGCCCGGGCATTGGCCAAACACGCAGTCCACGTTGAAGAAATGCGAGCGAAAATGGCAGCTATCAAGATCAAGACTGCTGAAGACTACGCTGAAAAATATAAGCACGTTATAAAGGAGTATAAATTCGAACCAGGGGACGTCGTATTGGTAAGAAATACCGTCGACGAAGGATCCCTCAGCGGGAGGAATCGGGACCGCTGGTGGGGACCATTAGTGGTGGTTAGAAGGACCAAGGGAGGCGCTTACATCGTATGTGAATTCAATGGGGCAGTCTGGCAAAAGAAGATCGGAAAGTTCAGAGTAATTCCGTACCAGCAAAGGCAGAAGCTTACCATTGGGAAGCACATAGAAGAGTTAATCGATGTTTCGAAGGAAACACTGGATGAATTAGAGGAAGAACCAGAAACCTACGAAGGCAAGGACT
Source organism: Mycena crocata (assembly GCA_029281795.1). Taxonomy (NCBI): domain Eukaryota; kingdom Fungi; phylum Basidiomycota; class Agaricomycetes; order Agaricales; family Mycenaceae; genus Mycena; species Mycena crocata. Next base: position 450,112 of record JARJCP010000022.1, on the reverse strand, counting down.
TGCAGTTCGAGGGTGTCTCGCTGCGCTCCGATCAAGTCGACCCGGAAGAACGAGGGCTTGAAGGGCTGTTAGAGCGAGATGATGAATAGTTCTCGGGTACATCGAATAAAATATATTGGTTGAGCAAAAAGAACTCAACAGTCCGGGCACTTACGGAACGATGTTGGGGCTTGTTGCTCAAGGAATTGCCCGGGCCGGGGACCCGAACTCCCCAACGTTGGGGAACTCACGAGTTTTGGGAGCTCGGCCTGATAACGATGTAACGAGATATCACAAACACAGGATGTGTGTTTGGGGTCAAAATGAAACCAAAAGAGGCGCCGGCGCCTTAATAAATATTCGGGTATATGGTGGGGTACAAGAAGGATGTAAAGAGGAGATGCGGGATCTAGTCGACAGACTCGCGCAGAGGGCAGAGGGCCACCAGGTGGTCGGCACCAGTACAATAGTAGCAACGTTTAACTTTCCTGCATTTAAAGTTAAAAAGGGATCAGAAGGTAGAATAAGGAAGCAGACAGACTTGGGGAATGGGCGACGCGGGAACCGGTTTGGATTTACGGAAGGCCTGGAGTTGACCGAGAAGTTCTTTCTGGGCTGCAACGAGGCGACGGGTTTCCGCTTGGATAGAAGCCAGTCGGCCACGAAGTTGGTCTTCGGAGAGGGCAGTGGCAGGCCGAACGGGCGCGGAGCCAGACGAAGAGTGTTGCAATGGACCACTTGGCCGTGCATGGGGGTTACCCGCTGCAGTAAAAAGGGTTATTATAAATAGGGTGGTTGAAAACAGAAGCCATGTACCGGCTGGCGATGAATGGTTCGACCCCTGTTCCACCCGCCGCCTTTTACGGGAAGCCGCCGGTTGGTTAGCGCGAAATCCGGCACGAGGTCCGGTAGGGATAGGTTTGGTGATAACGGTGAGACGGGCTGGAAAAGGGGAGTGAGACTTAAAAAGGGATGAGAAAGATAAAATGGTTGCGAACGGGGATGTGTGTCACCGCCCCCAGCGATAACCTGCCCAAGCGAGTACCAAGTTCACTAAGAGGTGACAAGAGCGCGGCTAAAGCACGCACTATGAGTGATGTGAAGACGAGACGATAGGGAAGCGGAGGGAACTTACCCTGAGAACTTCCGCTGGCTGGTGCAATTCGGACAGGGACGGGAGTGGCAATCTGAAATACAATTAGTCACAAAGTTGAACATGGAAGAAAGATGAACATACTCTGGGAGAGAGAGCAAATTCCTCGGCGCCAGACTCGTCGCTACTGGATGGGATAGAGACGGCATCCTCGTCGTGAGAGATAGGTGACTAGGAGAATATCAGCCCGGCAAGGAATCAAGAAAAGATAACGACGAACCTTGTTATCAAGGTTTGCGGCGTGTTCAAGTGCGACAGTACGGGCAACACGGGCAGCCATCCCCTCAGCAACACGAGCACGGTCGGCGTTAGCGCGCTGACGCTCCCGGAGGACTTGGCGTTTACGGATGATTTCGCCAGCGAAATCTTGAATAGACACGAATGCGTCGCTGAATGGGGTCCCCAAACGAGCGGTGTTGACGTGCATCATGGACCGAAGCGTAAAAACGCATTCACCAAGGTCGGGGACCAAGGCGAACGAAGCAAGTTGGGCACGGAATTGAAGCTAAGAAAGAAAGAGTTAGCAGCAAGAACTCGGGCATAAAAGAAAGAACACCAACCAAAATAGTGGCAGACTCAATAAGGAACGCGTCCTGATCAACAGGATCTTCGTACTTTGTGGCGCGGAGGGACTTGAATAGCTTAAGGACAGTGGCCTCGTCGGCCTTGGAGAGAGAACCTGGGATGGGAAGCATGGTGAAAGTGAGATACTGAACCAGCAGTGGAAAGATGGGTGAAAAGGATGAAGAAAGTCGATGAATTGGCCCACCTTTTATAGCCAGGACAACTGGGACAGTTGAAAGCTATGAAAAGGGGAGGGGACAATAAAATTTGCGCTGAGAACGCGCCGGACACGTAGCTACAATGAAGAATTAGATGTTTCAACCACAAATCAACCAAAACTTACGACGTGGAAGAACAAACTTGAAACAAGGAGAGGTTGAAACAGGACCTGAAACATCGAGGTCAAACTCGGGCCACGTAGCAGGAGAATGGGCACGCACCAAGGAAAGGCAGTGAACAATGGAGCAGAGAAACACGATGTACGCAGCAGGACACGAGGCTTTGATGTCTGTTTTGATGGGCATCAAAAATCTGCGCTGGAACGAAAAAGCTGCTCGCACTCGGAGAAAATGGGACAAGTCAGGCTAAAGGCAGCAGAAGGACGTTCACAAAACGATGTATTCAAGAAATCATACATTCGGCACAAGTAAATAATGACAAGAAAGCGGGTTAAATAAATAATGCAAGAAAGATGGGCAAAAAGTAGCTAAGACATCATGGACTGGAAAATGTACTGCACACGCTCGCTGACGATCTGGAGGATGGATGGGTGTATACGAGTCTCAGCGCCGAGGGTGAGGAAACGGAGGAGGAGCGCAGGGTCGGACGACGCGGCGGCAAGCGCATAAAAACCACGGGAGGCGATGTCGCGGGTGGCCCGGGAGTTCACCTAAGAAAGATGGGTCAGAAGCGAAGGAACAGCAAAGAAAAAGGCACGCACCATGAAGCGAGTCAAGGCACCTTGAGCGGCAGAGTAAAACCAAGCTTGAACGCGCTCAAACTCGCGCTCTAGAAGAAGGCCGGCGTTAGAAGTGAAAAACAAGCTAAGAAAAGGGAAGAGGAACTCACCGAAGAGCGAGGGCGAAAGTTGGTTATTCCGCACAGCCTTGACGAGCGCATCGCGCTCTTCCATGAGGTGGGAGTCGCGGCGGTTGCGGAGGGTGTCCACGAGGCGGAAGGGGTCCGCCCAGTCACAATCTGGAACGCCGAGGAGGACACACGACGGGCAGGGAAGACCGGACTCGACGAAAGAGCAGGCGATTGCCATCTCGGCGCAGTTGGAACATTTAGGGTAAGGCTGGGGACGGAAAGGTTAAGAGAATCAGAAGAGAGAGAGGGCGGAGAAAACGCACCGCAGGATTGTACTCGATCAACTGCATAACACGAGAATCGTCGACCGCCAGGGGAGTGTCCGAGACGCGAGGAAGTTGGCGGTGCCCATGGGCGTCATAAGTAACGACGAGGGGATCGTCGACGGGCGGGATAATCGGGAGCACGAAGCCCTCTGGGGTAGTAGACCGAGCGGAGCGACACGAGGAAGTAGGCAGCGAGGGAGCTGGGCGCGGGTGTTCGAAAAAGGAGCGTCCGGAACCGGCGGACTCTGCAGACGAAGAAGACATAACAGCGAAGGGGAAATATGTACAAGGGGGCGAAGGTAGTGGGGAAAAATGGGGGTCGAGGCGTGGATGAAGACCAAGTGGCGGCGGCGGTGGCGTTTTATACCCAAGAAAACAAAGGAGGCTGCAGGAAAACAATGTCCTGTCAGGAAATAATGAGGAAAAATTAAATTAAAAGCCCCTACCTAAGGATGGGAGGGCCCGAAAGAATGAAGACAGCAAGCGACAACAGGGAAGCCATGGCGGGGACTACAAACAGCGTGTCAGCCGTGTTTTAGGGCGACAGCGAGAAGACATACCGACGTAAAACATTGGTAGCTTCAGGAACAATGCAGACGGCGACTAGAGCTCGAGAAAAGCATAGGGGAGTTGGTGGTAGAGAGCAGGAGCGAAAGGGTGGGAGCGGGACCCACAAACCAACCTAGAATGTTCGAATCTCGGCAGCAGGCTGCGGAGATTGATTTGTTTCGGCAAAACGACGGAGATTTCGGAAAATGATTGGAACAGTGATCCTTCTGATGAGTGGTTCAATAATCTGAAAAGAGTCGCACTGGGATGGACTGAGGACAGTCCAGGTCTATGAAAAGGGGAGATGAAGGGCGAGGAGAATTTGCGCACCTGAAAAGGCGCCAGTTTAGCTTAGAACACACCATATTAGGTGGGGAGGCGGCTTTACGCGTGGGCGGGATACCTACATAATAGGAATGGAGGTAGAAAGGTTACAATGAGCTAAAGGGGTGTCAAAATAATAATAAACGACGCACCAGTGGGCCATTGAGGTGTACAGGCGAAACGCTAGGGACGACGGTGGCGTATGCGGAAATCACCTGTCAAGAATAAGGCAGTGCGAAGCGGTCACGTGACCTGTCAAAACTGCGCGTTTAGGATCAAACGCGTCCAGACTTACAAGAACTCGCGTCTCGACCGCGTCTAGACGCGTCAAAGGACAGCATTTGAAGCCATGAGGCTTAGGGAAGCTATCACAGCCCCAAAAGTCAGTACAGAGGCTGTGGTTGAGCACAGGGAAATAGGGGCTAGACCAGGAAAAGTAGAGATAAGGAGGGCCTGGGCCGCTCGAGGAGCTGAAGCGCAGCACAAGGAGGAGTCTTGGGACCGATATTTACAGTAGTAGGTAGTTATTTAGTAGGGACAAACAGTAGGGGTATAAAAGGGCCCCAGAATCTGTAGTAATAATAATATACCCCGCCCAGGCTTTACCACCTGTGAATTTCACATCTATACCTCTCTCACTCGCTCTTTCGAACTCAACAAACCAGTTTTACAAGAACATTTGAACAGTGCATCAATATACGGAAGGGATTTTACGGGATTTGAACGAACAGACGGAACAGACTTAGGATTTTGACGGATTGGGACTTTTGGATTGAACAAGGAATTCGGAGTTTTGCTTTACAGGTTTTGGCTATTGCTATTGGATTTACAACCACACAAATACCCCTTTTAATTCCATCTTCGCATCGTGGTTTCCTGCCACGCGAACCCCGAACACACACTACAAAGATTTGAAGTTGGTTTTTGTTAGTTGAATCTTTGGATAAAGATTCCACTCACCTGCCGATTTCCTACCTTTCAACAAAAGTGGGGTTTTTCAAGAATAATCAAACCGCACCGTAACAAAGCGACGAGGCGCTGACAATGTCCCGCATCCACCACAGTGCCTAACGTGGAGTCGTGGCACGCGAGCCTTGCGAGTGTCGAGCAGGTCCACGTTAGGGTTGAAGTGTTTGGCGAGTAGAGCACGATGTCGAACGCAAAAGGCGAGCCCATGATCGCCTGTGCCTCGGCCTCGTCCTGAGCCCTCTTATGAAGGTCCCTCAGAATCTTCGTCTTCGTCAGATCTGACACATACCCCCATCTAATGACTCGCGTCTGTCAGTCGATTAAATGCGCACGCAGCGCAAGGAACGCGCAGATCCGATTCCCTACCCGAGATAGCTTGCATAGATGTCCATCGTTTCTCGAGAGAGTGGGATCCCGCGTTGGCGTTTTATGGAGTTCACTATCTTTCGGTGATACATGAGCTTCATCAAGGGTTTCGCGCCAGCATGGATTGGATTGCAGAGGAGAAACGGGTTGCTATCGGACCAGTAACTGTGGATGGTACCACCGGTGGGGGAGCGAGCGAGTGGTGGCATGGGAGGAGACGGAAAGAGCGGGCACACTTGGCACGAAGGAAGCAAACTAACGCGATCGAACTGCTGTGGCACAGCTTACAGCGTTGGCATGGGAATCCGGTCATGAGACGGGAACAGAATTGAAAAAAAAAAGTATTGGTAGAAGACACCATGGCCTCCCATGGCCTATCTTTCCCATGTCAGTGGACAGCCTTGGAGAGGCTCCGGAAGTTGCCTCAAGCGCCTGTCTTCCCCATATGTTTCTACTGTACCGAGATGCCAGGATCCTGAGGCTGGTCGCAACTCGGACACGTTCGTCTTTATTTCATTCCACGCACCCTGTTGATGACCTGGATGATGTTCAGGCAGCGAGTGATTCCGCCGCCACACAGCTCGGAGCGAGTAGGTCATCCTGAGCGGGTCAGCGCAAATATTAGTTGACGCATAAATCAGACACTCCATTGAACGCTGCATGTCTGGCGGCTGCAGCGAAGGGTCCGGCCGCCTTCGTGAATAGTTTCATCAAGAGGTATTTGAGTTCTTCCTCTGATTGTTTCCAGCCCTTCCCATGCGCTTCCTGCGCCGCACAATTTGGTGTTACCGATCCCACGAACAATGCGTCGGCACCTGCGACTGGCGCTAACGGCAACGGCGGCACTACCAACGGCGGGAATACTAACGGCGCGACGACTGACGGCGGCAACACTAATGCTAACGGAGATAACATGAACGGTGCGACTGCAAGTGGTGCCAAAGGAACTAGTAATGGCCCTGCTAAAGCTCTCCGCTCGTGCTGGCACTTGCGATATCAAGGGTATCATGTTCAACAGCCTCATTCTGTATTTCAGTGTCTAATTTTATACACAGCCTGTGTCGCCGCTCTTGAACCCGCCTTCCCTGCATGCGCGCCGGCCGTCACTCAGCTCGGAGCCAGTATGCATCCCTTTGTCCTCATAGAATCATGCTAACGCTTAACAGACACTTCTGTCAATGGTGCATGTCTCGCCGCTGCCGCCAAAAGGCATCGCCCCCTTCGTGAGTGCTCGCCTGTCTCGTTGGAAAATCAAACACTGATGCAATGGTGTTCGACAGCCTTCCCCTTGTGATGCATGCGCTGCCCAGTTTGAGGTGACGGACCCGGCATCCAACGCTGGCACGAACACCGATGGGAACGGGAATATCAATGTCGATGCCAACGCCAACACGCTGACCACAGGTCCCGCCGGCGCTGGCATCGTATCAACTGACGGAGTTCCAGAAGTAATAAACGAGCATGTCGCAAAAATCCCTTTTGACCTAGAAGCCAAGATAGCCCCATTCTGACCCTTATAAGCAAGCAGGCACGCTTATAGAGGCTTATAAGGGGTTATAAGTACCTATCTGCACTTATGATCCAAAAGGACCTCCCTCTGGCTGCATTCCAAATCCAATATTACTCACATACCTCGTATAAGGCTCAGAAAGCCCTTATTCTGGCTCATAAGTCAAAAGCGATTTTTGCGACACAGAGACTCGTCTTATAACTGGACGAAATGGTAAATAGTAATGTAAATGTAGGAAGATAATTCGAAGGATTGCATCTTCGTATCGGCAGCTAGAACTAAATGGATTCAACAATCGTCTCGTTTTATGCCGGCAATTCAACCTCTCAAGATCTCAATGCGAGGTTCCACATGGTTCAGACTTTATCTCTTGAACACCCTGAAATGATTAGTACCATGCAGCCGAGTTTCTAAATAGCCCACTTTTGGAATGCGCAACTTGAGTTGAATTATCGGTTTCCGGCCCGATAAAGCAGAAAGCAGTCCGGCCCGATAAAGCAGTGCAGCCAAGGTTGGTGTTGTTGCGCTGCGGACTCATCACTCGTGTTCCTGACCACGACATCGATAGGTCAGCGAAGATCCAATGGCGCCAGATCCCATTCTTCCTCTTGAACTAGAGAGGCGTATTTTTGAAATCTGCGCCCACCTGCGCCCGGTATCCATTCCGAAACTCTGCCTTGTCGCATGGCGCGTGAAAGAATGGTACGCGTCGCACTCCTTTCACATCCATTGCCATTAAAGCCACCAATTTCAGGGTGGAACCACTCCTGTATCGCACCATCTTTATCTCAGATGATAAACCAATAGAGGGCCGTCCCTCATTCACTCCGACAACGATTCTAAGCACCATAGAAACCAAGACACCAGCTTTCTTTGGCAAGCATGTTCGGAATCTGCTCGTTTTCGGAGGATGGGATCTACCAGCGAAACGAGTTCTTCCTGTATGCACCGGTGTGGATAATTTGTGGATACGCTGCGACCTGGATCGCCTCGTCTCGGTCCTGGAGTCCCTCTCACTCAGACAACTGTACGCTGATATACGACCGCTTCTCTCAAATCTCTCCCCTACTCACCAGTTCTTTTCGCAAATAACCCATCTCGAGCTCATCGACGAGGTAGATAACCCTTCTCCAACCAACATGGGTATCTGGTCTGGGCTGCCCTTTCTTCCGCAGTTGGCGCACCTCTCGTTCAATGACGAAGATTTAATCGCTATATCCACCCCGCTACTGCAATCGTGCAAATCTCTCGCTGTCCTTGTTTGTCTTGCCGCAGACGAGTATGCAGTGGCATTAGATCAACGCGTACTGGAGGCTAGACTGCCAGAGGAACCGCGCTTCGTCGTCATGGACTGTCAAAACTACCACAGGGATTGGCAAATGGGAACACACTGCGGGACGGATTATTGGGTGCGCGCCGAGGATTTCGTAACGAAAAGGCGCTCGGGCGAGATAGATAGTGCGTGGGCAATGCGATTTACTGTCTTTTCCCTGGCTCAATTTTTTCTTCTTAGCGCTGCAATATCGGATCGACGATGACGCCAGCACACTGATATAATAAGTGTCGAATCGGTGATTGTTCATGTGAGATCGCATCCAAGGCGTTCAAATACCTTTCTTCTCTGACGCAACTGCCACAGAGTCAGTCTATCGTATCCCCCAACGCATGCACAACCTGAAAATGCCAGATTTGCTGAATGCATGTCTGCTTCACTTGCTCATCGCCAAGCATCTACCAAGTGCTCAAGAATTCAAGATCCCTTCAACATTTTTGCTCGCTACTTGTCACCGAAATTCGTGAACACCTCCCGGCTGTTTTTACGGCGTGCCTTCCAGGAAACCTAGTTAGTCGCTATGCGTTCACCGGTGTTGCACAGTGCGGCAACGAGGTCTCACCCTTTTATCTTGTCTATAACGCCCACCCTTCTCCCGGGTGTTTCCGATGAAGCCGAATTTCCTTAAGGGCGCACGGGAGGGCATCCTGTATCTCATTCGAAGTGCGTGGTGCGTCAACGAGGCGGGTTACAGTCTCCTGCGCAAGGTTCTGAATTTTGAGCCAATATCGGTCAAATTCGGCCCATAGAACGGCTCTGTATCCCTCCCTCAATCAGTCAAGCTTTACTTTCGGTCAGTCGCTCAATGGAACCAAACAAAAGGAATTTTGCAGAACTTCTTATGCCACGGCTCCCTGCTCTGGCTCACAGGCTCACTCATGGCACTGTTACGAATGTTGTTGGATCGGCCGTTCGGCATTGCTCGGCCGGGCGAATGCGGTGCAAGGAGATTGGCCTTGTTGTTTTGTAGCATCCCATCCTTTTTTCTCCCGACTTGCTCCCAACCACGACGGAGCAAAATTTGCGGAGACTACAAGAGCCTCAAGTTCTGGTTGCCACTGCTCCATTTCTGGAACCTCTCCGGTTTCCGTTCCCGCGTCTCATTCTTTCATCCTCGGACGCCGTTTAACCGTTTTACCGCTCTTCCGTTTCCCAAATTCCCACTCCATACTCGGTTGACTCGTCCTACCCGATGTCTGGACTCTGAACCTGTTACATGATGATCCGCGCCAGAATCGGGTCTCTCCTCCGTCTCTGATACCAGCCAGCGGCATGCCTCAGCGGCAGGCCTCAGCGGCAGGAACACGAAGAGACACACATCTCAAAGCTTCTATAAATTTCGGTTGTGCATTTCCCGGTCCATCGGGAAATGAGTAACATGGGCTATTTATGCCCACATACATTGCGTTTTCTTTCTATCCTCCCTAAACAATGACTATTACAGAAAGTCCCGCCGCCCCACTTGTTGCGGTCGTGGGTGCCACCGGAAACCAAGGCGGCAGCGTTATCAAAGCGCTGGCAGATTCGGACAAGCCGTACCGCATACGGGGCTTTACGCGTGATGCTACCAAGCCGGCTGCACAACAGCTTGCCAAGATCGGCGTGGAGATCTTCGTTGTCTCCCTTGTTGTGGAGAATAGCGAGGAGGTTTATAAAGCATTCAAAGGAGCGGACGTTGCATTTGTGAGTGTTGAACTCTTCCCCGACCGTTTGTTGTTCTGATTGAGTACGATCTACTTGAGCTGGTGACCAACTTTTGGGAGCACGGTAGCGTGGACAAGGTTCGTTGAATTATAGGAGTCCCTTCGCCCTCAAACCAGCGGTTTGTATTTTTCACAGGAAATCGCTGAGGGGAAGCTTCTCATCGACGCTGCGAAATCCGGCGGCGTCTCTCGCATCGTATGGTCCGGTCTACCCTCAGTCACGACCCTGAGCGAAGGAAGATTCGTGCACGTCTACCATTTCGATGGTAAGGCAGTCGTGACGGAATACGGTCGTAAATCCGGCGTCCCATTCGTCGATGTGCACGCCGGGGCCTACGGCTCCAACTTCCTCACCAGCCCTTTGATGTTGGTGAAGCAGCCAGATGGCTCGTTCGTGATCCCCTTGCCTGTCAAGCCGACCACGGTGATACCATTCATCGATACCGCACACGACTACGGCCTGTTTGTGCGGCAGGTGCTGGAGGCTCCGGTGTTCCCGGATGGATCCTCGTTCCTCGCTCATGGAGAAAATATTTCCTTTGAGCAAATGGCGCTGGAGTTGTCTCAAGGTGCGTCAGGCTGGCACTGCGCTGCACTGCATCTACCAGTCGCTGACCGACCTTCTCCGCTGCAGTCACTGGGAAACGCGTCACGTTTAAGCAGATTTCTATTGAAGAGTTTGCGGACACCGTTCGAGGGTTGGGCCGACCTGCGCATATCGTCCTCGACCAGATCGACACGTTCCAATTTTACGACCAGTGTGGATGTTCGTTATTTTCTAAATGCGTAGCAGCTATATGTATACCTGACACTGACTCTCTGCCGTCTTACAGGGAAGGCGCCGCTGTCCACGAGTCCAGGACCTCTTGCAAGACGCCCGCGTACATGGACTGATTTTGTCAGGGCTACGGACTGGAGCAAAGTCCTGGCGTAATCGGACAACTGTTTATTTGCACATCACATAGTAATTCAACCGATGTCTATAAGTAACCTCTGCGCAGATTGCAACCCCGACCGTTCTGTTGAAGCCTTCACCTTTTGCCCAAGAACTCAAATGGGATCTGAAAATAAAAAGTGAGACAAAGATGTTGGTTCCAATGCAAACAATTTTCCAATGAATACTCTGGTTATCACTCTTCGGCCCGGACTGCGAAGGCGGTGCAAATGAATTGGCGTTGTTGCACTGCAGCATCCGAATCTTCCTTCTTCCTCCCATCTTGTTCCCATCCCGGATCCGTAGCATCCCAGCTACTACAGCAGCCGGCTCTGACGATACACGCAATGGAGTACGGCCTTCCTCCAGAACTGGAAAGACACGTATTCGAAGCCACCGCCCGCTCGCGCCCCGTAATAATTCCCAAGCTCATGCTCGTCGCGTGGCGCGTGAAGGAGTGGTAAGCTAAGGTGTTTCCCCCCAAATTCAGCAGATGAACTCTCCTCTCCTCGATATCAGGGTGGAACCATTTCTATATCATACCATTGCAATCACCAGCATTAGAGGCATGGAATGCTATCCATGTTTCAGCACTGAAGTGATATTGCACAAACCGGCACCCTTTCTTCGCAAACATGTTCGCAATCTATTCGTTAACGATGAATTTGACGAAGAAACACTGAAAGCACTCCTACCCATATGCACCGGTATCGAGAATTTGTGGACGTGCTGCGACTGGGAGAAGCTGATTGCCCTCGACAGGGAGCAGCTGATTTCCCTCGTTGCAGGTATATCCCTCAAACATCTGTACGCCGACGTCGGCCAAATTCTGCGGTACATTCCGCCCACACACCCTTTTTTTTCACAAATTACACACCTCGAGGTCATTGGTCTGCCAGCCCAGCCTCAGTCGCCAACCGACATGGGAGTCTCGGCTGGGCTATCTCTGATCCCCCGGCTTACCCACCTTTCATTTAACGACCTGGAGTTCGTTCCAATCTGTCTGCCATTGCTGCGGTCCTGCAATTCCCTCTCCGTGTTGATTGCTCTTGACCTGGCGGAACACCCACAGACAACTGAGCGCATAGATGCTGTTGGACTCTCCGAGGATCTGCGGTTCGTTGTAATGAATTGTTGGTACTTCCGTAAAGATTGGCAAATGGGCAGGCACGCGGGGGTGGCTTATTGGACCCGGGCAGAGGATTTTATCGCTCAACGTCGTTCAGGGACGATAGATGGTGCGTCGACCCGTCCTTTCCTCCATATGCCGTCTTCTGTAGGTTGAAAACTCTCTCCAGCGCGGCAGTTTCGGATTGTTGGAGACGCTAGTGAAATGATCACATAGAATTGTACGGCCAATCCATTTGCAATATTGAAGCGTTACCAACTGGAGACGTACCTCGACCTCGCCACAGGTGAAATATACTCAGCACTTGTGCTTCATTCGAATGGCTGACGTGAGCCTGAGATCGGAAAGCCAGTTTGTATGCGTACAGCCCCTAAAGCTAAAGGTGCAGGCCTGAATGTCTCATATCCTTCACTCCTAGTCATCGCTATCTTCACATTCCGCGCCGATGCATCACTGCCTGAACATCGTCGAGATTTTGGAACTCGTATTCGCCAACCTTATTCCGACGTTCAGTTCTTCTGACCGCCAGTATTCGAGCAGCCAGCTGGCTTGCCTAGCGAGAACATGTAAGATATTCCATGGCCTGCTCTATGGACCTACCAGGCGGGATTGGGTCCCCTCTTACGCAGTATCCCTCCCCTTCTGCGCGACGAGGCGGGGCTGTGGTGTGACAAGATAGCGGTGAACATGTGTGCATCTTGCTGATCTTCACCGGTGCTAACAATCCCCTAGAACTTGATGCGACTCGTACCCGAGGGCCGAAGCGGAGTGGGAGCCAATGATGATTCGTGCTCGTCAAATCAAGCACCTTTCTACGGATGAGAAATCCGACAAATCCCTCCGCATACTCGCGATTCTCAGCAGGCGTTTCGTCGAAGGGAGTCTGCTTCCGAATTTCGTACTCTTCACTGGGACCATGGCACGGACGACCTCCCGTATCTACGACTCTTCCTCGGGCCGAGGCTAACTACACTATCGTTCCGAGTCCACGACACGCACAATTTGTTCATTCTCTCGCATGTGGTGGGCAACTCCCCCGGGTTAAAACACCTATTCATCCGTGCGGGCCATTCCATCATAGATCCGGCACTCGGAGCCCCAGAGATGAGCGCAATGACCCTCTACGTGGCCGAGCTGCCCTGTATCGAGTCGATAGCCGTCCGATTTCTGGATAGACATGCCCTACAACATATTGGCCAACTACCAAATCTTAGATCTCTATGGCTGCCAGACTGCCACTCCGGATTTCGGCAATAATTCACGGCCACCACAGTTTCCCTCGTTTGAATTCGTGCTATGTGGAGAGAGCCACATTGGAACAAGCGACCGAATTCTTGCAGAGCTGTCATGAAACCCCGCTGCAATCCTTCGAAACCACATTCACAGGAGATGTGCCAACTTCCGCCGTACGAGACTTCTACGCGGTACTGACAGCGGGTTGTCAATCCACTTCACTCACACATCTGACGCTTGACTGCTACTATCACACCTGGAAGGACGCCGCGACGAACCTCCTCGATGGAGAGACGCTCGGTATTTTGTTCTACTTCGTCAACCTCACGTCCGTCGTCATCACCTCCTACCACGGCTTCCTTCTCGACGACGAAACGATGTTCGACCTGCCATGCGCGTGGCCGCGTCTTCAGCGCCTTGTGCTCAAGTCATGTACCCAGTTCGCGGATCCAGGACCGACGCTGGACGCCCTCGAGTTCCTTGCGCGCTACTGTACGCGGCTCATGCACCTCGAAATGACGTTCGACGCGTGCGGCGACATGCGGTGGTCCAGGAAGGATGCGGTCAACAACAGCTTGACATACCTGGATGTCATGCTGTCCCCCATATCCGCTGCCAGCCCCGTCGCAGCGTTCCTCGGCGCGACATTTCCGAACCTGCGGAATATCCTCACCCAGCACAGGCTTTATTTTGGCTACTACGACAGCCTGAAGGCTATTTCCTGTTGGGAGACGGTTGAGTCGCTGCTTCCTGATGCCCGCGATTTGCCCTCGTTTGCGTATCGCTGACTGTTCTGACTGTGTCTGTAGAATGGGCTTTCCAACGTTTGAATTGAGACTTCCGACTTCGTTCCGCGTCGGGAGGCGAATGACTTCTTAGAAGCCTTTCGGTGTAGAGCCCCTCAGATTTACAGTACCATTTCCACCGGCAACTGAACGTAGGTAACGTTGTAATCGAGTGTTTTATTGAAAGCTGTAGCACCTCATGTCACACGAGTCGATATCTGAAGTCGCTGCCTGCCATTATCAGATCTCGACGCGTTATGTGGTCGTGTTGACGCGCCACGTTACATGTGACGGTGACGCCTCGTGCTTGCCTCCTGCCACCACATAGCCAGAATGTCCTCCACGAATAGCTCTCAGAGGCCCATTCAAATCCACGCAGTCCACCCCGACAACGAGGCGAACTTCAAATCCGTCGCGGCATCCGCCAAAAACATCCGCGCCACTCGAGTCGCCATCCACAACGCTTGCACCAATTGCCTCAAAACTAATGTCAATGAGCCAGAGCTGCAGTTACGTCGTTGCGGGAAGGTAGGCTCATTTTTCTATCTGGCTTCTGTTCCTTACAGATAGCCAGTGTAAAGGGGTGTCTTATTGCTCCCAAGAGGTACGTGCGTCGGCTTACTGTCGAACTCACAGTATTTGAATACGTTCATAGTGCCAAAAAGCCCATTGGTGTGGAATTAAAACCATTCAGTTGTTGCAATAAACTAATCACTGTTCTAAGGCCGAAGCACAAACTATCGTGCAGCGCAGTCGACGGCTCTGGCATCTCCAAACTTGTGCAGAACTTCTACTCAAACCCCGTGCTCAACACCCACCTTCAAGCGTGCTTCATTCTCCACTTCGACCTCCTGAACCGCCCTCAGCTGGATACCCCTTTCATGGCGCGCGTCGATATCGGCATCGAGCCTGCCGATATGCCCGACTTTTTCAACATCTTCATGGACGAGCCTGTCAGCGACAAGATGCGCGGCATGCTACAGGTGAATGCGTTTACGCCGATGCCACGTGAGAAAATGGCGGACCTCACGCCGATGAGGAAGGAGATTTGGCGCACGGCGAGGCAGAGCGCAAATAAGCGCGATCCTGTTGGACTGGTGGAGTTCGGGAACGGCGAGAGTCTGCAGACGTTTACGTTCCCGGTTTACATCCAGTCCGCGGCGATGGATCTCGCGCGGGCCTCTTCGCCCTGGGACATGAAATCTTCGATCACGGGCCAGGTCACAGAAGCACCGTTTACTATCGAAAACTGCATGCAGTGAGTCGTTTTTTGTTTTTCCTTGCAGATCGTATATTCGAATTTCCCCGTCAGGTTCATGAACACGCACATCCGCGCGGACAAGAAGAACCAGCTGCTCCTGCGCACAGACATGCGGCCCTCCGACATCCAGATCATCCGCGACACGGCTGCGGGTTCGAATACGCACCCAGCACGCATTTTGAAGGCCAAAATGGCGCGGGAGCAGATTTTCACACCGTTCGCCGTCGGACAGGGATTCGCTGGGATGATGCCGCTGGTGTGAAATCAATCACCCCGACCGATATTAGTTGGAGGTACGGTATGATTTTCGTCCACGCCCTTAACGAATTGTCTGATGTGGCGTTCCTCTTCGCTGTTAGAGGAAGCAGTACTAGATGCACTACTTCCTGTATATGGATCTTGTTTGAACTCTGTACTATTACCTACGCCGCCTTCCTCGCCCCCAGGCTAAGGCGACGCTCGGCAAAACTCCATCTCTCCCGCGGAGTCCAGTTAAATCGCACCTGATATATCGATCAGCAGCCGAGAAGAAAATCAGCGTCGCGCAAGCGAGAAACTTCAACCACGAGACTCAAAGCAACTGGCTATATTTTTATGATGGTCCGCTTGAATAGTTCAGACAACTGTCGGTTCGAGTCTAACCAACAACAATTTCGAGGCCGCCTCGCATCCGTCCAACATGATATCAAGCCCACTACATTCGGGAGCCCAGTACCCATAGTTAAAGGGGTGAATCACTCAAACACAAGTATATTTCTCAATATCGTGGTTCCGTAGTGGTAAGCCGACTTCTCCCTGCGGGAATTGCGCTCATGTGTATCTGGTGTTACGGGGAGGATAGCCCTGGTCTACCATCAGCCACGCTGATATGAAATCAAGCAAATTACATCTGGGAACCCAAAACGGCTCATTAGTACCCATAGTGGAAGGCCCGACCGAGGCGAATCACTAAAATATCAGGGTGTTCAATGTGTTCGCACTCTGTTCGCAGCCTCTGTTGATCGTAAGCCGAGTTCCTTCTGAAGGCTAGCTCTTCCCATTCTCCACTAGTCCAATGAAGAAAACACGCGATGTAATCGCATCACAATTCACAATACGAGCAACAGTCAGTGAGTCGTCTGCAGCTTGCCATGTCGTCCGCTGAAACCACGACCGAGTTTCTTCTTCGGGTGGACTGGACGAGAAGTATGGTGCAGCAAATTCAAAACGTCGATTGTTGAGATCCTCAGGATCCTCCAAGCTGCCGCCTTCGTCGTTCGGTTCGGTTCCAGTCGGTTTCAATCCGATTGTAGTGGTCTCGCTCCTCAAACACCGCCGCAGAATCATTAATTTCGGTAAGGTCTCAGCCGGGGTCGCAGTTGATCGTGCAGTGTTGGCCCGCGGATGCAAGCTTTCTTTGAAACCTATATAAAGAGTGCCTGCGCCGTGTCGATAATACGGTGCGACGATGCTCCTTCGTGGTCTTGTGCTTAGCCTCTTGCTTTTCTTCCTCCCTCTGGGTTTCGGTCACATACCGAAGTACCAGCGGCGAGAAAGACGCCATTCGCGTCCGCACGTACTGCACCCAACCGTACACCCCGACGTCGATAGGACCGACCCTAAGCACATCCGGGCGAATGAAGGCCTGACCCTACACTATCATGACCCGCACGGTGAGTATTTTCATCGCATGTCTTGTGATAGATCTCTGGGTCATCCCGTGAATATTTGCCAGCGGCCTTCCCCGAGATTCGGTCCTTCGCCTCTGTCCATGTGTCGGGATTCCGCCATCCTGCTGTATTGCTTGAGCATTCGATCTACGTGGCCTCGACACAGTGCGAAACCGACCCGAGCACCATCACTGTCGCATTCAAACATCGCCCTGCGTGGGAAATGGCCCTGAAGGATTGGCAGCAACATCCGAAGTTCATGCTGGTAGCCTTCGAGGATTCATGCGGTCTCGGCAGAGAGTCTGGGGAGCGCAGTGTGCATCTGGTCCACAACATCACCGCAATCTCCAACACGCTGGAGATCATCGGCCATATGTCCGAACTCTCCCTCACGGACGCCATCCATCCGGACCGCGAGGTGGCCATCGACGTTGACACATACGATGTACACAACACGAGTGCCCCTTTCGCTCCCTCCCATCTCACTCGGCGCGACAATGGTGATACCACCGCTGGTGGAGATGGTAGTCATTTATATTACCATGTCCAACCTGTTTCATCCGTATTAAATGTCACTCAGATTCCGATTCAAGCCTGGGAAAATCCTCTTCTGGGTCATCAACTTCCAAATGGCCCTCACCTGATTCCACTGTACGCCCCCATATTCACCCCAGTATCCATTTCTATTCATAATTATACTTCCCTCAGTCCTCAACGGCCACCGATCAGCCAACCGCCAGGCCCGACTCCATCGTAGGTCCCAGATTTGCTCCAGTTCCCATCGCCGTTCATCGTATTTCCGGCAGGCCCCCGTCAACAACGGCGAGATGGCAAACGGTAGCGATATTGATGCCAGACCTGAATCGGGAAACGGTGATGGCAATGCACAACCCTCGTCCCCCCATTCAATCGTAAGCTCTGGATTTGACCTCCTTCCCAACTTGAACGGCATTCATCGTTCATGAGAATCTGTAGCCCGACACCAACGGAACATCTCCTCCACCCGACTTCACCAATGAGACAAACGAAGACTCTGTTTCAAACTTTGATTTATATGGTTTTAATCATGCCGGGAACTTGTGGAATGTACCCCCTGCCACAGAGGAGAATGAGGACGCCGCGGTGATGGAATTGATTCAACAGCAACATGCCAAGGACGACATTGACGGCTACTGGACGATGGATGAACTTCTTGGGGCAGACGCTCAGCATACCTTGTTACCTGAGGCGATTGACAGCGGTTCCGATAACAGCCTGAGCACTCGGATCGGAGGTGACTGCGGGAGTGCATTTGACCCGGTATCGCTGCTGATTGACTGTGTCGCGCTGCCTGTGAGTGATATTTGATATATGTGACCGCCTACAATTCTTCAACCACCCCAGTTGGCTAAGCTCATCTTACCCGAACCCATCTACAGCATACTCAAAGGGCTTTTCAGCTTGTTCGGTGAGCAATTAATCCCACGCATCTCTTGAATCAGAATGTCGACTTATGTACCCACCAAGATGTGAATAAGTTGTATAACTTCTTCAAGGACATAGTGGAGCTCGTTGTAGCGGTGTTATCTGATAAAGGCTACACACCTTCTGGCGAGGTGACCTTTGACACTAATACCTCAGTACTTCCTTTGGAAAACACATCCGAGTTCGGATGGGCGTATAAAATTGCTTCGCTTCACCCTACCGAAGTTTCTGCCGGCGGAAAAAGCAGTGTGCTTGGCAGTTTGAGTATGTCTGGTGTATTTTTTAAGATCTCACTCACCCGACTATCAGGCGTTTTCTGCGTTGGATGCCGCATCAGTAAGTGAGCTATCACATACTGTCGAGAGTCCTGAAAACTTCGTAGATGGGGTGGGAGGTTTCACTTCCCTTTCACGTGCTGGGGCTAAAGTCCTACCTAATGAAGTTTCTGAAGTACCGCTCGAAGTTCAAATTCACGGTGAGCAACTTCAAATTCACGAGCGCAGAAGTGGAGCTCGTCGATGGTCAACTCGATTTCGCTGCCGGTGTAGGGGTTATATTTTCTCGTGAGCATCCCCCTTATCACATACAACAAAATCATTCCCATGGTTCAGTGACGTACAAGGACAAAATTGCCGAGCGTAATATCTTCGAGATCGGGTTGAGGTAAGTCGTCCATATCATTTAGCGGTATCGTAACGAATCATGGGTAGTCCCTTGCAAATTCCAGGTAACTCATTCCGAACCTGTGAATATCGCGATTATGGGGTGACGGGGATTAGGAATCATTGTCCTTGGCCCCATGCTGACAATGGACACTGGGGTAGGATACGAGGTTAGCGGTTTTCAATCTGAGCCCAGTTATTTTGTGTTCATCATTTTTGCCTGTTAGGTGGGCGGTGAAGGTACCTTTGACGTCTTTCCGGAGGTCATGGCTTTTACATACCGTCCGCCGCAGGAAAATTCCTCGCGAGAACCAATTTCGGGTGGTCCAACATGACCGCTAAACTGGACATGGTCGGCGACACCTCCTATCTGGGTGAGTGGGTGCCCATAGTGCCTCGACCCCTTGTCAGCGCAGAGCTTAAAGGGAAGGCTACGCTGGATCCATACATCAGCGCGGGGTTATTATTCGGTCAGTATCTATTCCGATCCTGAGAAATTGACTCATACATATGCTTTATAGGAGTTAGCATTTTAAAGGGAAAGTTCAAAGCAAGGACAGGGGTGGAGGTCAGAGCCTCTCTTCCCGTTACTGCTTCTGTGGCTGTCTCCGGTAGCTCCGACAATGACGTTACGTTAAATGGTGACTGTCGAGGAATCACCATCGAATTGGCTGCGAAGCTTGAAATGTGGGCAACAATTGCGATACATGTTTCGAACTAACAGGACGTCTTTGTAGATACCTCACCGTCGACATCACAAAGTACAATAGACATTATGGTATTCAGGACATCACTGTTCCCGTTTTTTCACACTGCATACCGTTGAGTGACATCGATTATGGCCCGGCTGATATTTCACTCATCTGTATTTAGAATCCCGACCGCGATGCAGATGGACAAACTTGCACCTGATGTACTTCCCCCAATCTACATCCCTGCGAATAACCACACGAAATATGTTTCTATCACTGCTGAAATTGGTCGACGTGGAATAATGCAGATCATTTGGCTCCCATGGCCCATTGACACGATCGCCATTGTGCCGCCGGTAGGAGCCAATGTCAGCGCACAAGCTATCCTCTCTCGACTTTTCCTGTCTTCGACTACGGTTCCAGACACTAATGGAACCGTCGGAGCGTATGACGGACGCTTGCTACACTTCAATGGCAATGACATGGCCGCATTCGGTGTTGCACGTCTGCAGCTGTCCCGTCCAGATAGTATTTCCAAGTCGTCTGTCCTGGTGTGAGCCGAACATTGTGCTGCAGCCCTGATAATCAACTCATGGCGACTCCAGGGCTTTCAGGTCCGAACGCGGGAAAAATGGGAAACCTGCGTTTGTCGGGGGCGTTACAACTGCAAGCACGACAAAGCTCAGTACTTACTACTATCCTATTGTCTGCCTTTACTCGCCGGGACATTATTCTGGACAAAAATTCCAGCCCGCTACACTTTTCCTCGCCACCGATCCTAAAGCCGCACCGAAAGCCATCACGGACCAAAATGTAGTCGACAAGTTAAATTATCCTTACCAGTACCCCGATATCAATTGTCCGTGCCGTGCTTTCCCTTATTTTACGGCTCATCGTTTTATTTAGTGCTGGGCGGACCCCGCGTGGAGTACTGCCAATTTGCTCCGTTTACTATAACGCAAACGTAAGAGTCGCTGATGGAGTCGATCAATTCTCCTCCTTCAATATTTGGCCGCCCTACATGTTGACTAGTATACTTACAGTAGAGGCCATCTCGCAAAGATGATCGTTGTGCATGTGATATGATTCCAGAGATCTGCCCGTCATGGTTCAAGTCTCAAGACTGAGTGAAAGTGAAAAAAGTCCACTGGCCGCAGCATCTTTCAGAGACTCATTAGGGTCTGGATGAACCCACCAGTGAAGATTTATTCCACTTGGAGTCAGTTACATCTTGATTCTCGAAATATACCTGAAGCTTGGCTGAAGCACCACGAGAAAGAAGAAATAATCTTTGTAGCCCTCCGTACCGTCGGCATTGCCCGCTATCCGTCTACCACCATCGTACATGGTTCGATAAATCACGAGATTAACCTCCGTCGGTTCCTTTATTTCGCATTACATGTTATGTTACACAATGTACAAAATGTCCCGTTTCTACAATGTGGCTGAAAAAGTTCCATGGCAGACAGCGTTATGGAGTTGTAAAAATCAGACTCGAGATGGTAGATCTGTTAGCGATTCATCAGCCCGGGAGGAAGAAACAGTAAATGATGCGCACACTACAGGGTTCTCCGAATTCGTCGGTACAATCCCGCCAACATAAACTCACCCACATCACAAGGGTCGTTTGTACGCAAAATGGTGCATCCGGTTGGCGGACTGCCAATCGGAATTCCCTGTGATCTTGACCTTTGCCAGTATAAAGACTCGGAAGGAAGGTCTGAAGTCTTTTACGGAGTCTCCTCAAGGTGTCGGATTGGACGTACGAGACGGAATGTAGATTAAGCAATTGGTGTAAGACTCGAGGTTTTAAGTTGGGAGCAATATCGCGTAAAATCTGGACCTGCATTCTCATAGATGGATCCTCGATGCCGTGAGTCTGCTCATCAGCGATATTCTGAAATTGTGGCGATAAAGAACTGCAAGCTACAAACGAGTAATAGCTTTCATGCAAAAAACATTGACCCATACCCAGATGGCGCAAGAGGCGGTCCCTCATCTGTATCACAGTCAAGGAGCTCACGTCCAGGATCCCATGAGACTGAGCGAACACTGTTAATGTTCCTTTCAGTAAATTGTACAAATTAGTGAAGAGCAGACGTGCACTCTTAGAATCCGCATGCTGTGAGATGACAGACTTTCGACGATCTGAGAGGCGGGACATTGAATGGGAATGAGTTTCATTGGACCAACCAAAATATTCACTAACGATGGCTACATGATTGTCGGGAAACCGGTCAAAGTAGAGAGGAGAACACTCAATGCTGTGAAGGACGAGGACTGTTGTGTATGGTACTGTGAACATAAAGAACTACATTTACACCGGTGCTGCTGTGATGAGGGATCAACAACACTCACACAAGACCCGGCTAATAAATGGGATATGAGCACATGTCGAGCACCTCTTAGAGTCAGGTTGAGAGGTCGGTCAATGTGATGAGTGTCTAACATTTCTATTATTTTGCTGATTTCAGCAGTAAATACATTCCTAGACGCTACGGAGGACAAGAAGAACACACTAATGTCTTCATGAGGCACAGGTTCAGATTGAATATCTGTTATTTGGGTTTGAGCTTGAGATGGTCCAGCAGATGAAGAATATACAGCGGGGGTATTCGGCATCAAAGCGGACGCAGGGACGTGCAAAGGAAGAGCAAAGGAAGAGCAGAAAAAGCGGAGAAGGGATTGAGGGGAGAAGCACGGTGATCATGTACGAACGGATCAACATGGGATGCAGGGTTTAATGTTTTTCAATTTTTTGTATGGGTTCTAATAGACGGTGATGCAGACGACATCTCTAGGAAGACGTCAGAGAAGGAAGCGAGAAACAGACGTGGACTCACCAAGAAGAGGAATTGGGGAGGAGACAGACTGAGAGTCAGGCTGCAGGGCATGGGGGTGCACTAATAAGGGTTGCATGACATAGTGTGCGCGACAGGATGAAGGCAACGAAGGGAAGGGGAGCCCCCGACACGTGAACAGGTGCAGACGGAGCAGGGGGAGCTAAACAACTGTGAGAAGAGCACGAAGAAAAACATGTATTGCTGGTAAACGTACCAGACAACGGACGAGAGGGTTGGGTATAAAAAGACCACACATCAAAGGAATGATCGAGACGATGTCCGAGGTCAAGGAGAGTGTCCCGTACATACATCGCCCAATCTATTCCGAGGGCGACGTCGGCGCGCACAAAGTGATCCACTCAGCAGACGACAGGCACTGAGAACGAGCCATAGGGGTGGACTTGGACAGCAGTAGTGAGAAGCAAGTTGGCGAGATCAGGGTGGGCAAGAGTACAATAAAAAGCAGTAAAGAGCACAGTTTGCAGCAAGGAATCCCAAGCAAGCACAGGAGCGCGGACACCATCAACAAAGAGAGCCATGGGGAAGGGAAGGGAGTATAGACGAGAGTAGTGGGAGTGGGACTCGTCGAATTAGCCGAGTCCCACTCAGAAAAGCAAGCAGCCGTTTTCCGATTAATCTCAACTGATCGGCATCATGCGGCATCTGAACCTCTTTTAATTGTATTTCAATCGTTTTTGCCGGAATAAAGTGTATTTGGGAACCTTTTACGCGGGGGTCTCCTGACGCTCGCCGCTGGGCCCGCTGCACGATGCACGCTCGCCGCGAGGCCCGCTGCGCGGAGCTTTTTATTTTTATTTTTATTTTATTGTTTTTATCGCTTTATCTCGCCTTTTTGGGTATATCTTATGCGGGGGACACCCCCGCGGACCCCCGTTGGCACTCGCCGCTTGGGCCTACTGCGTGGTGCCCAACCTTGCCCAACAGGGTTTTTGGCTTACATAGTTGATCCAGTGATGGCATGTGATGGCCGAGTCTCACTCCCGATAAGCGAGTCCCACGCAGAGCGCTCGCTCAGCGCGAGTCCCACTCATCACCTCTCATTACCGTAGCAACGGGATTTACCCGAGTACCACTCCCACTACTCTTGTCATTCCTCGAAGGGAAGCCAGCAAAGCAGGCACCAAGAACCGGTAGCGAAGACAAGTGGGGATGAAGAAAAAAAGCATGACCTATGACGCAAAGTGGCCATATATAGTTAGATTGGGTTTCCCTTTTAAGACACAAGTTTCAAGTTTCGATCACTTTTGAACCCGACCCGAAAACAGCGAAAACCCACTATAGGATAGCGGGCATTGGTATGAACCTATTCTCCGAGTCCTTGATGACGAAAAACAGGGCCGATGCAAGCCGGCGAAACGAGTTAGAAAGAGCTGACTTGATTTAGATCCGGCGTGGCCCTGTACCGTACGTCGCCCACGGAGGCACCGGAAACAAAACTTCCGACATTACAGCTGTTTCCGAAAAGATTGAGACGACAATTTTTTTTCGCGTTCACAATTTTTGATCAATGTTTTGATGGAATGCTAAGGATTACCGGTTTTGGTCTTGCCAAGCCCAAACCAATCCCACTTAAATATTGTACCGAATATCTGGACCTGCAAATTTTGTCCTAAGGCTTGCAGTTTGCCTTCTATGTGCGTACAGAATGCCTGGAACAAAAACCACACCGATTTATGCCTTGCACAAAAACAATGTAACCAAGTGGGATGACGGCCTGGACTGGCCGATCCCAAAACGGTGGGTGATCCGAGCCAAAAGCAGTAATCCTTAACATTCCGGCAAAAAATATGCAATGAGAAAAAAAACTGTTGTCTCAATCTTTTCGGAAACAGCTGTAACTCCGTAAAACTTCCGTCAAGGACCCGATGTCATACGTAGTAAACTGGCAGTTCTAGTTGTGGGACCGCGTCAGTATAAATACTCCCTTCCTTCCTTCCACGAAGTCCGCTGATCCGACCGCTCGATGGGGCAGAAACACAGTCATTGACTGAAGCCGCCAAGAAGCCGTGCTACGAAACTCACCGCTTAAATTTTCTAATTTGCGGCCATAATTAGCCGCCACACCCTCTCGCCCAGCAAGCAACAGGATAATGGCGTTCAACAATACTCCCTGGTTAGACCGCCGTGGCGCCTCCCGCACCGTCCCCATGAAGGTCCTAGTGTTGGGTTTCTGCCGCACAGGAACTGCATGTAAGTATTCAGATCGCATGGCAATGTCATTCCCACCTCATACATGGCAGCGATGCGGAAGGCTCTAGAGACACTGGGATACAACGACACCCACCACATGCAGGCGGTACTCGTGAATCCCCTCGAGGTGGATATGTGGACCGAGGCCGTGAAGGCAAAATTTTCTGGGGTCGGGAAGCCGTATGGGCGCGAGGAGTGGGATGAGCTGCTGGGCCACTGTCAGGTGAGTCGTCATCCTTCCCGCAGGCCGTTCATTTGACTAAAAGGCCCAGGCGGTGACTGACCTCCCGGCGATCATGTTCTCGGAAGAGCTCATCGCTGCGTACCCGGACGCAAAGGTCATTCTCACCAACCGCGACCCGGAGAAGTGGTGGAAGTCGTACAGCGAGGCTCTGCAACCGATTTGGCGTTCCCGGAAGGTCGCTTTCGCCGCCTGGCTCGATCCGGAGCACCTCGGTAAAGTATTCGCGTTCTCGCGCTTGACCGTATCGACGTTCCTGGGCTCCGCGACAAACGCAGATAAGGAGGATGCGAAGAGGCGGATGGTCGCGCATTACGAGAAAGTGCGGAAGTTGGTGCCCAAGGAGCGGCTGTTGGAATACGAAGTTGGCGGGGGATGGAATCCCCTGTGCGCATTTCTGGGGAACGAGGTTCCCGACACCGAGTTTCCTCGGGTGAACGACACGAAGGCGATCAGGCAGGCAATAAATATGTGGGCAGGCGGTATTATTCGGGGGGCAACACTCAGATTTGTTGTTCCTACGGTTGCGTTGGTTTCTGCGTGCATTGCCGTTTACGTTCAAAAGTTCCGCGTCTAACTGTGGCAGTAGCGAGTAGTGTCAGTTTAGCCAATATTCGCCGCATGGATATTTACGATTGGTCTTTGCACCGCGTAGGGAAATTCTGAAGAAAAATTGCAAGTCAACTTGTTCTCAATGTGAATACACATCTAGATTGAAACACAAGAAGCTCACCGCTGGTCTGGCCTTGAATTCCAGGCCTAGATTTGCAAAGCGAGAAACCGAGTCCCGTAACTCGCACCCCTCCTAATCAGCGACGCGAAAGTGGACAGGTAATCTTCGAAGGGGAGATTGCGCGATTAAACGGTTACCGGCAAATACCAGCACCCCTGTCTCTCGGAGACATTGGTCTTGGTTATCTCAGGTCCCGCAATGTGGGACAGACGTCAATGCCCTCGAGCGTTTCGGCGTCGATGTATGGCGGTTCGGGTGGTCCCGATAGTCGATGAGGTTCAGGTCCGTGATGTGTAGGGTTGCGAGGCAGGGGAGGGCGGGCGCGAAGAGCAGCGTAAAATGGATCTGCGGCAACTGAGCCGAGATTGACGGTTACAATTTTCCAACTTGGAGGAATTTGCTAGTAGGAGGGAGGAGAGGAATCGGATACCGCCGGATAAGAAGGCGAGGCCGGTCTGAGGAAGCTGCAACTGGCGTAATTCGGGCATGAACAGATGGTCCATGAAGTCAATCAGGGCATCGGGCCGTGCCGAATGGCGGGTCAATGACGCAGGGAGATCAACCTTCCCGTTGTAAACACCTCTCCAGGCATACACTTTGCTTCGAGGACATTTGGCGATAATGGAAAGGGTTCCACCGATGTCGTCCACCCATGAGCTATTTTGTCCATCGCTGAGAGCCAAGTGAGTGATCTGGAGGTCATAGAGTCCGGGATGTTTCCACGTACTCAGAATTCACGCTTTCGAGACAATTAACTGCAATCGGGGTGGAGCGCGATAATACTCAACCATCGTGTACCCTAGGTCACCAATATGTCCATGAGTTCGCATTCGTTTGTGAGCTCGCCATCGCAGTGTGCACTCACCGATAGTGAAAGCGCACACTGTGCAGAATCGTGCCAACCATCCACGACATAAGAGGTTCGGTTCTGGTTGTCTGGAATCTAGTTGAAATGAACGTGCAGTGAAGGCCGTGAAGTCCGTAAATCAGGTGTCGACAACGCAATAGCACGCCATTCGCTCCAGATATGGCATGAAAGCAGTGTACGGCATTTGACGAGTAGGAAGGTAAGCAAGGGATATCTCCTAGATGGGATCGTGTGGAATTCTGCGAGCGGGTGAGAGCAATGCTTGGTGGGAGTCGATACGTTCCTTTACTTCGTCTCGCTTTGAGGTGAGATCATGGATGAGCGCTTCAAGCAAGCCGGGCAAGCTCCTGTACGCGTAATAAGAGATGGGTACGGATGAGATGGCTGTCAGAGTCATCCGAAATATAGTTCGTGTTGTAATGCTGGACGACTGGTGACTTCATTCAGTGGGGTCTCCGCAGCCAGGACGGCGACAAGATGGTGGCAGGAGGAAAAATGAAATGCTGAGTCAGCACCATCATTGATGCGATGCTTGATCTGATCAACGACCACCTGGTTGCCAACTGGGCAAATCGCGATAAAACCGCGACTAAATATGATCTGCAGTTACAGGCGACTCGGGCGTAGATACTATCTAAATTTGTGCACACGCGGGTGCAGGGATTGATGCTTCCAGATAAAATGTTTAGTTTCTTCGCAGATCCCGCCAATCGGCGATGAGCTTTGAACTGCTTTGGACGAGCTGAAAATTTCACAGACTTTTCAGTGCAGTGTTAGTTTTGGAAACTGCAACCTTATCACAGGCGGGACAAGTCGCATTTGGTGGAACCGCGAGCATATCGGAGAAAGACTCGTTGTTGCCAACAATATTTTATCGGAACGAGAGATGCGCGTATGCGATTTGCAGTTGGGATTAAAACTAGCTGAACGCTTCATCCGAGTCCCGCTTAAGATTTGCTTGTCAACGAAAGTTGTAAAGCCTCTAGTGGTGGATTATGGACATTCTCGGCGAACTTGGGGAAACAAATCTGCGGCCAGGAATTTAGAATAATACCTAGAGGTGGTCGGAGAGTCGTCGTAGAATTTAAATCATTCCCGCAATTTCGGTGCCTCGAGGAAGTCCTGAATACGTTGCTGTTGTCTCTCGGTGCCGGTGAGAACGATCTTGATGGATTTGTGGGCGTTTATTTGCGTTTATCATACATTTCTTCCAGATCCGTGGACTCTTCAGTGATCACCATATGTGTACATCCGCGGAGGGAATCGACGAATTGCGTGCCTGTCTTGATCCGTGTGGCAGGGTCAGGCTGTGCAGCACGTCGACATTGCCGACTCTCACGCCACGGACTGACAACTCTCACTCTCACTATCTCATCGGGTTAGTGATGATGTCAAACGACACTGGTATGCGTCTTACTAGTACATTTCAGGCCTCCGCAGTTCTCTCTCTCCCGGCGTCTGTTGTTTATCATGGCCCCGCATGTAACTACAAGGCGGATCAGGGAAACACAGCGACGTGGGTGTGGAAGAGGATTGATTCCATTCTACAATGCTTCCAGATGACTCCCAGTGGCAGCTACCCATTTATACTGAGTGATCAACAGCCTTGTTGACAGACGCGCGCCTGTTTGTAATGAGGTTCAAACTAGCCCGACCGTCCTGAGATTTCAACCAGAGTTCATGATCTTCTGCTGCACAAGGAGTCCCAGTTTCTCCCGCGCATCTATGATATCTGGCTTCAACGGCATGCTTAAATATGGGAACAAATCCATCTATCAGTCCCCTATCAAATGGATTCAGCGGTGTTTTCGATACTGTGCGACAGTCGTCATCTTTGCCGAGCGGATTGATCACCCCGGCTCCCCATTAGCAATGTTTCCTCCACAGCTCAAAGTTCACTGCCGTTATGTCCTGTCAGGAAGCAGTCCAAACCCCGAGTACGCCCGCCGTCCCTTTGGGGATGTCCATGTAGCCATAATTGCAACCCGGCATTATGCGTTGAGCTGTGAAGAGTCATTCTCATTTCCGGTGGGCGCTTTTCTTGAGAGACGTATATAAGAGCCCATTGACCTCGCTTGTCTTTCGATTCCCTCGTTGGAGCCAATGTCTACGAAATCCAAGAGCGTCAGTTTCAGCCTCAGTGTCGACGAGTATACTGCAATCAACTCTCCCGAGTCCTGGACGTCGCCACTAAAGAACCAGCCTCCAACCCCAGGTCCAGCTCAGGACGCACCCTTTCGGGCAGCATCTGGCCTGCAGATGCATCCCGCGCTGTCCCCAGCACACGCGCTAAAGCTCGACTTCTCTTTTCCTTCCGATGCATTCCGGCGCAATCCACAGTTGACGGGGCTACTCGATGTACCTGCGTGCCACCCTCCACGGGATGTGATCGTTGTCCGCATCAAGAAGGGTGTGTTCAAGGAGCGAGTCGAGGTTAAACACACCCCGAGCGGACGGGCAGTGACCGTCGGTGACGTGCTCACAGCCGTGCAGAATCGGTTGCGACAGCGCGATCCTGATGCCCCGATTGAAACGAGACCTTACATGCGCCGCAGAATCGAAACCGTGAACGGTTATCGCGCTGGACCCCGCGACCGGCGCGCCGAGGCGCAGACCGTGGCAGCCGAGGCGGCCAGTGCAGCGCGTCTGGTTGATCGCCTGCTCGGGCACACCCTTTTCAAGGGGCTGCAGCCGCGGTCAGGGGAACCTGACAGTTACTGGGAGATCAACCTCGACAAACCGCGCCGTTACGAGTAGCGCCTTCGCTTCTGAACTCTGTCTCTTTATTGATAACTGTGCCGAATCCACCTCTACTCACTGTATCCATTTTCATACTGTAGCCTGCCTGTATTCCACCTTCTGTAGCCCGGACACTGTTCCTGTTGTATCCCCTTGTACCACTTATCACGTTCTTCAGCGTTCTATTCCTAATTCGTATCCGGAGCTGTGAATTCAATTACGTTTTGAGAACTGGCGAGCAATGGCCGGTTAAGAAAGCAGCGGTAGTGCAACTGTGTCAGTGCTGTATTTTAGCTCTGCCAATGCTGTTACAGTATTTGGTGATTAACTGATTCTGCCTTAAAGCTAAGTAATTAGCTGTAGCATCATTTACAGCACCCAAATGCAGGAGTCATCGGTGTTTCCCTCAGCCGTTTGGGCGTCTGCTGACCGCAGTTAGACGCGGAGGCACTACTGGGCGTCTCATTCATCCGCCGATGATGAACTCATCTTTTAGAATTTTAGAAGCTTACACATTTTAGGAAAAGTCCACTAAAAGTATTTGCACGATGTCACAAGTGATTTTTTTTTTGGAACTACCGTACTGAGCAAATAGTCAGACTACTAGATGGACTACAAAGGTCCGTCCCTAATATGCATGTAGTTTTGGACGCTCTGCGCATTTGCTGTCTGAAGGATCAACGAAATCTCACCGGTAAAGACGCGCATTTCGTCCATGCGCGCTGTAAATTCAATTCACCTCGCCATCAGGTTAAATCAGCTGACCGCGTTTTGATTGACAGATAGCAGCGCCACCACTTCTGAGTCACGACCACCACGACCGCCATGAACTCTCCTGAACTCTCCCTTTGCCCTCAAGCTCGGGACCAATTATTGCCCTCAAGATGAGGAAATCAAAGACATAAAATCTTACCTCGCTGCGCAACCGAACCATGTCAACTCGCGCAATCGTGTACTGTATTAATTCAATCAAATCGACATGGGGTGTGACGCGTGACAACCTGGGACCATTTCGACAATTCGACAGCCCCGGAATTTTTGCGTGACCACCGGAAAATTTTCGAAAATTCCAAAGCAAAATTTCATTTTTTGGTGTTTTCCAGAGATTTTGGCCTGCGTGACACGGATTTTTGGTTCGATAAAGCCCTGGGTGACGCGTGACCTCGGTCGAAATTCGATATCGACAGAGGGGTGTGTGACGCGTGACTGTCGATCTCAATGAAAAAATACAGTATGTGGGAAATCGTAAGAGGCGGTCCTATGCGGATTTGGTGGGCAAATACACTGAGCCTATTTTTAAAGGGAAATGGGCAAGAACTCGCGACAGGGCAACGGTTATACTGTGAGAAGCGATAATAATTGATCAAAATTCGAAGTATTCTGCACTATGCATGTTCCAAAAGCCCAATGTTACAATCTTTAGGAGGCAGTCCGATGCTCCCATTTGATTCGCATACGACCAGCATATTTTCGAGGAAAACGGGTCGGAACTCAGGCCAGGGCGAGCGTTGTATTCCGCGGGGATCAAAATTCGCCCAAAACGGGAAAAAAAAACGAGTCGCGCCCTAAGTTCTGCAAAGAGCTGTAAGGAACACTCTGGTTTTCTTTGTTTCCCGCCGCCATGACTGTTCGATGTTTTGTTCAGTGATGCTTGCATAACAAACGGTATCCTTTGTCCACCGTGTAAACACTCGTCGAGACAGAGTGATTTGGACATGGGAGCTGGTTTTTAGAGCGACACAGCTCAAAGAAGAGATCGGCATGGAAGGTAACGATTTCCATGAAACATGAAAGGCTGAAAGCATTCCGGCCCGAGATAGTACACAGATGAAGGACGCTCGCATGTGTATTTAATTCAACCCAGGAAATACATTTGCCGCCATCGACCTACAAACAAGGGAACTAATACACCTTCCGGTGCTTCCGCATTTCGGCCAGCTCCTCCGCCGTCAATTGTGATATCTTGTGCCACGTACGCATCCTTTCCCGGAATTCATCATCGACCCCTGCGTCTAGCTTCTTCTGCACGAGTTTTTTAAGCTGTTCCTGATCATCCCGAAGTCGCAGGAGGAACGTCGCAAATTGGAAGGCCTGTAAGGGAATGGAAATGTCGAATTTCCTGA
Organism: Mycena crocata; assembly: GCA_029281795.1. NCBI lineage: Eukaryota > Fungi > Basidiomycota > Agaricomycetes > Agaricales > Mycenaceae > Mycena > Mycena crocata. Next base: position 418,740 of record JARJCP010000022.1, on the reverse strand, counting down.
CATTCCTTTCAAGGAGATATGTTTGCTGTGAAGACGTTAGCACGGGATGGCCGATGGAAGGAAAACGGCGGCGCGTATACCTTCTGTTTGGACGACTTCCAAGCCATGAGGATGGCACCGATCTTTCCCGATGTCACAATGCAGTAAAAGGGGCGGTCATCAATACCCAGAGCAGTGTAAAAGGCCACCAACGACACCAAATACATTCGTCCCTGGTTGAGAGCTTTCCCCTCGGTGTCTGAACGCTTCTTGTACTCTACGACGACATGCGGGAGAATGAGATGGCCTTCAAAGGGATAGTGCACTGGAGAAGCGGTGGGTGTCGAAGGTAACTTGGGACCCTTGCCCTTGAGGTTCGGCGTCGAATAGGACTCTGGAACTTGGGCCGACTCCGTGGTGCATACAATGAATGGATTCTGTAGATAGATCTTGAAGTCGTCAGCCTGGGTTCCAGTTCCCGGCGATTTCGTTGGCGGAATCGCGTCGAGAGTGAATCTAGCGTCCGAAATCAGGTTCCATTTGTCCTTGATGGCGAGGAACAATAGAGCGTCGCATATGCCAGTTCGAGGTTCCTTCTTTGCGCGGCCTTCGAGGTACTGCATAAAATGTTCCTTGGACTCTGCACTCTTTCCTGCCTCCTGAAGGAAGGGACCGAGGATCCTCTTGAACTTCTCCGCCTGCCGCACTGCCACTTGGGCTTGCTCCCGAACCTCATCCGCCATGCGTTTAAGTTGGGCCGACGTCGCAGTCAATAAGCAGTAGTCGAGTTCCCGGTCGATCCGGTTCTTCTGGACCTCAATGATATCCGTATGGGCTCTAAGATGAACGAGCTCATTCCTCGCATATCTGATGGTTTGTTCCAGCCTTGGGGGAGATCAGCTGGAAACAACATTACTTAAACGGCAAATACTCACAGAACATACGGAGAAGCGGATTCATTGTTCTTACAGTAGAAGCGGTATAAAAGGGCATCCCAATCGTGCCGACATTCCGGTTCGTTGACAACAAGACCGCTACGCTGCATATGCATCGTGTATGCACCGAGGGAAGCAGATAACAGTGGAGGCATGCGCTCCTGGAGGAACTGCTCATGTTCCGGGGTCAAAGCGGTGAACTGAAGTGACACAGCGTGTTCGACCAAGGAACGCTTGGCATCCAACAAAGGAGCATCGACGTAGCAAGATTTCTGGAACAGATTAGTAACGGATACTGGAGTGATCGTCACGCACACCTCATCTAGTGAAGAGAACCACCGAAAACCGCACATATCATTATACTGGACGATCTTATCGTTGCAGTCCTTCATTGCGTCTTTATTGTTTCCATCCAAAATGGTTGTAATCACACAGCCCAGTTGAACAACACGATCGTGTGTCCAATACAGGACATCCGCTGCGCGGACTTTGTCCAATCCCTTGATGGATATATCAGCGTAGCTGAGGGGTAATGAGTCTCGCTCTTAACAATGGATAGTTGAAACAACTGTCTTACTCGGAGCTGGATTTGTGTTCTCTTTGAGAGGTTGCCGAGCTTTTTCCTTCTGATTTACCCGTCCACTCCGGTTGCGTCTTCGTTCTAGGAAAAGTTGCGGCATTAAGCAGCCGGCACTGATGAGGACAGAAGACTCGTACCCTGATTTCTCTGACGGCATAACGTCGTTGGGTGGGTGAACAAATGCCTCGGGGGGTGGACTGGAGGTGGGAGTGGGAGGAAGAGACAGAGGACATTGGCCACAACAACTGAGACAATCGTCAGTCTTTATATATGTACAAGGGAACGCCCACAAAATCACGTTTCGACGTCGCGTATCCAGCGAACCACGCGGTCTCGCCCGGAGGCGAACTTCCCTGCTGCGATTTCAGGGTTGTCTCGGTGCCAATCGAGTCTATTGTTCTCGCAGGAGTTAATTGTGTGCCCAGAAATGATGGCGAAGTGTGGCGCGAGATTCAGAATGAGTTGTGAAAAACGGAGGACAGACGTCGGATTGGTGAAATTGAATACTCCAAGCGGACTGGCTGGCTGCGTTTTGGTGCCATCGACAGGGCAGACCATATGAACAGTACGCTGAAGAGGGTTGAAAGACAATCCACGACATCGAAAGAACGAATGATACGAACCGTTGCGTGATCAACCCAGGATAACACAAGTTTCCCGACAACACCGTTGTCAGAGAAGACGAAGCCAATTACAGGGCCGTGCAGCCCCCACACATACCGCTGGCACGCCACACTAGACATGAGGTCGAGAACGTTATGGCCGTCAGTGATACAGAGGAAGGGAAGGGCAGCAATCCAGTGGCGCCCGTGGGGGGGGGGGGGGGGGGGATGTATTATACTCGCGTGGTCCACAACATGAACGACGAGTTTACCGAAGACAAACAAGTAGCTACGTAAGGGTGGTTATCCGTCCGTTAGACTACAAGATGCCAACGGAACACACAGAAATTCCAGGGGGGCGATAGCACAAGACGCTGTCGCTACTGTGAACTGGCCGGCTCTCGTCGTCGAGGCTGGACTCCAGTTAAAACCTCGTGGGACCTGACCTCACAGCACATAGTGCTGGAGTACAAGAGGAGTTCCCTCCTCCCAGGTAAAATATCCCCGGAATCCACCAGTCACAGCATGATGTCGTACGTCTTCCCTTTGCAGACTGCATGCATAAAATTTCCCTGGGCTCAACTCCAAAGAGATATCACTGCCAAGGAGAAGGGTGGTGTGTTCAACTTCGGGGGAAGGTCCACAACCACCCACTGTGGACTAGTTGTTTCAAACCGCCACAGTTGGATCGCTCACAAGGAGCATAGGAACAGAGTCGAATATTTTGAGGACGTCGTATGCCAATTTTGCCAATAATGGAGTGATTTTTCTATATGGAAGAAGGCCACGAAACAATCGAAGAGCATCCGGAAATTGTTCCACAACACCAGGGATTTCAATTTTACCCTTATTGAGAAAGTTTTGCCGCAGTTCTATGAGCTCTCCATGGTCGCACTTGAACATAGCATGTGCTGGGTCTTCAACATACACATAGCAGAACCTGCAGAGGCGCCATTGACGCGGGACAATCTTCTTGCCTCGTTCCTTCCAACGGCGACGTTCCACGGCGAGACAATGGCTGGAGAGCACCATTTTGGTCAATGCCTTCCGGTGTTCTGGTTGCTTGACCCGCAAGTAGTGTCGAAAATCCAAGGACTTCTTCACAAACTTTTTGGTATCTTTATCCATTTCAAGCCGGCCAACCAAGATGTCGCAAACCCGAGCTGATGATTTGATCTCGTCATCTATCCACGCCTCCATCGATTTGACTACATCCTTCATGGCTTGTTCAACTGTCTTGACGTCCATTTCCGGTGAGATGTTGAGCTCGACCGGAATATACAGACGGGAAAGCACGATGCGCAGGTCGTTTATCCACGAGATTTGACTGGAACGAGCCAAGGCAAGTGACTCCTGTAATGCGTTCCATGCTGGTCGCTCATGCTTCAGTTCCAGAAGGTAGCAGAGATTTTTGAGTGCGAGATGGACTCTGCGGTATTTGATTGGCCATATTCCAGTCTCAGAGAAGAGTACCGCCCGGAGACTTCGCGACCCGACCCCAAGCATTCGGCGCAGGAAGCGCAATTGAACTCGCTCCAATAGCTTCAGACTCTTGAGGTCAACATCCAAGCAGACATCACAGCCTGACGTTAGGTAAGGATCTACCCGCGCCATGTACAATGTTCTAGCATCCCACGCAGGTAGGTGGCCCACAAAGCGATCCAGTCCCATGATTACATTTGCAACCACGGTTGCTTTCTTCGCCTTAACTTGATAGTGCTCCCTCCATATGGATTTTGTGCCTGTTTCGGTCCAGATCCCCAGGTAACAGGCTTTCTGCACCTGCTTCATTGGCTTGCCGTCCAAGTGGAAGGTCGAATAGGATTTTTGGCGGGGTCCATAGATCTGGTAGACACATTTGGCCATCGACGTTTCACAGCCGTTGCAGTTACACCAGGTTTGTGCTGAATTCAGGTGATGTTGAAACCCAGGAGGAGTGCTGGACGCTGTCAAGATGTCATCGGCATGTTCAATGTGGGAAATAGGCACCCCATTGAGTTCAATGTCCTCGGGGTGGTGCGCCAGGATAAAATCTGACATGAAGAGGTTCCATAGATGAGGTGAGCCAGGATCTCCGGTCAATATTCCCAGCAACGACCGAAAGGCTGGTGCAAATGTTCCGTCCAATCGTACCAGGTACCGGATGCGATCATATAAGATTTTCAACCACTCGATCATCGGCCCCGAGATCCCCATTTTTGCGAGTTTAACCCATAGCGTTGATCTGTCCGTCCCCGGAAATGCGTTTTTGAGGTCCAAGTATGCAACGTAAAGTGGTTTATTCTCAGATTGCGCTTTGTCAATCAGGCAGAGAAGCACGAAGACATTGTCATTTGTGCGGAGGCCATCCTGGAAACCATTCTGTGTTGAGGGAATTGCACCGATGTCTGCAGAGCCCTCGCGAATCCGGCGGTCGATAATCAGTGTCAACATTTTCAACATGCAACATTCGAGCGCAATTAACCGATAGCTTGAAGGATCTGTTGCATCCTTGTCTTGTTTGAGAATACCAATCAACAGCGACGTCAGCCACAAGCGAGGCATCGTCTGCTTTTTCAAGCAATACAGAAAAAAATCGAGAAGTTTCTCATTCGGGATGGCGAGACAGTCCTTATACGAGAAACCGTCAACACCCATCGCAGTGTCCAGGCCATGCGCAATAATATGCCGCTTCATGGCTTCAATTTCCTCCAGTGTAATGTCACGAGTAAAGGACTGTTTCGGGGAGGAGTCCGGAAGAGGGTTCTTGAGCTCGTTTGCCATTCTAGCGTTGAAAGCCAGCTGTTCCGCGTTGAATGATGCTGGGGTGACTTGTGGGAAGTTCAGCCGCGCCTCAAAATTTGTGGATAATTCAGCCACCGTTACTTTCGATTTCTTGGGGCGCGGGTCGGTTCGTTTGCGAACAAAGTCCCAAAATTCTTTAGGACTCCCACATGCTAAGAGTTCAGTTCTGAGTGCAAATTGAAGCGCGTGGACCTTCGCACGTCCTCTATGGCTCCCTCCAGTGTCCTTCTCTGGGGAATCCTCTCCCGTTGTCCAGGGTTTCGGCTTCTCCGGGGACTTCTCTTCTAACGAACTTGTCACTTTTCGTGTAGCTGCATTCAAAGGCCCGGCATGTTCGATTTTACAACCCATCTTAAGGCGAAGAGCTTTCTCCGCAAGTGAACTATCAAAGCAATTTTGTTGACCAGGAATAGTTCGGGCACGCTTTGCCAAGGAGTATGCCTCTCGCTTTGCTTGATTATCCTGCTTCGTATCGACGTAAACGAAGCGGGTACTTGCGTGTCTCGCAGCCAGCATTGCCACCAGAGACTTGAAGAGATCACCGTTGGGCCCGGGCCATCCGAGAGCCATGTTCTTAGCCGCCGAATAACAGAGCTGTCGAATAATCATCTTCGATGTGCAGAAAATAACCAAACTTTTATCGCCCGGTGCTAATCTCACGGCTTCATGAATTGCAAACAGCCGTGCTCGGTCTGCCGTTAGACGTTCAGGACCAGGCACACGCACGGCTACATTCGATACCGAGCCGGAACCGTAGAATATACCCGCACCGGACGGGCCTTTCTTTGCACCTTGAGCCGCGACTCCCTCCACGTAAATGTTGGTTGCTGCCGATTCGCAAAAGATTGGACCCCAAAGCGACTCGAGGGCTTCGTCCTTGGTTTCCTTTGCATCCATTGTTTGTTGATACAGCTTGTCGATATATTCAGTCCCACTAAAATCGGGCCTTTCCGGGCGCGCTCCAGGTACTTCTGGAGCTATATCGAACACGCCAGCATCGAGGGCAAGACAAATCCGCGCGTGGTCTGCCCAGTCGTCGTCGGGATCCTCAGTTGGCTCCTCAATGTGAAATTTCTGTACAAATGGGAGTAGGCTTTCAGAAACTAACTCGGAAGAATGTGCGCTTCGATGGGAAGGCCGATGGACGAAGTATTGGCACCGGAAGACAGAGTATTGGCACTGGCAGAGTCGCTTTCAGCATCTACGTCCATCGGCATCGGGTCGGCCATCGGTAGGGAATCGTCCGGAATTTCGTTGCCAACATCCTTAACAAAAGCCTTATCCGGGTCAGGTAAGGTCACAGCGTGGCACGCGAGGAGGGTGGCAATTCCATCGAATCCATTATCGGACGTTGTTCCGCGAGGACGCACAAAAGGTCTTTCCGTGCTGCGAAGATATCAACCAGGGTCTACTGAAAAGAAGATCAACGTACAGTATGATCGATCCCTTGGCGCACATGAGGGTCAAGACCCGCACCAAGCCGAAAACAAAAGGCAAGGCCGAGCGAGAAGGGCCATAATTCTTGACGAGAGAACGGACATCTGCTACGGCGCAAAGCGATATATTGAAAACATCGCCGAGACGCTGCTGCCCGGAGGTGAGAGCGCGGTCAGATAGAGAAGGGCCCGGTAGTTCAGACAGCTCGGATAGCAGCGGTAGGACGTTGTCGGACACATGCTGATAAGGGCCAGTGGCACACCAGGAGGGGAGGGGAACGTTACAAGTCCGGTAGATGCTGGCAATTTCCGGTGGCCAGGATGAACATTCATCGATGGACTCGAAAGAGTGAACTTTTGCTGTCAGCGCAAGGGTGTTCACTTTCGTCAAAAAATCCACCTGGGCCGTATTTTTTCAAAACGGCGTTCTGGCTGACCCTCCCTACCACGTGATGTGGATTTCGGCGGATTCCGGGCGTGCCGAGAGATGCCGATACCCGGAACTCATCGGCAACAGTAAGGGGGGTTTCAACCTGACTTGTACAGCTATTGTTTTGCATGTTTTTCACAGTAATACTTCTCTGTGGTCCACCTATATTCTAGTTGGGGGTTCATTGCATGCCTTAGAAGATTCAAAGCAACCTGAATGAGATTTTTCTTTTTCGGTACCATTATACTTGACTTGTGGCAACGAAAAACCTACAGGAAATGCTATGTCAGAAATAATTCCTGAAAGTTGAAGCTCTCCCTCATTTCCCAAACTTGAACTTTGTCCAAAAAAATGAAACTCCACCGTTGTACATACATAAGCAGAGCTCGAGGCACCTTGATGGACCCTCCAATACATTGTTACCTAGAAAGCCATACACCTGCATCCCATACAAGAGTGAAAAACTCACCGGAGACTGCTCCAGACCAATATTTGGCCAACTTAGGGTGGTCCCCAATTTTTTTTTTCCGGCCTGACGGCCGACCCTACCTCCCTGCCCTCGGTCCCGGCTTGACCGGCCCGAACACCCTTGTGTCAGCGATGATGGAGTTGCCATGTATGTAAGCTTTGGAACATCACGTGCTGATGTATGGGCGATATACTGTGCAAAAATTCAACATATCTCGCAGGGTTTTTGCTGACAACTTACATCGATTTTGAGGTTCAGCTGACAAGCCAGAGGCTCTGCTGACATCCATTCAAAATGCTTGCATCATTGCAATACTTACATCTCCACATCTGCATGCATCTTCCTCTACAATTGGCATCATCAGATTGGCCTCAGTCTATATGAGGTAAAATGCAACAATTCGAACATCATTGGGTTCCTGGGACTCAAAGTCGCTTCGGACGGCTTGCTATTCAATAGAATTATGAAATCCCCTCATCCGGGCATGCTGGTGGTACCATAAGGGTTATAATGAGCAAGAAAACATGTTGTGGCCTCCATTTGAAATAGTTATCTTGCGTCTCATTATCCTCCTCTGTATTCAATCATAGGTGAGCAGACAGCTTCAATCATACGCTCTCCCCATTTCCGGAGGTCAGCACAAACTTTCAGGGCAGCCAACTCGGAAAACACCACTGTTTCCGTTTTAGGATTTCGGCACATTTGTTGCCATCAATGATACGATCAGATTTGTCACCGTCTCCAGAATCTAACCAAGTCCCTACGATTGCCAGTGGAAATATATGATGTAAGTGGTAGCCCGAACAGCTTGTATGCAACCATGAATGCTTGTCATTTACTTCTGTGAGATGTCAGTCATGTTGAAAAAATGGCAAGTTGTCAGCGGAAACCCTGTATTCAATGCAGAGATGTCAGTCAATATTTTTTGCACAGTATATGTGCCATACTGATGTATTGACGCATGTAGATCCCAACGTTGAACAAGGTCCCAAGTTCCCAAATTCGGAGCCGATTTCCGTCTTCCTACCACCACCATCAAAATCTGCAAACCGTCGATTTCGGCGTCGAGCGACCTCAAAGCCCACGGAAACCCTCCAGGACGTGTTTTGTAGTTGCCCCACGCACCATACACCGACCCTGTCGAGCCCGTAGGGACCGAGACATCGTTGACCTCCCATCTCGACTGAGCTCTGAATACCCTTCTATCCCACACAACGCCGCCACTGCCGGCCGTTACTTCCACCAGCCGCCTCCCAGGACGTCAGAGTAGCCTGTATCCTAGCTGTCTCGCACTGCTGCACACTAGTCGCTCGCAGCGCCCGTTTTCTCTGCGGCGACCTTGCCGCAGTCTTGGGGTGCCCCCATTGCCCCCATTTTTCTGTGTTGCCAGGTATCTGCCAAGCCTCTAGCGGTCATTTTTGCCCGACGTTGACGTCGCATATCATCGGATACAGTCCGACTACTTATCGGATACGGTCGGACTTTGACCAAAATTGATTCATCCGTAATTGCACAAGACAGCTACAAAAAGTTCAATACACAGCCCTTTATCCTCACCCACAATAAAATTCGTTGCAGCCAGCCGACATATCTCTGTCCTGTCTACGCTTCCCAAATGACTCCCTTAATACACCGTTAGCGCTCGATTTTCCGTAAAATACCTACGGTTGTCTCCACCTCCGCGTTGAGTTGTTCCAGAAACAATCGCTTATCTGCACTATTGTTTCTTTCTTTCTCGTCTCGTATTGACCCGATGGCGGCTGCTTACATCCAACACATTGAACGAATCGGCCGACTTGTCATATCGATTACAAAATTTTGCAAACGCCTCTCCTTGGTCGCCTCTCGCTTCCGGAACTGCGGGAGCTGAAACTCCAAGGGCAATGCGACGCGGGTAGCACGGTCTCCATCGCCCCATTCCTCGCCGCCTCCCCATTTTTTTGACTCTGTGCTGGGTGTATCAATCTACACATATTCAATATATCATGCTGGTAAATATTAAACCCGCCGTGGACGGGGAAAGCGCCGGTAGGATAAAATTGCAGATTCTCGTCCCCGCCTTTCTTTCTTTTTCTTCTCGGTGCCACTTCGGTCCTCGGGTACACTCGAACTTGAATATTTTCGAACACCATCTCGATACTGGTGGACTGCTCGATTTTCTGGGACTTCATTTCACGTTTCCAAGTCATTATTTTGGTGTATCTCAAGTAGCCTTTCTACTTCTCGCCGTCCCAGGTCGAGAACAATACATTTATTCAACATTGACCGGTTTCAGATGCCGGTCGGCAGCGACAAGATTGGTAAGCGAAGTGGTCGTATTTGGCCCCCAACGACATCTCAGGCTTGCGCTCTTCCATCACCAAGAATTGGATATTTTCTGGCTGACTCTACGCAATATCTCCCGACATGGATCCTTCTCTGTCTATGCCCACTATTCGCCAAGTCGACCCCGATAAACCGCTCACCAAGGTGGACGATCTGTGGTTTCCCAAGGACACAATCGTAATTCTTGCGGAACACAAAATATTTCAGATCTCAGGAGGAGTTCTGGCGGCACGATCTGAGGTGTTTAGCAACATGCTCGCATTTCCCCAGCCAACTAGTGGCGACGTCGAATCGATCGAGGGGACCCCTGTTGTTCGCTTGCACGACTCTGCAGACGATGTGGAGGTATTTCTACGCGCGATTTACGATTCCAGGTGTGTTATTGTGCTCCGCCTGCATACAATAAATTAACTCAATTGTAAAAGCTACTTCATGCCCGCGCCTGTTCCCATAGAGCTTCAAAGTGTTCTGGGAATCCTCAAGTTATCGCACAAATACGAAGTCCAATATCTCCACCGCCGCGCTTTGGAGCATCTGGCGCTTGATGGTTGGTATTCGGAGACATATGAATGCTATTCAAACGGCGGGACGGATCACCTCATCAATCTCGAGCCACGGTCCCCCATAAATTCCCTCGCTGTTATCGTCGCTGCAACTGAGGTTGGAGCACTGTGGCTTCTTCCATATGCCTATTATTGCACCTCGACCTTCGGCTCAGAGATCCTGCTCGCGATCACAGGAGCCCTGGCACAACCTGTGCGCAAATGCATAGCCTCGCACGCAGACCTGCTCCGGGGACAAATCGCGGTCAATCAGTTCCTTCGAAAGCGTTGTCTGAATCCAACCTGCGATGCCGTCTTTTCCTCCGAACTATGTGCTCTTCTCGATGATGTAGCGCAATCAACGTTCGCTATTCCTCTGATGGATCCGAAGAAGACTTTCAAGCGAAAGAAAAAGGCAGGGATCTGCAAAGCCTGCTACGATTTGGCTAAGACTACACGATTGGAAGCCGCCACTGCATTCTGGGACAGGCTTCCCGCCATCTATGGTCTGCCGCCCTGGGCGGAATTGGTTGCGATGAAGCAGGCTGCGATGGGCGAGGAGCCGGAGGATGCGATGGACGAGGAGGATGAAGATGAAGAATCGGATTCGAGTTCGGATTCGGACTAGGTTAGTCTTTTCCTATCATATGTGTGGGTGAATTGACATTTCTCCTGTGTACATTCAGCACTCCAACCCCCAAGTTCGTTCGGCTTCTCGCGGTTCACGCAGAATAACCCTTTCTCATGAGTCTATCGATATTCTCGATTGGATCTTTTTACCTGAAAATTTTCACCTGCATGTATATATTTCATTCAAAAGTCACTCAAATCGCGGAACAGTTTTTTCACGCCCACAATTTCTATAAGCCCATTTTGCGCTTGGAGACCAGCCCATCCATACTTTGGTACAAAGACGGCCCCTTGGGTGATCAATGCCGTTTCGCGGTCCTCGGGGACGTTGAATTCAAGGCTATCTTCGGCCCGGCAAGCCGGATAATCTCGGAGAGTCATTGCTCCCAGAATACACCTGTGAAAAGAACTTTGATCATGCGGATCCGCTGTCGGTGCGATGCTCCCGCGTTTCCTTGACTCCCTCCCCCCATGTCCCAGCCAGCTCCAACAACTCCAGTGCAGGACCTGTATGTACAGGCTCGTCGGGACACTAGCCTTGCATCCATCTCAGCCTCGATTGGTTGGCTCGGAACCATGATTCTCTCTGTAAAGGCTATCGCTGCCGGGGCCGACTTCGTCCCATTGCCCTACCTCCGAGCGGCTTGCAGTACCGTTGTGATCCTGCTGGAGACTGTGGATGTCGGTCGCTCGCACATTGCTAAGGTTCACGCTACTGACTAGTCGTTAGAAAATAAAGAAAAATCGTGACGCATTGAAAGACCTTTGTGCCAGCATGGTAGAGATTGTCTTCATTTTACGGGAAGCAATCTTGGCACACTGGGAGGTAGCTGCTGCGCACTTTGTAGGACTCTGCGAAACTTTTATTGCGTCAGTTCATACCTTTCCACATTTTGACCGTTAGTACTAAATCTACAAGGCAGATATCTCAGAGTTCTTAAAGATGGTTTGGAAAAGCTGATCAATTCTCGCCAAGGCATACGCGGTAGATTTCGAGAGATTCTCGGTGCTACTAGCATAGCGGATCAAATAGAACGGTACAAGGATCGCATGAACGAGCTCCGCCTCAATTTCATGGTCTGGCTTTCGTGGACGGCCTTGAGATTGAATGCTGATGTCCCACAGCTTATGGCAACCCTCGAAACAAATGTCAACGTTGCTGGAATACGGGAAAACCTTTCTGTATCTCAGAACCCTCCCTGTTTTCTTGAGGGTATCGGTCGGGTGTGCTATACTCATCCTCATTAATTTGTAGTGTTGATGGGCGTGGTACAGTTCCGAAACCTCTTGCTGGGAGATATCAATCTCATATCTGAGACTCCCATGAAAAGCAAAATCAAAATCTTCACCGCTCGAATAGCAGGTGAACCGTCCATCATGACGGTCGCAAAATATGAAAATGACGAGGATGTGAGCTGTTTCACGTCGTCTTCTCTTATCTGCCTTTAAGACTTAAGACTCCGGACACAGAAATGGCGACGCGACTTGAGATTGTATTCCAGTTTGAGGTGCTTGATTCATACGACTGGGGCAGACTCCAGAGCAATCGCTAATGGATAAATAGACACCCCAATGTATGGCAACTGTTTGGTGTTTCGACGGCTCCCATTTTGCGCGCTTTGATATCTCACGATGGTGGGTACTATAAAACAGCCCATTGTTCCATCCTCAAGAAAACAAAGAGCTCATACCCTTGCCAATCTACCGGCAATACTTCCGACCCACATCCGATCTTGCCTGGGCGTGTATCGAGGCCATGCTGGTACGTAGTATAGTGCTGGTCGGTCTGTAATCTCATGTGTATTGCACCAATCCAGTTCAAGCAGTTTCTGGTGAGCAACAGACTCCCAGATTCTTTTCGCTTTGATTATGACCGACACATTGAGGCGGCCGCCGAATATCATCGATGGAAGACTGAGGAGCATCCTGATGTGAGTTCTCTGGACTTTTTCTATTCCACCCGTTTGACCGACGCGATTCAGGGACTTCAAGCAACTATCTGTGTGAAACGGCAAGCCTTGCAGATATGTTTGACAATGCCAGATTCCGGCCAGGAGTATCATGATGTTGCCGAACTGGAGCAAGAATTAGCAGACTGGCATTCTCCACGGTTCTGTCCTCGAAACGCCTCGACATCCACGATCAGGATATCAACTACAAATCAATTGCATGCAGATTTGACAACAAGATGGATTCCCCATCTGGAGTGGAAGCAGTTTTTTGGAATGCTCCTCCCGGCCGTGGCTGCGGAGGTGACTCCGTGGGGTCAGCACACAAATCTCTTCCTCGGCTCTGTCGTCACCCATCGAAAGAATTGCGACGATCCTTTGACTCCGGTGGCGTATATTCCTAATTCTTGCGACATCCAACTATCGGAATGGACTCTGAAAGGGTCCCTCAGGTGTACACCAGTCATCTACGATCAGAAACAGCTAATCGAGCGGAGACGGTCTGTATCCGACCAAATATAAACCACCGGGCCGGACAATTCTCATTCGTCTGACGCAGATTCACATTCCCCGAGTATTCTTTCAAGGCATCCGAGATCCCCAACGACAGACGTCTGCTCGCCGCCTTCATTGAGGTCGCCGACGCAGATATACCCACGATCAACATGAGCTGGCTTTCACAGTCGAATATGTTGATTGCTGAGTGCCAAGAAGGTTGCCGTTATGGTAGGAGACACAAATCCATCCACGAACAGTCCGTTCACGCACGGTGTAGGAGTAATCGACACACTGGGATCCATGGCCTTCTTTGATGCGGAATTCGACCATCTATTGTATCCGCAAGGCACCGAACAGGAAGCACATCTCTTTGTGTGCCCTCTTTGCTATCAGACATCAAGGACTGCGAGTGGGTATCGATTTCCCACAAGGAGATCATTTTTATTGGTCGCTGGATTCCTCGGGCACCACCAGATTATCCGAAGAAGAATCCGACCGTCGTGGACTTCCCAGATTGCGATTCTCGTTTCTGCGCGCTGCAAATTGCTGGCATGAGTACCATTACAAAGCGCTTCGTGATTTTTTTATAGCCAAGGGATTTGAACCAGAGAGTTCAGATGTGACAAGGCTTTTAGGGTTTCCTCTTGCCGAGAACGAATTGTTGGGTGAGGAGGAGTCGAAATAAACCACCGAATAATCAGATGGACAGTACAAGTTGGCCATTCATCGGGGGGTTGAAGATATCATGTTTATTCCCGTAGTCCTATGTCACACATATGATTTAAATAAACGGTTGAAGCGACCTGCGGGTTTGCTTCTAACGGTGGTTTGCCTACGGCGCGACTGGGAGCGGAGCTAAAACATAGAATCAAATGCGTCGGGAGCTGCGGAAAATAACCGCTCGAAGGGCCGTAGGAAATGTGTATTGTGCGAGGCGCTTCCTGCAAAGGCTGTCAGGTCACTCGCCGGTTCGGGACAAGGTGAGATGAAATATAACGAGATGCAGCAACGACGAAGAATGAAAGATGTTGGTACGATGAGTGAGAAACAAGTAGAGGATAACGGAGAACACGCTAACGCGGAGTCGGGGAGACTGCGTTGAACTGTGAAGAATTGGGAATTCAATTTTTTGTCCTTGTTGTGCTAAACTACCTAGCCTTTATACTAGCGAGAAAAATCTTCTTCAAGTATCTACAGAGTCCTATTACCATTAATAACGGTGCCCGAAGCTGACCGAGCCCTGACTCGGTTGTGCCGACGCAGCGAGTGCACAATTCAGGAATGATCTTCATCCAAGAATATAGAACAACCACGAGCACCACCAGTATTGATCAAAGCGCCCTGAAATCGGTTCAAAACTTCAATCGGAACCGGAACTGGCTCTGCAATCAACTTCCACCATCGAGCAACACATTCAGATGTGCACAAACTGACTACATATATCTATCCACAATGCTGCTACTCACAGGTTCCAACCCACTCCAGGGCGTCGAAATCAATCGATTTGTTGGGTTCGGGTCATATTCCACAGATATGTCGAGGCCGCGCGAACGAAGCGCCTGGAAGTCGGGGATGCGATTTCGGCGCGGCGGGGGGTGGCTGGACTGGACATGTAGCCTCCGAAGGGGGGAATTTCCGTTCTGCACCGAGTGCATCTCCGCCCCAGCCCGCAGTCGCTGCTCCGCAAATACAACCACCTTCTCATCATTTATGGCGCCCGTTATGTCGATGTCCCTCAGCATGGGGCACACGCCAGGGGAAAGGGCAGTCAGGACAGTGGCGACAGTGGCGCCTTGGTGGAAAGGGAAAAGATGGGAGTACGATGTCGTTGTGAGGCGGAGGGAGGTGATGCACGGGAAAAGGAGGAGGATGTTCGTCAGCGTCTCCGGGGTGAATAACAGCGGGTTGAGTTCCAGAGTCTCCAATTTTCGGGAGCCCGCCAGCAGAGGCGCGAAGAAAGCGCTGTTTGTGAACACTGGGGAGACTTGGCCGCCGCTGAGTCGCAGGTGGCATAGCTCCGGCATTATGAGATACTCCATGAGTTGGAAGCTTTTTTTGAAGTTCACTGCAAGGGTCTCGAGCGTAGGTAGAAGAACCGGGCCTCCGGTAATATTTATCGGCTCCGCATTGCGAGAGCGATCCAGATCGAAGCGGGTGGAGACCAGTCTGGGGCACATGCGGAGGACGGAGAGGATTTCGACAGCGTCCAAAGTACAGTTCTCCGCTGCGATCAGAGAGAGGTGGGTGAGGCGATCCCAGTCGACTTGCATATCCTTAATGAAGGATTCAGGTTTGGTATGAAGCAAAGAGAGTCGACGGATGGTATTTTTATGAAGAAGGGGGGAGTTAGGACTGAATGCGCTCCCCTGGACTTTGATTGCTTTCAATTTCGGGATGTCGAAATTTTCAAGCCGTCCCGCAGCGTCCCCGGGGAGATGGACGAGCGTGATATCCTCCCAACGCGTGGACGACGGTGCTAGAATATCCATGAGCAGATTATATCCCGCTTGGAACTCGCCACCATCCACACGCGTCACGTTGCGTGCCGCAATGGAGAGTGAAATAGGACACTGCGCGGATCTGCCCAACCATTCCGCGACAGCTGATACACGCTGCTCCACGAGGCCTGCCGTCACAATATGTTCGAGATGGATATGCAGGGAAGCCCAAAGCTGCGGCGTCGAGATCGCGATGGCACGCCATGCACTGCAGATGCGACACAGAAGCAAAGGTGCCTCCGTGTTGCTCATGACCGCATTGCGGTGAGTTGGAAGGCAGGCGAGGAAAATCTCCTGGATGAGGTCGCGGGGAATCCGACGAGCTGGCGATAGTAGGGCCTTGTGGGAGTCGACATAGGCCTTGATTTGGTCCCGTTGGCCCGTGAGATCGCAAATGAGAGCCTCAAGACGTGCGAGCTCGACGAGATGCGGGACTAGATCATCACGAATCGAGTGTATTTCTGTCTCGGTGGGAGCGTAATTCGTATGCAGGTATTGTCCAAATGCAGAGTCCATCGGAGTGTGATGGGGCGAGGGACAAGGTGAGTGTCGGGCGCTTATCATGGGAACGGCCAAGGTAACGGCATCCGACAGTCGCCGAGGAACGGGTAGTGGGAATATTTTTGCACATTGACAACAATGGTTAATGGGGATTATAGTCAGCTTTTCTGCCGGAACTTCAGGTTGAGATTTTATTGATCTCTATGTTTAGAAATCCACGCGAGGAGAATCATTGAAAAGTTGAACTTATAGTGAGCCATTGTGAAGATGCCTTGTAGCGCAACCTAGTGTTGTGGATTTAAGGAATTCGGCAGGCACACGAAGATCCTTAAATCTACAGTTCGGTTGAACTGTGTTATGGCGACAGTTTCAGTAAAGAGTTGAACTCATAGTGAGCCATTTTTTGTGAAGAAACCTTGTAGCACAACATAGTTTGCAGGCTGTTCTGTGAATCCTCATATGCATCTGCGTTCACATCGACAAACTGATTATGCATGACCCGTTTCTCTAGGACTAACCTGAAGCAATCCTGATTAACATTAATATTATCCTCAGTTACGTACCTTGCATAGACGGTAGAGCCGCGGAGTAAGTTGAACATCGGATGTGGACGTCTATCTCAACGGCTCAGAAGAGTCCTGGCGGTAGATCCGTAAATAGTCTCCCACACAAAGAAAAGCTCATACCTTAGCGAATGCGATGATCTCAATTACTTTGTTGAACTCAACGCTTACACCGGTTGAAACATTAAAATTCCCAAAGTTGTTTATAATGTGCTAAACTAGATAGAGGAACAAGTCCGTGTCTTGAGTCCCAAGTCCGAGACGGGGTACAAATCTACTTATGAGAGTAATGCCACTGCGAATACGATGCCGACTGCTGAAGACACCAGGCTCACACGGAGAGCCTCTGCGCCGCTGGCACCGGTAGCGCTGGGACTCGCGCTGCCCGATCCAGAGTTACTTCCACTAGCACCCGCGCCGCCGCTCGGCTTTCCGCTCGCCCCCGACCCCGCCGGCGGTGTCGCGCTCGCACTGGCACCCCCACCAGCCGCGGCCGTGCCCAGCGCCGCGAACAACTGCGCGCTCGTGTACGGCGTGCAGCTGCTGCTCTTAGGTACCTTCGGCTGGTATGGCATGGAAGTGATCTCGCCCGCTGCCTCGGGCGGCTGCGTGTAGGTGACCACGGCGCCGTTCTCAGTGTAGATCCCTGGGAAGTCCTGATTGTCGCCGAGGCAGGCCTCAAAGGTACCATTTTGGGCGGCGTTGGGCGCGTTGTATTCGCAACCGATGCGGTCGTAGATATGTTGGCAGTACTTGGCGGCGTCGGCGCCGGCGGGGTCGCAGGCTTTAAAGCAGAATTGGCTGCCGCCCATGAAACTGTGAGATGAAGATGAGTGATGGGAAATACGTTTTGGATTGAGAGAGATAACGAAGGATGCAACATACTTGTGCCATTCGATGACCTGAGTGTAAGAGTCGTTGCTGCCACTCCATGCGGTGGAATAGACCAGTGAACCGAGCGGGTTGCCGCGGAGATCGGCACCGTGAGGATCTACACAACGGAGAAAAACATTCAGCTTTTCTTGAACATAAAATAACTATAGACGCGCCGCACCCAACTCCCCGCCCGAATCGTCTGCCACCATGTTGATAAATGTCTGATCGATAAATCCAACAACCTGCACGTATGCGGGCGTCTTCATAAACTGGACGCCCTTGAGAGCACCGGCGGGGATGAGACGCGTTCCGCGACCAGGCTTCGTGCACCATGCGACCTCTTCTCCTTCGGTGTCAGCTACGAGACTACCAGCCTTCGGCGGGGCCCAAAGACAGAAATCTTCGCATTGCAGTCAGTTTAACATCGGCGAGACGAAGGAACGTGGACATGCCATCAATGGAATTGAGGAACGAGGTCTGGCAGAGTGACTCGGGCCCCTCGGTGGTCGAATTACACATATTGTATCCACTCTGGGCACCGCGGACGAGGTCGGGGTCGGTGTCCGCTTGGTAGGGCTACAAATCGTCAGCGAAGGTACCAACAAATTGTACAGAAAGGAACTCAC
Organism: Mycena crocata; assembly: GCA_029281795.1. Lineage (NCBI taxonomy): Eukaryota > Fungi > Basidiomycota > Agaricomycetes > Agaricales > Mycenaceae > Mycena > Mycena crocata. Next base: position 400,517 of record JARJCP010000022.1, on the reverse strand, counting down.
TATGCCAGTAGGATACGCAAAATGTTTCGAGGCAAGAGGAGTGGCGGGGAACGTCCCTGCTGCATTGACACTGAGAACCGCTGCAGCGGACAAGAGGACAGCGATGCGGAAAAATGAAGAAGAAAGAAACACTGGCGGCATTTTTGCTGGAATGGAGGGTGGAAAGAAGAAGGCTGGATTATGAGCGCAGCAGAAAATCACCTGGAATTGGCATCAGCGGGCAATTCTGGCCGCGGAGGCGGTTGTGCAGATCAAGGAGGATGAGTCTAAAATTAGAACGCCAAGTGCTAGTTTCATAATGCTCATTTATGTAGGCGCCGGGCGTTGTTGCCTGTTCAGGAATCCTTTGAAGTTTGCACAAGAGCATGTCGAGAAAAGGATATTCCGAGTTGATAGAATCGTCTGTTCAGAATTCAGGATGGCCTTAAAGCTAGATCACAAAGTGGGGTACCTGGAAGCCGAATGCTCATTGAATGGTCCCGTTTTACCTGTTGTGTTCCCAAATAGATACGTCGTACTCGAGTTTACGCCAATCACGAAGATTTCAAGTCGAATATATGGTCCTTGCTATCAAAATGAGTTTGGGATCTCCGAATTAGAATTTCACAACAATACGCAGAACCGGTCCAGGGGACATACCAAGCTGCTGTCCGACATACCGCAGAGTTCGTGACGCCGGCAATACGGTTACGACTGCGTTGAACAGAAATATCCGCACCTAAATGAACAACATGGCATGGTGAGCCAAATTCCGAACGGTGAAAGACTCACCGTCGATGCTGATGCGAATGATATCTTTCAGAGTTGCACCACGTCGGCGAGCTCATTCAAGAACCGCTTACCCACCCAGATAGTAGTCTTCAAGATGACTCCGGCTTTTTGCCTCCATCCTCGCAGGGAATCCGTGCTCCTCCCTCGCTCATATTCCCAATCTTCCCATATGTCAGTTACAAAACTTTACAAGCCCTCTAAATTTTACAATACCTCCCTAATCCCTAATCCTCGCGCCTAGCATACATCCACCACCCCACGACCGGCCGGACGATATCGTTTCTGCCCGTTTCAGAAACCAGGATATCGCGACTGGATGAGAACCCCACTCCGACCATGCCCGCGACGAGCACACACGGGAGTTTGAACCCGTTCTCGTCGACCACCACGTCCACCTCGGCGTACCCCGACGCAACATCGCCCGTGGCGATCTTGGGGTATTTCGCGCCGTCGAGGTTGAGTGGCTGGGCTTTGTTCTTTTTCGGCGGCGGCTTCGTGTACCCCGACCAGAATTGGGCGGGGGTTAGCGATGCCGGCGCGGGGCTGGCTTTAGCCTGGGCATACCAGTGTCAGGGTTGTCAGTTTGAATGCCTAAAGAAGGGACAACTCACCGGATTAAGTTTTGGACCGAGCCATGCTCCCGTTGGTGAAAACATGCAGAATGCGGTTATCCAGCCGGACAGAAACGCGCCCCCGCTGCCGTTATTCGTGCTGGTCGCGACCTTCTGCCAGAACTGCGAGTTCGTAGCAGCGTCGGGCTCGTCGAACGCCTTCACCAACCGCGAGATGACAGGGACGAGGAAGTGGTACCAGGCGATGGCTTCCAGGCCGTACTCCTTCAGCCGCTCCAGTCGCCCGAGGATGAGCTCCCAGTCCGCGCGCTCGCCTTCCAGCGTCACGCGCGGGACGCCGCAATCGTAACTTTCCTTGTATTCTTGGAAAACAATCAGAACGACAATAACCTGATTCCACGATTAAAATGATACCAAGGAATTTCTTCATCGTCGCCATCGCGAGCATCGCGCCAACCGTGGAGTCGTTTGTCGTCGTGGTGGAGAATTGTGGCTGGATCCATTCGCGCAGACCAGGATCCAGCACGTTCTTGTCCAATAAGCCTCCCATTTGGGCAGCAAGCGCGCTGAACCCGAGTGGGAACGGCCCGTGCACCTCGAGCTCCCGCTTCCCCTCGTGCTCGGCAAAGTTCGCGCGCAGCAGCTCCGCGTTCGCGTTGATATACAAGCAGAACTGCGAGACGATGGCGAGCCAGACGTCGTCGGGACGGATGATAAGGGCGTGGTGTTGGCTATACGCCGTCATGAGCGTGTTGACGAACCCGTTCTCGTTCGGCGCGATCTTGAATTGCGTCGCATCAGGCCCATTTTTGCCACCAATGCACGATTGCCAGATTTTTGCCACCTGCTCCTGTTGGTTCGGACACGTCTGCTGGAAAAGCTCGGCCGAGGTGACGGGTGTGATCGTGGTGGTGGATTTCACGGTGAGTTTGGACGGAGAAAAAGTTGCGGGCATGGCGATCTTGATAGCGGGCGTTCGGCGAAAATCGTCGAGAATGGCTCGGTTTTATAGGGAATTACACGCGAATATGATTCCCGACGAATATCATTGATCTTTCTCCAATTGGCACAAAACAACTTGCCTCGTGGTGCCTGGGCGAAGCATTCAGAGGTTTTTCTGGCTGCCAGGATTGTTTTCACTGGTGGAAAACTTGTTGGGGACGATCTCAAAATAGCAGGCAATGCCGAGGCCAAATAAAGGGAAGATAAGGTTCAGGTTCGGGGACACGTGTAAACCCCGCATCACGGGCGCTATTGACGCGTCGCCGATCAGTCAACAGAACCACACACCTGTCGCGCTCGGCGCCAACTTGTGTTCGCACTGGCCGCCGTTCGCCGTTCCAGGGGAAAGGAGGAATTTAATACAGAGAGCTCGCAACTTACAGGAATATAAATTACAACTTCGACCGGCTGGGCACTTTCACTTCCAACGGTTGACAACCTCAAGGCCCTTGAAGTTGAACTTCTTCTGCTCCTCGTCGTCATACGCGACGGCATACGTCGTCTTGTTGTGAACATTCTGGACGTACGCAGATTCATTTTTTTTTGATCATGGGCAGCAGAGGGGAAAAATTTGATACCTCGACGCGAGCCCGAGTCCAATCTTTTATTAAAAGAAAAAAATGAGTACTGCATCCGATTTTTGAAGAACACATACCGTATCCCCGCACCGCAGTCTTCGGATCCGCCTTCTTGTCCTCCTCGGTGAGAAGCCCCGCGCGCTCCAGGACAGGACTCGGCACGGGGATGATGGGGGTGTCGTCTCCCGGCCGGACGAAGTACAACTAAAAAAACATCAAGTTTAGATTCAGCGAATATCATCAACGGAATGACGAGATGAACGCACGAGGCCCAGGCGGTGGAGATGCGCCTGGTCGGGCTGTGGGCCGACTACGCGATCTATAACCTGTGTTAGTAGTTCGAGAAGGCGGCGCGAGAGATGAATGAGCCTCACGAATCGTTGACTTGACATATCCCTTGGTCAGGAACTGGAGAACGTCCGCGCTGCCATTCAATAAGTCCAACAGCCATACTCCAATTTTGTAAACCGCCACGCACCTGTTGATCGTGATCCCGCCAGGAACGGGCTTGACAAACTTCCATTCTTCCTGCGGCGTGCGTATCTGGAGGCCCGCGACGTGTTGCGAGAACAGGAGCGTCAGAGATCTGAGTAAAGGATGGAACGAAATCAGATGTGCGACCGAGACGCACGCTGGGTTGGAAGTTAGAGATGTGCATACCCGAAGTCAGTGTGCCCGCCACCTTCTCCGTCCCGCACGAGCTTCCGCTCTTCCAGCGTCCGTGGGTGATAGACCATCTATTTACAGTGTCAGCGAGCAGCTCGGAACGGAATGTCAGCCGCCTACGTAGCGGAGGTGGTCCTCGGAGCGTTGGTCATACGCGTGTCTCTGTGTATGCAGAGTAAGGCAGCTTGAATGGGTGTTCAGGAAAGACGGAAAACACGCACGTCGAGGAGGTAGTTCTCCGGCAGCTCAAGGATGATGGCGAGCAGGATGAAGAGCTTCCGAATGACGTTGTCGAACAACTTGCGGTGGAAGGCCGCAATTTCGGCCTCGTGCGCCTTGGAGGGAGGAAAGGCACGTGAGTTGAAAGTTGAGAGGGGAGATGAGAGGAGTACCAGAATGAGATCATGCTTGGGAACGTCCTTGTAATCCTCGTTAGCGGTGTATTTCGGAATGTTGAGCATCTCGATGTTTTCTTTCACTGGAGAAGAGCAACCGTTGGAATCTATTAAAGACACGAGTAGAAGAAATCAGCACACCTCCGGTAGATCCAATAGTGCGCTTGGGCTCGCGATACCCAAAGTAGCTTCACAACAAATGAAATGGTCAGTTGAGATGACAAGATAAATAAAAATAAGAAAAGAAACAACACGCACTCGCCCACTGCAAAGTTACACGGATATTTCTTCTTCTCCTCCAGAGGCTATAAATGTTTAAGACTGACGAGATTCACATAAATTAAAACAGAGACACACTAGATTGAAGAACGCGTTTCCTACATTGAACGGTGATGATTATTGAACAACGAAACGCCGAGACACCACGTACCAATGGAAAACTGCCTCAAGACCTCGTCGTCTGCAATTCCGTGGCCCGTTACGACCCAAAAACCAACTGCGATTTTGAGAGTTAAAGAGCGAAACTATAGTACAGCACGCAGAACCAACACACCGTTCTTGACCGCATCGTGCAGCTCCGCGGCAAGCTTCTCCTTTCCTCCGGGCGTATCAAACACAGCGAGGTTAATTTCCTTCAGCGGCGCCCAGTCGAGTTCCTCCTTCGTCTCCGCTGGCCGCGTCCACGGTGGGATGTCGTATGGGGTAGTCGCTACGGGCATTCTGTGTGTAATTTAACTGGAAGGAGGAGATGTAAGGTGAGAATTTGTGGAAATAGTGAGAGTTAAGTACGGACCGAGCTCAAAGGCGCCATAATCGCATGTGGAAGACGCAATTTGACCGGAGAGAAAGCCGTCGGCCCGCGAGATAAGAAGAGTCTGGACAGCTAGATGCCGCTGGAAGTCATTCTCAGCGCATTTTTGTGGACAGTTTTCGCAGGACTTGGGCTGAAATCGTTCGATATAGCCTATCGCAAGCACATAGAAATTCAAACCAAGTCTTGAAAGTCGGAATTCGCTGGCCAATGCTGAGTTTATAGAGACCTTTTCTTGGGTGAGGATTTTCGAATTGCGCCTTTCGAAGAGTGGATGACGAGCGAAAGAGGTGGATCCAATCTGCTGATCAGATATTAATATTGCAATTGGTGCCTGTGGAGATGATAGGTTCGATTCGAATTTAGCGTGGGTGGAATTGCGTCTTCAGAACAGATAATGGCGCCACGAAGCCCAATCCAGGACAGTCAAAGATAGCCTCAGATGGTCCAGATATTCATAATCCAGCCAAAAAGCAATCTACCGGCTGTGAAATAGTCTCTCTTGACAGATGTTGTAGTACGCGTCCAACCTTGCTCATTTCTCGCTAGCCCACCTTGTATATCCGGTATATGCAGGTGAGCGCTGGGAGCAAGTGGTGTGGCACAGCATGACAAATCAGCATTCCTTTTTAATTCCGTATGAGTTCCATCCTGCTCCGCAGCGCGGCTCAAAGCTGATAAGGTTCCTGATAAACTAGGTCATCAATTGGGTTAGTCAATTCCGAACAACAGGAAGCTCTGCGCTGGACGATTGTGTCAAGACCTGAGGACTAATCTCAGATTCGCAATGGCGCAATTGTTGCAGTCTTTTTCGAGGATCTGGCCAGAAATTCGTCATATGGTTCGGTCCCGTGTCGCCACTCGAATCCCTTTTGAATGCAGCCGACTGACCGGATTCTGTCCCGGACACCCGTCCGACGAGTCCTCAGTGCTAGCTTCGCTATGTCATCAAATATTCTTCCAGACACTCCTCCTACTCGCGACGAGAAGCACTCCGCTGCCTCCTCTTCAGATGAGATAATTGGACAACTAGACGCGAAGCTTTCCTCTCTGGATTCCTCTTTTGATGATGAGTCGTATAAGAAAGTCCTGCGCCGAGTCGACAAGCGTATCATGCCGCTCGTTCTACTACAGTGAATTACAAACCATCTGAATGTTGAGCTCATTCATATCAAGTGTCGATGCACAGGTATCTCATCATGCGGATCGACGTTACGAATATCTCCAACGCTGCCGTCAGTCTCATTCTTGCCTTCCTTCGTTGCACTCCGGGAACTCAAAAATCAGATCATGAACCTCGAACAAAAAACGGATATCAAGCGGCAGCTGCATCTATCGCCGCAACAGTGGGTGTGGGTTGTTGCGTGCTTCTACTATCCGTGTAATGTCGTCTCGTTCAAAGAAACCCGCTATTTCACTCACCGGGGGCACAGACATGTTCCTGGAGCCCATATCAACCATCTTATTGAAGAAGACGTCGGCGCCAGTTTGGATCTCTCGAATTAGTGCGCCGCGTTCCGTTCTTCCGAACCTTTCCAACGTCCAATTTCAGTGGTGACATGGGGGATCGTTACCTGTTGTATCGCGGCCACAACTTCTTATGCTGGATTGATTACGACGCGAGTTCTCATGTACGTGGCGACCTTTCATCCGAATATCTGCAGGGAATACAACGGTTTTGTCAGCGGTGCTCTCGAGGCTGGATACTTTCCCTGTATAGTGCGTCGCATATTGGTTACCTTCGTATTTAAAACCCCCTAATTTCATGGTACCAGATAGTAGGCCGTATTTTTATGTTGCAACAGTCCTCTCCTCATCATGACTTTAGTATTTTTGGACATTCTGGTACACACCTGCAGAGCTCGCCATGCGCGTGGCGGCGCTATATTCCGGTACGTACCCGTTACATGAATCATGGTTGCCACCACAGATTCTCATGTACATATTTCAGCTGCCTCCCTGTCTGGCTTCATCGGCGGATTCCTCGCATACGCAATATCTTACGCGAACGGTGTTCTCTCGGGATGGTGAGCCCAGTTGGACTGCCTATATTCTATTCGGATTCTGACTCAGGCGTGCGCAGGCAATGGCTATTCATCCGTACGCCCTTCCCCTCCCATTCCTTGCCCTTTCCGTATAACGGCTCACAATGAATTTAATCTCTCTTTCGTATTCGCAGTGGAAGGCATTCCCCCAGTCCTCGTCGGTATCCTCACGTTCTTCGCGCTCCCCTCCTACCCCGAAAAATCGAGCTGGTTGTCCGACGCGGAGAAACAGCTGATACTTCAACACTTGCACAAAGACGCGCCGACGATCCACGGGAAGACGTTCGATTGGGGTGCGGCGCGGTTGTTGTTCACGGACCCCACGTATTATTCGTTCACGTATGTCGAGTTTTCGTGGTTCCTTCGTTGTAAACACTAATTGGCCTGGATTGGATTCGACACCTAGGGCGGCCTGGATATGCGCGGGCGTCGGCGGGTCCGGGATCAGCTTCTCGCTGCCCACGGTCATCAAGGATCTCGGTGCGCTGCCTTCAAGTTCCTTGTCTGCTACTAAATTCACATTTTTCCCGCCTCCACAGGCTTCACTGACTCCCGGATGGCCAACGTCCTCACCATGCCCCCCTCCTTCACCGCGTTCTCCCTCGTCCTCATGCTCGGATACCTCGTCAAGCGCGGCAAGATCAACCCCTTCCCCGTGTGCATCGCCCTCGACCTGGTGATCATCGCTTGCTACATCGTCTTGCTCAAGGTCGACAGCATTGGGGTGCGGTATTTCGTGTTGGTTGTGTCGACGGGGGCGTCGGGGTCGTTGTATCCGATGCTGTGCGTGCTTAATACTTTAGAGCGTTTGTTTTGGTGAGCATGAGTGACATTGACTGTCCCTCAGCTGGCCGAAACGCGTACAAGCGCTCCGCGGGACGGCGATGGCGGGCTTGGGAATCGGTACGTACCTACGCCTTGCAAACAAAAGATCAATTATAGTGCAACCTTACTTACCGGTTGATCCAGGCTTACACAACGCATCTGCACAATTCAGTGGAATATTAGGACCACAGATATTCAGTCGTGCGTCCTTACTTCTACTTTCAATCTGTACGGGAACTCACTGTGCATCTTAGCCGTATATGCGCGTACGTGTTCCTACCCAATACATATCCTCGCGTCGATCTTAACCTGTGGTATTGCTTCATGCACCATCCCTCCTCACCAGCATCATACAAGGTGCGTCCCGCCACGATGCTCGAATCGGGAATGGATCGCTGAGAACAGCCCTAGATATCATTCAAAGTTTCTATTGCCCTCCTATCCGGCGCCGTCTTTTTCCATAGCCTCAGTACGTCTTCTAGCTACTATCTACCGATAAACTAACCAAACTCGTTCAGCGTGGTTCTTCATGCATGTATGGAGCCCTGTGGCAGAATGATTAGTCTGTTGGTCCACTGACGCTTTTTTCTCTATAGGGCCCCATCCAGAAGTACGTGCCAAGCCTGGCGCAGCGAGTGCAGGCGCAGACGCAGATCAGGAAGAGCGATCTTGAGGAGAAGAAGGTTGCTGAATATGCAGTTTGAGCAAGAGTTGATGAGCAAGATTTGTATCATTTTGACGATCTGATACCTGCCCGAACGTGCTTGTGCTCGCTTCTAAAGCTCGCTCTCATCAAATATTCTCACCGGGTTGAAGACAAGCAGGCATTGCATAAGTCACGCTGCGCGTCTGGCAGTTCAAGAGACTTTTTCCCGTCTAGCACCCACCACGTTGACGCCAATCTTACAAAAATCTGACCTCGGGTAACACGAGCAAATAAAACCTGTCGGCAATTCCAGTCACAATGTGCGGCGCGCCCGCAGACAGTACCGTTGAAAACCATCAAATTGAGCACAGCCCCGATCAGATATTCTTGATCGGGACCGTTAATCGGGGCTGTGCTCCAGCGATATTACGCTTTGACCGACACCCAAATCGTAATAAAGAGCCTATCGTATTTGTGTAGGAGATACGAGTGCGGTTGTCGCTCGGTTGATTGAGTTTCTAGCATCCCAACTACGACAGTATAATACCGGGTATCAAGGGGCCGCCCTGAATTGCAACACGCATGTCTCCCCTATGTCAAATACCCCATCCAAAATTAATTCCGCTTTTTCCCTGGGAGAAGATCAGATTAGTGGTTCTACAAAGGCAAAGGGTGACATACGCCAAGCTGGACACCTCGTCCAACGTGCGTTCCTTTGCATTGTAGGTCAGGAGCATTGTGAAATCCTGATAGTGCGCTCGGACACTTCCCATGCCAAAATTTGGCAACAGCGGCTCGGGCGCCTGCGACACATGAGGTTAATTACGTGGAGAGAATGAGGCTTAATTCCGAACCATATCTAGTTGCAGTGACCCCTCGGAGCTATTCGACGGGACGCGGTTCAGGTGGCGCATAACATAATCGTCTTTTTATCATCGGTAAGTGAAATTATCCAGCCTTCGACGTATATCTCACGGATGAGGACCCGGCTATGATTTCCCATCGCTTCGCGTATATTTTGAAGTATCTTAAGAGCGAGGTCGTCGGGCCAATTGTGGACACAATTCCCTTGTTGAAATGTAAGTCAATCAGAATCAAAGCCATGCGGAGTCGACCACCGACCTATCTGTTAAAAATCAGGAAACAGAGTCAATGAGAAGCTTTGTGCGCACATAGTAGATGTCTTGATCTTTGACGGGAATAGGTTTGAAGAAGTCCCCCTCAATGAATTCCACGCGGTTCTCCTCGATGGCAACGGGGTAATCTTTTGTCCACGATGCTTTTGCCTGCGATATGGCGGCAGGGAGATCGACCATGGAAATGCGTACATTTGGATACAATCGAGCGAACGGCATGCTGAAGTTGCCTACTCCGCATCCTAAATCACACAATGTCTTGCAGTCATCCCAGTTGTAATCTAGCGGGAGGTCACTTTTCCTTTTTGGAGAAATCTGGGAGAAGTCGCACTGTATAGTATGGCGGGTGAACCCATCACCCTGCCCATACCGATCATTGCGCGTTGAAAGGTCTTGTAAATTAGCATCGATTAACCTGAGAATCTGGCTCGGGGGCGATGTACTCACTTCCCGTTTTTCCGGCTAATTGAGGCGCGGCGCCGTGAGCATATAGTGATAGACATGATCGAAGCAACGGACGTGTGATTTGAGCCAGTCGTAAAAGTCGGTTTTAACTTCGTCCGGTGGCATGGCGTGCATGATTGGTGCATTTTTCAGTTCGTAAGACTGCGCATACGGTTCCTTCGTGAGATTTTCACATAGAACGGAGATTGCGAGGGGATTCAGTGTGAGATGGGTATATGCCAGATCCCGGATCGGATTGGAGGAGTGAAGCATCATCGATAGCCTATTGTTAGCGAAGACGTTGGCGCCCACTTCGGTGAAACAATGTCGCGTGGCCAGGAGACGAAGGATACGTGCAAGCTTTCCAGGCTCTACCCGAAGTACCTTGGATAGATCGTCAACATGGAGACCTCCGGGATGTCCGGCAAGAGCATCGGCAACCCGGGTCTCGAGCACCACGAGAATACCGGCCCAGTCACAATTTTGGGTGCGCTATAATAAAATATTAGCCATTAATGCCGCGGGTGGCTTAGAAACGGACATTGATGATAGTGTGGTCGGGCGGCGCCAGGGTCACGCACAGCTGTTCACATGCGGCCTCGGAAGAAAGTTGAGATTCCTGAGCAATAAATGACCGTTTCAACTCACTTCCAGGACACGAATTGCCTTCTTCAGGGCAGATGTGTCGATGCTGCCGTCCAGCGGATGAGGGTCCACTGAGCCTAGAATCGGCACGTCGGTGCCAGTTTTGTCGTACTCCGAAACCGCCTGGTATGCGGCATTGTTAATTAGAGCGAGGAGGGCTTCGACTTGAGCTTTGCCAGTCATTGGTATTGATGCAGGAAACAGTCTCCCAGCCAGCCCCATTTTAAGCTGCTAACATCCCTTGATTTGAATCATTACACATTCTGTTGCTTCATCGTCCAAAGCAATCGATATCAAGGGCATCCAACAGAAACTACTGATCTGAGGTAGAAGGGGAGTCGAGAAAAAGTTCCGTGAGAGTCGTATGTGGCGGCGTTGGTGCGGTTTAAGATGGACGATGTCGGCTGACAAAACGGATCCTTTGTCAGCTTTCATCCAGTTGCTCTCGTCCATCATGTTATATTTCGGAAACTCAAGGAATTGATGGCAGTCCCTACTTTCGACACCATGGTGGAGGTCAAATTCGGTCATGCACTACTGCCGCTATTCCAGTTGGACAAAACTTACACTAATTTGAATGCTGGTAAGCTGGACCATTGAAGGAGACTTGGTACCGACCCTATTCAGGATCATTTGGCGCTGTTCCACGCTGTGTTCTGGATTCCTGCTCGACCCTGAATGCTGAGATCGAAGCAAACCCTGACAACTTTGTCCGACGACTTTATACTCGGAGAATGTACGATGCACGAATCCGGCTGGCAACCTTTCTGGCGGTCCCCACAGGTGACATCGCACTCGTCACAAATGTCGCCTCCGGCATCAACACGATTCTCAGAAACATCGACTGGATCGAAGGCGACGTTTTGATTTTGCGTGCGTCCTTCAGAAATTTGTGATGCTCGAGACTCACAAAACCTAGCCGACACAACTTATTCAACAATTGCGCAGAACGCCAACTCCTTGAAAGGTCCTCGAATTGTATCAATGCCGCTTCGCTTTCCGACTTCCCATCGGGAAATTCTAGACGCATTTCGATCTCTGTTGCGACAAGTGAAACAAACCTTGGGCGGGACCAAGATTGTGGCTCTGTTCGACTCCATTGTCTCTTGTCCAGGTGTGGTGATGCCGTGGAAGCAAATGGTCAGGATATGTAGAGAGGAAGGCGCTCTCAGTCTCGTCGATGCCGCCCATTCCATAGGTCAAGACCCTGCCATTGACTTGGCCAATGTACAGCCAGATTTTTGGGCCTCGGTAAGCGCTCGTGCTATCTGGGAGTTGGTACCAGAATCTGACCTGGAGGTAGAATTGCAGCAAATGGTTATTTGCTCGGCGAGGGTCGGCTGCCTTGTATGTCCCTCAGCGGAATCAACACCATATCAAGCATTCCGTTCCTCCAGGACTTAAACTCCCCCCCACACCAGAGGAGGAGTATCCCGATTTCGCTCCTCTGTTTTATTGTCGGTCTTCATCATTATGACTTTTCCGGCGTGATATTAACTGAAGCAAAAAGGGAGCGGCTCCGTCGATTTATCGTCCCTGCTTAGCGTTCCATTCGGTCCGTCTTGCTTCAAAGACGTGCCACTTGGCTCATCGAATTATGCATAGCGCTTGACTTCCGAACTTCCATTGGCGGAGAGGAAAAGATTATCACCTACTGTCACGAGCTGGCGATAGCTGGTGGTAAACGCTTGGCCGAAATTTTACAAACTCAAGTCATGGACTCTGAAGAACATTCGGGAGAGCTCATCGCGAGCATGGTATGTGCGAGTCCATTCACAGCATATTTTCTAATGAACTTGTCTCTAGGTGAACGTCGAGCTACCTCTTCCAGGCAGTTTGAAACCTACGGGCGAGATCATTGATGTACTGGATACCAAGCTCCTGGTTGATCATCATGTATACGCTGCTCATTTCTACCACAATGACAGGTGGTGGGTGCGCGCCAGTGCCCAGGTCTTCAACGAGGTTTGTAAACACTTGTCTTCCTTCTCAATGCTCACATGCATTAATTCAGCTGGACGATTTCGTGCGGTTGGGGTTTGCCCTTGTGGCCATTTGTAGGGATATTTCCTGTGCCCTATAATTCTGATAGTATATTACGCAAATTCAAGCCTCTAGATCTCTGCCCTTGTGGGAACACGTTATAATTGATCGAATCCGATATCAGCCAAATGAAATCGTAATCACTAGGAGCAAGGCTCACCCCTCCGTGAAAGAGGTTTGAAAAGTTTGGGAACTATGATCATCTTACACCGGCCACCTCACGATTACCGTTGAGGCATTCGCGGCGCGCTCGTGTATTTTAAGTCTCAGGCCGCCGATCTTGCGCCGATGTCATGACTTCAGAATGTATACACACAGCTGGCAGATCGATCGCAGTTCGGGCCAGGTGACAGAAAGAGCCGGTCGAAAGCCGTGATTGAGTGACTTTCATGGGAATGGAGCTCCCTTCGGAGTTCCAAGATTCCGAGCGGTTGCGGAGCCAAGCATACTGATTTGGTTCGATTTTCATAGCCCCGTTCTTGCATAGTATGAGATATCAAAGGCACTGTAATTTTGTGCATATCCTCCGCAAATCTTCCGGAGTCCTGGATGGGTAGCCCGTGCATTGAGTACATGACGGGGTGCCGTTATTTCCTCGCGGCCAACAACGAAGAAGACCCGCGATCGGTAAGTTCTCACCCTTCACGTAACCTGCCCTGAGCAACCGCGGAATATTGGAGGCCCCGGGGCCCGGCTGCACAGCCTGCATACATAACATCCCTCACATCAGCTGTGACCTCGGAGCAAAGACCTGGGCCGATAGCCTTGGCTTGTAACTCCGGGATTGGAATTGGCATGTATCGAATTGGCACGTATTCGTTCCTTTTGGTATTTGTCGTCCGCCCAAATCTGTTTTCTACTATTACGCCCAACGCCAGAGATGAACTTCGGCCGCACTCCCGTGCTGATAATGATCGATCTGACTATTACGTCGATTCGCAGCTACTGAGTCAGTGATACATTTCCATTCGGACTAACTCAATCAACCGATCCGTTCCTAGTTTAATTTTGCATCGAACGCGTTGCAGCTTCTCGTCTTGATCAGATCTTTCTTAAAATGAATATTGGGGAGTCGAGCATCTCCCTTTTCCCGTCTCCCTCTCACAACTTTGAAAGCATCCTCATGTCTGAAGCTGTGGCCTCGACGTTTGCCGACCTCTTCGGTCCAGTCTTTTGGGGTAATTCACAGCTCTTCTAGCAGTGAAATTACCTCACACTCAAAAAAAAAATAACAGGTTTCTGTGCCACGTTGATGTAAGAGCCAGACAGTACACCCAACGCTGCTGTTCACTAACTGGCTTTTGTCATTGAGTCTTTGTGGTGTCAGCATTTTGCAGGGGTATCTGTACTTCACTCGGTACAATGACAAGCTTCCCGTTCGTTTCCTGGTTAGTTTAAATTTTGCCCACTCTGTCCACTGCTCAGATACTACCACTATCTAGGCCACCGTAATGCTGTATGCTTTTCCCTGCCGGACATCGGAACGATTTTTGAACTCACATGTTCCAAGTTTGCTCGACTTCGTGTCCATGGGAATGATATGCCAGTCCATGTACTACTATATGGTGGGGACCTTGCAAATCCATGACACGTATGGCATAAGTTGAAATCTAGCAGGTCCCGTATTATGGATCTCTGGCTCCACTATCAGCTGTTACCAGGTGTTTCCAACCATTTGTTGGCCGCGGGAATTCCTTCTTATGCTGTCTAGGGAGCTCTCTGTCGAGTGCCTGATTTCCGCAGTGATCACATTCATGTGTGTGTTCGTTTATTTTGCTTTCAGCCGGCTCACAAATGTCATAGTTCTCAAATGTATTTTGTATACCAGCTACACATGGGTAAGGCAATTTACCTGCTATAATGGGATCATGGTGGCTTACCGCCTCTAGTTCAAACCACTGGTTATCGGAATATACTGAACATCCTTATTGTATGCCACTCCCTTTCTGTATGTCGCCCGTTATTGACTAACATATGTTCTAGGTGATACTTGGGACCATAGGGCTTGGTAAGTGTCTGGCACAATGATAGAATATACAGGCTCACGGTTTGATAGCTGGTGCAACGGGTGAGTCCTGGTGTTCCGCTTTCTCTGTCTATTTTTTTCACCGGCGTAGGCTGTGTGGCTCTTATGTTTATGCGGCCCCACGATATCTTCATGCACCGGAACTCAACTTTCGTGGTCAGCCTTTCCTCTCACAGGAAGGAGCGCACTGAATAAACCTCACATCGAAGGTCCTGGCCGGCATTGCGAAGGGATTTGGTGCAGCAGCGGATATTGTGGCCACAATCGCTATGTGCATATTCCTGAAGTCAGCCGATACAGGAGTTACCCGGTGAGCCTAGAAAGTATCATACATGATAATTCTGACGTCGCACTAGAACAACCTCACTCCTTAAATCTCTCATGCATCTTATCGTCAATCGGGGTCTCCTTGTTACATTTGCTCAAATTCTGCTTCTGATTGTATTCTTTGCGGCTCCGCACCGGCTTTACTGGTGTGTTTTTCCCCCATGAATATTCTAGGGATCAACACTCTTATGGGCTTTGCAGGCTCGCAGTTCATATCAACACCACGAAGCTTTACGTCAACACGTTCTGTGCGTCCCCGATACCGCCTCCGTCCTTTGTCTTATCGTGGCTCAGTTGGGATGTTGAATGCCCGCAGTTCACTGGTGGACAGATACAATACGGCGCACATAACAATGGAAAGTTTCAGCGGCAACCAAAGGGACTCTCCAGCAGACGAGAACAAGAAGGTGGGCATTCCATCCATCTGGCCCTGCTGCGTCTTCTTATCAGTGCTACAGCGCGGACTGGGTGCTATCAGAATCACAACCACTTCGGCAGTAGTTGAGATTTAAAATCAGGACCCGGTTGCCCAACTTTGGACCCGGTTGCCCAACTTTCTTGAGGATGTTCACTGCGGTGTTACCCGGTTTCTGGTATTCACCTACCTTTATTGGTGTTG
The DNA here is from genome assembly GCA_029281795.1 of Mycena crocata. Taxonomy (NCBI): domain Eukaryota; kingdom Fungi; phylum Basidiomycota; class Agaricomycetes; order Agaricales; family Mycenaceae; genus Mycena; species Mycena crocata. The sequence continues at coordinate 384,966 of JARJCP010000022.1, read as the reverse complement.
GGACTTAATATACATCTACCCCATTGTTTCGGATCGTTTCCGGTCTGTTGATTGATAATGAAAAATTTATGCCATGTCGCGAAAGCGTGCAGAATAACAAACAAACGCTCCGGATGGTTCCACTGTTTGCACCCTCCTCACTTAGGAACTTGAGATTTACAGCCCGTACTTCGAGGGCAAAGGTTGAAGTTATTTTAAAATTGATCCTTGGTTCATGGGCCATCTTCCGTCGGCATGAGATCTTCTAAATGTGCTTACCGAAGCCAAGAGTGGGCACTGCCGGCGATTAGTATCAATGTCAGATACCCCACACCGGACTTTACGTGTATGAATACATAGAGAAGCACCAGAAGGTCCTCTTCGATTTCCTGGTCTCACTTGGTCGGCATCTCAGTTGTTGAAAAATATATATTGAATTGTCGGGTTGAAATTCTGATGTGCTGTTCCATTGGGATTCCTTAGCTTCGTATATATGTACCTAGGCTGAAAGTTGATGTACCTTGGTTTCGACACAATCTCGATGTGATCTTTATTACATCGGCAATGGCGCAATGCGGTACAGGCCCATCAAAACACCGATGCAGACAGGAGGTACAATTCTGAGGCTACTCGGGAATTTCCTCGCCCGTTCCACGCCATTCAGAAAAAGTCCCCTTTGATCGGAATTTCCGCAACAGTCTCTCCTTCGTGTTCGCACATGCAACCCACCTCAGTTGGGTAATCAGGCCAGAGCCTCGATCCTGGTTCGTCCCATCCAGCACAGTTCGATTTATTTTATTTTTATTTTGGAGCATGCATAAAACGCCAGCAAGTTTCTCTGTCATGCCTCAACTGTTGAACTTAGCGTCAGCTCCGATGGTTAAACCGCCTAGTATGCCAGGGACCCCCAACTTCCTTCTTCAATCACCTCCAAGGCAAGCTTGTGCTCACTCCTACTCACCGTGTAACTTCTGTACCCCACCCGGCGACGGCACTCTGACTGTCGCCGAAATTTTTGAATGGCACGCCGAAAATAATCCCTCCCATCCCTTCTTCATCTATGGCACACCCGATGGCTTGAAAACCGTCACATACCGCGACTTTGCACCTGCGATGCACCATGCGGGACGATATGTCTCTCAAGTATGCGGGGTGCCGGTTTGCACCATAACCTCTCCTGTCGTTGCGATTCTAGCCACAACCGGTACTTCATCATTTCAGCAAGAGTTCTGCAGGACTGAATACAATTATTTCCAGACACTATAACTACGTTGACGACGATGATAGGCATGGTTCGAGCGGGCATCGTCGTGTTCCCGCTCTCTCCCCGCTTTTCGCCTCATGTTCTGGGATATCTCCTCGCCCAGAATGATGTCCTTCACGTCCTCGTGAGCACCGAAGAGCACATCAACACGCTTGCCTCCGATGCAATCAAGGACGCGCAACGACGCAAGCCTTCACTTTTGCCCCGGATACACCCAATGCCCACTTTCAAGATATTATACACCAAAGTCGACGAAGCATCGTCTCTCCCCCCTCGTGCAGTCGACATGTCGACGATATCCTTTATCGTTCATTCATCCTGTTAGTATTCGAAAGTCGTGAATGTGTCTTGCAGCTCATCATTTATGAAAGGCTCTACATCAGAGTATCCAAAAGCCGTACGCTGGACATTACGCCAAAATGTACAAAACGCAATGGCCGCTCGTGAGTAACTCCCCTCAATCAAGCACTGCGCACTCCAACCGGTGATTCTACGATTTAGTCTTCAGCAAACAACCTCTATGCTGTCAGGTTTTCGGATGTCATGGACTCGAACCATTCCACACCCTTGGGCTTCTAATCCTATTCTTTTCTGTGAGCGCTCAGCGAGGTTCTCGTCCTCCAGGTTGACTTATATAGTTGATAGTCCACCTCTGGATTCACCATGGCAACTTTTCAACCCAGAACCCCTGCGACAATCCAAGCTCCCGATGCGGTGTTTCGTGGATACAAGGACACCAATCCGACATACGCCCTTGCGAATCCACGTTTCATACAGGTGCCTGCCGTGTTGAATATCTGTCCTGGCGTCCCGCTGATCTATCCTCCAGGAATGGTCCCGCGACCCAGAAAAGGTTCGCTTTCTGAGCGGCCTCAAGGGTGTTGTAAGAACTTTAGCGGCTTACTTGTGAGCAAATTTCACAAGCTCCACAGATGTACGGCGGGAAACCGCTAAGTAGACCCATTGGGGAAGCCTTAACCACTGCTGGTGTCAAGCTCACTCCTCTGTATGGATCGTATGTCTGCCATGTTGCTCCACACGCTGCCAGATAAAGACTTCAAATATAGGACCGAAGCTGGCCAGATAAGCGCTATATTCTCAGGTTGGTTGAATAGCCCTAGTCTTCTGTGATGTTAATACTCAGCGCGACCAGAATATTCTGCCGAAATTGGCTGGGAATTTTTCGAGATCAACCCTCATTGTTCGCACGAATTTGTGCCCGTCGGCGACGGGACGTATCAGTTATTCATGAAGGTGCATTACATCTGTGTCTTATTGTCCAGCGCTCACATTTGTGATGTCTACACAGGCAACTATGACACATGATTTATCGTGGACGAATGCAACGTTCGATGGGACAAATGCGTACAACACCGGGGACTTGCTTATCCCGCACCGTGATCATCGGGGGTTGTGGAAGATCATAGGCATGTATTCCCACCCGCCTGAATCTTCAACGCATATTAATATCTGTGAGGAAGGTCGGGCCGATGATCAAGTTATGTTGTCAACTGGAGACGTTGTGCGTGGCGACTTTGATCATATTTTCTGACTTGAGTTGACAGCCTACATATTCTAGATCCACCCCGCAGATCATGGTAAGGTAATAAGCCTATATATTCCACAGTCCTTAAATCATTTGTCAGAGAACGCCATATCCGCGCATCCCAACATATCTGCGGCCATCATCTTTGGCCAAGGCCGTGGGGTGTTTGGTGTTCTGATCGAGCCTAAACCACACATCCCCAACAAACCGGAGGCATTGGAAAAATTCCGGGACATGATCTGGTAAGCCATGCCGAGCTCCGGTTGATCCCAATTGATCTATCGGAAGGCCGTACGTTGAAAATATCAAAATTGGGCCTCGTAACGTCTCCAAAAATGCTCGTTCAATACCCATTCGCTCACATGGAAGCTGATACAAAACCCCATCACAGATGATCATTATCGCACATTCGTCCAAGCCCTTCATCTTCACACAAAAGCACTCTCCGAAGCGGGCTCTGGTCCTGTCTCAATATCAACCCGAAATCGACTCTTTATACGGCACCCCTGCGGCCGATCCACTTTACAAGAGTCTAGATCGGGACCTGAAGGACTCAGCGGGATCTGAAGTCTGCTCGCTTTGATTGATCGAGTTTTTCTTTTTTCTAAGAATTTTCACTTGTACAATGTCGACTTCGTGAGACTTCGTGATGTTGTCCTCAGCGTGACTAGTAGTTTGCGTAAATAAATAGTGACTATCTCTCTCAGTTTGGTCGCCCATTGGATGCTTTCCGTGGAGAAAATCTGCAACCGAAGTCTCAAATGGAGAACACTTGATGCGAAGGACTTGGGTCGCTTGACATCAACCGAAACGATCGATAACAGGGTCTAAGTAAGGCGTTATACCGCTCTATGTAAATATATCTGATGGGGAGGTTTTCAGAATCAAATTCGCTCCACAAGAGAATGCAGACACATACAAGGATCTGTCAGTGCCATTCGACGGCACTCTCAAGTCCCGACCACGGGGTTGTATGCGTGACGACGCTGCCTGTGCGGGATGGATATTCCAACGAAAGATCGAGGTTGCGCGAGAGGAAATTCTGAATGTCGTTATGGGCGCCGGGGGCCGGGTCCGCGTTAGGGAACTTGACATGGACTCGACGAAGGGGCTCTCCATGGATAGCTCGCTGCCCAGCAAGAACGATCACCCGCTCCTTTGAAGGACCCCGGAAAATACCCCAAAATGTTAGGTCCCGACTTTGCCCAAAGTGCCATTTTTTGTCTAACAACGCTGATTGGTCCGGACTTAGCCGGACGTGATGGCATCACCCCAAAAGGGTAATTTCTAGCTCCCACGCCTCCGAAATTGCTCACTTTTTGATCGCACCAGCGTTCCATCCGTTTTTGGCGGTGTTTTCAGCTGGTTTCGATGTATCTCCTGCTTTTGAGCCGTAAAAAGCCCCACCAGATGCGATTTGGGTGATAAAATTTTGACAAATCTCAGGCCAAAGGTCCCATTTTTGTCCAACCAGGACCTAAGCTTCCGACCCAAAAAGTCCATTTTTTGTCCAACACGGAACCTAACATTTAATAGTATTTTCCGGGGTCCTTCCTTTGAGGTATGATCTCGACATCGCGGAGCTCCGGACACACATCAAACGGTTCAGTCGACAGCAGGCCCAATAGATCGTCGGCGTTGACATATTGGCGTTTTCCGTGGGTCGGTCCCACCACGCCGGATTCAAGTCCGTGAGACGGAGGGTGGTGAGCCGAGGGAAGCCCCGCATTGTTTCAAAGAGGCCATCTCGCGTGAAGGACCCTAAATTGACAGCCAAATATTCCAGGTTCGGCGAACCCAGGACAAGAGGTGCGAGGAATTGGCCGTCCGTGGGGCATCGAGCGAGGGCGGTCTGAGGGATGCGCAGATGCCGCAAGTCCGGTAGGTCCAGCTGATCCAGGAGGTCTGCTAGAGCAGCGACCTCTGGAGTAAATGGAGGTTCGATTATCAGCGTCGTCAAGCGATACCTGCCCCCCAATTATCCGCCCAGTGGGCTGCTGCAAACCCATTGAATGGCCGCCCAGCTGAAATCGAACAACGTCGAGATTCGGACACAGAGCCAGGATGGAAAGAGTGGTTTGTGGAGTGTCTGCCCATGCAACATGGTCGCTATGTATGAGGGATAGATGAGTAATTTGGCTGAAGACGAGGGGCAGATCTTGCACGAAATCTCCGCGCTCTAGGGAGTGCATCGTGTTGTCACGAAAGAGCGAGGAGATTAGTCCCATCGTCCTCGATTCCACTTTCTGCCCACTGAATTCGATGGCTTCCAACAGTGGGGCATCGATATCATCGAGTTTTTCGAGCCACCGAGCGGGAAGATTTAAGGTGATATTCTTCCATCGGGCAGAGGACGATACCAATGCATTCACAAGGCTGGATGCAGCTAAAGGACCATTCTACGAACCAGGCTATTCGTTCCTCTTTCGCAAGAACGAAGTCGAGATTGACAGGCAACGAGGACTATAGAGATGGCGTGGATAGGGAGATAGCGCGCCATTCGCTGCAGATCCGGGACAATAGCAGCGGTGCCTCTGTGGGGCTCATCACAGCGTTTCGGTGAGTCGGGAGGCAAGCGAGGAAGATCTTGAACAAGATCGTGGGGTACGCGGCGAGCGGGCAATATTAACGCCCTATGCGATTGGATGTAATCCTGAATCTGGTGGTGCTGCGGCGTGAAATCCTGAATGAGGTTTTGGAGGCGAGCTCTTTTTCTTGCGATACGAGGTGAGTGCGGATAAGATGGAGTTCGAGGTCACTGGGGACGTAGTTGGTGTTGAGATGTTGGGTGAATGGGGACCGCATCGCTACAAGACCCAGAGGATTCTGCGATGGACGTGGCTGCACAAAGGAAAATGCTGATTCAGCGGATTGATTGATGCGATATTTGATCCAAGCATATCTGGTGTCAATTCACACTGAGAATAGTGAAATTTCGGTTGACCCGATGCCAGTTTCGAAAAGTGCTCCGAAATTTTGCACATCACTTGTGCCGATATCAGGGCCGAAAGTGTTAGAATCCGTTGAACTAAAAGTAAAGCCGAAATAGATGATTTCGTGATGTATATCGATGCCGCCGAACCGGAACCCAAATTTTCTTATCCCAGACGCATCAATACGAGACCCCAAAGTCCATAGATCAACTTTCCTTTCAGTATCAACAAAATGGTTAGTTTCGGCACGAGTTTCGGCTCGACAAAAATCAGCACCGAAATCATTACTTTCAGTTGTGCCAAAATTAATTGCCTGGCAGCAAAAAATACAATTTGGCACAGCCAAAACTATTGCTTTCGGCTTTCATTTCGGTTGACTGAAAATCAGAACCTAAACCAGTCATTTCAGTGATGCCGAAAGGGAAGCCAATGTCTTCAGTTTCGGGTGCTATATCGGGACACCGGAGATCAGAAAAATCGGCTTCTGTTTCGGCGGCAGCGATGTGTGTGGCGAAATTTTACATTGTAGATTCCATTTCAGCTGTACCGATTCTACAACTTCAGGCACCGATATTGGCACAACTGATTTTCAACGTTTTGGGTTACTATTCGAAACTAACATCAGGTCAACCGAAATTTCGCTATTCTCGGTGTGAATTCTCCCACGTATCGCTTCGATATACTGTATTAATTCAATCAGGTCGACAGTCACGCGTCACGCACCCTCGTGTCGATATCGAAATTTGGTCGAGGTCACGCGTCACTCAGGGCTTTATCGGAACAAAAATTCGGGTCACGCAGGGCAAAATCTCCCAAAAAACGAAATTTCACGTTGTAATTTTCGAAAATTTTCCGGTGGTCACGCAAAAATTCCAGGGCTGTCGAATTGTCGAATTGGTCTCAGGTGGTCACGCGTCACACCCCGTGTCGATCTGATTGAAAAAATACAGTAACTAAGTATGTATCCTATGTTTCCATCGTGGTACTTCCGCCTGGCGCCCATCTTCTCGTGATTCTGATTCTGTCCAGGTTTTGCTTGCATAATTTCAATTTCAACAAACTGAGGTACGAGGTTACGAGCACTTACGTAAGTAATGATCGTCCATTTAAAAACTTCAGATGCAGATTTTGAGAGTGTCATAAAAAGTCAGTCCGCAATTTTCGTGCCTGACTTTTTAGTGGCTGTGTTGAAGCCCTCTTTAAATTTTCGTTAGATTAGTTTGTGATGAAAATAGTGGCTGTGAATATTATGCCGATCATAGTTCCGCAAGCTCCATTGCGTGTGGGTTCGAATCCCCGCATGTTATGTTACGTTATTTTTCTTTTCTTCTTGTTCCTCCTGCCTTATCTATTCTCTCTTTCTGTTTGCCCTTGTTCATTCATTGTGATCAGATCTGTTGTTCATAGAGGTTGTACATGGACCATTTTACTTTGCTGACAAATAGCTTGAATTTCAGTCTCTTTGTCAGCCGATCACATAAAATCAACTCACATTTATACTCTGCTTTATGCAGTGGTCTACATTTCTCTGTTTCTCCTGCATTGTCTTCAGCATGTCTACCTGTCCTATCGCTCCATATTCAGGCCAATCATTTTAGGAGCTGTATGCTAATCTGTTCAATGCTCTGACATTTCCTAAGTATGTTATTTTGTTCTGTTATGTACTCCAGACACATACTTCAATTATGCTTGGTCTTGTCTTGAATAGAGTCTGGACTTTTCCTGAAGTCTTCTGTTCCAATAAGAATAATTGGTTGCCGTCTGTCAGGTGGCTGGTACACGGCAAACCCGGCTTTCATCAAATTCCAATGATCTGCAGATCCGTTGGAATCCAACTCCCGAAAAATACAAAGAAATCTTTAAAGCTTACTGCTGGAGCTCAAAAAATCTGAAACTTGTGCAGAACTGAGTGTTCGACCCCTCGGTACACATTCCGTTGTGCCATCACACGAAAAACGGCTGGCATCAAAAATCGCTCCATTGAATTCCAACGGTTCTGCAAATCATTGGAATTTGATGAAAGCCGGGTTTGCCGTGTACTGTGCCACACCCAGTGAACCTACAGCATTGTATCTGATCCCTCCACTACTGTCCTTAGTGTACCAATGTTGGCATGCAATGATGTGTATATGTGACTATCCGGATAGCTCTTCTGATATTGAAGCCTTGGAGATTCAAAAATTGTTGGAAATGATGTCAGAGTGCACTTGGACTTGTTAGCTCTAGTCGTTAAAAGGGAACAGTTGGAATTTTCCCTCATTACCATGTGGTGTTATAAACTATGCATTGACTCTCTGTTACAAAATGTTATTTCGGAGGCTAAAGACACTGACATCCATCAAGAAATCTTACAAAGACTGTACATTTAAGATATCTGGTTAATGGTGGCCACATGCAAACTCTATCAGAACGTCTGTGCTAACTTTCAGCATGACATACGGGGTCTGGACTGGATGAGCATCAAGTGGATTACCAAGAGCCTTGTGAGTATCCTTGGAGTATCCAGATTTCTGCAAAATAATTCAATGGTGAACTGGTCTACTTTGATGGCAGCACTTAACTCGTGGTGTGTTTTAATTCTTTCATAATGGTCGTAGAATCTTATTTCTGACCTACGTTAACAGCACCGCAAAGCAGTCTCGTCATTTCTGCTGCTGGCTGGGTCGGAATACGGAGTCCTCCTCCAGAAAAATCACTGTAAATACATGCTCAACTCTCCTTCCAATGTCAGAGCAATCCTGTTGTCAAGATATATATCTGGGTCCCCCATCTTCCTAACTTTTACTTCAAGAAGTTGAACTTGGCTACCCTAGTGTTGTACATTCTACTCATAAGAATGATTGCTTGCTCTCAGCCTTCTGTGAGGTGGTTTGAGAATTTAAAGGGGAATCTCTAGTGCCATCCTGAGGCAATGGGCTGCAAGGAAGCTGATGGGTGATGCATGTAGGTGGAGGGCACAGTTGATCAGTCTTATCCCAATTATGCAATATTTTATTATATTTAGTTAAATCTCTTTCAGAGGACCAGCCAAAATTCTCCTTGCATACGGAACCTGATTTATTGGCCTTGAGCTCATGAGAGGGTGTCCACTGACTTTGGAAAACCATCATTCAGCATCCACAGCTCACATCATTTGGATTCAAGCCTACCTTTCCCTCACCCAATTCAGAAGTTCCTGACATGAGGAAATCTCATTTGTGAAATCGGAAATTAACCAGTTCTGAATAAGACTGATTGACTCTACCCTCGAGTGGGGGTGAATTTTCTGTTCAAATAGGGGAGGTTACTCCCCATGATGAACCAGGCAGTCAGTTCTTATCAAGTGAGGATGTCTTTGATACTGGCAAGATTGAGGTTGTGCGCCGATGGTGTTGTACCATCTGGGAATATGTGAATTATTTGATACAACAGTTCTTCTGTCTGGGATGCCAAGCAATAAGATTTTTGGGATATAATCTCATTAACATCATGGAAAGCCAGAACATTCTTAAAACGGAAGTGCGAAGTTTTGCCGGGCACCGCTGTGGCCCCTACCCCCAAGTAAGTATTGTTGTAGCGTCTGTCTAGGAGACTATCAATTCTAGCAGTGAACACGTGTCCCCCAGGCTTGAAAAAAACTGCGAGAATGAAAAACGCTTTTTACGCTCAAGCTCTATCTTCGACCACCATCTCTCGGGCTATTAGTGACAAGAACTTCTCAGTTGGCGAAGTGAGTCTCAACTGTTCTGGTAAGTTGAACCTGAAAAAGTAAGTTTGCTGTTTGTGTGACTCATGAGACGCGTTTATCGGTTTCAGTTTCGGTTGGGCTATAACTAATCTCTGTCTCCCCCTGCTAGATATTATATCGACGCTCCTTATGCGTCACACCAGTTAACCCTCATGTAAAAAGAACATAAACTCGCACACCAAATTGTTACTGCCTGTGGGTTCGCCACTGGTCCAGATGTCAAGGGCCGCAGTCGGCGCGTGGCTTCCATTACGGCAGGTCAATCCGCAGCAGACTTCTTGTTGGGAATTAGCCTTCTCTGAATGGTTCTTTAAATATTTGACGGGCCCGTAATCGTGGAGCATGTGGGGCTGAGGCCGAACTGGTTGCTTCCATTTCGCTCGCGGTGACTGCCGGGATCTCGTGTTACGCCGTCGGAAGTCCGCTTATTTCGTGGTAGCCGTCGAGGTACTCTTTTATAGCTACCTCCACCGTCAGCTCAAGGCAACGAGCGGCATCGTTGCGGTTTAGATCTAGAATCTGAAGTTCGGATGAACGTCGCCAGTCCATCCTTGTAAGTTTTCTCTCTGATTGTGCTACTGAACGGCAAGTCAATCAAGTACTGAAGAATATGCACCTCTTTGCCCAACGCAATTTTCACAAGCGGGATGGCTTACACGTAGTGGCGTGGGTTCCTATTGTTATAATTGAGTTCTATTCAAGTTCAGGCACCGACATTCACGGCAGAAGTTTCGAAGCAGTGCCTAAAGTCATCCCAGAAGAACACACCGAGAGATTTGTTCTGTCCTTCCACTATTGAGTTGACTGGATTTGGCCAAATTGAGCGACGATCTTCCAATATGGAACGGTTGAGATTCGATAAGTGGGCCATAATACGGGCATCGAGATAACCCTATGTCAATAGTTCTCGGCCACCGTGAATAGGCCCTCGTAAACTATATTACGAAACAGACTTCAGTCGGCCTGAAATCGGACAAGAACCTGTCGTGGAAAACCAATTACGGGATATAAGGACCGAGTCGAGTCTGGCCACGTACTATAAATGGGGTGGGCATCCACTGATTGAGAAGGGCGCTGTACGATAAACTATGTCGGCATAGAATGCTTCCAAGTCCTATTTCATTCCTTCTGCACTTCCGCCGATGCGGTCCTCATGAGTACCGCTCAATTTCAGCTTTATCTCGGGAGTCAAATCCGAGTAGCCCAATCGGAAGGCCACGACCTAATTCTCAGAGCCATCGACACGTTCGTGGTATGTCTACATCCAACGTTGAACTGGGCGTCTTGGAATTTTTGCTTGCGCCCGATTTTCGCAGTACAGGAGCGTAAACGTTGTAGCGCTTTAGGAAGCGCTGTCATCAGACGAGCCCGACAGCCACCATCTCCGTATTTTCTCAAGACGTTGGTGCTCTGCTAATAGCAGAAATTGGTTACTACCCGCCCTTATCTATTCGGAATCTTTTCTAGATTGGAGACTTTAGAAAGATTCTCCTGGTTCTTGGTAGCGTAACAGATGCCCTTGTGGGAGGGCTCCCGGTAAGCATTTAAGCGTCTATCAGTGTACCCCGAGGATACATTGGGCTGCCCCCCGGTAAGTGACTCTGTGAGTATCTTTGAACACCACGGTCGAAAATTGCATATCGATCCCTGCTCGAGATCGATTGCGCCAACCATCATGTGGGGCGGAATATCCATGGGGCGGCAGCAACATCGAGGCGAATCCGATTCCTACCACTGCCAGTCGGCAATTCCTGCCACATCGTCATTGGCGCCTTCTTCGTTCCAGGAGTTCGCGCCCGCTCGCAACCCCGATGTCAAATTTAATCTCCAGCCGCATCTCTCCGATGACTCCATCGGACTTTACCCAACCGTGACTCGTGCGTTGTAACACAGTTATCGTCCGTCCGGTTGTAACATCGTCATCTCCATCCCTTACCCTCCCTGGTGAACAGCTTCGTACCCATGCTCTTCCCAGGCCAACGACGGCGCTGTCATCCAATATGGCACATGCTTGGACGTCGAGGGACCGCCATCATCATCCCTCACGTTTGCAAACTACTGGAACGACTGGGTCGAGGGGCTTCCAGACTTAGACTCTACCTTGAGGGACGAGAAATTCATTTCCAATTTGTTCGTAATCTATTCGGGGCCATATCTTACACTGATTGAAATCCATTCTTCAGCAACGAACCCCAGGATGACCTTCCTTCGGTGAGGGGCTTGGATCCGCCGCCATCCGGGTTTGTTTTCTGAACCAGCGCTGCGCTGATGTTAATTTCATTTCAGCAACCTTACCGTGAAAATTGATGCAGGGGCGCCACCCAATCGCTCGTCCAGTCGCAGGGTAACAAAGCACACCTGCAGTTTATGTGGGAAAGACTTCACTCGGTTAGCAGATTATCCAACTTGATCTGGTCCATAAACTGAACGAGAACTTATTTGAAAGGCCTTGTTCGCTCGAGACGCACATGAATATACACTACAACCGTAAACGTACGCCGATAGCTGTCTTGATTGAAAGGTCTGACGTTGCGTCAACAAATGCGTATGTAGCATTCATCTGCCCCGTAGTCGAATGTCAAAAGGCGTTTTGTGAGAACATTCAATTTTCTTTTGCTGAGGCACTGAAACTTGCCCCGCAGCTGTCAAGTCAAATGTGCTGCGACATATGCGCACCCATGGGACGGTCGCGATATCTCCCCCAATCATTAACTCATCTGCTTCCACATATACTGTTCATTTTGCTCCCATTGAAACCGCAGAATCTTACGCATACGGAAAGTGAGGTCGAACTCTGGCAAGTTATTTTGATGTCATGAAGATCGTGATCTTTTCCCTTTGAAAACATGGTGAGATTCAGAGTTCACGTACGGTTTACTAGGGATATGCACCTCATCCTGTACTCTAGCTATTCTACAGACAAATTCCCCCAACTCCGCCGTGACTTCCTGTATCTGCCGTTGTACATTATATGTAGCTTATGGGATATCCGACTTGTTTGAAATTCCGCCAAACCAGATGCCTCAGGAAAATTCCGCCAAACCAGATGCCTCAGGAACCCGAGCAGCAGACCTGTTCGTTTCGAACCAACCATTTCTTTTTGGTTCAACCTCTCGGATTACTTTACTAAAACCGACCACAATAGTGAAAGGCCGGAAATGTAAGCGCTAGTGAAAGTGGAAATCCAACCACCAACACCAAACACAAACAATCCAATGCGTGCAAGTTCGGGGCTCCATGCAAAGTATATGCATGCTGCAATCCAGATTGTGATCGAAGTTGAACCAAGTGCGGGTGATATTAGGGTGTGGGTGTGAGATGTGCTCGCCAGCAAGCACAGAGCTCGGCAATATAGTGTAGCTCCAGGAAATCCTTCCCACCATCGTGCGAGCCAGCGCCGATGTGGGACTAATCGAAACCAAAACTTCTCTCTCATCGTAACCTCCATCCGTTCCCCAATCCAAAACCCAGTCCAAACCCATCCCTCCAATATCCAAATAATCCAAATCAAGGAAGCCGTGAACAATGTGATCCAGATCGATCCTGCACTGGGTCTGCACGCGTCGGAGGCGAACAGTCTATCCATTGGCGTACAGGGTTCCGGTCCTATGTATCACTGTGTTGAAGAAAAGCGAAAAGAAAATCAAAGATGTGGGGTTAAAAGTGGGGGTTTCATTCTCTTTCTACTGGTACAGTTGCGGTCCTTATATACCCTTAATGTTTGGCTACACCAAATAAACGACTACTACTGTAACATCGGACCTAAAGCTCTCCCTTGTGCTGCGCCTCAGCTCCTCGAGCGGCCCAGACCGTCCATATCTCTCCAATTTCTGGTCTAGCCCCTATTTCCTGTGCTCCTTCACAGCATCTACACCGGTTTTTGGGGCTGTGGTAGCTCCTACAAGTCTCATATCTCCGAATTCTGTCCTTAGACGCGTCCAGACGCGGTCGAGACGCAGGTTCTTGCAAGCCTGGACGCGTTTGATCCCAAAATGCGCAGTATTGACAGGTCACGTGTTCGCTCGCACTGCCATTGGAGCCGCTGAGGCGGCATCCAGAGCCCCGTGACCGCGTAGCTACCTAGATTACATCAGCATCTCAGTCTTAGCTTTCATCCATATCGACCTATCTGCTTGCCTTACCGCTGCCCCCGCTCGGGCCATCCCCACCATATTCCGCAGTTTTGATCCCCGTGTCGTTCACCAGTTATCCTGCACAGGTGAGTGGTGTTTATTGTTTCCACAAATGTGAGGGTTTTTCGTCGTCTTTTCATGAATGCAAATTTCCCCCGCTCATCAATAGTCTGACAGACGCTTTTCTGCCTTTGATAAGGACTACCAATTCTAATAGTCGGATTCACACGCTGAGATGAGCAGCCGATGTAGCAGCCTGGTGGAAAAGAATCAAAATTTCAAGAACGTCACAAGGAAGAACCGAGAAAAAACAGCAATCCAGATTGAATCCAGTGTCCAAGGTCCAGCGATGTTTAAATTATTGTTCAGACAGGAGTAAAAAACTCACAGGTGGGGTAAAATCACCACCCAGATGTTTCCAGATGGATTTTTTTATCCACTTTCGACACAATCTCTCCGGTCCGGCTATCGGCAACATCAAGCCGGTTATTGTTTGACCGTGTATCAGCAGACCACAAGGCTTTCTTCCTACTTGCTTCCTGCCACGACCCAACGCCACTCAACTACGACTCAAAGATGCCGGCCATCCAAGATAACTGGATCCCCGGCTTCCCCCCAAAGTAGAAAGAGCAATATTCGAACTAGCGTCGCAGCCGTATCCAGGTCGTACCCCGTCGGGTGAAAATTTGGTGTGTGCATCATGCGTGCCAGATTGGTTCCGTCACAAGTATGACTTAGTGGGTATGTATAGGACCATCCTGTACCGGTCCTTCCTTATCTGCGCATCTCCACCAGCGATACTTTCTAAATGCAGTCGCACCCAGGATATCTGCTTCCTCAGTCCCGGCCACTCTGCACTCCTTCTTCTCCTAGCTGCGATGGCTCCGCGGAGTGTCTACGTCAGCTCGGTCCCCGATCTTTTTTATCCAGCGCGGGTGGACTACTCCCACCCATTATTTGCGCGGGCCACACACCTCGAGTTAGACCATATCGACTTCCCGGCGGTGTTGGCAGACCTGGCGGCACTCCCATGCCTCACGCACCTCGCAGTTGACAACCTCCCTTCCCATGAAGTTGACAGTGTTCTGCTGAACTGGGCACGACTAACTGTGCTCGTGCTTTTGTGCTTTTATGATGGCGAGGTGGACCAGGAGATTTCTGCCTCTTTCGCGGATGAGAAGCGCCTTGTGCAGTTCGCGGTGGCAGATTTTGACGAAGACTGGGAGGCAGGGGCCGTCGGCCGTGAGGATTACTGGAGCCGGGCGGATGCCATTGTCCGTCAACGCCACTCAACCGCTGAAAACAAATCCGCAGGTCGGTTCAAGTGTTTGATTCTATTTGGAGTGATTTTGAAAGTTTCTTTCACACTTCAGCTCGGTGATACAAGCCATGTTATCCCTTACAGCCAACTCGTCTCAGCTCTGGAGAAGGCATTCCAAGAAGTTTCCTGCCTCTGCGCAGAATCCACATCGACTTCGGTTGTGTGCGCATTGCATCACAGTCAGTTGTAAATTTTGTTTCGGTATGGGAAACAGCCTTGGCGAAGCGGCAAGAACGTTCCCAAGTATATACTGCGTAGGTACAAGGGACAACTAAATTCAGGTCCTTGCCTTCAAACCCATGGTGGCGTACAGGGGCGCCACGGCTCACCCAATCTCCGCCATTGATTTCAAGAAACTATGTGCCCACTGCCAAAGCATTGGGTTTGCATTGGGCATCTGAGTCTGATTGCGGCATGGCGTCCGCGATTCACCACTGTATTGTTCCATCCGTAGGCAAACCGTCGTTTCTCTGGGATTCTCGCTGGTTTTATAACTGGCAGCTTTTGTCTGTAACCCCTCCTAAATGTCACCCAGGAGACTCAAATATTGCCCAGTGGCCTGGCACACATCGCCATGCGCTTACTTCGAGCCCTCGTCGCCGCTCTCTGCGCAACTAGCGTTGCTTGCGCCACTGGAACCTTTGGGGACGCACGGAGGAACAGTATTCGACGATCCATCCTCACCCAAGAGCGCTACTCTCCTGATGCCGAACAGGAACTGGGAAGGCTATCGAATGCGCAACGATTAGCGCGTAGACTGCCTCTCAAGAAACCGTATACAAGGACTGGCTGTGAGGATCCGGGCCCTCCGCTTCCCAGGCCCATTCAAACTGACGGTCCCAACTCCAGCTGCACCCCGTGCACTATCATCCCTCACCTCTTGGTCGGGCGTCATTCAGATTGTCGATATCGAGTCTAACGCAATCCTGGGCTGGGTTGGGGACACAGAGACCGTCGTCGCTTCTCAATCGAGTGCTTCCACATTCAAAGCAAGCTTACCCTCCAGCTCCAACACCGTGATCGAACTCATTCGGACAGTGAGCACTTCTTTTCGTTCATATTTGTTCCCTATATTGGCTGACACTCTGCAAACCAGACCAACAATAGAAGGCTCGGACTTCTTGCCGACACGTCGAGCGACCGTGTCATCGGTGCTGGCAGTTTTCGGTACGATAAAGTCCCAAGAGATAGTACTGTACCCGCTTACACGTATTTCCCAGATATTTATCAGTCAGAGTGCTCAACAACGGATTCACGAGTACGTGGAACCTACACCACCCGTCCATCACAACCTAACTCTCTTGTTAGCATCCGCAAACAGTCAGCCCGTGGCGACGGGGAGTGATTTTGCCGAAACCACCATTGTGCGTCACGAAAGTGGTGACCATTATAGAATTTTAACGTTCCTGAACACCTCTCGCAGTGGTCGGTCAACTTTGCAACCCAAGCATTGTCCGCACAGTGGGTCAATCAAGGCGGAAGTGGGTCACAGTTTCAGCGTGGATTTCAATGTGTCTGATTATCTCGAGTCAAGCCAAGCCCACCACCTACCTTTTCGTGAGCAATAACAAGCTGCGCGCTACAGGTAGTATCACTGAGTATGTCGCGGATTCCGGCGCAGCTGCTACCGCTGTGAAGTTGGTCTTGGTATAGCCCAGGAGGGGTGTAGGCGCGGCTCTTCGGGGAGATTATGTTCAACCGCGAATTGTTTAACAACTTACACTAGCCGGTCTTTTCGAGACTTTCTAGGGAGGAGTCCATCGTTTTATTCGTTTATTCCCGTTGTAAGTATCTCTGCCTGATTCCTGAAGCGGGATTTTATTCTTTAGTATTCTCAGTCAAGATGAGCGGAGAACGGTGCATATACTATACTACGGTGAGTTGTTACACCGAATTATGAATCCCATATAGCGCCGAACGCGGGGATACCTCTGCTCATCATTCCTGAAAGCAACCATACTTTAGTACTTCACGCTATGAAGGAAGTTCTCCCTCACCATAAACCACCTTCTGAGTTAATTTTTGATTCGATATGACACAGACAGCCTCTGCATTGAATTCGGTCACAAGCCGCAGGGTCAGCTTGACCATGTCCGGCTTCCCGTATTTACGAGTATCGTACACCACAGCATCCGGGGATGACCTCAAGATCTGATCTACGAGTTTGTCGCCGAATGTTTCTCGAACGTTGGGTGACGTCCACAGGAGACGAATTGGGATGCGTTTCTCCATAATGGACGCCGCGCAAGGCCCAATTCCGCTACCTAAGAATAATTGTAGATGTGGGATCAGGTTCAATGAGGCACAAGTTGGCGTACCAGTTGCTACTAGCACAATTCGGCGAAACAGTGGAATAATGCGAAGCACGCCGAAGGTTGGAGCGCCTC
Organism: Mycena crocata; assembly: GCA_029281795.1. Lineage (NCBI taxonomy): Eukaryota > Fungi > Basidiomycota > Agaricomycetes > Agaricales > Mycenaceae > Mycena > Mycena crocata. Next base: position 367,676 of record JARJCP010000022.1, on the reverse strand, counting down.
GTACCCAAAGCTTTGCCGGAGGGTCCGTGATTTGCGTCTTCGTCCAGTCCCCTGCCTTTGACACGACGACTGAAAAGCCTTTCTTGTTCGGAACAGGAATGCTAGCAAAGGCGTGCCAGTCTTTGAGAGGGTGGACTGACAGTCGCACAGCACTACCGGTCAATGTGGTACCTGTCCCCCGGGTCAGTGATCAACTATGGAGACGGGGAGACAATTTGCAGTAAGAGAAATACAATCGCACTGAGGAACATGTTTAGCGTTGTTCCGTGATGGTTGAGAATTACGAACCGGCGTGTTTCGACAAAACCTCCCCCTTCACGGGAACCTTCCGCAGACGCAACCACGGCAGAATTATGGACGCTGAGGAAGGTGAGAATTAATTTCAGCATTGCAATTGTTGTGTCGGGCAATACTTGTCATAATAATGAGCATCCAAAATGGCGGCGAGTGAGTTAAGGCATGTTGGAGAGAATCTCTGCCGCGATAATCGTTCGTCAGAAGGACCACCTAGCAAATGACGTCACATTAGAGTTCCCTCAAACTGGCAGGATAATTTCCACTTACTTGCGCCCATACAAGGGCGATGCTGATCCACCCTAGAAATCGGTGTATGCACTCAAATAAATCATGTCGCTTGACCCGCAACGACGGGAAGGCAAACACCACGATTCCGAGGAGCAAGAGGAGAATCGAATATGAAATGGCGACAGTGGCCACGGATATGTGCATCTCGCCCCCGCGAACAAGCTCCTTCGTAGCCTGGGCACAAAATAACGCCAACCATACTACCCCAGAGACGGCACATCCGCTGTGAAGGCCCCCGATATGGTATACACTGAACCAGAGTTAGATGGACGTCGGAATGGGAATAGCTGCCTCACCGCGCACACACGCGACGAATCGAAAGGGGCCAGCTGTAATCATCAGCCATGCAAATCTAGTTGATACAGAGAAGCAACTCTCACGAGGAAGGAACAGCACAAAATATGGTGAACAATGCATTGACCACATATTCTTGCCGCATTAAACTGTCCCCTCAATCAGTATATGTGGCAGGGGAATATACCAGGGACGCACGTTGCAACAAACAGGTTAGCCAACGTGATAGTCCCGAGTCGCGGTGGATTGGCCCCGCCTTGAATCAAAATAGCGATAAAGACGCCCATATTGGTCGCAAACACTACACCGAAGAGGCGTCGGTAGAGGGTGAATATCTGGTGACGAAGGTTGCGGATAACCCTGCCCTTCTGTTTGTCCGGGAGGGTATCTTGAGTGTGCGAGTCCCAAGGCGCCGGCGCGCCGCTCTCTTGTAATTTGATTGAAGGTACAGTGGTGGCTCCGCAATCATTGGTAGGATAACCGCCTGCGGTGGTAGTGGGGAGTTGAATGAGCAGTATCGGCTCGTCCGTCAGAGCCTTGAGGTGTGCCTCAGGGGGCTGAGAGGTAGCGGAAGTAGGGGAAGGGAGTCTCTGCATTTTAGGCGGAACATACCGAATCCATGGAATAAATAAAGAAAACTTGAAACGCGCCACATGATGGAGGGAAGAATGAATTGAATGAAAGTGATAGTAATTAATGGGCCGGTCGGAGCGTAGCTGCCTATTCACAGATCGTATCAGGTTGTGAACTTCTTTGGACTCCGATGGAGACTCATTGAAACCGTTTGCTCCCGCAGGTGAGCCCTCGCGACACCATAGTCCACAATTCGAACACCATGGGTCAGACCACTGAGCGGTCTTCTGCCAAAGAATTGCAAGTTGGAAATCTCGCCACGAATGGTATACTGTAGTGTTTCGACCAACTGTTCACGGGGTGTGACGCGTGATGCAAAGTGTTCACAAAACCAGGTGTTCACTCGCCGGAAAACCGTTATAAATGGTGTGCCAGGCCGGGAAAAAAATCGGATTTTACCCCAATTCAGGCGATTTTTTTGGTGTCCGTGATGGGTACGAGTGTCCCAAGTGTTCAGGTCACAGGTCTGTCTCCGTGACGCGTGATGTGAACAACCGGTCGAAACACTACAGTAGTTGTAATCTCTCAAGTAAACATTTTGACAACCCTGATCCCACTGATTGCCTAGTCAGCTCCCGTAGTCAGCTCCCGTAGTCAGTTCCTATGACCAATTCGATCCCGCGGAGTTGAACGAGGCTGAACGATGATCGGGAATCACCCTCATTTCCTACATTCAAGTTCTCCGTGGGACTCCATAGGACTCCATTCACCGCTGCCAGGACGCAACGCTGACGCCACGGATATCAGCAATTGCTATCACGGCAGAAAGGGCGAATATTTGCTCGCTCGGATAAAAACAGTCGTGCATGTCCTATCAGGTCCTATCCCAACCAAGACCAATTTTCCGTTCATGCTCTATCCCACACAATGAAGCCTCTATCCGACGCTATGAGCGAAACTCAAGAGGCGCCATAAGCGCGGTCACGTCGAAGCGCGTTGTAACTATCCATCCCCCGGTAACCATTTGATACTTTGTGTTGCGGACCCCTTCATTGTGTAGAGTTCCGCTCCGACTGTCTGTGCGGATCATATTCTGGCATTCGTATACTAGTTCAGATCTATCCGCCCACAGTATAGGACATACTATATATATACTGCCGAGATTCCCGAGAAATAAATTGTGCCCTCTCGGTTCATAATATAAATTATATAATAATCAGAACCTAATGCGGATTTTGAGGTGGAGCTTCCAACAGGAGCTATCTCGGCTTTCACATTGCATCGATAATGGCAGATAATATTTCAAGCTCACTTCGACTGATCAGAAACGAAAGGCGGCATCAATACGGCGTGGTTTCTGACGATCACGGGCCGGGGTGACGCGACATACAAGGCCCTTGAGGGACGGTAGGTAGTTAAGACAGTGCAAAGAGAATTCAGCGTTGACGGTGAGACACCACTGCCCAGGAAAGAAATCGGAAACGTGTTGGATTTTTGAACAAGTTTTGAATCCTGGTTGACTTTCCTCAACCCGACTTCCGCCGATGATCGGAGCCGGGCTCCGACAGGACCGGGATGATCCGCCGACGGGAACCCGGCCCGCCGGTTCAGGTTCAATTTTGGCAATTTGCGTTCGAGTTGCGTCCTTGTTGCGTCCACATGAAATACACATCCCGGGGGCAAATTCACCAGTGTTTTTATGTGACTGCCAAATACAGAGGTACAGGGCCCGTAAATGCACCCAGCCACGCATACATTGCGACAGATTGAAGTAAGTTACGAAAGGCCTCATCCTCGCACTCCATCCGGACTGCGTCGTCGGAGCAAATACCCAAGGTAAGGAAGGTGCAGCTCCACCAACGCCGACCAGTCGGACTACATGACCGGACTGTGGATGACCAGGAGTGAGGCGATATGCGGTGAAGTATAGATTTTTCGCGCCACCGAACAGTAGATACAGGAAAGATTGGCAAGAACGAAGGTTGAGGGCAATGAACAAGATGAAAAATGATTTGATGCCGCAGTGACTTTCGAGTCCTGTCGGGTCTTGCTAGGATTCTATTTCAAGTGTCAACAACTCTGAATTGGAGTCGAAACGGAAAAGGAAAAAGAAAGAAAAGAGTTAGGCCCTACTTCGGCACGCTAGCAGGCACGTCCCAATCACACGATAAAAGCAGCACGTCAACACTACATGCCTCGAGTCACCGCGTTTGAGGCGGCAGAACCCGGGGCCGCCAGGCCTAGGTCAAGATTGGGACCGGGGCGGGGTTCCCGAACCAAACCAGACTGCATTCCAGCTGCTAGTTCCGCATCGATGCATCTGAGTACGCAAGGTGCATGTCGGTCCATGCCGGAACGTCACCGAAGCGTCCAGACGAGCCACCCGGATTTGTGAATCTCCAGAACCATGACGCAGTTCAGACGCCTGCTCATTCAAGTGCGCGCCTCGCCGCCGACTAGTACGCACGACAGCAGATCTGGATCTCGGGAGTCGGTATACCCGTCGACTGTTGACGTACAGCCGGTCTGGATGGAGTCTGGACGTACAGCGGGTCTCGGTGCCACTGGAGTGCGGGAGTCGACAAGTATCTTGGAAGTTCGGAACAAACATGAGCTGCATCACAGGAGCACCCAGTATACACTTGGTATACACCATGTCTTCGCTGAGTGCGTCGTACAGTTTCTATCCCGCGGCCTCGTTCGTGAAGCCCCTACAAGCTGAGCTGCAGTCGTTCGAAAGAGAATCAGCGCCAATAAATTTAGATGGGATTAACACACAAGTTGAAGCATTGCCGTTCACTCTTGTCCATCCACTGTCTAGTCGAGCTCTTCCAACCCCGGACGCCCATTACGGCATGGCAGTTCCAGTGACCATCCACCCAGGTCTCGGCGCGTTTTCTTCCCGACGACACGCAACCCGGCATTGCCAGCCTCGGTCCGCTTGAAAATGATGATCAGCGAGGCGACTGTCTGAGTGTCGGTTTCGAGGTTCTGGAATATGTGCGCCGACTGCCGAACCTTGGCCTCGGTTTACACGTCTCCGCGGCGCCGACGACAGGGAATCATTGCGGATTTTCAGCCGATCAGCTCGGGCCTGTACAGTGTAAGCTCGAGGAAGGACAGCGTCAATTCGATCCTCTTTCCAACACCGCGTTCATAATGCCACCGTTGTGCCGTCGTCACCAATCCGCCGCGGCTCGGGTCAAACGCTAGACACCTTCCAGACGAATCTCCTCCCGTCTTATCTTCTCAGTTCAGATGACTTATTTCAGAAGGATAGATGATAAATGAGTCCAAGCTGGGCGGGCCCGAGATGACAGCACCTTCTCGTTGGGCGGTCAGCGCTCCATTCTCAGTCCACATGGTCGGGAAACGGCAGTAAGAGTGCAGTCTCCGAGGCATAACTCCCAACGTACCATCGTTCGTCAGTCATCCACGCGTCCAACACCGCAGTCCCGTCAACAGCGCAGACGCCAGTCTTGTCAACACCGAACGGTCTGAAAGTAATCAACACTGACCAGTTCCAACTCTTGAAAGACCACCACCTCGGTCCGTCCCATCTTGCCACCATCGAAAAAGACACTCGCATAACGGTACGAAATACACAGCACCGCGCTCCCCTTCACCCGTTGAGCGCGGATTTTAAATAAGTAGCAGTGAGTGAGATAGAGAAAAAGAAAGCATGTCCAATCCCGCCTCCTCAAGTTGACAGCTCAAAAAAGGGAAACTGAGCGCGGCGCTCAGATCCACTGCGCCTTATCCCATGCAGGGTCCTGTAGGAACGCGCACAGGACTTTGCTCCCTGTCTGTCGTGCAACAATTAATCAGTCCATGATACAAGGAAAATACGATGAAGGAGAGAGATGAAAAGACGGGACGGAGGATCAGCGCCCACACGAGTCATACGACGATGATGATGATGGAGGGAGGGCGAGACAAGAGTTAAGGCGGCGATAACAAGACTAGCGCCCACTGACATCAAAGACGGCCGTATAGAACAGTCATGATGACAGGACAAGACGCAGCAAATCGACCACGACAGCCGAACACGTCCACCGAGGACGCCAACAACGCCCTCCGGATCACGACGCGCGCCCACCGACGCCCTCCCTGTTCTACCTCCACGATTCGACACAAATGGACGAGAACGGCCAAAAGTCGTACGAAAGAGAGAAAAAAAGCGACGCAAAAAACGCACCTGCAACAGCGGATGCCCCGCCACGATGCTCAGGAAGCGCTCGAGGCCCTCCCGCCGCGCCTCGATCACCTCGTCGGAGAAGCGGTTCGTGAAGACCTGCGGAATCGTTAGTTAACGTTACACGAATCACGGTGGAATATAGATATGCGGGGCGGACGGTGCGAAGAAAAGACGGGGAAACCGCCAATATCCAGCTGGAACGTTCGCATTATCCAAGCGTAAAATCTCGTGCGGCTCCATATACGTGGGACGGAACCCATGATATTTTAGCAAAGTAGACCGCGTACGCACCTTCCCCGGCAGCGGCGGGATATTCACGCGCGTGCTCTCGCGCTCGAGGACGTCACGAAAGGCCTCAAAGTCCGAGTAGCGCCGGCGCACAAGCGAATGCCGCAGCTTGAAGGCGGGGATGTTTGTCTGCCGTTATTCGCCATTTGATTATCCACGATATATTCCTGTCACACAGTACACGCACCTTGCACACGATCTCGTAGTCGGTGTACATCTTGCGCCCGAATCCTGTGGCCACACATCTCAGCTTCGGCTCATTATCCGTTCATGGGAAATAAATGAAAGAAACGGCGAGTCAACGCCGAATCCACAACGGATAGAAGCGGAAAGGTAGCTCGGTAGAAAGCGAATGCAAGCGAGTGACTCACCGTGCGTCTGCGGGTTGCGCACCTCGATCTCGAGGAAGCTCTCGGGAACGCTATACATTTCCTCAATTTGTAGCGAGCCTGTGAGTTGCCTCAGTATCGCTATCGCATTTCCCTCCTCTCTTAGCTCCTCACGTCCAGGAATCCTCCCATCATCGAAAGAAGTGCTGCGGGCGAATGGCGAAACGGCAGCCATCGTGGTCTTGTACGCTCAGGTCGCGATAAGGTTCTTGAAGGAATGGGTACGTGGAAATGAGAATCCGAGCGGTGGATGGGTACCCAGGAATCTGAGTCGGATGACCAAGGGAGACGGAGGAAGAGGAGAAGGCGGTGCTGTGACGCCGTGATTCCGGTCACAGCGCATTGAACGTCTGGGCCGATCATCGGCGGAAGTCGGATGGGTTGAGAAATCAACCAGAAATATTGATGGATTCAACTGGAGACTTGTGAGAGGTTTGAGAGACTCGTGGTACATAACGGCGACTGTCTTCGATGCGAGTTAGAGGGCTAGGCGCCCGCGCTCACTGTCAAAATTCCAACCCCTATAAATTCAACCACTCTAGACTTCAACTAAATTCAACCGTAAACATAGAAACGCCCACTCGTCTTCGAGGTCAGTACAAGCGAGAATAAGACCTGGATGCAGAATGGTCCGTACCTGCCAACTATTTTGTGAAATCCATGAAGCCCTCAGAGGTCCCTTGTTCGACTCAAGGCCAGGTCATGGCATCGTGCAGCGTCTGTCGGTCCACCATTTCTTTTTCCATCATCCTCCAATGCGCGCAAGATTTGCCAGAATAAGATGTGTTGAAGCAGAGCTCGTAATATAGCCGACAGATGTTCAATGATGGTAGTTATGGTATAGTTACTGATGACACTTCCACTGGTTTACTTCAGGAATCCCTTGTTCGACTCTAGGCCAACTCATATTCAGGACGTATGGAATGTTTTTCTTTTTGTTTCATCCCCAGCACGCGCAAATTCAGGAAGTATATCACGATATTCTCTGTTGAGGCTAAATAACAGTGCACTGTATGATCCTCATTTCTACCTGCTTAATTACAGTCTTCTGAAATCGTCGCTCGTATACACCGCTTTTCATTTGGAAATAAGACCCGGATGCGGAGCGGTCCGCATCTGATAGCCGTACTGGTAACCCTTCCACTGGTTGACTTTAGGAACCCCTTGTTCGACTTAAGGCCAGGTCTTCAACGCTCGCTTCCGCATTTTTTTTTCTAACCTTTTGCAATATTGGAGGACGGAATAATCGTAACTCATGATCTTATTAATCATTTGGCGTCTCAAAGCGGCCTAAATACAATACCCTCGAGAGCTGAACGAGGAAGGGAACCTGTGCACCTGCTTTACCTAGGGCGATCATCACTTCCAAAAGTATGCAGGAGATTCTCGTTCGATTCGGGGTCGGGTGATGCTTCGTTCGATTGCTTCATATTTTTTTCCTGATGAGCCCGCAATTTGAGTTCTCGAGACATATGGAGCTCGGCTTCGATAGGAATACGAGCTGGATGCGGAGTGGTCCGCACCTGATACAGGTTGTTTTGCACATACCATGAACATCAGCTCATTCGACTCGAGGACAGGTCATGGTGGAAAATCTCCTGTCTTTTGAACAAATAAATTTAGAGAGGTTGAACTCGCACAAATAATGCTCACCTCTCAGTTGATAATTGATTACTAGATATACACAACCAGTGACTCGCGCTCGCTTGGGAACAGATTCTTAATATCCACATTCGCTTGTTCCACCCAGTTTGAAGCGAGCAGGAGAGTGACGACGATATTGCGATTGGCGGCGAACCGGCCTATGAGGGCAGACATAGGTCAAATGCGGCCTACGATAAATTCAGTATGAAGTGTTCGGGATAATCAAAGTAGAACGGGTGACGTACCCGAAGAACATAAGTAATGCTCAACCCATGGGGGTGAAGCACAAGGGCAATAGCCTGGCGGACGCTCGTGAAACTTTGCATCCCATATAGAAGCGGGAGCTATTGCCGGAAATCCCGGTTTTCAGAACGAAGCTCAACGTACGAGATTGAACATGATAACTGTTAGGGTAAGTAAATGGTTTGAATGCGGATGGTTTTGGAAGGAGGAATTTGAGCAATGGAGGGCAGCTTTTAAATAGTGGCCACACATCTTTTTTATGTGTGCAAAATCGCCTCTACATAATAAATCCAAATGGTCTTCTCGGATAAAAATCGGTAACCACTCACAACGTTGTCAAAACAGTACAGTAGTTTCGGGCCGCCGATCGGCGTTACGCGTAATATGTTCCAGGCCAATGGGGCAGCGCAGGGCACTAGCGGAGTTAGGGCTAGTTAGGGAGAAGGTTTCACATTTCAGAGATTTCCCTGGAAACAAAGGATAACATGCGACTTATAGCATGTCGGACGGAAAGGATCTATAAGAGCACTCGGTCAGTGTAAATACTGACTGTATCGATGTGTGCATCTTACTAAACCTCACCGATGAACGAAAATACTGTTCCAGCTTGGACTCGCAGAGACTGGCAGGACAGCAATACTTCGAGGCGGCGCAGTTTGCGCAAGCATTCACGGAACCCACTGTAACCTCAAACGGATGTGAGTTGCGCGCTGTTGCGCGTTGGTTGCGCGGCCACGGTACATAGGAAAAGCGAAGTCTTCCACACTTCCGAGAGTTCCGCGCAGTTCCAGCTTGGCGAGAGAGGCTTGGCGTCTTTGTGTACAGTAATAAAATGTTCGCAATGGCACTTCACGCGCCTAGGGGTTCAATTCAGTATTCACTGCAACGGCGAAGCATACCGAGCATTCAGCCAAGAAATCTCAACAAGATAGTTGGGGTACCAGTCCCAGTGGATTCGAATTGTAGCCCGGTGGACCGTTTCGAAAGGAAACCTAGCTAAGTAACCTAATCATCCTGAGTCTTATCCGGATGCAGGTTCTAGGAAGATCTACTTAGCTTCTGAGTTATTCCAAACTCCTTAACCCGATCGACGGAGGTCCGAAATTCAAATCTGGATGTCGCAAATGTATTCAAAGCCACAAGAAAGAAATTCTATCGGTGCTACATAAGCGTCTCGGTTGACTTACTCCAACGGCACAGGCGGGAACGAGTTTTGCAGACGGCGGTGGGGGTGGCGGCGGCGGAGGCGGTGGAGGGAGAGGCATCATCTCCACTCCGTGTATTGCGCGCGAACGATGGGCGAGCCGCTCCTTCGTAAGACAACTACAGATATCTCGCGAAGAACTCCCGCATCGCGACTTGCGAGGATCCACCATTCGACCAGGTCTTCGCAAATTCAGCTTGGATCCGCTTCGCATTCTGCCGCAGCTCAGCTCCGACTTCTCCGCGACACTGATCCAGCACATCCCGTATCTCATTTCCGAGAGCATCGCGGCTGCCGTTAGGAATTCTCCCGCTGTACAGTGGCTTCAACCCATTCACGCCCGTGCGCACCTCAATTAGGTGGAACGCGACCCGAAGATCCTGCGAGAGGTGTTCTGAAGCCTGCGGCTGGTCGGCACTGAATGGCCAGCAGATCCTGGCGTTGATTTGCAGTCAACATATGGCCTCTGTCCAAAAGGATGCTTCGACTCACATCGGAACTCCGCTCCCAAGCGATTCGGTCACGCCGCCATGCCCTCCGTGAGTCATGAACCAACCTGTTGCCTACGGATCGCCGCTGTTCTCAGTGCTCTGCGACAACAAGAATCAATAACATACTGGATGGCTTAAAATGAACTGTTGTGGGGACCATTTTGTGGCCAATCCCAGACCAGAGGACGTTATATGTGCCAACAGAGATTCAGATATGACCGCGAACGGAGACGGATGCGACAGAATCTACCCAGGAACAGCAGCTGAGCGCCGGAAACGGAGGTCCAGTTAGTAGGACGTACGAATGGGAATTTCTTTTCGGTCAAGGCACAAACAATTTCCTCTATCTGCTCCGGCTGCGTGGGCCAAACCACAGTCCCAAATGAGATCTGGGCAAATCGAGTATCATTAGCGATTCCGGTTCAATGAATTCAATTCCACTCACAAAGAGCACGGAATTATTGCCGTGTTTGGATTGCATTGAATCGAGGAACGTTTTGACTTCGGCGTATTGAGGAGTAATGGATGGAGTCACCCCGGCGCCGTACCCGGGAGGCAGAAGCGGCCCCAGCGAATAAACTGGTTTGTGCAAAGTGCTCGCCACCCAACCCTCGAACTCAACAAGAGTCTCCCCTTCCAGCGCTGGTGTGGTCCCGATAAAGATACCATCGCATTCCGTGATTGTACTGGAATTATGGGCCAAATTCGCAAAAGCAAAACTGGACAGTGAAGCCAAAGACTCACGCATAGCCGGCTAGTAGCATGGGGGTTACGTGGGTGTTGAACGGCAACTGGAGTTGAAATGAGTTTACAGATGCCAAATCCTCTCAATTTACTGACTTTCTGGGGGTAAGCCTCGTAATCGTACATGGGCGGCATCCCGGGTATTTTGAAGACTTTGCCCGACGTGTGTTTCATCATCTACAAATGTGACTTGTGGGTAAAACAAAGAATAGTCGGCGACAGACGAACCTCCTCGCCCAGCTCGATGCTGCTTTTACCGGTTCGCAATGCCTCCGCGTCGACATTTTTCCAGAAGTCTCCGAAGCCACCCATTGACTCTGACCCGAAGGCGCGGAGGACACCCGCAGGACTCCCTGCTATAAACATGAGAATTGGAACGGATGTTCCGCTAATGGAGCGCGTCGCTCGCAGTTGCTCAATGGCGAATACCTTTCAGCGGCCTCGGTATAAATCGCAAAGACAGAGAAATAAAATTAAAAACTCACATCGACGACGACTGCAGTCGGCGGCGGCACCGCGGCGAAAGCCGCTCCCGTCGTACATTTTATCGGGTTGCCGCGGGACAAAGTTTCGTAGGCAGTGGGATAGTGTTCGTTCATTGTTGCCATGATGGAAAACATATCTTTCGCTGTGGAGGAGAAAAATGACACAACCCTGTTGGTTGTAAATCGAGATTTGTGTGCTATAGAGCGTAGCCGGAGAACACTCGCCTGATTCGTCCCAACGCCTCGTGGTCTGTCGGGAGTTGGTTTATGATATCCGACTTCGCTTGTTCCACCCAGTTCGGGGCGAGCAGGAGAGTGATGATGATATTGTGATCCGTTGCGAACCGGCCTATAAGGACGCACATCGGTCGAATATGGCCTACAGCAAATTTCATATTACAAGGTTGGAATCGAGTATCACAGCTCTGGCGGACATACCATATGCCGGCATGGGCACGAACAGCAGATGCCCGGTTTTAGTTGGATTGGAGGACATGTCGAAAATTTTTAAGCAGGATGAGAGAAGAGGATCGACGGGTTGGGTTTATATACTCCACTGTGCTTCTTTCGGCTGTTGCGCGAGACATGTAGTGCGGCATCGATTCTGGTAAGCCTGGGTGACATACACGGAAAACAACCCATGGGGATCAAGCATAAGCGGCTCACTCGTCCGAAGCGTCCAGCGAATCCCGCACATTCCGGTTTTCTCCTTCTGCCACTAACTTTGCCCACATGCCTTAGTAACGCTAGTCTTTGTTCCAGTGTTCCGCAGAGCATCAATATTCGATCTACCAGTTCCTCCCTCAATATCTCTTATTCAGAGTCGAACAAGGACTCCTGGTCGCATTTAAGTTTCGGTGTGTATTTCCTCCCACTCTGCGGCTCATGGCCGAATAATGCAGTTGTTTTCTCCTGAAGATTGAAGGCAGGCCGGTGTATCTCCGTAGAATTTCGGGTAAAATTTAGGATCGCCCTCTACCGACATCAATCAAGTGTCATTTACTCCCGTTAGATGCAACATTGCAACTTCACCTCTTAGCTCGCTTTCGCAGCTGGTCATGTTTCGCTGGGCGCCTTCCACAATATTACCTCCAGTTTCCAATGATGCCACAAAAGTTTTTTTTGGCTGGCAATTAGTACTTTCCGCCGATCTCTCGGTTTTGGGCTGATCCTGCCCTCGGCTACTGCAAACGACGCGTGTGCGGCGTGGAAGCCAAAGCACCATGCTTCGAATCATATGCAAACATGTAGCCACAACGCGTCAGTATTCCGAAATTTGCCTTTTCGTCGCCACGCCCTCCATCCCGTTTTCGAATCTACTCGGTCCTATCTATAAGTTCATGTTGAACTTCCAACATTCCAACAGCATGTCAGCAGTTCTTTGTTGGATGACGATACTTCAGTCCCAGCTCCATCGTCGCTCCCTCAGGCCGATCATTGCCGCTCATCAGTTCTCAAACGAGATAACGCTGGAATACTACTAAATAGGCTCCCGGATGCTCTCTCGGTACTCGCCAGGGAATCCAGCAATGTCGCGCTGCGTGGATGAAGCAAATGATGGATCTGGCTACAACACGCGCAGACTGCTGACTAATCGGCCCGAACTGCCGCTGATCCCGTCCTCGCACTACCGCAACGCACGAGCTAAATATCCCATTTGACCGGTTTTTACAAAGTCGTCTCATTGGTAGCAAAAAGCCTCCTTCGCCCGCCGACCACCCCATTTGTTCCCACGATGTTCGTTACTTTGCGGCCGAGAAAGCCGGTGGTTGTCGTGATGTTGATGTAGTGTACGGAACCATCGGGCCTAAACGGAAGAATGTTCGAGTTTCTTGTCGGCGAAGGTGAAGGGGTGGACATAGTGGGTCGGGAATGTGATTGTGAGGATCGGCTCCGGGCCCACTGTACTTGTACTTGCTTCCGTTAAAATAGGCGGGCGATAATGGGCAGGGGGACAAGGATTTGCGCCGCCAGGAGATGTGTGGCTGTGATGTCCATGAAGGTTCGATGTATTGGTGGCGAAAAATGGGACAGAAATACGCATCGGCGACCTGAAAACGGTGGATTCTGATAGAAGTCCTGTATACCATATTTTCAGTTTCCTCACCTTGACTATTCCCGGGAAAACTCAACAGGCCATTATGGCGGAGTTGAGGAGAGAACGCAAGCGTTTCATGTCTTACCCAGCCTGTGGTTATCACCGCAGCGGGGCTGTGCGTCTGATGATGGCGGTTGGTTCGACCTTATACGCCCATACAAGAAATGCCTCCGCTACGCTCCGGTAAGTCACTTACGGCGGGGCTGCCTCAACCCTTCAAGTTTAAGTGGCCACCTGCGGCGCAGTTTTGCACAGTTAAAAAAAGTAGAGCTGAGTCAACTGTGCTTAACAGCTTCTTGAATGTCAACCCTGTCCATGTGACGTCTTGTGAACTACAACTGCTGTTCAGCTTAACAGCTTTTACTGCCCAAAACAGAAGCCAAGAAAAATTGCAGCTGTTGATGAGAATAAAATGCCAAAGAAGGATGTTTGGTCTGTCCTTGGCTTGGTCTTGGCTCAATTTTGGGTGAATCAAAAGTGATGAACAGTAAACACAAGCCCGACATCTCATTAAGAATACGAAGTATCTACCTTAGAGTCCATTCTCGCTGCCCGTAGTCTCTCTAAGACAGACGCTGTAGTATCAACACTTGCTCGTGCCTCGCCTGATATACAGTCTGTTAGTTACCGCGCCTTGATTACCGGCGTCCCATCTTATTAGGTAACGATCAGCAATGCACGACCAAACAAACCACTAATTCTGCGCGTTTTGGCCGCCATTCAATACAAATCGTAGCCATAGATAGTTGTAGAGGAGCTTGAAAAGATATATGATCTCTCCGCTTTTTTCCCGCTTCTTTGTTACATCTCCAGGACATGTTTGCCTAATTGGGATGCAGAACCCCTGAGTTTCTTTAAAGTCCTGGGTCTTCGATTTGAATTGCTGGGAGAAACTCGTTTCAAGTTGAGGCGACTAACAGGAATCAGTTCACACTCGTTCAAGAAGGTGGAGAATTATTTACTAGTCTCAACGCGTCAAGTCGCGTCTAGTCGCGTCAAGGACACCTGGCACGTGCCTTCCCGAAAGGGATGCTTATATAATAACGCAGGACGCCTCTTATGGTGGCGCGGTAACTAATAGACTACGCTGCCCGATCATCGCGCCGGAGCGCTTCTCTCAAGGTGCTCCCACTTCCGCTGCATTCTGTTAATTGTTTTGTTCATCGTGATTCTGCAAACAAATTGCGGAAATGCACCGGAATGATAGACCGGTGACCGATTTATGTCTCGTCGGCAGATCATCTGTGACTTGACTTTTCTGCCTGGGGGACCACGTATTCTTGACTTCAAATGGTATTGATGTGACCCAAACGTGACCGTTGACCAAACGCGTTACGTCGGAGTTTGAAACCAAGGTCTTGTTCTCTCCACCATCTCCGATCTCGTTGGGTCCGTTGACACTCACTCCGCGGCTGAAGTTCCAGAAGTTTGCGAGATCACAATCACACTGGGAGCAACCACACCCATAACGTTTCCCCGGCGCATGTACTACTCAGCATCAAACAGCGTACAATCGAAAATGGCCAAAGATTCAGGACGACTATGCGTTAAGTATACAATCGGTCTGAAAGTGCTTTAAACACGTCAAATTGGGCCTCGCGGTGGACCCGTATAATTTCTGGCTTAGGAACTCCATCGGAACGCTGCCACCGATTTTTGCCGCGGTTTTGGCTTCAACATCTGAACGATTCGATGCCGACGCACCGTTTCTCCTCTTCCGTCGCCATATCACCACCATTCATCAAACCACCATGCGTCAATCAAGCTCAGAATATACATTTTCCGTCACAGTCTTCACCGCCTCCTGTTTCTTGATCCAGCTCAACACCGCCTCCCCGAAAATCCCGCCGTACAGCGGCAGACCCGTAACCTCATGTGCGTTCATCGTAATCTTTGACACCACTGCAGCTTCATCGTCTCCTCCTTTCCCCTCGGCGGCCTCGTTCGCAGTCGCGATAACCTCCTGCAGCGCGGATATGTGGGCGTCGAAGTCCGCAGAGGCGTGGAGGGTGATGATAAATTGGTAGGGCACAGGCGATCCTGGCACCGGAACTGGGGATTTGTGGGCGCTCATCTTGGCGTTGGGCTATCCCCCATGGCTCTTTAATACTCGTAAGTGGCGTGTTTCGCTGTTTCGCGAATTTAGCAGATTGCACTGATGTTCCCATAGCAGCCACCCAAATATCTCCCCAATTGGAGATTGATTCATGTTGATTGCTGATCCCTGACAATCTTAGAGATCGCATATGATGCCAAGGCGTGCACGCAATCGAGGACCGAGGTAAGGTGTACTAGGATTTTCTGATGTAATTTAACCAACGCGCTCATCTATTGTTCTCATCGTAGGCTTTTTGCGAAACCACAGACTCGGTGCTAGCGCTATTTGATACATCTGCAGCCCGCTACGTTCGTAGGATTTCCCAGTGCCCACACTTCTATCGGGATGGTTAACCTCCCCTCAAGAGCGCCTGTATGACCGCCCATCGCCAGTTAGACGCCCGCGATATTTGTTTCGTTGCGCAACACTCGGTGACTTAACAAATGCCCTAGTACACCCCCGGCGCGCCTCGGCTGAGGAATCAGGATCGCCCGACCGCTGACTGTCGCGAGAGCGCCCGACGACATCGGCAGGAGTTTAAGTGTATACGGTGTGTCTCCGACTGTTTCCGCACCGCTAATTCCGTACCAACCGGAAATGACAAGATATTTAATCTCCAGCTCGAAACAATTGCATACTCGCCCTGCTCCTTCTCTTTTCCTTTCGCGTCTGTTGAGTCCGGGCTTTCTTCCCTCATTTCTTTTGTTTCGTTAGGACTGGTTTCCTCCCTTTCCTCCCTTCCTTTTTACTTTTGGTGTTTTCGCCCTTCCTTCCTTTTTGTTTCGCCGCCCGTTCCCACAACACCAACGACAACAATGTTCTACCGCCGTGTCCTCGTGCTTGTGTACCTCGCGCTCTATTCCACGACGATTCTCGCTGTACGTTGCCTTTCTATCGTCTCACTCATCCTACTAAACACATTTTCCCCAGAGCACTTCCGATGCCACCTCTCTCGAGGCGCGCGTCGTGAAAGCGAAAGCCCGGCCCGTCGCGAAACCGCCAGTCGCGAAGCCACCGGTCGCAAAACCACCTGTCGCGAAACCTCCCGTGGCAAAACCACCTGTCGCTAAACCGCCCGTTGCAAAGCCTCCGGTGGCGAAACCACCAGTCGCTCAACCCCCAGTCGCAAAGCCGCCAGTGGCTCAACCCCCGGTCGCGAAACCGCCGGTATAATGATTCCGTCATCCGAAAACCAAAGAGTTTTATTGATGGTTTTTTCAGGTTGCGAAACCGCCGGCCACGCCATCGGTAAGTTGATTCAGGTTGGTGGCCTTTAATTTGCGTTGACTGGGTTTCTTAGGTCGCGAACCCGCCTGTTGCAAAGCCGCCCGTTGCAAACCCTCCAGTCGCCAAACCTCCGGTAAGTTGATTTCTATCCTATTATCCACTCCCTCAATAGTCTCATCCTTAATGCGCTAGGTTGCAAACCCCCCGGTTTCAAAACCTCCGACCAAGCCAGTGCGTATTCGGAAATACCCCTTTCTATGCCGCGTCTAATTAGCATATAGGTTTCGCAAGCACCTGTCAAGCCCTCCGCATCCAAGAAACCTACCAAGTCGGCGGTGAGTTCGAGATAGACATCGTGTGTTTGAAGACTGACATCCCTTGCAGTCGTCCGCAGCACCGTCTGCCTCCGCCAGCGGCCTCGCCTGCGTGAAACCAACCACGCCCAGCAAGGTCGCCCGCAAAGTCGGCGACAAGGTCCCCGACCAGTTCATCGTCCACCTGAAGGCCGGAACGAAGCACGCCGCGCACATCACCAAGGTCAACTCGCTCATCGCGCAGGCGGCCAAGTGCGACCGCATCAAGTCCAAGGTCACGCTCGACAATGCGGCGGTGCAGAAGCTGTCCTTCTACGGCGGGATCTTCGGGCCTTCGGTCGTCGCGGCGCTGAAGAAGCTGCCGGAGGTGAAGAGTGTTGTGGCGAATACTCTCGTGGAGGTTGATTCGCCGATTCCTGTGAGAGCTTCAATGGGCAATGGGACGGTGGAGATGGAGAAGCGGGCACTGTTGTTTGATACGACGCAGACGAATAGTTGGTGCGGGATACTCCAGCGTTAATTTCGTTCACCGGACACTGACATGTGAGGCCACTGTTTTAGGAGTCTCGCACGGCTCAATACTGGGACAAGGACCGTCACCGACGCGATCGCACAGGAAGATTTTAGCACCGCTGCGACTGCAAGGAATCGCAATACCCGCAACTGGCCATTCAAGAACATCCGTAACGCTGGGAGAAATGTTAACGTGCGTACTCGCTTCGTACCTTTTCTGCCTTCCCAATCTTACATGGTATACCAGGTCTACATCATTGACACCGGAGTCAGCGACCACAGCGATTTAACTGGCCGTATAGTTCGCAAGCGTGGAGCCAATGTCGCTACTGGCGCCGCGAATATCGATGATACCACCGATAACCAGGGCCATGGAGTACGTCTGCTTTCAACTTCGCTTAAGTTTCCCTCCATGCTGACTGGGTTGGCAGACAAAGATGGCGGGTATCATCGCCGGCCAGACGTGCGGGGTTGCAAAATTCGCGAATATCATCCCGGTGAAGGCAGGCAATAACGCTGCCATTACGCAGATGGACATCATTGCAGGCCTTGCCTTCGCGGTCAGCGATGCTAACGGTGCAGGCGGCGTGATCAACATTTCGGCCCGCATGCAAAAGAATCAGAACGATGGGCTGCCTGAGATGGTTGCGAGTGTGAGTCGAACGATTATTGCGCGAGCTGATGTTAACTTGATCGTGTTCCTAGGTTATCGCTCAGGGAATGCACGTCGTGAACTCTGCCGGAAATGGTGGAACTGATCAGTGCGCGACGAGAATCGGGACCAACGGTAGGGAACAGAGACTTTCCCTTTGGATTCCCGCTCACTATTTCTTTAGATGGGCCTATCACGGTCGGAAATGTCGGGATCGATGACCAGAAGGCATTCACATCCAACTTCGGCGCCTGCCTCACGGTCTTCGCGCCAGGGAATGACATCCAGACCACAGCACACAACAACCCTGCGGTCAGTTATTATTCGAGCGGAATACAATTCACTAAGACTCATTCTCTGGTAGAACTTCATCTCGGGCTCGGGCACATCGGAAGCGACGGCGCATACATCCGGCCTTGTCGCCACACTACTCTCGGATAAGAGATTGACCCCTGCTGCGATGAAGGCGAAGGTTGTTCAACTTGCCACTGTCGTTCCCACTATCCAAGCGCCCGACTCGACGAACCGCCTCATCCAGGTCCCCAGGCCGTTGATTTAAGTAACCACCTTGATGCGTTTCCCAGAGTTCATGCCGATTTTATACTCTTCTAATTACTTTGTATATTTTGTTTAGTTGTACTCTCTCGTTGACACCATAATAAAGCACCCCTTTCTGTCTGGAGCGCTGGAAAGTTGTTCAAATTCCGCCTCAGATCTGAATCCCGATATGAAGATTTGATGGCAGAACATTCCAGAAGCACAGCCACACAATGGGCAGCTGATCTCCGGCATCAGGTACTGTACTATTTCGACCATTCCTTCAGTGACGGGTGACGCCCGATTTTTTTTGATGTGTTCAAAAAACGCCTTAATTCAAAAGGAAATTTATCGGTCTCTTCGGTCGACCAAAATCTAAAAATAGTGAAGAAACGGTCGAAATAGTACAGTAAATCTTACAAGGCCGCATAATCTTCGAAGGGCATAAAATCGACGGTTCGGTGAAATGGTGGGTACGAATACATTCTCGAGGTAGATACAAATCTATATAGGCCGGCTGGCAGGGTAATACAATGCTGAATACAATGGTGAATAGTATGTGGTGTCATTAGAGGTTGGTGTAGTACTGGAGTGTGCGGGGGGATGATAGTGTGTAGATGGTGCGTAGTGAACGAACTGCGGTGCTGTGGCCGGCCATGGTTGGGCAGCAGCAGCAGTCGGAGCATGTTGAGGAACGGACCTTGAGAAGACATGCCGACATCAGCTCGATTCGCTCACACGAAAAGATACGTACTTGGGCTTTTTGGCTTTACCGCCGCTGCTTTTACCGGCACCATACGCCGGATCCCCAGCCTTTGCACGCGCGGTCTTGACCCCCGGCATCATCGAGGCCTTTGTCCGCTGCCAGGATGCGGCTCCCTCATTGGGCTTGATGTACTGCGATGATGGGAGCACCACACCATCATCCGTCGCGATAAGCAGAGCGGTTACGGCAGCCTGGAGGTCTGCCATCTCATCGGCTGCAACGTCTTTCTGATTAGGGCGTCTAAATCGCGCCGCAAGACGTTCCAGTTGTTCGGCAGCCATAACAAATATGTTGCGAGGTTTGAGGACAGCGGGTGGCGGAACAGAGGGTAGTCGAGGAGGAAGGGTCCTAAGACTGGGGACATCGGGTGTGGTAGGGGTGAAGTCGGCAGCAGAGGGCTCGGCGTCTGGAAACAGCTCCTGAACGGCACATAGATGTTTGCAGAAGGAAATGAGAGGGAAATCGAGACACGTGCAGGTGTACGTCTCGATATCCACTTGGTAGACTTTTGACGTGTCTGATTTCGACGCCACCAGGAATTTGCCTTCGGCGACCTGCTCGATATCCTCCTTGGTGAAGCTTTTTGCACGTTTGGCTATGTCAAGGCGCTTCTTCACTTCGATATCTGGCCCTTCGTATCCTAGATCTTGGCGCCGCTGTTTGAAAGCGTAGTACGACACCACATTGGTGATTAGGGCTTCGACCCGGCCGTTAAACGGGACGGCCGTCAGAAAAACGGCCGTCACTAGCGACGAAACGGGACCACCCGGCCGTCGCCACAAAAACTCAGACCCGCTGACGGCCGGGTGCCGTCCGTCGACGGGTTGACGGCCGTCGGGACGGCTTCCACGGCTGATCGGTGGTTGAATTGTGTTTTGTGCCAATCTTCGAGTCAAAACCAAGTTGTCAGCTATTATGGAAGGTTTGCGAACATATCATAAGCTTCATGTCACCACCTAGGCCCTTCAAACTGCACAGGAGAACCGAAATTCCACACGGCATCAATTGTTAAACAACGCCGAGATGCCCGAGATGGCAATGGATGCAGGGATCACAGCCGAAAAAAAGTTTTTGACTGTCTGGTTTGTACAGAGCTTGAATATCTGTGATATAGCCTCAACTTGCATGCTATGAGATGATTTTTTGCAGCTCAAGATACCGAGGACTTCTGGTTGACCCGTCAACCCGTCGACGGACGGGTACGGGTATCAGTTGACGGGTCCTACCCATCCCGCACCCGGCCGTCTCAAAGTAGCAATTTTCTGCTGAACGGACGGGTCCCGTCCCGTCGCGACGGGCCGTCAACCCGTCACAGAGCCGGCCGGGACGAAGCCCTATTGGTGATAAGCTTGCTGATGAGGTGATCAAGCCGGCGGTTCCGCTTCCCTTGAAGGAACTTGCCCTTGAGAACATGATGCCAGCTATTGTGGTCGTCAGGACAAAAGATGCAAAGAACAGGTATCACGTACGCCTCTATTAACATATTCGTGTCGCACGTAAGGCTCCAACCATTTAGTTTTCGTTTACGGGGGTCCGTAAACTAAATGGAAACAATAAAATACCGTTTATAAACCGTTTTTCAACGTTTATAAACGGATTTTCCGGGAGGTACCTCGAAATCAAGTAACTACTGAGTGCAATGTTGATTGAACAATACAATGGCTTTTTAGAACACCGAAAAAATGCTCCAGAGTCATTCGGGCACTCCTACAGGGCATATGAGGCCTTGTTGGCCAAAATCACACGCCCATCAATCTGGTCCGAATCGGGAAGTGTTCTCCTAACTTGACCCAAGTTGGGTCTGCAAACTCGATACTGCTTCGGTTGAGTCCAATTAATGCATCCACACACTCTCAGAAGACATTTGGACCCTCAATATTGGTATTAATTGGACTGGTGGTTCAATTGTATGCAGTTGAACCTGAGAACCATTTAAACCATTTATAAACTGTTTGTTTACCATTTACAGGGGTTCGTAAACTAAACGGTTCAATTAAATGGTTTTTACCGTTTATAAACGGTTATAAACGAAAACGATTGGAGCCTTAGTCGCACGCCTCAAAGATATTGCGAGACTTGCGGTAGACGCCAGACCACATTGGGATCACGTTTGACTTCATCCATGTCTTCTTGAGGTAGTCAAGGAACGGTGCCGGAGCGATGGCTTGAATACGAGCCCAAGTCGCAAAAAAGTCCTTTTCTTCGGTGACTCGGATCCAGGACTTCAAGAGGGACCACAAGTCTTCGTTATCAGAGATGTGGAAGTGTTGCTGCCATGCGTGCAGAACGTGCCACCAGCATAGGAGGATGAAGCTGTTGTACGCCATAGAACAGGCGTTGATTTGTTCCCAGGCGAAATCAGATATGATGTTGCGGGGGATTATCGTCGGTGTACGGAGACGATGGAGCTTGAGGAAATAGTAGATTGTTGCCTGAGTGCCGTCGGACGCAAGCATCCACGCGACAGGTATACCTTTTGGAGCGATAATCATGACATGAGTAATCAGAGCGACATAAATACATACCGTGCCCCCAATTATCTCGGACCACAAGCGTCGTTAGGACGAGGTTCTCATACATGGTGACGTTGTGAGTGCCGTCAATGCACAGGAGGTTTTCACCGTACTTCTGGAACATGCGTTGTTGCCACCGAGTCTGGATCATGAGGGTAAAGAGATCTTGAGCGAGTCCGGAACCAGGTGGCGGAGGATCGGTTTTGGACTTGAAGCCGAGGATGTGTCCCTTTGCGTCCATGTGCTCGACCCATTTCAGCGTTGAAAGCCCGTCATCTGGATGAAGTCGAACGGTCTCGGCCTCGATTTCCGTTTCGATCCGGCGGACGTCACGTAATTGGATGAATTCAGCTCGTGAAGCAACATGGGCGCCGTCGAGGTCATTCTCAAACGTATCCTCGTCGTCGTATACACCGTGGTGGAGCAGCTCCAACTATTGAGATAGATGTGAGAATTATATGCCATGGTAAAGGACACACGCCTCACAATGTGCTCTGCCGCTACCCCGAGCCGAAGTAACCCTGCTATGTACTCACGCGTGTGCTTGGGGATCTGTGTGAACCGGAGATTTGCATTGCCAAGTGGGTGGTCGTGTGCTTCAGAGTAATGGCCGAGGATGATCTGGGTTCCTGGATATTCCTTGACGTGCAGTGAACATTTGCATTCGGTCCTCTTGGATGGTATTTTGTGGACCCATTCTGGCCGACGCCTGGTGTACGACTTGACTCCGCCAGTGCCTGCACGCGAACACACATATCTGCATTTGCGCTGGTAGGCCGGCATCCGCTGATACGTGTTGACCAAGCGCAACTCGATGCATTTGCTTTCTTCCTCGTGGGCGAGCCACGCTTGAAATTGTCCCCAGTTTAATACCAGCGGAGATGGTATTGCGTTGCTGAGCGAAGATCATATTGAAACGATCCGACCGGTACCTTTGCTGGCGTTGGATCTGCGTGGACACGAAAACTGAATTCGAAAGTGGCAGCCGGCGGAATTGGGGACACGTTGCCTACAGATGTCGAGACAGAAGCATTGGGGTCGGCAGAAGGGTCAAGTCTGAAGCGTCCTAGATGCGCCTTCATGTTGCAGCAATGGCGGGCAAGCAGACGCGGAGAAGGGGCAGCACTGTCGAAGCAGGCAAGAGCAAAAGTCTGTGACACAATGTGACTGCTCGCGTTTTCTCGTTTCTCTTTTCTCGCGCAGAACAATTATTTAAAAAGAGTGTGTCGCAGGTATGATTGAGAGACAGGTGCTAATACATGAGACAAATCCAGGGTGGGTACAAATACGAGGTAAAGTAGAAATACATAGATGCGATAATATCAATCCTTTTCAAGCAGTATGAATTCAGGGAATTCGGCAGACGTTGTGGACATGTGTAGGCTGGACTGTCATCCACTTCCGCTGTTCGAGATTGAAAACGTCGTACAGACGTGCACCTCCTCGGATCCAATGAGGCCAGTGGAAAGAGCTCTGGATCCCTTGCACAAGCGCCGGCTGATTGTTTCGCAACCACGATACAAGTATAAATGTTCTGTCGGCCGCTTGCTCGAGCAGACGCTGGCCAGACCGAGAAGATGCAGATGCAAGCGAAATAGCGATGGCTTTCTTGAGGTCTGCATCATCGTCATCGCCATTGTTGGGCTCTAGAGGGTGCGTGGCGAGGATAGCAGCATCTCGCCGCCACTGCTCGCTTCCATGATCCAGTATCTGGCCTCGAGGAGGAGCTAACCTGGGTCGAGCTGGATGGGTGGGCGGAGGGTAAAGTGTGGAAAGACTATCCAGGATATCTAGAGAGCTGCTGTCGAGCGGTGGGAGAAGATGCTGCGGTTGTGCTCTGTCGCTGTGGCAGCGACAGCCGCCATTTGCTAGGCAATGTTGTCGGCACATCCGACGACCGCACATATAGTTGACACGGGATTTCTTGCAATCAAAAACAGGACATTGTATTTGTGAGACACTTGTATGGTGCTGAATAGGTGCGGCTGCGGATGTGGCCGTTGGTGGGACCGAAGCTGAAGTTGCGGCCTCGTACAATTTGAAAGCGCACTCGTGTGTGGCTATGCTTCTGGAATGTTCTGCCATCAAATCTCCATATCGGGATTCAGATCTGAGGCGGAAGTTCAAAAGTGGCGCTGGAACGAGACATCCCGCGCGGATGTCTCACCATTGGCCGCGATGACTGATGGACCAAAACTCGCTTATCTTCCGACTAAATCCAGGCCACAACCCTGCTGAACTTCACTCCCAGTGAAAACGACGTCTTGTTATATCTTGCTATATCTTGCTATATCTTCCAGCCAACGAAAATATGATATCGCAAGATATAGCAAGACATGACATCAGGATTCTTGCCGCTATATCTTACTATATCTTCGCCGTTCAAAATTTTGCAAAAAAAAACATTTTTAAATTCATTTTTTACTATTATGCTACACGCTGTATTACGGGTTCGTTCCGCCGCCGCCCGCCTTCCATGGGCCCTCCACGCGCTCCCGTCTGTACACAGAGGCCACACAGGCTCTGGTGATTCCCACGCCAACTATGTGCTTGGTAATATGGTGCTCGCAGGGGTGGAAACGCACAGCAAAATCGTTCGGGTACACTAGCCAGATGCGGCACCTGTTTGATGCGTCAGCGATAAGTTCTGAAAGGAATATGCAGGAGGACATACTGCCCGAGTAAGGAACATATGGCCCGCAGGCCACTGCCAGTGAGGTCCCGGCCGTGAGACTCTACAAATTGTGTAAGCCAGGAACATGAATGTTGTACTCCCAGACGTACCCCGAGTTCCACAACACCGAGCATCTAGAAGAAGTCAAACAAGGATAGACAGATTCGGTCCACAAACCTTCGCCAAATGAGTAAACTGCATAGGACGTACCGCAAATGCGCATACCGTATAAACCAAGGCAATGGACCTCGCTTGATTCCTTCGCTGTGTGGCGTTCCAATTAGCCAGAGAATCAAAAGAAAGAACAGGCATATTTCACCTCCCACGCAGTACATAGTCACGCGGCTTCGGGTGGGTGCCTATAGGATGCATAAGCGAGACAACAGAGAAGGAACATACACCGGGGACGTACCAGATGGTGACAGACACAGAGAAGAAAAATGGAAGAGAACGGGGGACATACCAGCCTCTGAGTCAATGAATAGGTGCCGTCTAATCCGGGTTAACTGTGCGGGAAGGGACACACCTCGAGGTATTATTTGTAATGGGTTTGACATGGTCGAACTGCAGGCGGCGTGAGATGAGTAAAAAGATGCGAGAAAACGGTGCAGAAGAAGACGAAAGGTGTGGCAATGCTTTTTGTGTGCCTTGATTGTATCGTTTCTTGAGTGCCAGAGATGGTTAGAATCATGTACCTGGATGGGACTGAAAGTTTATACTTCGCAAAATGGCGGAAGAGGGTGAGTAGCGGCGGCTTGCAGGGCAGAGCAATGCCAGAAGAGTCGAGGACTTGAGAGGGCTGATAGGACCAATATGGGCGCACTTGTGTCGACAAACTTGAGAAATTCGGGTGGGTTGCTGCCAAAGCATCCAGATTTTGACCCTATTCAGGCGGTAGAAGGGTGCGAGGCCAATCTGAAGGGAGAGTCTGCGAGGAACGACATGGGAGGAGACAACAAGAGGGTGATGCGCCAGTGACGTCGGTTGCAAAGCTGCAGCCAAACAAGCCATAGCTGGGGACTTAGGATTATTTCGTGGCCTTTCCTACGTCGAAAGAAATCCATCCAGCAGATGTGACGTCAAAAAGGTTTATTCCGAACAAAATGAAGAGAAATTTAAGAGCGGTATGATATCCCAAGATGAGATTCTAAAATTTCAAGATATAACATGACATGATCAGATATCGCAAGATATGACAAGACGTCGTTCTCACTGGGCTTCACTATGCATCTGCCTTCATCTTCTTCTGCCCGTACCTAGTCGATCTTCCCCGGAGTCTGCGGCACTGACTGCCTGATCTTTCAACACGCTCGACGGTAAATGTGAGACTAGCGGAACAGAGCCACCCGCGGGCCTAGACTGTGCACTCCTGACTCAATACTGCCTTATCTCAGTGAGACATTCCACTCCTGTGGTGTATAAAAGGACCGCTATTCTTCCCGGAATGTAACAAACAATCCCCCCACCATCAAACTTTCTCAACATCAATTCAGTTGACAAAGTCCGCGTTAATTTCCTCTCCAGATTCGCGCTTGTTCATTATTGCCCTAGCGTATCATGTCATACTACAACCCCCGCACTGGCCGCGTCGGGACCCCAGTTTCCGACGCCCCAATGACTGTGGAAGCCCTCATTGCCGAGGCCCACCGCCCGCGCTATCCGCGCTCGCGCGCCTTTTCGGAGCATTTGACTCCCAACCGCCGCCGGAGCCCCTCCTCCTCTGGCGCGCACCCACCAAAACCCACCAACTACGACCACCTGTATCAGCAGATCGTGCACGGCAACGCTATGCGCCGCACCTTGCACCGCATACCGGCAGAGCCTAAAGTCATTGAGGACACGCCCGACGAGTGCATTCGGGACACATTCCGGCGGAAGAGCTACGCCGCCCCGGGAACACCGCGGCAGTTCGATGATGGCTATTCGCCAGAGCCACTTTTCTGAGCTGTGAGTGGTACTTTTCCGAAGGCCCGAGTCGCCCATATTGACTCTTGCCTCCTATAGTTTTGTGTTCAACCAACCATTCTCGTCGCCGCAACGCACCCCATCTACCTCGAGTTGTAAATTATGAACGCAACATGTAATATCAATCTGTACCACCACCCGCAAATGTCCGCCTACTTCACAAATTGAAATCTGTGCCACCATTCACAAAAGGCCCGTTGTACTTTTCATTCATTTAATTTCAGCCACATTGCTCTGGCGTTGTCCCCCTGGACTATTCAGCTTACAATCTACACCCACCCTCGTGCGTGAGAAAGACAGGCAGATGTCACATGGACCGTTGTTCAATTTGCGTGCAACTACGCTTAGCCCAAGCGCATCAGCGCATCAAGATGATGCGTCATCACGGCCGCGGGATACTGACGTCATTTTTTTTTACTTAAAACTCTATTTCGGCAGTGATGCGAAAGTCCGCTGCTTTGATGTAGATTCCATCCACTATCAACTGCAAGCCTGCCGAAATATGTGCAGGAGTAATTTCCAAACAGAAATACCTGAATGTGGACACCTCCGCTGCCGATCTGAATTTCAACTCGGCATTCCTCTGGACTATTCCGTCGCCATGAATTGAATTCGGGGGACTGATCTAGCATCCTGAAGCGTGCAGTGTGCGAGTCGGGTTTGCCTTCAACTTGGGGGATTGTGGCGAAACTGGATTGAGGTTGAAAGAAAGGATGAACAAAATTGCAAAACCACGCAGTAAAAGATCATTCAAGTCTACGACGTATTCGTATCCACGTCAACTTGTCGCGCTGACTATGATACAGGGCCGCTGCAGGGACGGACAGGGACGGCCCAGTAACAACCGGAGAGGAGAGTGCGGAATCTCGAAACTGGGAGTACGACAGGAGTACAGGGATTGCTGATGCGTGAATATGGGACGCCATCGAACTCTTTATAAGCCGTAGTCAATCTTTAACAAGATCGAATAATTCTATGTGAGTTTTTAACAAGATCGAATAAAACACCATTGAGTTCTAAACCAGATCGGTCGTAAAACTCTGAGTAATACGCCAAGCACACAGATCACGACCAGTAAGATTAAGCACTGTCACCACACCAACAGTTCGCTCACTTACCGAAGCGTTGGTCGAGGTTCTCGACAGGAGGAATCTTAATCAGACGTTTCAGGAAGGGCTGTTCGAAATATAGACTCCTAAAACACTGCAGCCAAGAAATCCCCGTACAGCGAGGAAACAGGAGGTTTTCCCCGTTCTGAGCCGTTTGCTTTTTAATTTACACGTACGGAGCACCAGCCAGCTGGCTGGTAGTGAGAACGCGGAGCGGAAATACACGTCAATCAAGTCATGATTACAGATGACTTACCATCCAAGCGTTCGCGTTTATTTGGGCACAACGTTATATGTAGACACGTGGTAGCAATTTCAACAACATGGTCCTCCTTAGTTTGTTCTTCCTTCGAAGACACAACTTGAGTTAATGAGTTGACATGGTATTCCATACGCATCGAATACACACCCCTCTTGATCTGAATTTCAACGCCTTCATGAATTTCAAATTCTTCTGCCTGACCCTCTTCCGCACCAATTGGAAGCTTATCTGTGAATTGCGAATTCGGATGCATCGCCGTGAACTATGTTGGTTTTTGGTTGTGCGTCCGCAGCATCTGATCGGTCTCGGTATCGATGCCGTCGTAGAGCCCACAGCGTGCAAAAATGCTGCTGAAATTGAGAAGGCTGCACTGCGAAAGTTGGATTAACTACGAAAGTTTGAGTATGGACTCGAAAGAAAGTTACACTCCATACTTACCTAATTCCGCAAAGGTGAGTTGGGTTGGGACTAGTTGTTATTCAAAGGTTGCGTCCTCAGTCGGTGCATTCCGGTTCGAACTTGTTTGTAAGTAAGTAACTAATTGATTCAAAAAATGGAATCGAATTTGGTCAGATTCGCATCTGAGGATGCTTCAGCTTCGAGTCGCATTTTTTTGCCCCTCCTGGCCGATCTGAATTTGCATTCTCAAGCTGGGAGGAATTTCGAATTCGCCATCCCTTCTCTCCGCGGCCCTCCTCTGGGAATTTCGAATTCGGGGGCAGATCATGGCTCGTCCGCGGCGTCTGATCATCCCAGTTCAACAAAACAGCACATCGTTCAAAGAGTCGACCTCGCATCATTCAAGCTGAGGCATCCCACTCCACTCTTGCGTCCCATCCATCATCACTAGTAATCCAACACGGCCGGACCCCCGAGTACTAGTTCAAATTACACCAGCCCAACTCAACGAACATCCAAGTTCTGTACTCAGACTCGCACCGAATCAGAAGTAAGTGGTATATATGTGGTATATCTAGGTAGATTTGTTATGGTCATTACTACTTGCTATCACTATCATTACTTATTACCCTTGCTCCGCGTTAAGCTATCTTAACATTTCTCGTCCAGAAGAACATACTCCTACTTCTCAGTCTGCGATTACTCCCAATGATAATACCTCACGTCGTCGCCCTCCCCCATCCTCATTGCCCATGGCTCAACTCAAACCACTCATGGTCCAGCGAATACTGCGCCGTGTCCTCCGCCTCCTCGAACGTGATCCTGGTCCTTTCTTCTCCGTTTTCGTTTACCCGTTGTGAAGAGGTGCGCGGCATCCCCGCGCGCACAAGGCGCGCGAAGGGGGTGAAGTTTCCGTCTTCCGCTCCTCCATCCACTCCTCCCCGACCCCCAGGCGCAGTAGTGGAATATGCGGTAGAAGGACGAGGAACAGGCCCCGTGTACCGCAGCCTCCACCGCACCTTTATTGGGGGGTCTGTGGGGTGGGCCTGCGATTGACTCATCAGCGTCGCATTCCGAGTCGGCAACAACAGATAAAAAATAATTGTTCAAATTGAACGTAAAATAATAATCTTGTCAAACTTCAACGTGAAAGAATAACAGGAAAGTTGAACATCAAAGAATAATCGTTCAACTTGAACGTAAAAGAATAATCGTTCAACTCGAACGTCAAACAATGGGAGTTGAATCCGAACAAGGAAGAAGGAAAACAAAAGAGAATTTGAACGTAAACGAGTAGAACGCACCTGTAACGCGTCGTCCAAACCAGACAGCGCTTTAGGATCGGGCGCGGGGGGCAGGACGCCCGCGATGGTGGAGTAGGAGAAGATGATCGTGTGGAGGTGGGGGGAGGAGGGTTCGCCTGGTGCCGTTACGGCGTAGTCTCCTTCACCGGGTCGTATTCCTGTCGCCGAGGACGTCGCTGCTGCGGCGGGCGACGTGTAGGAAGCCAACGTCGACGACGTAGAGGTAGCGGACACAGCCGACGCGGCAGTAGACGAGTTCGTCGCCGCGTAGGTTGGGGTGGCGGTAGGCGACGTGGGGGATGTTGTTGAGGGGGAAACAGAGAGGGGTACAACGCGAGCGACAGGCGCAAGCACACACCCCGCCACGGTCTCGAGCGGCCACGTAATATGGTGTCTCAAGTAGAGGCGCACGACGAACTCGATGACGCGCAGCGCGGGGAGGGGCGGGAGGCCGAGGGCGAAGGTGTAGGATGTGCCTGTGGAAGAAGAGTGGCGTTGGAAAAATCGACGCCAATTAAGAACGAGAATAAGAGTGAATGTGTCAAGTGTAAACGGGCAAAGACAAGAGATGCGGGGATGAGAAATGAGGTTTGGGATGAGGATGAGGGGAGAATTGAATAAAAGACGGTGGGGAGAATGAATAAAGGAGAGAGAGTATGGAGAGAAAAACAATAATGGAGAAACAACGATAAGGCGAGGCAAGGAGTGGGATCCGGTGGGGATAATTGAACAGCGCGAGAACGCGAGTAAAAGAGGACGGAATGAAATAAGGAATAGGAAGAAATAACGGAACAACACCTACTCCCCCCATTCAACTGCAAATGCTCCAAACTCCCCGCCGCCATCGCGATAATATTGCGGCACAGTGGGTGCGCGGGGTGCATCGAGAGGCGGCGCAGCGCCGACGTGGTGGGGAGGACCGCGGGACTGTTGAACACGTCGTAGATCTTCTCTGAGCCGACGTCGAGGACGAGTTGTTGGACCGGAACTGTCAGCTTCGTCGCCGTCTCTTCTCCCCCACCGCCGCCGCCAACCCCAACGCCAGATCCGGACGACCCGCCGATGTCCGCATTAGCATCAGACGACACCCCCCAAAAATACAACGACGGCGCCGCGCCGAGGAACAAAGCGGGCGGCACATCCACCAGCCGCTTCAGCCTCAACTCCCTCAGCGGCTGGCTCGCGAAGAACCTCAAAGATATAGACCCCACCCCCATTTCCGCCCTCAACGTCGCCCACCGGAAATTCGCGTCCCTTCCATCGATAACGCAGCTGCGCACCTGCGTCAAGCGGCCCAGCGCGCGCGCAAGGGCAGGGAAGTCTGCTTTCGCTAAATTCGGAGTTACGGAGGAGTCAGACGCAGGCTCGGCGAGGTGGATGGTGAGGTCGCGGATGTACTCCGCTATGTGTGGCGATTCCGAGAGCAGGGCGGCCGCGCCGGCGTAGGTGAACGGCGCGGGGGTGTACGCCGAAAGTGTGAGCGCGCGGAGGAGGATGCGCTGTGCGGGGATGCGGAAGGCGGAGTTTGCGAGGGCAAGGGATTTGAGGGAGGGAGTGTCGGAGAGTTCGGAGACGACGGAGTCGATGAGCTCGTCTGGGAAATCGAGGAAGTGCATTAGAATTCAGGGCGAGACGGGACGGTGAACGGTGAAGGAGTCAGGAAGCGAGGTGGCGGTACAGTCGCTGTGATATTTATAAAGCAACGATGTCTGTGTGACCGTGTTGCGGTTGTCTTGGCTTTTAGTGATCACTGAATTCAATCTCATGTGTTCTTCTCTTCGTTCAACCCTAACTCCCCTCACAAAGTCATAAAAACGTCGTTCAAGTCCCCAGCGCTCGTGTGATTTACCTCCGTCTTTCCTATTCTCTTCCCCGAGTATTGGAATGTTATTCGAGGTGAGTGGATGTGCGAAGGGTTGCCTCTGGTTGCCTAATGCATGATTCCGATCTGATCACTTGGTATTTTAGAGTTATTATTTAGATCTGATGGTGCCTCGGTCCGGCGATCATCCACCCCTGCACGGAGTTTCCAAACTCTTCTCTCCGGTCGTTATACGTTATCAATCGGTAAGCATAGGTAAGAATCCGTAGTAATCTTTGTACGCTCATCGTTCCCCACGTCATGCCGAGCGACGGGAGTTTGAACTTGAACATCTACATTTTGAGACCAATTCGACCGCCTTCGACCCAACTCCAACGGAGTCCAACCTCCAGCGCCCGGGGAAATATTCGGATTTCCCACACTGTTTCCTTTACCTCCTACTCGATCTTTCCCAGGGTTCCCGAAATCTAACCATCTCACTGCCGTATTCTTACTTCAATTCCCCTGCGCCTCCCTTCCTTACCCGAATCTCTGAAAAAAATACACACACTCATCACCGATCACTAGTTCTCCTGGGGCAAAAAACTCCGAGGCCCATCGTCGCCGGTCTGCGACACATAACCAATCAATCCAGATACATTGCGTTCAACCCTTCACACCAGAACGTTATCAGAGTTCATCGCATCAGATGGTCCGTCGGGGATCACTTCCCGTATGTACGCGCACGACTGATTAACTAATCGCGCGTCGTTTCCCGGCCCGAGGCAGCGAGGATGTGTGATCCAATCCCGGCATCCAATCGCTAAATGAGGGAGAATCAAGGATGTGGCGTCCAGATGCGGTAACTTGAAGGGATTTTGGGGGTCATGGGGATGACCAACTAAGCGGCAGAATTGACTCACCTCATGTCACCTTGCAGTGTAAACCGCCCTAAACCGCCCATCACCCAGGCCCACTGTTCATGACTCACTTCCAACTTCCAAGTCGGATTCACATTCACATTCGCTGGCCCAATTTAAAAATGTATCATGTGGACGCTCTCAGCTCTGTTCAATGGACTCCTTCCCCACAACTTCCTCCATATTCAAATTCAGATGCATACGAGCCCGATGATAAGTAGTGCTGTGCTGGCAGCTCCCTTTGCTTCGCTGAGTGCCGGCACCGTGACGACAGGACTCAGGCTGTGATTGAGAAAAATGCGACATCGACCACAACACATTCGGTATGCGCTTCGGACCCCAGGATCAAGTAAAAGTTCAAACCTGGGTAGTTCCAAGGTAGTTCAACCTTCGCAACTTGTCAATTTGCAAGGCAACGAGCGATCAGACGCCGCGGACACTGACCCAACAATCAACACATTTCACGATGCATCCGAATTCGCAATTCACAGAGGAGAATTCGCAATTGCAATAATTCACGGCCACACGCAAGTCCGCGGAGGAGAGTTCAGTGAATTCGAAATTCATGAACGGTTGAAATTCAGATCGGCCTCTGGACGACGAGGTTCAGGGGTGTATCTGTGTTCGATGTAATTATGAGATACAATCCTCGATACTTCGTATCGTGACAGTCAAAGGTAAAACAAAACGGGGAACAACGGAACGCGTGCATCATGTGGAAGAATCACAAAAACTTGAGAGTTACAACAGAAATAGCCGAAGGGTCAAGAAGTGTCCTTCAACAAGCGAACACACAGCTGAGAGTCCGCTTCCATGAGCCGTTGTTCAGCACTCGAGCGAAGTTCGAATCGCTACACTACATAGCTAGATAACTGCGACCCCAGAAGTTGAACTGAAAACAGTTTTATCTTTATGTAAATTCCCATCTGTCATCCTTCTCGCATTCGTGAATAATGCTTTGCGTAGTAAAATTGGATTACTCCGCAATGACTTGCACGGCTCACGCGCAGCTTTTTAATTTGGCAGTGTTTCATGAGACTATCGAGCCCTCACATCCTTCCCTGATTTAACCAACGCTCCATACCTACTCCAACACTTCCGTGAATCCCCGAACGGCGTTCCGATCTGAATTGTGTTCTTTTAGGGTAGAGTCATTTGATCTTGTCGAAACTTGGAGTTGGTTATTCGATCTTGTTGTTCGAGACCTACTATTTTCAATGTCGTCCGAGACTAACTTCAACCAAAGCTTCGCTACATGAGCGAACTGTTGCTGACACGTGATTAATCTCCCCAGAGACGGATAGGGACGGCTAAGTAGAGGGGAGTACGGAAACTCGAACCTGGGAGTCTCAGGAGGAAAGGAACGCCGATGAGCGAATACGACGCCATCGAAACATGAAACTCTAAACTCGTCTCTAACAAGATCGAATAAGTTTCAGTTTTACTAACAACATCAACGTCTTTAACAGAATCGAGTAAAGTTCTAAACAAGATCGGATAACTCCCTGTAACACGCCAAGGACACCAATCGATATTGCGACCGGGCCTATATGATTCGCCCAACTTGAGCATGGCCAAGCGGCAACCAAACGCCGCGAGATAAATGAGTCCAAACGCATTGAACGGTGAATTTCTCAGCCGTGAAGTACAGTGTGGAGCATGGCAGGCTTTGATACACTAGGGGTTGCACACTATGCTGCCATTTCTGAGCCGACTTGCGAGAAAAGAGTCTCATTGGAACTACGACTCAAGATAGGTTATGATTTCGCAAAGCCAGTTCCTTTGCTTTGTGTCGAAGTTGATCTGTTTCGCGCATTGCATCTTCTTATTTTTCGCATTCATCTGCCCTCCCACTTCACTTCACATCTCGCCCTTGAATACGCGACCGTTTTTTTTTTTAAAAAAACTTCTTGGGCTGTAATCCATTCATTGCTTCATATATCCAGATTCGAGGTAAGGGATATTTCTCTATGGTCCTCGGCCGCGTCTCGTGAATCGTGACCGATTTAACTAAATTCTCGCGATCTCTGAACCTTTCTTTGCAATGTTTATTTTTTACTTGCAAAATGACAGTTCAACTTGAACCTAGGCAAGTGATGATAAACTACAGCCTTAGGCTTCCCTATTACGGTCTCGTTCCTTTCTTATTTGTTTATTTACCTACCGCGCCTACCGCGCTTACCGCTTACTGTCACTGCTCCGTTATCTACTCAGTCGTTACATGTCACACTCTCAGCGTCGTTCCCTTACGCGTTCGCTGAGAGTGAGTACCTATTACTTGATTCTGTAGATACTTTTACTTACTGTCCTTACCCAGGACCTCTGGTTTTTAGGTATTAAATACAGCGTTGTTCCCTTACGCGTTCGTTGAGAAATTATACGGAAGATAAAAATGAGCAAAAGAGTGTACCGTGAGAAGCTAGCGAGAAAAGCGACGAAAAGGAACATGGTCTATGCCAGGGAAGCGGCAGAGGGACGCGACGGCGAGATTCCGGTGGCGCAACAAATCTGGAAATCCATGAAGCACAAGGATATCTCGAAGAGCATCCGATACTTTTTGTGGATGTTACTGCATGGTGGATACTCATACAAGGTAGGCCCACACTGGGAAAAGATACCGGGCCACGAGGACAAAGCGACGTGCGCTAGATGCGGGGTAACAGAGTCAATGGGCCACATCCTCACAAGATGTGTGCTCCCCGGACAGGAAGAGATATGGAAACTTGCGAGCAAGATATGGAGGATGAAGACGGGCAAAGACCTGCCGAAACCAACATTAGGGCAGATAATGGCCTGCGCCACAACCGGCAAGGGAGACGCTGGGACGACGTGATTCTTCAGAATACTGATATCAGAATCTGCACACCTGATCTGGAGAATTAGGAATGAGAGAGAGTGCTCCAAGATCAGCACGCTACGATCCGGGAAGTAGAGAGTCGTTGGCTGAAGTCGATAAATAACAGGCTTGCAACAGACTGCGCGATGACAAACGAAGCCAAGTGGGGCAAACGAGCTATCAAGAAAACACTAGTACAGAAGACTTGGTGCAAAGTATTGAAGAACGAAGACAATCTCCCAAAAGATTGGACATGGGAGACCGGGGTTTTAGTGGGTATCGGGTGATCTGGCGATGAAGGGGATTCCGCGGTCTTGCACTGCTGAGTCCCCGGAGCCGGGGAGCTTGTAGCCCCACACGACGTGCTACGATCGAATCTAGCATAAGTGCGATGGCGCATTCCCTCGGGTGGTTGAATTAAATGTCTGACGGGGTTCAAGTCCAAGGTCTCAAAGCGGGTGAGGGGTAAACAACTATGTCGGTTTAACACCCTGCAGGCCGCCCACGGGCCTGTGTGGGGAAGGAGAAGCAAATCTGCTGTTACCCAAACCTTAACGCTCCACAAAAAAAAAAAAAGTAAAAAGACCCGACCGACCGACCGTCCCACGGTTCGGCATTTGCCGATCTGAACCCCCTGTCTGTGACCGGTCTACCGGGATGATGTATGTGACTCTCGCTTTACTTATTTACTCACAGACTGGGAAACAGGTAGCACCCCTTCAATACTAATGGCTCGTAGAAAAATCGAGCATCAAAAAAACTGTTCAATTCAATGCCGATCCTCGAAAGTTGAACATTGCACTTATTTGCCTCTTGTTTGGCAAGAGCTTCGGTTCCACGTGCCGCTTCTGGCGATCACGAATGATCGGCAAACCACATGGTGTTTTCTCTTCTTCCCCTTCACCGGACTGTCGCTCCTCATACTATGCTATCACTCCACCTCCTCAAAATCCCCACGAAGACACTACCAGCGACTCTGATCAGTTCGAGCCGTTAGGCCTTCATTTTTGGTTTCAGATACGACTCGGAGGCCGTGAAGTGACCACTGCAACTGGAGCTCTAAGTCTTAGCTCTTATCGTATCTTGTAACCGTATGAAGGTGAATTTCAAGTACCGACACCCTTTTCCCTCAACTTTCTATCCATTCATCTAGGTCTCCAACAAAATTTGGCATTGCCGCGCCACATGCCTACCTATCTTTGGTATATGAGTCAATGATCGACCAGTCAATATCCTATCTCTCAGATATGCAATTCCCGGCCCCACAATCGACTACTATGTAATTCTCGACATCCTAAAACATAATTGGAGTTGTACATGTGAGTTCCAACTTTTCTCCTCCGCACGAATCATATCCACGCTGATCCTGGAAACCGCAGGGTTCGATCAAGCCGGTTTCAACTAGCAGAAATCAACCGAGTCGGTCACTCCTTGTGTGATGGGGTAAGACTGTGAGTCTCTTCTTCTCCTTTATAGCTGACAGTGCACAAGATCCTCTCCCATGCGATCTAAAATCTAACCACCCCTTCGGGTAAAATCACACGTGTATGGTTCTCGTCGCTCCATCTACTGCAAGACCTATGCTCTTCGGTTCCTCGGAGGCCCCCTTCCTTGTCTGAGCACAACTTTCCGTCCGGTCTGGTTTGGTTGGACATTGGTGCATTTTTGACTGTGGTATGTAGTGGGCGCCTAAATAATATGGAACTTATTGATTACCAGTTGTTCGGAACCAAATGTACCTGTCCAAGCACTGCAACAGCCTTTGTGGATTTCATCCCGTCCTTCCTGATGTGAGCATTTGCTTAGGCGCCCGCAATGCACAGCAACTGAAAGCATTGTTCTTCCTTTTCCCACTATCCGTTGTCAGTCCCTCCGAGATCCCGTTCCAATTCCTGTACTCTGGTGTATTTTTTTCTAGTCTGTGGTATGTGCACTGCGTCTGAATCTTGTAATCCGGGTTTCTAAACTTTAAACCTGTCCCACAGCGCCACAGCCTTGTGGAACCTGGCTAGGCGCCTGAAACGCACACGTCATTTCACAGCAGCAGTTATATAACCGCTTGATTTCCCACAATAAGCGCCTACATACAAGCGCCCAAAGGCGCCGCACAGGGGCCCGACCTCAAGTCGATACGAACGATATACATGCGCGGCTTAGTTGAGATACAAGGTTGCCAGTGCGAACGCAGGTGAGAATCATTGTTTTCCTACTACCAACCGAGGTATGTTGAAGAACCTTTTGAATTGAACCGCCTACGATAACATCTATGCGGTTTGACATGGGAACGACGGCCAGATCCACTATATATAGGCTTGCGGCTTGTGACCAGGTGGACGATAGTGGTGCCACAGCATTTGGTTAGCTTTCAGCGCTCTTCCTCTACCCTCCACCATGCCACCCTTGGCTCGTCAAGATACAAATGGCACCTTGCTCAGTTGGTGGTCAGATAGTAACCCTCTGCTCGTCGCCAACCCGATACATGCTGCTAGCAAACCGTTAACGGGGCACATGTACCATCGTATGGTCGGCGGGAAGGCCACGGTTGATTTCAATTTTTGATGCGCCACATTGCGCTTGATCGGGCCACACTCCGTGCATGCAGGTATGGCTCAAAGCACATACATGCATTGTTCTCTCACATATAAAGGGTCTCGTTTGCTTTCCTTTATCGTTTTCCTTGCCACTTGTTATACCTTCCCTGGATTTCACACACAGCTCGGATGGTAAACACGACAGGAACGAACGGTACGGATAATGGCACTCGTAAGTGCCCTTGCTACTCTCTACATATCCGGTTTCCTTGACATTGGTTCAGGGCCACCTGATGATGTCCTCAAGGCTTCTCTACTGGAGTACGCCCGACTTCGGCTTTCCATTGCCGCCAGGTTGTCCAATCTGGCTGCCGAGCACCATTATCATATAAAGTGTGTGTGTTTTTCTCAGCCTCTAAACCTGTCTTGATACTCGGGTTAGGAAATCGAAGCTCAAGGAGCTCAATCGTGAGTTCAATATTCCCACTGTGCGCAAACCACCGCCAATGCCGGTCATTACAACCCTTGTCATGGACGAGATTGGTGATGATCGCACGAAGGGTAAGGGCCCCGAAGTAATCAAGACCTTTCTCGCGTTGAAAGGGTATCAGATTCCCAGGTAACTGTAGCCTCTGTTGCTTTCAATTTGTTGCTGAATACATCTCCCATGGCACTGTAGAAGTGCGATCCGCGAAGTCATGGAGGACAATGACCCAGCGGGCGCCCAAACTCGGACCCCCGGCACCAAAATCAAGATCCCACGCAAAAATCTTACCGCGCAAGGGGTATTTCAAGAGCTTCATTGCGATGGCCATGAGAAGCTTTCCAGTGCAGCGCTCATGATGGGCCCTGTCGGTATCGCTATTTATGGCCACCGCGACAAGGCCTCCGGTATCGTTGTGGATCTCCGTGCTGTCCCTGATGCACGGCACTCCATGGTTATCGGTCATGTTTACTTCGACCTCCTTATTGAGTACGGCGGTGAGGTTCTGATTTATTTTCCGTCCCCACATTTCTAATGTTACTGTAGCTATGCCGATCCAACTCACCTTCGACAAGGGTTCCGAGACTGGTGATATGTATGCTGCACACGTCGCGCTCCGGTTCGTGACTGATATAATGCAAGCTTAATCACATCTGATTTTCCCCCCTCGCTGCACAGTGAGATATATACCCCCGACCTCGATCCCTTGAAATTTCCTCCCGTCGTAGCCCTCAAGAGCACGAACAACATTCCAATCGAAAATCTGTGGAAATGGCTGCGCCAAATTTCTGGCCGGGCCTTACGTGAGTGGATTGAAGATGGCAAGACAAATGGACTGTTCAATTCGGGCGATATCATCCACATGTATGTCAAACCACCACCACAGCGCCTCAGATCAGCTAACTGATTCAATTTAAGCCACCTTTTCCACTGGGTGTGGTCTCAGATTGTCCAAAACTCTCTCGACGCATTCAAAGACTACTGGAATTATCACAAGTCACGTCCCAACTCGAAGAAGACCCTCCCGTCTGGTGTTGCCCCACTCCAGATTTTTCGTAACCCAGAGGAATACGGACTGGAACGTATGAGTGTTCCCGTTGAAGCCGAGGTTGTTGAGGGCCTCCGCGATGGGTTAGCTTGCTCACGCGAGGAGGCGTTCCGGTGGGTACCTGACGACTTTAATGAGGCGGCGAGGAACGTCTACAAGACTCTCAACTCTCCGAAGCTGGAGCCGTCTCGGGGATGGGAGATATTTGGAAAGATGCTGCCGGCATTAGAAAAAATGACTCAAATGTACTTTACATAAATAATTTAAAGTTCTGTTTCGCAGATGGAAGATATAAGGAGGACTAAGTACTTTGACCGACCGCACTTCGAATGGTGACCTGCTAACCATCTGTGTCATCTGCGCCCAGTCGCGCTACTCGCTGACCAGCCGAAAACCTTCGGCGCGACCTGCCTTCCCTTGCGGCGCCGTGACGCACTGCCATGCGCTGCGTGGGGCATATGATAATGATATAATGTCTCACATACTGTGTCAGCTTCCATCTGACTTGATTGTTCACAACACACACCATGACCTTGCCCCGGATCCGACCCGTACGCCAGTCGCTCCTACCTCCGCCGCCGTCCGTGCTCTCATCTTTCGAATGACAGAACACGACACCGAGCCCCAAGTCGAGTCATGCAGGTTCGCGGGGTGGAGGTCGTTCCGAATCGGGGTTGTATCAAGTTGACCGCAATGCATGAGCATCACATTGATGCCGGCGGTGAGTCGCGTCGGTTCCGGCGTTGAGCAAGTCGCGTCGGATCGGGTGGAGACCGGCACAAGTTGCACTGCATGCATTCGAGAGCTGCTTATTCGAAGCACATCAGTAATCCGCAGCAGTTAAGAGAATGCAGTTGCTGCAACACACCCAGATGAGTGCGTCTTCGTAAGCACCAATTGAAGCGTGCGAGGGGGAGAGCACATCAAAGGTGCTCCGCAAGTCAATAGTCGCGTCGATTGAGACCTGCAGAAGTACTACATCAGTAATATGCAGCCAGTGAATAATGAATGGTTGTGTTGAAACTCACCGAGACATGTGTTTGGGTGAATTGCAGTTTGTGGCGAGCCTGAGTGCAAGTTAGTGCGAAGTTGGATTGATTTGCGGGGAATCCACTTATGATGGTGGTTTCAGCATTTTAAAGCGAGCATAAATTGAATCAATGCTCTAAACTTCGTGGAGAGGCATGACTCGATGCAAGCCTAATAAACCATCAGTGAGAACAAAATGTAAGGGCCAAGGCTTATTGACTGAATTCAAATCAACCGCAGATGTGAGTGAGGACCAACATGCAGCGCGGGGGTGCAAGTCAGAAATATTCATGTGAGTCAATCTCGGATGGCCAGAATCACAACGGAAACTGTAGATTGAGCCAAGATCGAGCAGAAGAAGTTGCAACACAGCGGGAGTCGGTGAAGTCTGATTCCAAACGAAGTCACTCAACACAAACAGATCTGAGTTCGAACAGACCAAGGGGTATTCGCCGGAAGAACCCGAGACACTGGGTCGATAGGTAGGTAGGTCTGAGGAAGTCTTATTTCACTTTTTAGAATTTGCTCGGATCAATCTGAAAATGCATTTAGAAGGGTCTGAAAAAAATCGAGTTTTTCGGAGGGGCTTGGAGGGTTGAAAATTCTTTGAACATCCTCGAAATCAATTTCAGACGGGACTAATTTGCATCGATTGCACCCAGATACACCTTGGATTGAGGCATAAAATTCCGATTCTGGCCCATTTGCGTGGGAAGATCACTCGGCTAAGCTCGCTTAGCCTCGGCTGATAGGTAGGTAGGGCCCGAAGAGCCTTACTGCACTTTTCCGACCCTGTGTGGGAAATTTTAAGGGTGAATACCCCTTGGAACAGACACAATCACAAACTACAAGTGGATTGAAGTGATCATGTCCGACAGAGATAAAAAAGGAGCAATGACCTGGCCCCAATCAAGTCAAGACTCAAGAGGGGACGATGAAGAGCAGCCTGAGCAGGATGCAAACGGACTCGGATGAAGAGAATCACACTTAACCCATGAAAGCAATTTAAAACCCGGCACATGGAGTGCTGAGATCGAGGTAGGTAGGTAGGTAGGTGGATTCCGCCGCGGTCCCGTTGAGGAACAGGCGGTTTCCGAGTCAAATGAAAACGAGGTACAAGTGGTCGCTTAGTCGTGACATTACACAGCCACTAACGACATGACTAAGCGACCATTTGTTCAGGTGACTTGAATCGGTATTCTTTGCATTCTGTCCTTGTTCTGTCCTGCAGGCATGAAGAGATGTCACAAAAATTCATTGACCATTGAAGTCCATCGTTCTTGGAAGTAGGAAGGTACCGCGTGGCTGCACATGAACAATGAGTCTTTGTGCATCCCAATTTGGAAAGATTTGCTTGCCACTGATCGCCTTCACTTCTCTCCGACACCACTCCCTCTGCTATTTTCTTGCTACTGAATGTCTGGGACCTCGAATGAATCACTCTCGGTCACTCAATGCATTGGCCCCCGTCTCGGTGATGGGTGTCAAGGGGACTTTCCAAACAAAAATCATGAAGGTCTTTGTGCACGGTGCATAATGCTTGAATCATTTGAGAATGACCCAGAGCAGCATGCAATTCGCGAGGTGTGTACCTATTCAGCAGGCCCCAAACTATGTCTCATATCCCTTAGCAATACCCGCAGTGCATGGATTGTGGTGCTGCTGCAAAATACTTCAAGGGTACGCGATGTGGTGCATGCATTCGTATTTGTGAGTTAAGATATTTTCCGTTGATCAAACCGAAATAATGTTTGCATCAGACAATGCATCCCATGGCCAGGATGATGATGCATTAATCCTTGCAAGGCGTCTGTGGGGTCAAGAGTTCCAAACTAGAATGCTTGCCGGTAAGCAGCGGAAAAAAGATTTGCAGATGGCGGCATCTTCGTGGAATAATCCTGTCCCTGTTCCCCAAATTTCTTGGAGAAATGCCGTCTCCCATGCTCCATCTCACTCGATGACAACCGAGAATCTTGAAAGTCTACGAAACCGCACCAATGGCTCCCTCGGCAGAATGCTCTTATTCAATGTCTTGCCGTCAATCAGTGGCATAATTTCAAATTGGCTTCCTTCTTACTCGCTTGCATATCATGCGGATACTAATGTCGAAGGTATGTGCTCTACTGCTCATGTTTGTCTCAATCTAATTCTTTCTTTTTTCGGTGGCTGGATCAGACGTCATAGGAGACTGTCTCGAGCAATTCAACGCTGTTTGGGAGAGTGCGTCTGACTCAGGTTTGAGACGGTGAGTTGCTCTCGTGTCCCAGACTGTTATCTCATTCAGAAATAAAGCGATGATGTGGACCTTCGGTGGCACGGGAATGTCAATCTGCTGCCTGGATCTGCATCGGGAACCATTGGCCAGCTCTTTGATATCCATAAATCAGAGCCCAATCCCGATATCTTTTTCAAGAACGTTCCCGAGAAATGGTCGCATCTACGTGGGGAATGCATGTGCTTTGAGCTTTACATTGACGTCGTGCAGGCAAGTGAATTGTTTCACGTTGTATAAATGCTTTCCTCATGTTTGTTTTAAAATCCAGTTTGAGGCCCGGGAACGCCTTTCTGCTCCGGCTCAAGTCCATGGGAAGCGAGCACGACAAGACACTCCCGATGTGGAACAAACAAAATCGACCACTTTCAAGCGCCTCCGCAAACACAGTATGCCATTCTTTTGAATAAATTCATCGGTGTGCACTAACTGCTTTACAGTCGGAAACACCATATCTCAAGCAGTCAACTCTGAAGCCGTCATCCGTAACGAAATGGTGGCAGCCTCATCAAAACCAGTCTCTGCCACCAAAATCTCCCTCCACATTGCGAACGTAACAATCAACGAAGATGACGGCCAGGTACACGTTTCTTGGGATACTGCTGAGACCAGAGAAGCGATGCTGGATAATGCATATTTTGCATGTGGTAAGACAAAGAAGGTTTACCGGGTATGTGGTTATATTTTTTCAAGGCTATGTGACGAGCGGCTTAATTGGATGTGTAGCTATCTATAGGTGACCAGGATTATGCTGCCAAGAGATTCTTCGAAGTGGGTAATGGGATTGAATGTGTTTCCACTATCGAGAATGCCACTCAGCTTGAAAACGAGATGATCCGTTTGAAGCAAGGACAGTGGTTCCTGGACAAACTCTATGCCCGTGCGGATGAAACTGAAACTGAAGTATATAAAGGTGTGGAATCATATCTCTACAGCATCCTTAATTTCACTCACACCTCGACCGCCCGATAGATTTTTCTTTCTCTGATGGGCTCCTCGTCCAAGAAATCATTGGCCCGGATGGACCCTCACCGGCATCGGGCCTTACAATGGATTCCTTCATGGCCTCCCTCGATACTAACCCCAACTGTGCCATCTTCTGGTTGCTCGAGCCATTGCGAAGCTCCTCTGTCGAGCGGTGGAGTGGCACTTTACAGCACCCACCTCATGAGAACAAACCTGGGCGTACCATGGATACATTTATGCATTTTTCTTATGTATATAGTCAGCAAACGCTCGTGTTCGCAGATCTCCAAAGTGAGTCAATGCTTTTACATAGTACACAGGTGCTTAATTGATTTGGAACAGGCACAAGAGCGCGCTCTCGCACTGGCGAGTCCAACTGGATTTTATTCGATGTGATGACTCATACTTGCGACGGGTTTGTTTCCTTGATCGAGTTTGTGATTGCTTGCTTAAATTTCTTTTGCAGAGCCAGTGGAGTTGGCGACCATGGTGAAGATGGCATGCAGGCTATTCTCTCGGATCACGTCTGCGACAACATGTGCAAAAGCTTAGACATGGGCGAGGAGCATACGTTAGGCAGAAAAGCTGCGGCCCCGACAAGGCGTACTTCTACGAGACGGAAGGTTAAATCCCAGAAGTAGCCTGTTGTACGAGTACCAGTCACTACCAAAGCACTTGTGATTCCGGCTCCGAGTCGATTCCAGCTATATTTCTTGAATGTTGAAGGATTGCGGACAGTCTTCATCTGTCTGAAGGCTCTCTTGTCGATCAGGTTTGTCTGTATGTCTATGCAGTTTGCCATGTAGTTCTATTGAATTAATTTTGAGGTTGATTTTGCTACACCGAAGCGTGGGAACTGTCCATCCTGCACTCGTTGTGACGTGACCCGTGACCTTCCCTTCCACCACATCGACCCTGGCCGACTTTGTATCCTCCCGCCTCAACTGTGTTTCCACCTGTCTCTCAAGTAAAGAACATAATTCTCCCAATCAACTCTCCTAGCTGTGTACTGCGATGACAGCCCGCCCCAACAAAGTCTGCCATTTTTTGCACCCCGGCGGGCTCAAACCGGACAGCGTCGTCGGGGCACTGACGCTCGAGAACGTCCGCTTCACATACCCCTCCCGCCCTGACGTCCCTGTGCTCAAGGATGTAGTGCTCGATTTCCCCGGGGGGAAAGCGACTGCGCTCGTCCAGGATATTTGTGTGGAAGCTCGGTCTCATCTC
Organism: Mycena crocata; assembly: GCA_029281795.1. NCBI lineage: Eukaryota > Fungi > Basidiomycota > Agaricomycetes > Agaricales > Mycenaceae > Mycena > Mycena crocata. The sequence goes on along the minus strand of JARJCP010000022.1, from coordinate 322,993 downwards.
CATGGGTTTGTTTTTCACACAAGTCCCAGGTTATATATATCTGAACCTTTATGCAGCATGTTTCCCGCTACTTTTCTTCACCGGATACATTCGGCTCGTGCGTATCCTCCGACCTTGATTTGAATCTGATTAATGATGTCCCGTATGCAGCGCGTAATTATATTGAAGGATGAAGCGACTCGGGAGACGCACATCGACTGCGCGCAGGTTGCATGCGAAGCAGCGGCCTCGGTGCACACGGTCACAGCGCTCACCGGCGAGGCATACTGCTGTGATCGCTACAGCGCCAGCCTTGTACGGCCGCTGAATCAGACCCGCAGCGCAGCACTCTGGGGTGCGGTTCGGTTGGGGTTTTCGCAGACGATGGCCTACTGGGTCACGGCCCTAGGCTTTTGGTACGGTGTCGTACTTGTGTCGCAACAGGAATGCATCATGTTCCAGTTCTTTGCGGCACTCACGGCGGTGCGTTCTCATTCGTGTTTGTTATTTGGTTTGCTGGGAGCTGACAGAGGGCTATCTCAGATTCGACAATGTCCATTTTGACTATCCGACCCGTCCGGGAGTGAAAGTCCTCTACGGATGTCCTTTGACGCCAAGCCCGGCGAATACATCCCACTTGTCGGCGCTAGTGGATCCGGGAAGAGCACTGTGTTAGCGCCATAACTTCTGGTTTCATTATTTATCTCTACAATGCGCCTCCAGCATTCAACCCATCGAACACTTTTACGGGCCTGGTGCAGGTCGGATAGGTGTGCGTGACATTGTGGATAAACCCAATTCCGTGAAACTGAATCCGTCTTTTCAGTTGGACGGAGTCGCCGTTGACACCCTCGACATCCAGGATTACCGGAGTCGGATGGCGCTGGTATCGTAGGAGCCAACCTTATATGCAGGCATGGCATGTTCTTATCTATCCACTTCTTAAAGCGGGCCATCGGAATTCCAAGTAGAAAACGTAGCAGAATGTATGTATTTTTTAATAATCTCATAATATTCTGTTTTGTGGGCAACACGACATTCTCTCTTGAGCGTCAAAGAGTCCCAGACCATATGCTTTGACCTTCCCAGGTCTTCGGTGTCGCTTTGATTCTGATTTAGCTTTCCTTTTTTGGCCAGGCCACAATAAAACCGGGGCTACATTTCTCAATAATCACTTTCCTCTTGCTTTATACCACGTCCCTTTCCACACGTACCAAAATTGTCCTCGCTTACTCATGCACGAACCTGCCCATGACACCGAGTTTTGTCGAGGGCCTGCTGCCGGAGATGGCTGTAGTGGCTCTTTCCCCCGAAAGACGACACAGGGACTGTGCCACCGATGCCTTGCCACTGAAAATGCTGATACCGACGAGGGGAAACAACGAATAATGGTATGTGCTCTGAACTACTCTGTCATTCTGTGCATAATTTTTGTCGTAGGAATGTTCTCAATGTCTTGATTGTGGCATGTTCGCCAAGCATATGACAAACAATAAATGTGGTGCATGCCACAGAGAAGGTAATCCTCCTCGGCATACTCGCATGCATTTTATTCATAAGTGAGCAGACATAAATGCCCGGGCGGAGAAGGCCAAATCAGTTGCACAACAAACTCGTCCTATGGCGTGGCAAGCCCGAATGGCCGGCCCTTTGGCTCCTCCTCAGCCTGCACGCAAGTGAGTACGTCCCGTTGTGGTATTTTGCTTAACTTATTCTTGGATAGTCTTGTGCCTACTACAGCTGCAACACGGATGATCAACGTCCATCTTACTCCCTTCATAAAGAACAAGAGGTACATGGGAGTCGGAACGATCTCCCTTGCGTATGATGAGCAGAAGTCATTTGAAGGTTGACCCCTTCATTCTCTTAGCCCTTCTGCAGTTCTGACATTCATACACAGAAATTATTGGTGACACTCTCAAGAGCTGGGGTTCCACATGGGACGCTACACACAGCACCAGTTTACGCCGGTAAGATCTGCAATATCTGCTGACTGTAAATGTCTAATAGCTCTAATAGCTCGGAGCTTCTTCCCCTATGGCACGGATTTTTAACTCTGCATGACAATAGCACATTCGGCACACTGGGGGAATTTTACGATATCCATTCCCGACTGCATAACCGTGAAGTCTTTCTCACGATTCCTGCCAAAAATCGCGCAGAGGTGAAGCAACCGGTAGTGGTGCTTTCAATAATCATAAATGAGGAGGCTGTGAGTGCCATAGGTTGATATTGTTACCCTTGACTCACCTTTTGCCCAGTTTAACCAACGCACTGCAACCAAGAATGTTCACAAAGGCACAGCAGTGAAGCGAGGTCGGTCAGATGATGATGACGAGGAGCCTCTTGCCAAACGAGCAGGTGCGCTATTTCTTGTTTTATGTCCAAGCATAAACTCATTATACATTCTCAGCTGCTTCGGCCCCTTTGACCTCGAAGTTCACCACGCTGCGATCCCGGGTCGAAGCCCCTCGGACTGCCACTGATGTGGAGCTTGAATTCATCAAGGTTAATTACAATGGCGATGTTGGCTCGGTATTCCCATGGCCAGGGGAGACCAAAGTCAAGGGCCGTTTATTTGATAAGCCCTTCAAGACTGGGAAAGACTGGGCAGTCTATGAAGTGCGCAATTGTTTTCGTCTAACAATTTACCTTCACTCAACATCAATTCCTAGCTTGAAATCAACAATACCCTGTATGTTGCCAAGCGTTCACTATCTTCTCCAAAGGATGCCACCGAGTTTTTTGACAACGAGACAAGGCTATCATGCACTGTTATTGCCCTTTCAAACGCGAAGATTCTCCTTAAGGAGTTTTATGGTGCCGCTGATAAGATTGACATTCTCGAGGAAATTGATGGCCGTCAGTCCCTGTTCTTCGCTATGTGGCTGTATATGCTCACTCGTTCATCCAGTCCTGGCAGTGCAGGAAGCATTCATTGCGACAGAACTCATTAGTGATGCACATCGGCCATCAGTGGCATCTGGTGTTTCTCAGGACAACCTGAAGACCGCTGTGGCATCAGACTATGTTTCTGACCCACTCTACAATAATTTTCCTCCCCGTGTTTGTTGGCTCATCCAGCGTCGGAACGGCAACATATCAAATCGATGGAATTTGACCAATGCCGACACCTTCCCGATGCAAAGAGCAAATTCGGAACCACCGCTACGGCTTTGTCCCATTTCGTTGCCAACTTTGTTCAGAATCAAGCTCCCGACGCTGTTGAACTTCTATCGCATTTTCAAAGTGAGTGCCAGATATTAATCATTTCACATCCTAATTGGGACATCTTAGCGGCGAACGCAAAACTGCCCAGCAACGAATATGGGAAGCTTATATTCGACGTCATTTTTCAAAATAGGTCTGTTTTTTCCCTCCCTTGAATTGATTTGACAAATTCTGACGGCAATACAGCACTCGTCCATACAGATCACAAGATAGTGGGTTGGCAGGAATTGGGAGAATTCTCGACGCGCATGTATGCAACCGTGTCTGTCAACTGATGGAGTTAAACCAGGATGACGATGAGGAGGATGAGTGAATTATTCTCGAATAATCCCATATCTAGAATCTATTTATGTTTACAAACCGTCTACCGCTTCTCATTCCGAACTTTTGAATGTACTCTCTGGGCTGCATACAAATTGAAATGAACTGATGGGATTGATACCGAGCAAGAAAAGTATTTATACGCAGCAAAGAATTCTTGGTAAAGGAAGTAGGTATCCGCCAACAATTTAGTTGGTGAGGAATATAATTCGAGGAAGGAGTTTAGTGAGTTGAACAGGTCCGCGAATCCAAGAAAACGATCAGCATGACTCAGTGTGTTGGTTGCAATAATTGTAATGCGAGGGATCCGAGAAATCATTTGCGGCAAGGTGAGTTGAATCGGCAAATGTATGGCAGGAAACATTGGACAACGCAGAGCACAAGTGTATGCAGAAAGATGAGGCACGAGCGAAATTGAGCTGTGTTGAAGTGATCGGATGAGATAAGGGACACGAAACAGGCACACAAGGATGAAGCAGCCGAGGTTGAAGTCAGGTTGAGGTGTGTTGCGGAACATATTCTGCTGTTAAGATATGAAATTACAACCGCACTCAAATCAAAATTAGCACCCACCGAGCTCACCACCCATTTCCTCCAGAATCTCCGGCGCCTTCCGATTTAAACACGTCTCCGCGTCGCAGATGCCCAGCCCATCATCGCCCACCCGGCGCCAACAGCAGAAATCAAGGCGGCTGAGGTGTTGGCGCCGTTCATGCGCCACCAATACCGAGAAGAGCATCCACTCCGTCTGCTCGGGCTCATTGCTGCAGGGCCAAGTGTACTGTTTGAGCGGTGTCAAGGGAATGAGAGAGACTACTTGTTTGGTGAATGATTTGCATTGTTCTAGCCCTGCCATCAGTATAATGTGGCGCATCAAAAATTGAAATCAACCGTGGCCCTCCCGCCGACCATAACCATCGCAATGTGTTGGACCTCATAAAACGACAGCAGGGCATTCCACTTTCGGCAGAAACGATGGAGATCTATGCGAGTTATCTGGGGTACGTTGAGCTTGCCATATTACCCGTGGATTGACAACTCAGAACGCAATAGCTCCAGATACGTGTCTGATGCATCGAAGATTGCAATTCTGACGGAGCTTCGGGAAAGAGCTGAGGTTGAGGACATGGCGGAAACTATCATCATGCCCCCGCTGACCCGTCAAGCCACTCACGAAAGTTTGCTGAGTTGGTGGTCCGATAGCAACGCTCCCGGGGCAACATTCTCCTTGCATGCGGCAGCGAAGCCGCTGATGAAGTGGATGTATCACCGGGACGTATTGAAATTCATAAAACGTCAGCAAGGTATCCCGCTTTCTGTAGAAACAATGGGGATCTGTTCAAGCTATCTGGAGTATGTTCACCTCACAGAGGCATGTTCTCGGACATTTGTCAATCACTCACAACGTCCCAGGTGGAAATACGTATCCGACACGTCGAAGATTGCTATTTACGTGGATCTTCTGGAAAGAGCTGAGGTTGAGGCTGAAGGGCAGGTCATCGTAACCTCAGGTTGGTTGTCTGGGATGGTTCTCCGCTTAGAAGATGTGGCAGGACTGAGCCACGCCTGCTCGATTCTTGCAATTCTCGCGCAACACGAGTCCACAATAGCAGCTGTGCTCGAGGTAGAACCGTGCGTGCGACTCACCGCCCTTTTACGGTGTGCTTCATTTCATTTTTTTCCCCTTCGCTTATAAGTCTCATCAGCAACAGTTATTGCAGGGATGGTGATGACAGGGTCATGGGGAGCGCAGTTTACGCGTTATCCAGTATCGCATGCGACGGGAGGGGTGCACAGGCTGTTGTTGACGCCGGAGCGCAAGAGCTTGCCTCGAAGCTGCTTGACTCACGAACGAGTGAAGTGCGATGTTATACGTGCTGGATGCTGGGAAGGCTTGCGCGGCAGATCTCTACTGCGGCGCCGATACTCGCTGTAGAACCCTGCCCGTTACTTGTAGCGGCTTTGAAGTGAGTTTTATTTTGTTTTCTCTTTACCGAGCCTCATGAATAAATAATCTGGGCCAGTGACATCGATCTTCGTGTCGTTGAAGGCGCAATTTATGCGCTATCCCAAATCACTGGTTCCTTCGAAGGTGCACAGGCGGTGGTGAAGGCAGCGGCAGAACATCTTGCTCTGGAGCTGCTTCAATTCGACCCGACGGAGAGTGAGGTGGTACGTCATACCTGCTGCATGCTGGGGCACCTCGCGGAGCAAGATGCCACCGTGCCGTTGGTACTTGCGATAGAGCCGTGTGTCCAACTAGCGCTTCTTTTACGGTGAGGTTTCCTCAAATTTTATTCCCCTACCGGTGCTTCATCTTGACCCACGCAGCGAAACGAACACCCATATTGTCGAAACCGCCCTTCACACACTCTGTCAAATTTCCCGCGTTAAGAACGGAGCGGAAGCCATTCTCGACACGAACATACTCGATTTTATTCACGAGCTTCTCATATCATCAACCAGAAATGTTCAAGAAAACACCTGCCGCATGTTGAGTAATCTCGCGCGCCATTCCTCCGCATCGGTGGCTGTAAAGCCTTGCGCTCATCTGGTTGGCCTTTTACGGCAAGTGTTCAATTGTTTTGTTTTTGTTTTTGGGTTCGTTCCCAAGTCTCATCGCAATTACAGTGATAGTGATATGGACGTTGTGGAAAATGCAATTTACGCACTATCCCAGATCACCTGCCACCGGAAGGCTGCAGAGGCTGCTGTGACCGCTGGGGCCCAAGATGTCACTGTGGAACTACTTGACTCACAGAATAGTCAAGTCCGTCGATGGGCCTGCTACATGCTGGGTAATATTGCCATGCACGATTCCATGGTGGAAGCCGTACTTAGTCTGGGGCCGTGTGGCCGACTCGTCTCCCTTTTGCGGCAAGTATTCACTCTCTTCTTCGTCCATTTCCGCTCATTGCAATCACAGCGACAGCAAAATTGAGGTCGTGGAGAACGCTACTTCCGCACTATCGATACTCGCTTATAATGAGCACGGTGCAGAAGCCGTTGTGAACTCCGGAGCACAAGATGTTGCTCTGGAACTGCTGTCATCGAACCACAAAGTACGAATGTGGGTTTGCCGGCTGTTGGGGAGGCTTCTCCGGCATGACTTCAGATTGGCCTTGCGGTTTGGGTTGGAGCTGTGCGCCGTCCTTGCATAGTAAGGCTTTCGTCATTTCCCCTCCATCCGCCGTTTCATATGGATCCATCCAGCGACAGCAATATCGATATCGCCAAAGGCGCTCTTTACGCGCTCGCGGCGCTCTTTACGCGCTCGCAGAGCTGTCTCGGAATAAGCAGACAGGCAAGGCTATCCTGGAAACCAACATACTCAACTCTGTTCACAAACTTCTTACTTCAACGACTAGCGACGTAGTAAGACATTCTTGCCGCATGCTGGGAAACCTCGCATGGTATTCTTCCACGGTAGGCGCCGTGGTATCCGCAAAACCGTGTGTTCAACTTGTCGTGCTTCTACGGTGCGTTATAGCTCCTTGCTGTCTCGCTTACAAGTTTAATCCAAGAGCAGAGATGAGAATGTTGTAGAGAATGCAACTTACGTGCTAGTCCATATCTCCAATGACCCGCAAGGAGCCAAAGCTGTGCTAGACGCGCGCGCACTGGACTTTATCGCGGAGCTCCTTCAATCCCCAAATAATAAAGTGCGAACTCAGGCCTGCCACATGCTGGCGAATCTCGCGCACCATTCCTCCACATCAGCAGCAGTGGCTGTGGTGGCCGCAAAGCCATGTCTTCGACTCGTCAGCCTGTTACGGTGGGTCATCTCACCGCCTTCCCTTCCACATCTCACTGCACCGGCAGTGATATCGACGGCGTAGAGAACGCAATTTTAGCGCTAGCCCGAATCTGCAAAAGCCCGAACGGAGCCATGGTTGTCTTGCAAGCACCGTGACGCACAATGGGTTTTACGCCGAAGCTACTTCAATCACCGAATAGTAAAGTGCGAACATGGGCCTGCAACATGCTGGGGAATCTCGCGCGGCATGACTGCTCGGTGAAAGCAGTAGTGACCGCAGCGCCGTGCGTCCGAATTGTTGCCCTTTTACGGTACCCCTTCACCATTCTTCGTCTTCGCCTCCGAGTCTCACTACAGTCACAGTGATCCCGACGTCGTCGAGGACGCAGTTTACGCGCTTGCCCAAATCTCAAATGACCCGAATGGAGCCAATGCAGTCTGGCAAGCACGCGTGGGTTTTACGCCAGAGCTACTTCATTTAGTGCTGTCCACATATGATATTAATACGAAGATTTGCGTATTATATTATATCATTATCATATTACCGTCTCCAGCATCATATTATATCCATATCATATCGCTCCCGTATTTATTAATATGTATCAGAATATATTATGGATATATTCTTAATATCTTTCAGGGTTTTTTTACTGGTCCATTCTTCAATTTTTCGCTCTGTATAACTATTCAGGTTGCTGGAGGACATTCATCATCACTTTTAAGACCAGAGAGAATCAGAAAATTGATTCGTATTAGCTTCTTGATGAAAATGTTCCGTTTTGATATCCTTCAATGTTCAACTCCTATGTTCACCCCAAGTTCAAATACACTGGTTCAAACCATTTGTGGTACACTCACCATATTGATTTGTGGAAAGCCTGTTGGGTGCAAATACCAAATTAAATCCACTATACTAGTAGGTCACCCAGGTATACCGGTATCAATGATCAGAAAGTAAACATACACAACTGGAGGAGGATTGTGTTCAGTCATGATGAGTGAATTTTGGTTGCTGTTGTGAGTTGTACTCTGCCTGGTGATATTATGGTATTTCTGGAGGTGGGAGAACCCAAAAAAGTGAAAATGAACCCCAAAGGTGCCTGGGAACTGTGCTCAAAACATCATAATATCAGAATAATACGCATAATATAGTCCTGGCATATCATATTATACTCGTATCATATTATATCATATCAGCCCGTATTCATATTTTTGTCTTCGTCTTGAACCCGTATTATATCTGTAATATCATGAATTATTGATATCATATTATTGCATATTATATTTATGGACAGCACTAACTTCATTCACCGAACAGCAAAGTCCGAAGCTGGGCCTGCCTTATGATGGCGAATTTTGCTCGGCACGCTTCCACAGTGGGAGCCGGGGTAGCTGCAGAGCCATCTGCCAGCCTTTTACAGTGAGGCTTCCTTACTTCCTTAACCTGTTTCATGTTGTTGACCTATACAGTGATAATGGTACCAGTATCATCGCCGGTGCTCTTCACGCGCTGGACCAAACTTCCTCCGGCAGGATGGGAGTAAAGCCGGTTCTGGACACGAATATCCTTGATTTCGTCCACATGTTCTTCGAGTCAAATGATAGGAAGGTACGACGATCTGCCTGTCGCATACTGGGAAATATCGCACACAATTCCTCCACATTAGGTGATGTTGTGAGTGAAAAGCTATGCCTTTGCCTTGTCAACTTGTTGGGGTTTGGCTTCACTCTTCTCTGCCTTCGCCTCTGACTGACTACAGTCGCAGCGATGTTGACGTCGTGGAGGACACAATTCACGCGCTTTCCCGGATCTCAAATGACGTGAATGGAGCCAACACTGTCTTGCAAGTGCATACACTGGCTTATACATTAGAGCTGCTTCAATCACCAAACAGCAAAGTCAGAACATGGGCCTGCCTCTTGCTCGGCAATCTTGCGCGACATAATTCGCGACATAATTCCACACTAAGAGCAGTGGTTACCGTGTGGTCGTGCGTGCGACTCGTCGAACTTTTACGGTCTGCATTTACCCTTCTCTGCCTTCGCGTCCTGGTCTCACAGCAGTCTTAGCGATAACAGCGTCGTAGAGGATGCAATTTACGCGCTTGCCCAGATCTCCAATGACCCTAATGGAGCCAAGGCTGTCTGGCAAGCGCGCGCCGTTGATTTTACGCCAGAGCTGCTTCAATCCCCGAACACCAAAATCCAAACATGGGCCTGCCTCTTGCTCGGCAATCTCGCGTGGCATGATTCCACAATGGGAGCAGTGGTAACTGTGCAGCATTGCGTGCGACTCGTTGGCCTATTACGGTGTGCTTTTACTCTTGACTGTCTTCACTTCCCAGTCTCAGCATAGTGGCAGTGACGGTGATATCGATGTGGTGAAGAATGCGATTTACGCGCTGGCCATGATCGCCGACAGCGCGGATGGAGTCAAATCTGTACTGGAAGCGCGCACACTCGATTTTATTCCAGAGCTGCTTCGATCACCCCACGAGGAAGTACGAAAATGGGTCTGTTGGATGCTGGGTAGTCTCCCTCGGTCCGATTCAACATCACCAGCGGAAGGAGTGGTACACACAAAGCTGTGTATTCAACTGGTCACCCGTGTACAGTGCGTCGAGTCCCATTTCATCCTTGTATTCTGGCCAAAATTCATCTTTGGCCCAGTGATGAAAACATACATGTCGCCGAGGACGCGGGTTACATCATAGGCCAAATTGCCACTGACCCACACGGCGCCGCGGCCTTAATCAGCGCCGGAGCGCTGGACTATGTTCTTCCCCTGCTCCAATCACAGAATAGTGGAATCCGACATCACACCTGCTGGATGTTGGGCAGCCTCGTACAGCACCCCTTCGCAGCGGGTGCCGTGCTGGCGGTAGAGCCGTACACACAACTTAGGGCCCTCTTGCAGTGAGTTCTCCTCCACCTTCTTATTCGGCCATGTTTCATCTCAAGCCAGTGACAACAATATTTCTGTTGTCGAGGGTGCAATTTACGCGCTATCGCAAATCAGCCGGGCCTCAAACGCAAACAGCTCTGGGGTGGATGCGAAGGCGTCCAATGTCGCTCAGGAGATTCTGGAATCAACGGATGATGCACTACGAAGATTGATCGGGGCCATGCTCGGAGATCTCCTGCTGCATGACAACATGGCGGAACCAGGGGCAATGTTATCCGTACAGCCGTTTTCGAGACTCGTTGCCTTATTGCGGTGAGAATTCCTCCGTTTCTAGTATCCCTCTTTCAGCTTAAAATCCAGGCGTAGTGAAGATGATGACGATGTTTTAGTCACCGCGATATTCGCAATCATCCGAATTGCGCGCAACCTGAGGGATACCGAGGCCGCTGTGAAGGCGAGGGCGCTCGATTCTATCCACGTGCAGACTGAATCGCGGAACGGGCGAGTACAGCAATGGGCTTCCGAAATGATGGGAGGAGTTGTCAGGCACGTATCAAAAGCAACAGCTGTGCTGGCCGCGGAGCTATGTGTGCAGCTTGTTACCCTTTTAGGGTGAGTTTTCCTTCATGTTAACTTATCAAAACTTATGTACTGACAGTGAGAAAAAAATCCATGCCGTCGACGGTGCGATTTTCGCATTGAGCGAGATTTCTCGTGACGAGGCCAAAGCTGTTTTGGATGCCAATGCCCTAGGCTTTATCCAAGATCTCCTTGACTCGCCGAGGATGGAAACCTGGAGATCTACCTGGAGTTTGTAGTGAATGTGTAGAACTCCGATCATGTCGGAAAGCTTAACTGAGTGATGCCGATACCTGCCGATACCTGCCGCTGATCGAGTGTAGGCAGTTCTGACGAAGATATTCCTCTAGAACTCCACAATAGGTGTTTAGGACACTAAATATGGCTTTAAAAGGCGCTGCCCGCCCCCCCTTTTGTATTTCTTTTGTTTCTCCTTTTGGTTGGGCAACAGAGTCTGCTAAAAAGGTGTCTTTCACGTGGAATGATGAAAACTAGTCCTTTCTTGTTTCTTTTTTGTCCTCCTTCCGCTTTAAATGGGACTGATGAAAAGAATCGGTCCATTGGTCCTCATTGGACCAGAGAATTACACTCAAGAAAAAAAAGAAAGAGACCTGGCCGGCGTTAAACATAGGAACAGATCAATGTTTCTGATGGAGCTAGCAGGCTTCGTCGAGCTTAATACGGTCCTCCCTTTGATACGAGATCATGAATTCGCCAGGTCTCTTTCTTTGCGATGTTACAAAACAAGAGGAAAAACACACAGTCTCGTATGTTTGGGGGGAAAAAAAGAAAATACATTATCATGAGTCTCCTTCTAACAGGGGGCTATTGTGTTTTCTAAAAGGCAAAAAAAGAGAGGTTGGCTGCATAGTAGTAAACTATTGTATGGCAATCCCTTGAGTTTTCGGCGGGGTTTCTAAAGCTCGGCAGTTCCCGTTTTGGTATGTTCAGTTAAGTACAGTATGTTCTCTCATTATTATCTCGAGGGGAAAAAAGGGTAAACGGCCTAGCGACGGGTCATTTTAAATGCCTGGTCACCTCCCGAGTTTTCCGTAGGGTGCCCCAGCTGCGCGTCGCGCCGTCGCGCCGCCTCCAGTCGGAAACCGATTAAGCCGGAGATGAAACCTAAACGGGGAAAGATGTGATGGGAGTTCTACACATCCACTCAACACTGATCTACCTGTGTTATGATCGGACGACTGTCCCGCCACACCCGGACACACCGCACTACGTGACTTTTTCTTCTCAAATGCAAATCGGGATCATTTGTTTCCATGTGTGAGACTCGTGTAGAACACGATATCGATTTCGATGACCGCCGATTGTCCCACCGTTCGTATTTTAATTTCGAAACAGGAATTCCAGGATGGCCTTTTGGGAAATCTTCGTCAGGACGGCTCTCCAGAGTCTCCAATATCTGTCTTTTAAAGTTGAACATTACGCTGTTTGTCAAGGGCTTCAAGCTGTTGCCGACCGCCGATTGTCCCACCGTTCGTATTTTAATTTCGAAACAGGAATTCCAGGATGGCCTTTTGGGAACTCTTCGTCAGGACGGCTCTCCAGAGTCTCCAATATCTGTCTTTTAAAGTTGAACATTACGCTGTTTGTCAAGGGCTTCAAGCTGTTGCCGACCGCCGATTGTCCCACCGTTCGTATTTTAATTTCGAAACAGGAATTCCAGGATGGCCTTTTGGGAACTCTTCGTCAGGACGGCTCTCCAGAGTCTCCAATATCTGTCTTTTAAAGTTGAACATTACGCTGTTTGTCAAGGGCTTCAAGCTGTTGCCGACCGCCGATTGTCCCACCGTTCGTATTTTAATCTCGAAACAGGAATTCCAGGATGGCCTTTTGGGAACTCTTCGTCAGGACGGCTCTCCAGAGTCTCCAATATCTGTCTTTTAAAGTTGAACATTACGCTTGTTTGTCAAGGGCTTCAAGCTGTTGCCGCTTGCCGGCAATCAGTAATGATTTCTGTCTCAGGCCTTTTGAACTCGGCTCGCAGCTTCCTAACCCAATCCTAACTTCTTCCCGCACCTTGTTGAGTATCCTATTTGATCTCTTCTGAAAAACTCCGCAGACCGTTAAATGGAGCAGAGAAAGCAAGAGAACATTTTATGTCGAGCCTCCGGCTATCGCCGCAGCCCGGCTATTTCTGATCATCATGATGGTGGTTGCAAGAAATCAGGAAAGAGAGAAAAGATAAAAAGAAAACACAGGGGACATGCAATAAATCCCAGAAGCGAAGTTCCACACCTTTTTGCAGTCATACCCGCCGCTCTTAGTCTGAACGTCTTAGCTAATTAGTAAATCCTACGTGCTGAATATTTCTGTGATTGAACATCATCGGGATTGCTCCATGCCAATTCCCTCTCCTCAGCAATGCGATGATGCGGGTGGTGATTCGAGAATATGCATAAAGCACAGCCCACTGCTTAAATGCATATCAGCAACCACTCACGGCCATAGTAATTGCATTAACCTTTGTGGAGAAAAAGCTGCTCGAAACCCCTCTAATCGGTTCAGACGGCGCATTGCACTATACGACAAGCACAACGAGCCGTTATGCGGGGCGAAAAGTCACGATGATAGTCGCAGCCAGTGGGCTCCTCGGTGTCATCGACTGGCGCAAGAAATTGTTCTCGTCATCAATTCATGGCGTGCAGCGCGGATGGGACGACCTTAACTCGCAGTCGAAGGGGATTTTTAGCCTGTGAGCCCTCGTTCTTGCTACCTTTGCTACCCGGTATCGGAATCTCATAGTGTACAATTAATTACCAGAGAACGAGAGTGGTGCTGGGATCAAACAAGTTGAAATATCACCATTTCGAAAAGGAACTGCTGGTGTGTAATTTCCTCCCAACGTCCAGTCCAAAGAAAACCCCCACTTACTGTAATATAGGCAACACCAACTTCTGGGAATGCCGCCCGTGCCGTTCGCTTCACGACATACCAAGCTCGCCTTCTGCATGCGAGCGCCCCGGCAGTGATATAATTTCCGTCCACAATGCAGGACGATGTCGAGAGGATGTCTCTGTTGATGACGATGCTGCAGACTGAGATTCACCGACAAAATGTACGTCGCCCGCTTACTGATCTGACTGACTCGCAACCAAATGTCGCCCTGTTTACGAAGGCTTCCATGACGCTACTAACGGCCATTTATGCATTAGAAATGGTACCGCGGGGACAACAATGACTGCACTGGGAGCTTAATTCAAGTGAACTACCTGCTGGAGATGAAGTTGTATAACATGGTCGTACATTTTACGAGTACATGCTCTCCCTGTAATAATCCACCCACCGACAAAACGCAGTGGTTTGACAGGATGGTCCAACTCGAACAGTAACGTCCGCTTGGATCCGCGGGGAGGTTGTCCGACCCCAGCTGATCATGGCGAGGAGCAGTCTGTCAAACAGAGTTCGTTGGTTCTCCTGTTGTTTCATTTCTCCTTCCAACTTCGACGCAAATCCTCCTAGCGAAAGTGTCCAGCCGATTGGCATTGATAACACAAGGACGATAGTCTCACTTTACACCGGGTAGACACGCCTCTCTACAGCTGCAAAGATCGACAGAAAAATGAAAGACCAAACACCCACTTGGATTGAACAATTTAAAGAAGCTCGGATCGCGGTCCAGTCGTCCAGCCGCCACCCACTCCAGTCTGCGTCCCTCCGTGTCGACACGGTGATAGTTCTCTACATATTCCTGGGGCAGACCCTTCCTCAAACCGAGGTAATCGATGATCCCACCCCGCTCGGTGATCTGAGCCAGAAAGTCCTCGCCCGATGCGGAGTCCGAGCCATAGCGGGTGAGGCGCAAGGTATCGCCGTTCCATAAGAAATACCCAGAGTCGGCAGCAACCAAAACGATCGGGTCCGGGGCGTCGGAGAAGGCGAGCGGGCGCAGCGTACCGGGGATCTTGAACGTGTGTGTGAATAGGACCATTGCAACGCTGGTGTTGTGCCATTCGCGAGGGACAAGGAAGAAGCTGGATCCGGTGTAGTTGGTCCAATCACAGAAATAATGGGTTGGAAGTACGTCTTCTGAGAAGGTGGGGAACCAGTCTGCGATGTATTTGCCTTTAACGACGGGATATGACCAAGGAGATGGGAGTCTGTATCGGAAAGACTGAAGATGATACATATTAGAGCGTAGAGGGATACGTTGAGTTGAATCTAGTCACAGGGTTTCCGCCTTCGTTCATTGTTGGAAAGGATTAAGTGCTGCTAGTCAGGTCACGACGCAGGCTAGGGCTCGAGGTCTCAGTCAGAGACTCATACACCTTCAACGTTGGGATACTTACATGTTTGGATGTCTGGCACAAAGTTTCGGCGAAAATAATTGCTGGGGAATAATAGAGCGCGAGGTCCCCCAGCCACTGCGTTCCGACCCTTCGTAGCCCAAGAGTTAGGCTACATCCGTAGACGAAGGCATAGCCGCACTTATGTGTCTACATATGTAGACAAAGTGTTCGATCTTGGTCTACATTCGCCGAGACACGTCTACGTTGGTCTACCTGGCGTAGAACCATGTAGATCAAGGTAGTCTCAATGTAGACCAAGGTGGACCGTAGGAAGCATACATAAAATTAAAGGCTCAAAAAATTTCTTGGTGTGACGTGCCATGAGAGAAATGAGATGTGCCGAGGTTGGCCGAGGTTCGTCTACGGGATGTAGACATGGTGATCGGCAACGCTCCGCTTATTTCAAACTCCGACGCTGGCTGAGACAGTGGTCAGGCCAAGTATCTAGTCATCCGTGAACATTGCACCTTATATTTGGCTGTGACAAGTGCATGGCATGCAATTCTGAACAATTTCTATTGGCCGGAATTTTTAACAAGTAGCCACGAGTACGAGAACTACCATTTTCTGACAGTAACTACACAATAAATAGGAAACAAGAGAGAATATCCAAAATCTGCTCAACAGAACGTGTTTCGGGGCCATGAATACATAGGTTTGCACTCTGATATAAATTTATTTCGCCCAGTGGAAAGTGAAAACATCGAAATACATGTTTGACGGTAGTTTGGAGAGCGGAGTGTCCGGACCGGTCACTGATCTGTGCCATCACTCTTCCATCACTTCATCTCGTCGACTTCCGACGCGCCCTACGCCGCTTTCGACGCGTTTCCCGCCTTGCGGATGGCTCCATCGAAGGCCCAGAAGGAGAATGCACGCAAAAATCTTGGTGCTGCAGCCAAAGCACGCGTCACAGTTCTCGGGAGCGGCGGCAGCCCAATCACACCGCGGCGGCAGCACGCCCTCGACCTCCTCGCGGACGCGAACAGGAGGAACACACAACTCCTGGAATCGAATAATAAACTCACTACGGATGTACATGCTATGTCTCAACGCGTCAACGATCTGTCTCGGAGATTACACAACAAATCACGTCAATTCACGCGCGCAGAGACATCAAAATCACTCGCCCACGAAGCATTACGGCGCTCGAAGCACACCGCGGCGGTTCAGAAGGGCCGGATGGAGAGGAGGAAGGTTGACGGGATAGCTGTCGCATTGAAGAGGGAGCGTGTTGGCAAGGATTCCCACTGGATGAAGGGAACCGGTGGGATTTTCACGGAACAATCGCGGGAAATGGTACGCGACATGGTGACGTTGAACGTAGCAGCCGTGAATGTGGATCGTGTCATTCACACCGTGGCGCGCGGGATTGGTGTCAACATCCAGGATCATATCAGTGCTCGGCACGTCGGACGTCTTGTCGAGGAAGGTGGAATCGCGTCGGATATACAGGTAGCGGCAGAAATCCGAGAGAGTAAAGGTGTGTAACCTCACTTTCGAGCGCGTTTTTCGGTGCCAATTATTGTTACACAGCTGTGACCATCTCCGGAGACGGCACAAAGATTCGGCACATTGACTATGAAGCAAAACACGTTACATTTCGCGATTCTGTCACCGGCAAACCCGTAACGCGTATGCTGGACATTACTTCCGCGCCGAACCATACCAGCGAAGCACAACTCGCCGGATGGCAGGCGGTTCTGCAAGAGGGACTCGTTGATACATATAACGCGTCGCCGCTCGGCCAACTGGATCCCATCGACAAGGACGAATTCATCACTTTTATCAGGGCACTTGGAACGGATCACGCCGCAGACCAGAAAAAATTGGCCCGTCTCTGCGAGCTTTGGATCCTCACCTCCCGAAAAATCCTCCTCGGCAAGAAGTACATGTCCAGTGCCGACTTGCAGAGCTACCTACCCGAAATCCTGCGCCGAAACGATGAGAAAGTTCAAGCTGCTGGCGGAATCGATGCCTGGAACGCCCTATCCGAGCAAGAGAAGACGCGGCTCGATCAGGCCGTTTGCCGAGACTTGTACACGCATTTTGGCGAATCGGAATGGAAGGATCTCTCGCCGGAAGCACGGGCCGAGGCAGAGGCGCTGGTGTGGTGTGGATGCTGCATGCACAAGGAGATGAACTCGGTGAAGGGCGGTGTTCAGGGAATGAAGCTCTTCTGGGAGTCAATCGGTGGACCTGTGCCGGTCAAGCTGATGAACAAAGGCAACGATGCAGCTGTTTCCAACAGCGCACCTGGATCTAAGGCTGCCGAACATGCGCTCGATGTCTCGGAGGGCGGTGCGGTAAAACTGACCAGTCTCACCGGTTCGTTATTGAACCATAAAGACGACAAGAAGGGCCAACAGGATACATTCAAGCTCTACTTCGAAGACTTTCTCGGCTACACCGTCTCTTGCCCGGATACGAGCAATGTGCGGTTCCAATCTCATTGCGACTGCGCCATTTTCATCATCTTATACCTTCCGCACCTCCTCGCCTTCATGACGCACATAATGTACAGCAAAGGCAGCATCGGGCTCAATCATCTTGAGGCGAATATTCTCAAAGGACTTAAATGCATCTCCACCCTCACGGAGCTCGCCGTGCTTGCCCTCTACGCACTTAGCGTGAGTTTTGCATACATGCGAATCGTTCGCGGTACAGGAACACGACTTGTCAATGCGCTGGACCTAGGGCCGCTCCATGCAAAAGTTGTCACATTCTGCGAGTCCGTTGCTGACAATCCCGATCTGCTTCTCGCCCCTGATGCCTCTTATACCACCGGTACACTCGACGGTCAGCCATGGGAGCATCCGGACGCGTTCTACGCCATCCAGAGAATGATCTCCGGCCTGCCAAATATTTCTGGATGCCTGAAAGCATTCATGACTGGCGCCGCCGACACTTGGAAACGATTTGGGGAAGAGTACCGAACAGATGGTGTTATCGCTCGCCTCTCTGCTGCAGCACGGGCAGCTATCTACGTCAATCCGACAAACGACAGGAACGAGGGTAGGCTTGGCTGTCTACGGTCTGCGCTACGTCACATCGCGCGCCTTTCGTTGACCATGCACAACGCTCGTTCGAAATACTCGGTGAACGGTACTCGGGAGTTCCTGCGGAGTCAAATTGTCACCCAGGCTTTTCGAGTTTGGTTACGAGCTGAGGCTCGTCGTAGAATCAACGCTGGACGGGACAGGAAGCGAAGGGAGGAGCTGATCAAGCACGAGAAGGTGGTTGTCGAGCAGAAAATTGCGAACGAGGCAGAGAGGAAGAGAGTAGCGGCAGAGAGAAAAGCGGAGATTGAGGGACTCACCCCGCACCTGGACATCCCTTGGATCAAAGCCAATCACACGAAGCTCAACGCCACCGAAATCGTCAAGCAAATTAACTGGCATCGCCAGTTCGTAGACGTCGACGCTATCCCAAAGCGAACATTAATCGGGAAGATGTCCAAGGCTGACAAGGTGACACAGCTAATCATTGCTGTCACCCGATTCAACCGGGACCTTCTGCCCAAACTGGAGCTGCTCGCACAGGCAGCACTGACCGCTGGTGACCTTCCAGCTGAGTCGGAGGCTGCACTCAATGCGATTCCGATGGTTGAGAGTTGGAACGCGCAGGAGGATTTGGATGATGAGGATATGTTAGATTAATCAATATTTCACAACCACCATGATATTTTGTACTCATAATCTACTATAAGCACTAATAAATCCAGTCGGTATTGATATCTTGTCGATTAACCCCACCGGAGGCAGCAGAATCATAGTGCGATACTTTACAGACGCCCGTTAGGGGCTATATTCCAAATGCGGTAATACCATCTTCTGCATCACCGATTTCTGGCAGCGTTGCCGATCACCAGTAGACACACGTGGGAGAATGTAGACGAATATAGAACACGTGTGACTACACGGCGTACAACCTCGTAGCCGAACATAAGAACATCGACGTGTTTTGCCCGTAGACGAAGGGGTAGAACAACCTCGACACCAAGTAGAACCTCGTAGACGAATGTAGGCACAGTTGGGCTACGGGGGCCCGGAACGCAGTGAGCGTCGCATCGTAGAGATTCTAAGAGAAAGCAGGAGTTGTCATGGCACTGTCATGTCACCTCGAGTCACTGCTTTGATTGTGACGATCGATTCATTTTCCGCATTTGGTTGGCATTTGGTACAAGGTGTTGAACTGCTTTTCGGGCTGTGAGACGAAAGTTTCTCTTTGAAGTTCAAGAGACGGTTTTTAAGGCGTAGAGACTTGCCCCAGAGTGTCGGGCACAAATTGACATAGCTGCTGGTTGTAATACTCGAACCCAGGCGCCATAGACATCACTAATGGAGTTCAAGGCTCGAGGTACATCAATCCTAAAAGTATGTACCGCCCAAGAGGTAACCACCCTTAAAATTTGCCACACAGGGTCGGAAAACTGAAATAAGGCCCTCACAGACCTACCTACCCTATTAGCCGAGCTTAAGCGAGTGATGTTCCCACGGTATACACTGCAAATTTTAAATTTAGGCCCGATCCTAGGCCTATCTGGTGATGTTCTCGGAGCATTTTTTGCCTCGAATTTCTGTCTTCAAATGGACAGCTGCCTTGGTTGGAAACTACGAATCCGGTAGCCACCCAAAGTCCGCGTAACAAATCAATTTTTTTTTTTGACCCTTCTAAACATGTTTTCAGAGTGCTTTGAGCGAAGTCCGAAAACTGAAATAAGGTCGTCCAAAGGGTACCTACCCTCGGAGGCTGTGTCCCGGGTTCTTCTGGTGGTTACCTCTTGGTACCGCCTGTCCATCAGTCAATTCAACACCCGTACAAATACAAATACAGTACAGTTTTACAAAGACACGTGCTGCATGAATATTCACGAGCGATGCCTCTGAATCACTGCTCGTTCACAAACACCGCCGCCATCCCCATCCCGCCGCCCATGCACATGCTCGTCACGAATATCTTGTCCCCGTACTGCTTCGCAATGTTCAGAGCGGTTGTTACTTGACGCGCGCCGGCTGTAAAGGGAATGGAATTGAGTTGATAGTTAATTCCGTTGAGGATTTGCGCATCGACGAAGCAGTGCAATGAGTGGAAATCACGAAGCGGAGGATATCAAGCGCAAGCCATGAGAAACGCAAAAATAAAAGGGGGACGAGAAAAATCGCTCGACACGAGAAGGAGTGTCGAAAGCTGGTAGGAAGACTCCGTGTACGACAAAAAACTTGGAAATGACAAAAACAAAAACTCACTGCAGCCTAGCGGGTGTCCAATAGCAATCGCTCCTCCGTGTTTGTTGACCTTGCTATAATCGAGTTTGAGGTGCTCGATCGAGAAGATGGCTTGCGATGCAAAGGCCTCGTTGATCTCAAAGAAATCGATGTCGTCTATGGTGAGGCCTGTTTTCTCTAGCACCTGAAATTTGGGGTGAGTACGAGAGGTATCACATAAAGGACCGAACAGGATCATGCAATTAAACGGAAAGCCCGCGAGGCATGTACACACCTTGGGAATCGCGTAGGCGGGACCCACACCCATGATTCGCGGGGGCACACCTATAGTGGCCGCCGCGACATATTTTGCGATAATCGGTAAGCCGAGCTTCTTCGCAACACTGCGACGCGCGAGCAAGACAGCGGCAGCCCCATCGGTGACCTGCGATGCGTTCCCCGCATGGGTGCTCCCATCCTTCTTGAACGCCGGCTTCAACTTCGCCAGCGTCTCCTTCGTCACACCGTCCCGCACCCCGTCGTCATAGTCAACAACGACCTTGCGCCGCTCCTGTGTCTTTGGATCGATGCTGGTCACCTGTATTGGGAGAATCTCAGCGTTAAACCGGCCCTCCTTCTGCGCCTGGGCAGCCTTTTGGAAGGAGTTCGCGGCGAAGGCGTCTTGCACCTCACGCGAGATTTTGTAGTCTGCGGCAACGTTCTCCGAGGTGATTCCCATCGGAATCAGACAGTCTGCGGCCTCGGGCGTGGACAGTACGCTTGGAGCGAAAGTTGGCGTCGCAGCTGTACTAAAGTCCTTGCTCATGCTCTCAACGCCGCCGCCGATCCCGATGTCGATCGTCCCGGTGGCGATTTCGTTCGCAATTTGGCTTATTGCGGCGAGGCCGCTGGAGCAGGCGCGGTTGACGGTGTTGACGGACGTGGTATGTGGGATTCCCGCGTGCAGAGCGGCCATTCGAGCGGCGGTGGCACCACCGCCTGGAGCGCGGATGGAGCCGATGGTGATGTCTTCAATGAGCTTAGGGTCGAGATTTACTGACGCATATATGTGGTGGAGGACGGGCGCCAGCATCTCTTCGGGATTGGTGTCCTTGAAACCGCCCTTGCGGCCCTAGCTGCGGGTGTAAGTGAAGTTTTGAATTGTATAGTCCAAACCTACCTTCGTAAGGGCTGAGCGAATAGCAGAGACAATCACAACATCGTCTTCATGTCTGGCAAGAACGGCGGCTTTGGCGGCCATGGTGGTACGGAGACGATGTGGTCCGGCTACTCACGTACCCGACTTCGTTTTCCTTCTCCCGAACGACTGACAGGATGGTCTGCTGACCTCTTCTTTATTTGGGCTCATAGCGATTGGAATGGTCGGTTCGAAGGCGGATAGGAAGCGGCATCGTTTAACTGCACCCAAAAGTCTTGATCATCAAGGACCTTTGCTGCAATTTTTTTTTGTCGTTACGATTAGCTGTGTCTTGGTAGGAAGAAAGTGCTTTGGACCAGTCATCGGTGTAACAGTGTTGCCCTCAAGGCCAGTCCAGATTCTGGAATATGACGGGAGTTATCCGATTAAGAGGTTACGTTATCCGATTAAGAGGTTACAAGGGTAATAGCGAGCTGGGGGAGAGATGATAGATCATGACGGTTCCGGACAAGGATCGCCGCCGGAACAAAATCGGAACAAAATCGGGCAGGACCGGCGCGCTGCCCTTTCCTCTCTACCATCTTTCTTGAGTAACCTGCCTCAGGCCCAGCAAGACCTCCGCGCTCAGAGATGGGCTCAACTTCATCACCTATCATTTCTCGCTTCTTGCTCTCCACTCCATCCAGCATCCAGTGCTCGCAACACTGTGTCCACTGTCCAATGCACATTATATGTGGACGACGCGTCGACGCCGTAACGGTGGCCCGGGCCCACCAATCACGGTCCATACTTGCCCCCGACATAACTTTGTTGGACAGTTGGGCACGCTGGTCTTGCAATTCCCACTCGATTCTTTGGCCGTCGCACTTGATGCGCGAAGTACGATTACCTCGGCGTGAGTTTTTGTGCCGGCATGCCTCCGTTTGCTGCACTATTTAACACGAAGACTCACTAGAGCGGAAACCAAGGGTAATGTTTGACTGATGTGTCAATATTTTCTCTCGCTGTCTGTCCACATCCAGGTTAACATTCTTTCGGGCAGATCCATGTGTAGATGGAACAAAATGCCAAGGAAGCGACACCGATGACGAGGAACCTCAAGCCACGGATCCATGATTTCTTTCAGATGGATTGGTTCTGATAATCTCCGTCGCTTTGGCGAGCGCGTGCGTAAGTCGCCTGTAAATCTCCGATCGAAGATGCCCTGGGTATAATTATACGACGAGAACACAGATTCTGGTGGTTGCCTGATCCTCTGGGAAGACGGCTGCAATTCTCGTTGGTCTTTGTTTTTGCTCTTGTGCAACGCAGCAAAACTATTTCCGACCTTCCCGGAAACCTTCTGATTTTTCTGACCGTCAGTTACCTCGGTCTACGAGATGACTGGGAAATCTGTTTCAAAGTGAGTTGCGGTGGTCTGACGTTGATTGATTCTTTCGGACCTTTATACATAGCAGGTCTCAAGGAGCTGGATCCAGATCCGTTCTAACACATGCCCAGTCTTACGCTCCTTTTCATCCACAGCTGGGCCTCATTTTACGCCATTGCAGCAGCGCTAGCGGCCCCTGGGATTGTATCGTCCTCTTGGCGGGTGGGTGGCCCTTCGAAATATTCTTGCTCGCACTGCCATGAAAAATAGAAACCCTCTGTGACATTGTCTTCTTCGGCGCGAGTGGCCCTGGCGAGTGCAGCGCTGCAGCAGTCCGTTTCCTTCGCTGCGACCGTACCAGACTATCGTCGTGAGCGCTTTCTCCAGTTGTATTCGTTTGATAATGACTGCTGGCGGTTGAAGCTGTGGTCTACTATCAAATGGCAGAATTTGATATCCTCACACGGCAGACAACGTTCGCCAGTGAATTGCAACAAGCAATCCCCCTTGACATGTCAGGACAACTAGAATTGGCAGATGTTGAGTGAGCATGAGTATCGCAGAAAGTTCTTTTCTGAACTAACATGTCATAATAGGGTTCGTCAAGCCTCATTAATATTTTCGCTGTTCGGGCAGTTCCCTGAAAAAACTGTCGTCCCAATCTCAGTTGAATCAGTTACTGTGGGTCATCGAAAAAAATTGTCGCAGCGCTCCGAAAACTCAATAAGGATAGCTCACTCGGCCATGCCGCCATTCGGGCGTACACTGCGTACAAGAACCCGATATTCTTAAACATAGCAAATCAGACATGGACCTACGCGCGCGACCACACCATCTCCGCAGAGGCAATCGCGGCCGGCTCCCTGCCGGCGAAGGATGTGGTTTTGGCGAAGACTTGTCAAGACGGTGAGTGACTTTAGAGACTCAGTGTACATTCGCTCAGCGTGAAGGATCTAGCTACAATGCTGGGAGGAACATTCATCGTGAGGATGATAATTTTTTGCGGGTCTTCCCATTTTCACGTTGATGAAATTGTACAGAACAATAATCTCATGGATTCCACCGTCACTGGGTCCGCCTCCGCGTAAGCCATCAGCTCACGAACATTGGTTTACTCAAAATATGCTTTCGACAGATACTTTTTCGTGTCCGTACCTATGTTAATTCCATCCTGACTTCCATGCTAATTTACCAATGGGCAGTGTTTCCGCCTTACTCGCAGAGGCCACCTCCTCCCCTACATACCTGACTGCAGCATCGGATTCCTTGCATTTCATACAAAGTCACCTTTCCAGCCAAACCTGGTTCAAACATCGGTTTCTGCTGCCACCTGCCGGATGAATGGCACGGTGAATTCTCTCAGTACAGGACTAATGATGGAAGGGTTGGCAACATTGGCTGCAATTACCAACACTGCCTCGACCAAATCGTTGTGCGTCTAATCAGCTGGGGTTTCCTGTTTCTTTTTGACGACTTCATGTTAAGACTCGAAAATATTATCACTGCGACACTGACAAACGCTCAATGGCAAACAGAGGTGGGTATCATTGCACAAGGAGGTGTGTAGTTCAATTTAACTTGATATGCTATTCGCACGTCCATACTTTGTTCTGTCAGAACTCAGAATGGGGGACCAGTACATCGTACGCGGAATTACCGCAGCGTACGGCAAGAAAGTCATTAGCCCGGAACTTCGCACGTATGTGCACGATTACCTCGGGGTTCAGGTTTAGCCTTTAATTCTCTTCGCATTGCACTATTCTTAAACCTCGTCCACTCTAGTTCAACGCAGTCATTGACCTTGCTACTTCAAATGGAAACAATATCTACGCAGGATGTTGGACCGGTCCCCCCAGCGCCTCAATTTCGCAATTGAATCAGACCAGCGCGATTAGCACCCTGCTTAGCGCTATATCGCTCGACCACATAGACCCTACCTCGACGATACCCGCTGCACCGTCGCAAAGAATCTCAACATCGATCGGTCCAACTGCCTCTTCCATCTCATTTCATCCAACAAACCCGTCATCAAGCGTTCTAACTGGCCCCGATACATCGCTAAACCCAACATCGACCGCTACGTCGCCTTCGGTGACATCCACAGCGCATAGACGCAAGAGCCCTGAGTCCAAATCTACTATAATTGGCGCCGTCGTCGGAAGCGTGGTGCTTGTCGCACTCGGGGTGGGAATCTGTTTTCTACTCCGGAGACGGGCGCGCACTATACAACGCATATCCTCCATGGCCACAGTGACTGCGTTTACACGCCGTGCGACGGACATCGTTTCTTCACCGCCAACCTCTGGGCATAAATCTGGACGACCCATGTCGACCGTTACAATCCACAGAGCTCCCGACGTCGACCCGCCCATACAATCACCCACAAACGATGTCACAGCTTCTGCGGATGGCCACGGCTCCCCTGATGGGCGGACCAGCGGTCTCCCCGCAACTCCCCTCATTCAATTGCCCATCATTCAATTTCCCGCCATTACGGAACTGTTGAGGCTCTTGACCGTAGGTATTAATGAGAGGCTGCCCGCTCAACATTTGGATGAGGAGCGGCCTCCCCCGGAGTACAGCACCAGGGAAAATTGAGCGTGCATTATGACTATGTACAGTTCTCAACGCTGGCGCGGGGGAACGGAAGCACTGGCTTTGCAAAACTTTCCGCCTTACGTTGCTTACTTTGTCGCACATGAAATCCGATTATGCAAGGTGGAGAGGCATGTATGTACCAGTCTTTTGTCGGTAAAGGTTACCGCAGTCACGGTGGACATGACGGTAGACGGTTGGGGAGAGGCATTCGGATGTGTGCTTGTATATATTCTCAGATCAGTAGCCGCAGTCGGCGTGTGAGGTGCAATTTGGAGCGAGAGAGAGCCTGAGGCGAATGGTTGGAGAATTGGAGTGGAACAATCCGGCCAATGCTCGATCACAGAATATTTTAGGGTTCAAGTTTGGTTCAATAAGAATAAGGGCGAGCACCTTGAGACTGCAAAGGGTGTTAAACTTGCCTTCTGGGACTCTATACACGTCCCCGTAATTATTTTATCTTTTCTTTCTCGTTCAAGCGCCCAACAAGCGCCAGGACAGCACAGCCGGACTGCGGCGATAGCCGGAGGCTATGTGGAGATGAAATGTTCTCTCCCACTCACTCCACCATGACGGTCCTACACCTCTTCTTCTCGGGAGCTTCTGTAAACTTGGTTTTTTTTCACACTAGGGAGCTCGAAGATCATTCAGAAGTCAGTCAAAGAAATAAGAGACAAAACCTATCCAAAATTGTCCAAAAATCGAAGAGCCAAGGACGCCCATGCCTCGGGCTATTGCTGTCTTATTTTTCCTCGCCACCAATACAATTGCAAGGCCGAATCTTCGCGGACCTCACAGCCACGCGTCTCCTGGCAATGCGGATGTTTATCCTGCCGATTATACTTCGCGTCGAACTTGTATAAGTAGGTGGAACCGTCGCTGCACATATCTTCACAACAACATTCACGCCCCACCATGTCCACCCGCTTGACGTTCACCGACAAGAAGCTGCTGCAGTCACCCCTGGTCGGGCCGGAAGCCGCCGTGTACTACACAACGACTACGACCAGCGTCTTTCGCGGGCGCAAAGTAACGACTATCATGGGAACGAACGGGGTGGTCGGCATCATTAACTGGCGCGACAAGATTTTCGCTATCAACGACGTGCAACGGAAGTGGAAGGACCTCAAGAAACGGTTTGAATTTGACGCACCCCACAACACTGCGCAGCTATCGTATGTACGTCGTCGGTTTCTTGTGTGTTGCCTCTTGCTTATTCGCCCTTCTTTCTCTCGTTAGAGAAAATCAACTCGCTCGTTCTCTTCTCCGATTCATATCCAGCCTCTTGCGTTTCTCTCTACATTGGCAGTTACCAGATACAAAACAATAGGGCTCGGGTTATTATTATCCGACTTCCGTCACTCGAATTCTCTCTTTGCTAGCTCGTTGTCGGAAGGCCGTTGGCCGCTCGAGCCCTTCCGACGTTGGGAGCCATCCAAAGTGGTATCCCGTGTCCTCATTCAAATCTTGATTCTTCTGGGCCTCAGGTTTTTGTTAGGCCGTAATCCAATTGTAAATGCCATGTCACGCTACCAGACGCTACCACTGCACTGAGTCCTGACCCACCTCGGCTTACTATTGACGGTCTACCTTCCCTGACACATTCACATCGTCGCTTCGCGCGCTTAGCGCTTAAACGGGGTTAATCACAGTGAAGTCGCCAAGCCTCTCGCCAAGCTGGAACCGAATTGCGGACGGAAGCGTGGAAGAATATCGAGGTTAAGTATAGGCTTTTCTTACATACCTTGCATCGCTACGAGCCTGGGACTCGGGAGGTTGGTCGAGACTAAGGCTGAGAATGGAAGTCGCCGCATACAATGGAGTTCGGCGACGAAAGAAACCCATGTTTTGGGACTGGGGCGAGGCATTGAAAGAACTAGTGTAACTCACGGATGGACTCCGTGAATTCTTGCGCAAACTGCGCCGCCTCGAAGTATTGCTGCCCTGCCAGTCTCTGCCAGTCCAACGGAGCTGGAAGAGTGTATTTTTGTTGATCGGTGAGGTTTAGCATCGATAAGATGCACAGATCGATGAACGGCGTGCAGTTACGCTGACCGAGGGACTCTTATACATCCTCCCCGGCCGACATGTTATATAAGTAGCGTCTTTCTACCGCCGCGGTCAAAATCAGCCTCCTTCTTCCGAAGGATTTCCGACCGAAGGGGAAAATCTCTGAAATGTGAAACCTTCTCCCTAACTCCGCTAGTGCCCTGCGCTGCCCCATTGGCCTGGGACATTTTACGCGTAACACCGATCGGCGGCCCGAAACTACTGTACTGTTTTGACAAAGTTGTGAGAGGTTGTGAGGGGTCATCGATTTTTATCCAAGAAGACTGAGAATTTTGATTTCGATTTACTAGAGAGAAAGCTGCCCTCCATTGCTCAAATTCATCCTTCCAAAACCATCCGCATTCAAACCATTTACTTACCCTGACAGTTATCATGTTCAATCTCGTACGTTGATCTTCGTTCTGAAAACCGGGATTTCCGGCAATAACTCCCGCTTCTATGGGATGCAGGCGAAGTTCCACAAGCGTCCGCCTGCGTCCGCGCAGGATATGTTTGATTCGAACTCCCATTTACCGCTTGGGACAATTGCCCTTACGTTTCACCCGATGGGTTGAACATTGCTTATGTTTTTTCGGGTACGTCACCCCGGCCTACCGAAATAAGTCACATCGATGCCGCACTACATGAGCCAGCCGAAAGAAGCACCATGGTATATTACGAAGCGCCGTGGTATATTGTATGAA
Source organism: Mycena crocata (assembly GCA_029281795.1). NCBI lineage: Eukaryota > Fungi > Basidiomycota > Agaricomycetes > Agaricales > Mycenaceae > Mycena > Mycena crocata. Next base: position 294,834 of record JARJCP010000022.1, on the reverse strand, counting down.
CACCCAACTCTCACTGATCCTCTTCCTCATCCCGTTCTACTTTGCGACATGTCCTTGAATCCAACCAAAACGCCACACCTAGTGTTTGTGCCGATGCCGGCCTACGGTACGCCAGACCTGTAATTCTTCATCCCGAACACTTCATGCTGAATTTATCTTAGGCCACATTCGACCTATGTGTGCCCTCATAGGCCGGTTCGCAGCCGATCGCAACATCATTGTCACTCTCCTGCTGGCCCCCAACTGGGTGGAACAAGCGAAGGAGGATATTAGGAACCAATTCCCTAGCGAGCACGAGGCATTGGAAAGAATCAGGTGGGTCCCTTTTACCTACGCTTGACTCGAACCTGTATTTACAACCAACAGGGTTGTGTCGTTCTTCTCCTCCACCGCGACCGATATATTCTCGCTTGTGGTACCGATGGCCGAACACTATCCCACCGCCTACGAAACATTGTTCCGCGGTGACGCAATAAAATGTTCGACGGGAACGGTTTTCGCCGCGGTGCCGCCGCCGACTGCAGTTATCGTAGATGTGAGTGTATCGTTTTTAATCGTCGTGTTTCCCGATCTAACTCGGGCCACTGTAAGGTGTTCGCCATTGGACAACTGCGAGCGACGCGCTCCATCAGCGGAACCACCGTTCCGATTTTCATGTTCATAGCCGCAAGCCCCGCGAGCCTCCTCCGCATGGTTGGGCCAGCGTCGATGGGTGGATTAGGTGATTTCTGGGAAACCCTCGACGCGGAAGTTTTGCGAACGGGTAAAAGCAGTATTGAGCTGGGCGAGGAGGTTTGTCTGCCGCCGACCATTTTATCCTCTTACTCTGAGCTCATATTCGCAGATCCTGAATCACACGGAAGGCAAAGTCTTCAAGATACTTGGAATGCCACCCATGTACGATTACGAGGCTTACCCCCAGAAAGTGAGTACATTAAGATCATTCGGTCCCCGTAGACTGATTGAGATGTCAGTTGCCATTCGACGGTCCCATAACCCCGATGCTCCAAGCCGGCTATACGTGAGTGCTTGGTGTAACTGTCAAGTTGTTCTTTTGGCGAACTTGGCCCTTAATCCAGAACAATGATGGAATGCGATGGCATATTCATCGGGACCACAGCAGTTATCGAAGGGGAGACTCTTGCCGCATTCGAGGGCTGGGTGACGGGTACTTTGAACAAGTCGGTTTATGCAGTGGGGCCGCTTCTTCCTCCCGGGTACGGCACCGGGACAACGCCTTCCATTTCCCCCGAACACGCCGAAATTGAAACCTTCCTCGACTCAATGCAGTCTAAATACGGCGATAATTCGGTGCTGTTTGTGAGTCAACTCAGATTCCTTACACCGGAATCTTTACTCAGTCTGCCCAGATCTGCTTTGGGACTTTAATTTGGCCCACGAAGCAGGAGCAGGTGGAGGAAGTCGTGGAAGCGTTGATCGAGAAGAAATTCCCCTTCGTGCGTTGGAGCTCCGTTGGCGGTGTTCATCTGCTAATCCGGTTAGGTTCTATCGCATGCGTCTCCGTACGCGGTCATGCCCGAATCATTGTTGGAAAAAATCAATTCTTCTGGTCTGGGGTTGGCCACAAAATGGGCCCCACAACAGTTCGTCTTGAGCCATCCCGTACGTCCTCTCCTTTGATTATACGTATTCCTCACTGAGAAGCGAGTCGCTCCGCAGGCAACAGGTTGGTTCATGACCCACGGAGGGCACGGTGGCCTGAACGAATCGCTTGGGAGTGGAGTTCCAATGTGAGTCGAAATCCCCTTTTGTCGCGAGGGCCCAAATGACGACCAACCACCAGGATCTGCTGGCCCTTCAACGCCGACCAGCCCCTGGCTGCAGAGCATATGTCGCAGACTCTCCGCGTGGCATTCCACCTGATCCAGGTACGCACTGGCGTAAATGGGTTGCAGCCGCTGTACGGCGGGAGGATTCCTCGAGGCACCCGCGAGGCTGTGGGAATTGAGATACGAAATGTTCTTGACCAGTGTCGGGGCGAGGTGGGAGTAGAGATGCGTAAAAACGCCCGCCGGATCCAAGGCGAGTTGACGAAGACCTGGGCGGATGGTGGGTCCTCGCAATTTGCGATGCGGCAGTTCTTCGCGAAATATTCGTAGTCGTCTTGCGACGGCCGTGAGCATATAGATATCATGTTCGTTCTGTGACCTGCCACTAGTTTCCCTGCGGCCACCAGAATGATTTACGTACGAGTACTCGATGTTTTATTTGCGTCAAACTGACGCGATCATGAGGATGGATGTAGACGCGTTGTTTGCGCGTTGTGATTGTTTACATATGTTGGGAAGACACGCCAGCGCAACTCTTCCATCAACCACCACCACCTTGCATTGTCACCTACTTCCCGTTCAACAGGAGCGCAAGGAAACGAAGAACTCGGATGGTAAGTGGTTTCTGAGTGCATCGATGTAGCCTCGCGGGGACATCTGCAGTTTTCTGTGGATGCCATTGACGCAGTGACAAAAGTTACCTGCGCAAGGGTTAGGGTCCGCATTGCCGACATAGCAGACCAGAATCTGGATCTTAGGCTCTCCATCCAGCTGTTGTAAGATGAGCAGGATCTTGTGCAGAAGTGACTCGATTACTACCGATACCCCGTCCTCACGTTCCCCAACGAGATTGTAGGCTCCGAAATCTTCATCCACTTCCTTCCGGCCTATCCCCTTGCTCCGCCTTCCACGGGCGTTCTCTCGCCAACTCTCTCAACTCACATATGTCGTAAATGGAGGGCCATCGCTCATGCCACTCCCGCGCTTTGGAGAGCGATATCATTGGACTTCGCCACTTTGCACGAGCACGACAATACACTCCTGGAAACATGGATGAGCAGGTCCCGTTCTTATCCAGTCTGCATCAGTATTGATGCGGAGAATGGTGGCATACTGGTCCAATGCATGCAAACATTCACTGCCCATTGCGCGAGATGGGAGTACTTATGGTCGATTGGCGAACACTCCTCCCATTCTTGTGTCATCCTGTGCACCTCCTCCGTGACCTAAACGTGTCGTTTGAAGGAGATTACGATCACCCTTGACGATGCTTGGCGATGCGCCTCTGTTGCGTTTCGTTCGAATCGCTTATTTCCCCAACGTCCTCGTCCTTCCCTGGAGCCACTTGACCTCTCTAGTTTTCTCTATGCACCCAACACGATGATCGCAACCACCAGCAGAATATCGAGCTGCCCCTTCTGCAATCATTGGTTGTAATAAAGGAGCAAACATTGCGAACACCATTCCTGTATTCTCTCTTGCCCCCGCCCTCCGCACCCTTGAGGTTCCACATTCGGAAGGACCAGATCCCATCTGTGGATTCGCGTTCTTCATCTCGCCGTCCAGGTGCGCGCTGCGAGAGCTGCATATAGCGGGGGAAACCATCGCCGGGGGAGGCACTCGACTATCGACAAGCATTTCGCACCATCCCAGAGCTCACATTCGACTAGGGATGCCCAACTCACGCAGGAATTGCAGGAGGATCGAGACCGTAGTACTGTACCCAAGGGCAAGCAGTGCTTGGCTTGAGCAATGTATGTCATTCTATATTCCATTTATCCCTTTTTCGTCTGTTCTACCCGTCCCAAGTTCACTCCGTTCAACCGTTCGATTCTCATGTTCTATTCACATTATTAAACCTGTTCAGACCATCTGTGAATCGTAATCGTCTCTGTGTGTGTGATCCGAGGAGCTACTGAACTAACTGCAAGTGGTAAGTTTGCGATTGATGGACCTCCGCAAGTATGTCCCGCATCGCCTTGAACTCCCGCGAGATGCTTAGGTAGGATGCTGCGAGCTGTCGGGTCAACGGAGCTGGATTTAGAACACCTCAACCCCCGGGTGGATTCAAGAATTTTGAACGTATCGTGACTCGTCGCGCTATGCTTCGGTCCAGAACCCAATAGTTGATCCCAATATTTTTTTTCTCCCGCTTCAATCCTCTGCGACCACTTCCATTGGGCCAAAAAAATGAACTGGTACTACTTTGGCTGAATCAAGGCTGAATGCTTGCTTGTCGAACCGTTGGTCACGCGAAGCGCCGTTGTGAACCCTACACTACGCACCTTTCCATTACATGGTCTGATTTAGTGCTTTCATCATGTTCTTTTTAATGGGAGTTCTCGGCAAGTAGCTCCTATGGGACCTCTCCGACCATTTCTAAAGAATCAAAACGTCCGGGGAGGCTACACTTGATTCCACCTAGAAATTACCGCTCCGGACGATCCTCAGCTCATGATTGATCTCCATGGATTGAAAAGAATAGGTAATATTGATTCTTACCTTCCGACTATGCCGGTCGAGTTGCCGCCTCTGAGCGGAGTGATTATCCGTTCTCTTAATCTTTACTGGCTCGTTTGTTGACGCTGATTTACTTGAAGCTGTGAACGTGAACAGCTGTGCATCCCCATTTGCTTCTCTCTGTTCTGTTGCTTTTCATTCCGCGTCAACTGACTCCGCTCGGAGAAATGACCCTCATACGACGTACACGTAGCACATACGTGGTGTCGACGCTTCTCCTTTTAACTGCGTGGCGGCAAAAAAAACTGTGCACCTGGACAGCTATTTCAACCATTCTTGGATGGCTTGGGCGGATAGCCGTGCCTCGTGCTTCGCTGTTCAACTGTACCGCAGCACACCGCAGTGGACTCAAGCTGTTAAACTGCGGGCCTTGGCGCTTCCGTCATGAATAAAAGCAGGCAGCGAACGAGCATCATTTCAGCTGTTCTCATTTGATCCCTCCCTGTCCAGCCTCCTATGCCTGCTGAAATCTCGTGCCTCTTTTGAATTCTACGCTGTCAATCACACCGCAACATCAATCTCTTGACTCAATGATCCAAATGTTGAAACAAAAGCAAAACTCCCTGCGTTGTGGACACATCTGAAGGCTGGTTTGCTTGCCGGAAAGGCCGCTGCTTCTCGGTGTTCTGTGACTATGCGCTTATCTCGGCGCTCTCAGGTCCTGTGCCTAAGTTATCTTTTTTGTGGTCCGCACTGCTAAGAAGCAATCCCTTGCATGATGACCGGCCCCCAAGTTCTCCGCCTGGCTGAACGACTTTTCTCTATTACTGAGGAGTTCCAGATGATCACTTCTGTGATTTATTTCTTCCGCTGAAACTCATCCCACATTTTATTGTAGCTATTCCACCTTCACTGAATTTCTTTCTCCTCCATCCCATTGCCGGAGCGTAGCGCAGGTACGCCTTGTACAACGAAACATTTGGCCTTTTTAACATCGATAAGTCAGCCAGGCTTACCAAAATTAGTAAGGTCGATTAAGCGCAAGCCGGTCCGCCACCCGGCAGAAGCGCCGACAGAAGCGCCGTGGTATATAAACCTCGCCTCTCATCAGTCCTTTTCCCGAGTCCCGGTAGTGTCCCGGTTCTATATTTGTGACATGTCCCTAGATCCAACCAAAACCCGGCATCTGCTATTCGTGCCGATGCCGGCATATGGTACGCTAGTTGCAATACTGATTCCAAACACTTGATTCTGAATTTACCGTAGGCCACATTCGACCGATGTGTGCCCTCATAGGCCGGTTCGCAGCCGATCACAACATTATTGTCACTCTCCTCATTGCCCCGAACTGGGTGGAACAAGCGAAGGTGGATATTATGAACCAATTCCCCAGTGGACACGATGCATTGGGAAGAATCAGGCGCGTCCCCTTTATCTACGTTCAATGTGGGCATATGCTGACACGAAGCTTGATTTACTATCAACAGGGTTGTCTCATTCTTCTCCTCCACCTCGAAAGATGTGTTCGCCCTCATGGCACCGATGGCCGAACACTATCCCATCGCCTACGAAGCTTTGTCCCGCGGCGAGGCAATAAAATGTTCGACTGGAACGGTTTTCTCCGCAGTGCCGCCGCCGACTGCACTCATCGTGGATGTGAGTGTATAATTTCTAGGTGTAGGTCTTAGGTCTTTTCTGATTGTGGTGGCCACTGGAAGGTGTTCGCAATCGAACAACTGCGAGCGACGCGTTCCATCAGTGGAACATCCGTTCCAATTTTCATGTTCATAGCTGGGAGCCCCGCGAGCCTCCTTCGTGTCTTTGGGCCAGAGTCAATGGGCGGTTTGGGCGATGTCTGGAAAAACCTCGATGCGGAGGCTTTGCGAACCGGCAGAACTAGTATCGACCTAGGCGAGGAGGTTTGTCTGCCGCTAACCGTTGTCCGTATCTCAATCTCAAGTCATATTCGCAGATCATTAAACACACGGAAGGCAAGGTCTTCAAGGTACCCGGGATGCCTCCCATGTATGATTACGAGGCCTACCCCCAGAAAGTGAGTAAATTAAGACCGATTTGGCCTCCGTACATACACCGATTTAAACATCAGTTGCCATTTGACGCTCCTGCAACCCCCATGCTCAAAGCTGGCTATGCGTGAGTGTTTCGTTCAACTGTCTATTTCCTTTTACCCAATAATCCCCAGCACAATAATGGAATGCGATGGTATATTCATCGGGACTACAGTAGCGCTGGAAGGGGAGACGTTTGCTGCATTCGAGGGTTGGTCGACGGGGACTTTACACAAACCAGTTTACTCGGTGGGGCCACTTCTGCCTCCCGGGTATGGCGCTGGCGCTGGGACGACTCCTTCCGTTTCTCCCGAACACAGCGAAATTCAAACTTTCCTCGACTCAATGCACTCTAAGTATGGCGATGATTCTGTGCTTTTTGTGAGTCAACTTACAAACCTTCCACGGAAATCAATTCTCAGTCTACCCAGATCTCATTTGGGACTGTATTTTGGCCCACGCAGCAGGAGCAACTGGAGGAAATCGTGAGCGCGTTGACTGAGAAGAAATTCCCCTTCGTGCGTTCCGACTAGAGCTTTGGTTTCGGCGCTCGTCCGCTAACTTCGAACAGATTTTAGCCCATGCGTCTCCGTTCGCGGTGATATCTGAATCTTTGTTGGATAAAATCAACGCTTCTGGTCTGGGGATGGCCACAAAATGGTCACCACAACAGTTCATCTTGAGCCATCCCGTACGTTATCGACTGTCGTATTCGCACAGCGGCTGAGAATTGAGTTACTCCGCAGGCAACAGGTTGGTTCATGACCCACGGAGGACATGGCGGAGTGACCGAATCGCTCGCGAATGGAGTTCCAATGTGAGTCGAAATACCCTATTAAGTCGACCAGCCGAATGATGACCGCCAACCCGCACTAGGATCTGCTGGCCCTTCGATGCCGACCAGCCTCAGGCTGCAGAACACCTGTCGCAGACTCTGCGCGTCGCGTTCCACCTCATCGAGGTGCGCACAGGCGTGAATGGATTGAAGCCGATGTACAGCGGACGGATTCCACAAGGCACCCGGGAGGCTGTCGGAATTGAGATACGGGATGTGCTCGAACAGTGTCGCAGCGAGGTCGGAGCGGAGATGCGGAACAACGCCAGTCGGATACAAGGCGAGTTTGCGAAGACATGGGCAGATGGTGGCGCTTCGCAAATGGCGATGCAGGAATTCTTCGTGAAGTATTTGTAGTATCTTATGAGCCCAGGTGAAAGTCATTTCATTTTGCGTTCTAAAGCATGGTTATTAGCAAGATAGCTTATGTATCGTGTTGCGTGAGCGAGTGAACTGTTGGGCCTTCCTAGCTGGCCCTCTGAGTGGAATATAGTAAGGAACTCCTGAAAGTCGAAACCCTCCTCTCGAGAAAGATTAGCATTGAGGGCATGTTTGAAGCCGTGGATTGCTCGCGGAGATCATTGATTCGACGTGCACGGTGCGGGCCAAAAGCTAAGATTGAAAGCATTTAAAGAAGACCTACTTCCAAATATGTCAACGCGAGGGAAGTTAAAATTTCAGTCTGGACGTCACAAAATGTATTCAAAGCCACAAGCTGGGAATACATCCCAGATCGTGGGTGCTAATGTTTACCGACAGAAACAAAGACGTGCTGATGCGGTGGAACGCATCCGAACCGTGTGAAACAATCAATCACTGCTGATCGTAATACGGGCCCGAAGGACAGGAATCTGCTGACACGGACGCGCGTATTGTCTTGATAATCTCCTCAACGGAACGACATAAATAATCCTCCTCTGCGGAAACAGTATCTCCTCATTTTGACTTCTACAACTACTTGAACATACCCAACATGGCCACCATCGCCCATTCGCACTGCGAAAACTGCTACACCGGAGTCAAACACACAGGCGATCCTGTCGGGAAGACCATAACGATTGCGGATGTGCCCACGTATCTCTCGGAGCCACCATCCGGGACAACCAGCGGCTCCAAAAAGGTCGTGCTGTACTTCTCCGACGTCTTTGGCGCGCTCTTCGTGAACAATCAGCTGATCCAGGATTATTTCGCGTCGCATGGTGAGTCAACTAATCCCTATCAGTGACATTGCGCGGCTCACCATTCTTCGGTGCAACCAGGCTTTACCGTGCTGGGGATCGATTACTTTTTGGGCGATGCATATTATCTGCATACCGACGAGGAGGGGTTCGATTTCATGACATGGGTTGGAGAGAAGCGCAAGAAGGCCGACGAAATCACACCGAAGTGGCTTGAGGAAGTCCGCAAGTTGTACGGTATGTCTGCTACCAAGATGCCGTTTCTTTATTTTTGAAACTTGGATAGGTTCGGACACCAAATACTGTGCGGTGGGTAAGTACACAGTTCTAACAATACAGCCAGATTTTAATTCGAATGCAACAGGATACTGCTTTGGCGCGCCGTTCGTCATGAACTTGGGAGCGACGGATGATATCATGGCAGGTGAGTCGGTAGCAACTCATTTCCCCCACAATATCTCATATTGCGACGTTCAGCTGCATTCGCCCATCCCGGCCTTCTCGACGAAAATCACTTCAAAAACCTCAAGCGTACGTTGTTTTTCGCTACCGGAGTTGTCCATTTATCTCATTTGACGATTCAATGCACTTCAGAACCGCTCCTGATGTCCTGTGCAGGTGTGTCTATCCCACCATCATCCTCCCGCACAGACCACATTTCTACGGGAGATCATTGTCAACCAACTAACCCACTGCATGCAGAATCGGACTTCACCTTCCCCACCGACCTGCGCCGCCGCGCGGAAGATATCCTCGTCGAGAGAAAGGCCCAGTACGAGATCCAGGTATTTTCCGGCGTAGAGCATGGTTTCGCCGTACGCGGCGACCTGGCCAATCCCGATATCCGTGCGTGCTATTTCATGCTTTCATTCTTGTTTCATTCTTCTTTTCATTGGTCTTTGTGTCGACTGTTTTCATCTTTCCTTATGCCAATTCTCTCTTTGTGCACTCCAGTTCCTCACTGGCATAATATTCCAACTCTTGACTGATACGAAATCCCCGCAGGCTGGGCGAAAGAAGAGTGTGCGCGGGGGATCATTGGGTGGTTTATGCGGTTCAGTGCATAAGTGCTGGGCATGATAGTGCTGGCCTGATTGATTAATTGTGAATCGCATATCATCCCTGCATAGCAGAGGCAATAGTCATGATGTTTCCTCCAACTTCTCCCTGAAAATTTATATCGCACGACATGGTTATAGTTGCAGCGGCTCAGAAGTCACAAAGCGGGAGAGAAGAGAGGAGAAGGGGCAGGTAATGTAATCTCGGAGAGTACGCGAGAGGACACGCGACTGCTCAAAACAACCACGCCCAAATCCTCCCATAGACCGTCGTAGGTTTGACCTCGTCGAAATCAACCTCGTCAGGCGGGGGTACATTCGACCGGAAGTCCATCTCGTGCGCCGCAACCACCTTTGATCTGCCCACCACCTTGTAGACGCCATACAGCACCGCGAAAATGGGGATATTGATATACGCGACGACGAAATCGGCGGCATTCCAGTGGCCCCGCACGAAGACCGACCAGCCGTTGAAGAGGACGATGACCATGCTCCCTAAGGTCGCAGTCAGTGATCCATTGAATTATTGTATAAAAGGAGAAGGCGGTGCACATGCGAGCGCCCAGTACGCGGGATACGGCTGGAAGCGATTCCAGTACACAAACTTGGTGCGGTCGATGCCCTGTGCCTTCAGGCCGTGGTAGAAGCGGATGTAGGTCAGGCTAATGATTCCTACCGGCGTGCGACGGTCAACGGGTGTATGTACCTGCGGAAATGAATACCTACCCCAGGTACAGAAACCAACAAGAGACGTCAAATTGCTGAGCCAGTTGAGCACCGTCGACGCGCCTTCGGACAGGGCCATATATGCCAGGAGGATCCAGACGGTTGAAAATAGGAGTGCTGCAATCGGAAGCCCGGACTGTAAGCCCATAGGTATTCTGTTAACCACTACATTACAACTGAGAGCACAAGGAATCCTCGCCTTAGTGGTCTTTGCAAGCACGCGGGGCGCTTGACCCCGGAGCGCGAGCCCGTAGATCTGCCGCGACGACATATACAAGCCGCTGTTACCGGCAGAAAAGGCAGATGTGAGCACCCCCGCGTTGATAACGGCTGTAAGTAAAAGTACATTTTTAGAAGCAAGACGCGTTAGGTCGCCGATAAAACACTCACACGGCAGTGCCCTGATTCCCACTCGAGTCATTGCAAGCACAAATGGCGAGGAGGCAGCCGTGCCGGTGGACTGCAAGAGGTCTATATCGTTTGACGGGACAAGCATGCCTGGAGCCGTCAGCGATTTTATCTACCTGCCACAGTGGATGAGTGCATACCGACAATGAGGATCCCAAGGACGTAGAACATCAGAATGCGGTAGAAAACGCGCCGCACGGCCTTTGCGAGCGCACGCCGCGGGTTCTGGACCTCGGCGGCTGTCATCGCGATTCCCTCCATTCCAAGGTAAGAGAATGCCTGTGAAGTTGTGGTGAGGCTGTTGAACGGCGACTTGCATTGCGAGACATGCCGCCTGTAAAAGTGTCTGGAACCATCCCAAAATTTTTCCGGTGTTTCCAGCGACGACATACGGTGCAAATGCACCGGGATTCTACGAATCTCAGATCAGCGATTCTTGCAACTGGCAGCGAAAAACCATGCCTTCCAGTACCGAAACCCAATACGCTCGTGATCTGCCCCTCCCCCGAGATCGATTACTACGGAGAGATATACCAAACAGAGGTGATCGCGAGTAGTTGACACAAACCGAGTCCTCCAACGATGCACACAATGACGAGGAAGATCTTGATAACTGCCTACGAGGGACATTGGAAAGCGAGGATAATAGGAAGCCCCTCCACATACGAAGCAAAATTCAGATTCGCCGAACCATCGCACGCCGAGGAAGTTTACGGCTGCGGAGAGGAAGAGAAGGAGCTATCCAGAAAAGGTCTGAGAGAAGGAACCGAGAATAGAGAGTGTTTAAACCGACCGTGAGGTACCCCGCAAGATGCGAGTTGAGCATCTCCGACCCATCGGGGCCAGTGTCCCAAAATCCGATGATGAGTGTCGCGCTGATCATCTCCGTCGGCAGACTGACGACGCCGTTATACCACTGAAGCCAGCCGAGCGCGAAGCCCGTGGCGGGGTCGAGGAATCGCTCCGCGAAGTGGATATCTAAAAGAGCTGCGTGAGCTGAGCACTGTGTATACGAGGAGCAACTTACAACCGCCAGAGATGGGCATGAAGCACATCATCTCGCCCAGAGACATCAGCATGCAATAGCATATGGTGCCGACATGTATGTACGCCAAACTGGGAACACGGGAAGGTTTTGAGAATTCAGAGCGGGGAAGAAGGAAGGGAGGTAGCGGCATACAGTGCACCGGCAGGGCCAGCGTGAGCGATAGCCTTTCCTGACCCAAGGAAGAGACCCGTCCCCAGGGTCTCGGCAGAGAATCACCCCACCTGTACACCGACTGTGGCAGTAGAGAGCTCACCCCAGCAAGGGCTATCATCTGGATATGCCGTTCTTTCATGTTTCTTTGCAGCCCATCGTATAAGCCGGTCTTGACATCGATCTTCACGGCGTCCACAAAGTCATCCCCAGTCGTCTTGATGACCTTCTCATGGTCTACCGCACGGCCTAGGTTATCAAGGGGTTGGAATACCTTCTCGTCCGAGATTGACATTGCTGGTGGTGGGTAAAAGGTCGAGAAGGGACCCGGATGGCTCGTTGGCTGCGAAGTCTTATCATAGCGGGCGGAGTTTGATCGAGGGGAACAAAGGTATACGTACATTCAGGAGACCTAAGAAGGCTTTAGCTCGGTCGGTAGCCGGTGCTTACCTTCGAAATTCGGATCATCGCAAAGACCCCCAATGTAGTTCTTGACTTGCCCTAGCTACCTCAGACCTAATGATCCCCATATTGGCATGAATTGTGGCTGACTTGAGTGAGCGAGATGAGTTATGAGTGAGAGCTTCGCACCCAGTAGGTGGCTGATCTGTCGGTCGCAACATCGTGGCAGTGGATCTCGAGAAGTCTCGAGAACTTGAATTTTAGACTCCAATCTTCCAAGATTCTCGGTGGCACGTCCATTTATGTCGGCGTGTTACTGGCAGAGACTTGCTATATGTACTTCCCAGTTGTTCATCGTGCTGGAAGTTGGGTAAAAGGACGAGAAAAGTACGTGGCAGATTATTTTGGCCTGTTTATTTGACGCGGTCACGCGAGCGGCTAACCTCAAGACGCGTATGTTTGACAGTGCTCTGAGTCTGCTCACGGATCAAGACGACTCAGCGTTGACTTGGAGTCGTGATAATAGAAGCTTGGAATCGTTACCGATTCTTCAAGATTTTGCTTTATGGGCAATCAATGTTCTTTGGAAAATGATGATGCCGGATGCTAGAGGTAGTAAGTGCCTATCCATAGATCACTACATCCATTTTTTGTAATAGAGCAATGGACCTCCTAGATACCTCTGTATCATAGTATAAAATGTCCAATGGACTCCGCAGATTGTCTCGGAATAAAGAACTCAATTGTGATATGACGGGGGTGGGCCTGTCGAGGCCCGCCGGGATTCTGGTACAAGCTCGGTAGACAGTATAACCGATGCCTCTGTCGAAAGGTGTGCAGCCTCCAGGATGTGATTGGATGCTTGGTCCTTGATGTCAGTTTTCAAGGATCGAGGATGGGCAGCAGCCACACTAAACGGAGCTACTGTGCTGTTCATAGCTAAATAAACTATGAGGAAGATGGAGCATGTTTGATGGAGCAGGCTAACTTACCTGCTACGCGCCGTCGCGATCGTCTGCACACAAGAAGAAGAACAATGATAATGACCACCCCGGCAAGCGCTCCGACAACACCACCGACGATGGCAGCTATCGGAGTTCGTTTATGGGATGAGGATGCGGCCTCGGAGTCATTAAGTTCAGTTTATACAGGTGATGGATAATATAGACATACGGATTTAGCTGTACTTGTGGAGGATGAGGAGGGTGCTGAGAGGGTTGTCAGACTCTGAACCACTGGATCAGCATGGGCAGGGGTGGCTGGTATCTTACAAACTCCGTTCGTGGCAGAGCGCGATGAAGATGAATAAGGTGAGGTGGTTGAGCCCTGAGGGGACATCGTCAACGGTGACTTTGCAACAAAAATGATTGCTTACAGCCTTGGATCCGGAGACGGTTCCGGTATTAGTCGAGGTGGTACCTGAAGAAGAAGTGGATCCGGTAGGTGGCCCCTGCGTAACATTTATACCATACTAAGTGAGCAGCCGTTTCTTTTGTTGTGATCGAGCCGGAGAAACAACACACCCCTCCAAGGCTCGCGACCTCGTCAACAAATTGTGACAACTGCAGAGGAAAGTCTTCGCTACTGTCCTTGACATTGGTTATGTAGACGGCAGATATCCCCAAGCTTCCTAGTTTCGATATCACCGAGCTGTACGACCCCGTGTTCGGCGCGTTGACCAACGTCACAGATTGTTTACTCATAGGCCCAGACAGTGTAGCGGCATCGAACACCGAATACGAGTCTTCGTATGTGTTGATCATGTCGGCTATTTGGAAGTAGGATGCAGCCGCCGTTTGGCCCGGATCCAGAGCTGTCTAAACTTGATTCAGCCAGATAAAGCGACCTTTGTGAATGGAAGCAATTACAAAGGTGAAGCCCTGAGACTTGGCGTAGGACATATAGCCTTGGTATGTCCTCAGCTGGCCAACTGTGGGCGAGACGTTGTCGAAAAAAATACCCGTTGGACGGGAGGGGCTTGGCCAGCCAACATAGGTATCTATATCGCCCAGCACATTTCCAGATGTGGTATCGATGTACCCCAGAACTATTTGGTTCTCAGAGGATGGGAGGCCTGAAACGCATTCCTGATAAATTAGATCCACAGAGCCTGGCCCATTGTCTGGGTTGATGATGACATAGAATTGGGTTTTCGGGTGCGCAGAGATACTGTAAGGAGGCATTAGGTAGATTGGCTGGGAAGCATTCAGGAAGACACTTGCGCGTTTGAGACGGGCGCCCAGGCGGCGCAGTCTGCATCCGGATAGATGTACAAAGGTAATAAAACCTGTTTGAAAACATCAGTGCTTTGGGGCTCGAATCGACACTCAACGCACTCCCAAACCGTGTATACACGGTGTGACCAAGAATTGGATTACAAGAAGCTGGGTACGGGAGGGAAGCATTGAGGGAGATGAACGAGTGGAGGGAAACCGAGCGAGGGAATGGAACGCACCTCAGGCTCTCTAAATCGCCGCGATCATGCAATACGTACTTATAGCACGAAACTGATCAACAGGGGCCCGCTGATGTTCTCACTGCAGATACACGGCCGAACGGCAAACAGACCAGATTTGGTGTCCCTTCTTTTTGGGCCGCATCGTACGGAATTCAGTAGAAGAAGAGATCTTCCACGACGGTATGTATACCGAGATGTACACGGCGCTGTTCAGATAATTTTTGCCTGATATGATTGATATAATGCAGATCAACATAAGTACGAGGTAAAGTTAGCACGGGCACCTCGGCGGCGCAGTGACACCTTCTTCTCTGTTCAGTGATGGCTTCCCGCGTTCTCTCTTGCATTCCAGATGTCCCGACAGGGGACTACTGCTCGAGGCACGCATGACTACGAAGCAGATGGACGCCGGTTGAACTGAGAATCATTAGTTTTTATGACGACTTTCGACCATCTCCTGGGGAGAAATAAAATCAAGGGTCAGAGAAGGCCACTGTTCTTGATATCATGGCGTTGATCAAGGGCGATGGGCGCGGTGGGAATTCGTGAGCTGGCATATGCATCATTTTCCCTCGCTACCTCAGTGTATATGTTTGCGGAGAAACAGGCCAATCTGAGGTGAGTCTGAAAGCGGACAATTTAAAGTCGCATTACTGCCATCCCTTTGCTCTGTCGATATTAACTTAATTGCTTCTATAGGCAGCCAAAGACAAGAGCCTCGAAGCAGAGTGTTTTTGCAATAATATCGATGAACATATCAGAATCCTTTCATCTTCACAAAATATAGGAGATTCAGCACGAACCCACCTAACAATTATTTCGACGTGTTGGACGAGGAGGCACGAATCTAATTCGGCGGAGGATCGTACATCGTACCCAGTTGAGGAATTTTGTGGAAGATTACTAGCAGGAGAGGTATGGAGGGCATTGCCTGATCAATCCGCTGACATAATGGAAAAATCAATGACAAGGGAATAGCACGTTGAACAGGAAAAATCAGACGGAGGGAATCAAGTTTGAAGTCATGAGGGCAAAAATTCGGGCAGCACCAAACGCCGTCAGGTCCAGGATAGCAGGAAGGCGATACCGAGCAGGAAGAAAAATTCAATTGAAAAGTGCTGACTGGGTGTGTTCCTCCGGGTTGAATGGAACCGACACTGATGACAACTCAGCCGCAAATTTTCACGTCAAAGGAAACGCGAGAACGGAGATGGGCATGAAGAAAGGAGCGTAGATTTGGAAGTGGGTGAATGGAATCAGATCTAGAAAAGCGGAAACGATATGGATGAATAACAAATACGAATCAGAGCCGCGTGTATTGGAAAGCCGCTGGAGAAGGGAATGAGAAAAGGAACAGAGTATGGTGCGGGTCACCTAGCTGCCACTACTTCATGCTTGAAATTGCGTGACATTTTGTGACCGCAATTTTAACCCAATGTCTTATCCCTCTTACAAAAGTGCTCCGTTTGAAGAGAGGAACAAATCTGTAAGACAGAATTTTAATTAAATGAAAACTGAGTGAGCAAAAAAAAACTTGTCACCCAGATTTGGCCACAAGCGGGTAAAAAAACAGAAAATCAGGTCACTTGTGGCTGTGTCCTGGGCCAAAAAAATTCTCCGGCCAAATTGGCCACTAATTTCGGGTAGCGGCAGCTAGGTGTCCCGCACCATAGAATGGTTCTATATGAGCTGTAGACGTGGACGGAGAATATCATGCAATGGACGAGTACTGGCAGGGAAGAAGGGAGAGACATGTCCGCGAAGGTAAGCAGGCAGTAAAGGAAGGTTGTGAACGCATGGGGACATCGGTTGTCGACAGGTTAGTTAGAAGACCCTAGAAAGATCCAGACGGAAAAGGCAGCAATACAGAATGAAGAAGGAAGATAAAATGCACGGAAAGATTAAACAAAGAGGCCAACACAATATAAGAAAGAAAGAAAAAGGAAAGTTTTCGTCAGGGCAGACGAGATGGAAGCGGCAATTTGACCTCTGTTTTCCCTGCGTCCAAATTCATCTGATCCCGATCGACCTTCATCTCTGAACTGGGCGACCCCGTCCTGGATATCTGGTTGGTGGGTCAAATGTGAGCTGCGGGATTGTCGGAAACGCTTGTCGATAGTCGAAAGTGTCCACCACCGATCGTTTCCCAGTTATGTGCAGCTCTCGCAGCATGCATTTGGACCGTGCGATGAAGCACGCGAGTCCGCCGAGTGGATAGGGTCCTAAATCCGAATGAGGGACTCGGAGGGTGCGGAGGGCGGGGAGGATGAGAGAATAGAGAAATGGTATCTGCAGTGTTTGGTCCCTCATTACAACCAACGATTCCAAAAAGGGCAGTTCGACATTAGGCTGGCGGTCGCGATCGTCGTGGCGGGTCCAGAGGGATAGCTCGCAGTGGACGAGGAATGTCGTTTGTTGCAAGATTGGTGTACATTCGTCGGGGTGAAGTCCGTCCAGAACTAGAGATGTTAATTGCCTCCAGGGTAGGACCATGCCATTAGGGGGGTGTCACGGGCCGTGCCATCGGACCTCTCGGATCCGAACATCTCCGACGAACAGCCACACACGGACTTCCCCGGCCCCGGTCCACTCCGACTTCTTGTTCTCCTTTTGGTTTGTACTGCCTTCGGTTTATACCTATGCCTTATGCTATGCTTTGACACGCTTCTATCACGGACACGTCGGACCTCCGACTTCTCCGACGTACATCTGACTGATACTTACTCATACATCACGGAGGACTCGGTCCTCCGTCTAATCCGACTTCTCCATATGTCTTTATACTTTCCTATAAATAGCTCTCATGTCGGTAGTTAGACTTCAGTTTGAATATCGACTTAGACTTGCCTTACTCTCATTCTCTTGCGGACTCCGTTCATCTCCGCATTCTGTCTTCGACTCTATCCTGAAATTTGGGCACTGGGCGTAGAGAAGGGCGCAGCGCACGAGCTGAAGCCATAGCCCTCTACCTTTTCCCTTTCACCGAGTACGGCTCCCGCGCGGGCCCGTTGTCACCGGCCCCGCTTTACTCCGCCGACTTTCCTTATCGGTCCGCCGGGAACGGTTCTTGACAGTATATTCAAACTCCCTCTTCTTACGCCCTTTGTTTATGAATCCTCTCTCACCTGAGGAACAGATCAGACTACGAAACGAACGGGCTCTTGATCGTCTTGCACGCTACCATAACATCACTCCTCCGGCGGTCGTCCAGCTTAATCGACATCTCGATCAGCAGGTCCGATCACGACTGCTTAATCGCCAGGACTACAGCGCGGCCCTCCGGGATACCGCGAGCACTGAAATTCAATCGGCTTATCGCGTTCGCCAAAGCGCACACATTTCTGGTACTATGGCTACTACTACTATTCCCGTCCGTACCCGCACTCAGCAGGATGCGGACCCTCTCGACTCCGTCTCCCAAACCGGCCGGCGCCGCTTTCGCCAGGGCAGTCTAATCGACCTCCCTGAACAAGTTACTGATGATGAAGAAGCGGAGCCGGAACAGTCTCCGCGTCTCCCAACTCGACGTCGTCAGGACACCAATCCCTTCATAGGGAGCGACGGTGTACCCATTTCTAATCCCGGAGCCGGCGGATCTGGAGGCAATACTGGTGGTCATGGTGGAAACGGTGGGAATGGCGGAAACGGTGGGAATGGCGGAAACGGAGGTGGTGGCGGAGGCGGTGGAGGCGGTGGAGGCGGCGGAGACTGGCGGTGTTCCGAGCATGGACACCCCCGAGGATTTCTTCGCTGCTATGTCCCGCATTATTGGTCAAGGTTTTGGGGAAGTGTACAGCCGACAGCAGAGCGCTTCCTCTCGGGACAAGACACGGGCCCGCGTCCGTGATCCCGAAACCTTCGATGGCAAGGACCCGGATAAACTCCGAACTTTCCTTTTCCAGGGCATCCTAAACTTCAAGGATCGCCCTTCGGCATTCGTCCACGATCACCAGAAGGTCAACTACATGATCTCCTACCTTACCGGCGATGCCCTCGGATGGTTTGAACCTGCCATCGTCAATCCGGACCCCGCCAATACTCCGCTTTGGCTCGACGACTACGACGCCTTCGTTGCGGAGCTCCAGCTCAACTTCGGCACCTACGATCCCCGTCAGGAGGCCGAGAACGAGATTGTTGCTCTTTGTATGGGCGATAAACAACGCATCCAGAAATACCTCGTCCGGTTCAACAAGCTTTCATTGCTTACCGGCTGGAATGCGCCGGCTCTCCGCAAGGTCTTCTACGACGGACTTCCCGAACGGATCCAGATCAAACTCCGCGATCTTCCGGGCGGCAAACCTACTGCACTCGACGTCCTCAAAGTTTCTGCTCAGTCTATCGATGCCTCCCATTGGGAATGGCAGCGCGAGCAGGAGCTCCGTCGGGGCCGCTCATCGGGTTCTTCGGCCCCGTCTACCTCTAAATCTTCATCGGCATCTGACAACAAATCGACCACGCCCACTAACAATTCTTCTACTACGGCTCAGTCCGGTGATTCCAAGAAGAAGAAGAAGAAGGGCGGCGGGGGGAACGGAGGGAACTCCGGCGGATCCCCCGCTCAAACTTCAACTTCGGCTCCTTCGGAGAAACCGTATGCCAATGTTCTTGGGTCGGATGGTAAACTATTGCCTGCTGAGAAGGCCCGCCGGATCGCCGAACACCTCTGTCTGCTCTGTGGGCAGAAGGGTCACCGCAGCAATGATTGCCCTAAGAGGCGGTCGTCTGCTCGCGCCGCTGCGACTACCCCAACGGCGTCCGCACCGGCTCCGACTACGGCTGCTGCGACTACCGCTACGCAGTTGGGAAACTAAGTAGCGACTCTCGGAACCCCGCACGACCCGAGGGTCGTGAAAACAGTCCCGATCGTGCGGTAACGTCCTTCTTACGTCTTAATGCTGCTGCTCTCTCTGACCCGAAATCTTTATGCCCTTCTTTACGATCTCCTCAAATCTCCGCGACTTTCCGAGCTCTTATAGACTCCGGATCGTCCGACTGTTTCATTGATCCTGTTCTCTGTACCACCAATAATCTGATTCGTATACCCATTCCTCCGCTCGGACTCCGTCTATTCGACGGCTCGCCGGGAACCGCAATCTCCGAGAAAGTCCTCATCGACGTTTCTTTCCCTTCTGGTGACTCGACTCCGGTTGAACTCTACGTCACACCTCTGGATTCTGCTTGCTCTGTCGTGCTTGGATACAATTGGCTGACCCGCTACAATCCGTTGATTGACTGGGCATCTGGCCAAATCTTTTTCCGCTCCCCTGGCTCTGCTATTCCAGCTCCGGCTCCGGCCGGACCTCCTCCGTCGGCCTCCGCCGACTCCGTACCTCCTTCTGTGGAGCCTTCTGATGCTCCTCCGCTCGACGCTTCTCCCCCGTCGATCTCCTTCATAGGAGCAGCTGCGTTTGCCAGCGCACTTCGCGCTAAAGGCAGCCAGTTATACCGCCTAGGCCTCTCTGAGGTCCTAGGGAGATCCTCCGACGCTTCCTCCGCTCCGGATTTATCCGGACTTCCGTCCGAGTATCACGAATTCGCTGACGTCTTTTCGGCCTCTGAGTCAGAGAAGTTAGCACCCCATCGGCCATACGATCTCAAGATCGAACTTGAGGACGGGCAGTCACCTCCGCCCGGCCCCATATACTCTCTCTCGCAGCTTGAGCTGGCGGCTCTCCGAGAATTCCTCGATAAAAATCTCAACAATGGCTTTATTCGACAGTCCTCTTCTCCGCACGGCGCTCCGATCCTCTTCGTCAAAAAGAAATCGGGCGAACTGCGGCTTTGTGTGGATTTCCGTGCGTTGAATCGCATTTCCCGCAAAGATCGTTATCCACTTCCTCTCATATCCGACCTCCTTGACGCCGGTCGGAGTGCTAAGGTCTTCACCAAAATTGACCTGAAACACGCATATCACCTTGTGCGGATCGCCGCCGGTGATGAGTGGAAAACGACATTCCGGACCCGCTACGGCTCCTTCGAGTGGCTTGTCATGCCTGAGGGCCTCACCAACGCCCCCGCTGCTTTCCAACGGTTCATGAACGACCTTTTCTCGGACCTCCTCGACGTTACTGTCGTTGTATACCTGGACGATATCCTCATCTATTCGGAAAACCCGGAGGACCACAAGGCCCACGTTAAGGAGGTGCTTCGGCGCCTTCGGAAGGCCGGTCTTTACGCTTCACTCAAAAAGTGTGCTTTCAGCGTCGAGACTGTGGAATTCCTGGGCTACATTCTCTCTCCGAACGGTCTCTCTATGGACGAGTCCAAGGTCAAGGTTATACGGGATTGGCCGGAGCCGCGCAAAGTCAGGGACGTCCAGTCTTTCCTTGGCTTCGCAAACTTCTATCGGCGATTTATTGACCGCTATTCGGATATCGTGGTCCCGCTTACGCGGTTGACGCGGAAGTCCGAGAAGTGGGTCTGGTCTGCCGACTGCCAGAAAGCGTTTGATACGCTTAAGCTGGCCTTCACTTCTGCGCCTATTCTCACCCATTGGGTTCCAGGCGCCCAGTTAACTCTTGAGTCGGATGCTTCGGACTACGCTATCTCCGCCATTCTCTCGATTACCTCGGAGACCGACGGAGAAATCCGCCCTATCGCTTTCCACGCTCGGACCCTCACGGCGGCCGAGCTCAACTACGACGTCCACGACAAGGAACTACTTGCCATTTTCGAGGCTTTCCGCGTCTGGCGTCGCTATCTGGAAGGTGCGGTCCCGCCTGTTGACGTTGTAACCGACCACAAGAACCTGGAATATTTTTCGACCACAAAACTCTTGACCCGCCGGCAAGCTCGGTGGTCCGAGACCCTCTCCGCTTTTAACTTCGTCCTTCGGTTCCGTCCGGGTCGCCTTGGCGGTAAACCCGATGCCCTAACTAGACGTTGGGACGTCTACCCTAAAGAGGGGGATAGTGGCTACGCCAGTGCGAATCCGCATAATTTCCGTCCAGTCTTCACTCAAGATCAGCTTACTGCGTCACTGCGCGCGACCTACCTCTACGAGCCGGTCCTCCGCGCGGCGCACATTATGGACGTTACTCAACTTCATGCGCACATCCGCGCGGCTTTACCTTCTGATCCTATTGCTTCTCATCATCTTAACGACACTTCAAACCCTAGATGGGTTACCTCCGACGGCCTCCTCTATCAAGACGGACGCATTTTCGTACCGGATTCCGCGGATCTCCGTCTACGAGTTATGCTCGACAAGCATGATCACAAGCTTGCTGGTCACTGGGGACAGAACAAGACCCTTGCCTTAGTCCGACAGGAGTATGTTTGGCCCGGACTCCGCACCTTTGTTAAGGACTATGTCCGTGCCTGTGTCACGTGTAAACGCGGCAAATACATTCACCACAAACCCTACGGATTCCTTCGGCAGCTCCCGGTCCCGGAACGCCCTTGGGAGTCTATCTCTATGGACTTCATTGAGCAACTTCCGCTCTCTAATGGCTGTACCAGCATTCTCGTTATCGTTGACCGCCTTTCCAAGATGGGTCTCTTTATTCCCTGTCACGGAAAGATTACGGCGTCCGAGCTGGCCTACTTATTCATTCTTCACGTCTTCTCCAAGCACGGAG
Organism: Mycena crocata; assembly: GCA_029281795.1. Taxonomy (NCBI): domain Eukaryota; kingdom Fungi; phylum Basidiomycota; class Agaricomycetes; order Agaricales; family Mycenaceae; genus Mycena; species Mycena crocata. Next base: position 272,672 of record JARJCP010000022.1, on the reverse strand, counting down.
TACCGAGTCATGTTACCTCCGACCGGGGCTCCGAGTTTGTCAATCATTTCTTCCGTTCTTTGGGCGAGGCGCTTGACATGCGTCTTCACTTCACCGCCGGCTACCATCCTTCCGCCGACGGACAGACTGAGCGCGTCAACCAGACTCTGGAACAATACATCCGGATCTACTGCAATTACCAGCAGGACAACTGGTGTCCGCTCCTTCCGCTCGGAGAATTCACTTACAACAACACTCCGAATGACACTACCGGAGTTACTCCGTTCTTTGCCAACAAGGGCTATCACCCTTCGGTCACCGTCCATCCCGAGCGCGATCTTACCTCCGCTCGGGCCCGCGACTTCGTCGAGGATCTCGACGCTCTTCACCAAGAACTTCGCAAACAGATGACTGCTGCTCAGAAGCGTTATCAAGGTCCTGTGGATAAACGGAGAGTATCGGATCCGAAGATCTCCATAGGGGATGAAGTCTACATTAAGGCGGACGGATTCCGCACGGCCCGTCCAGCAAGAAAATTCTCTGAACTTTTCTATGGTCCTTACGAAGTTATTGCCCAACCCGGACCCGCTTCCTTCACCATTAAACTTCCTCGAGACATGCGCCAAATTCACCCTGTTTTCCACATTTCCCAACTGGAGCCCGGATTTCCGAATAACATTCCGGGTCGCATCCAGCCTCCGCCCCCTCCGATAGAAATCGATGGCGAAGTGGAATATGAGATTGCTGAAATCCTCAATAGCAAGCTCGATCGGCGCCGTCGGCCTCCGCTTGTGTATCTTGTACGATGGGACGGCTATGCCGGAACACCGGACGAGACTCAGTGGCTTAGGGCTGATGAACTCGCTCACGCAAGTGAGCTGGTGGAAGAATATCACGCCAGATATCCCGATCGACCAGGACCTGATTATTAGCGGACCTCCGCAAGGCCCCGGTTGGGATAAAAGGTTTTTACGCGATGAAGGTCTTCTGAGCGTTTTTCCTTTATTCCTTTTCCTTTCATTATTATTCACACATTCATCCGAGAAAGATTTCAAAATTATACAACTATTATATACATTTTGGCGGAGCCGTCAGGCTCCGCTCCCTCGGCCCCGTCACCCTCCGTCTCCTCAACCCTTCGAACTCCCTTGCACGAACTCCTTGTTCGCGCCGTCATCCTTCTTCTTTTCCTTCTTCTTTTTTCTCTTCTCCGACTTGGCCCCGCTCTCACCGGTTTTCTGGCGTTCCTCGGCGTACTTCGCCCTCTCCGACCGGGCTCCGGTCTCACGGGACCGTTTGATCTCCTCCCACTCTTCCTCGACCCTTTGCTCGTAGGTGGAGAGCGGAGCCTCCGCTTCGTCGCCGTAGGCCATCCGGAGGCCGATCTTGAGGAGTTGCCCCAGGTGCTGGAGCTCCGTGCGGACGTCGTCCACGCTCTCCTCCAAGTCGATTAACGACGCCTCCATTCGATGTTGGCGGTGCCCCATGGAACGGAGCAGTGCCGCCGTAGACTCCTGGGCCTCGACTCCGGCTTGGAGCAGTTCCGGATCGATGGCGGGCCCGACGGACCCGCCAGCTGCGCGATCACAGCCAATCTTGCGGCGTACGCAGTACGAGCACGACTTTTTGCCGGACTCGACTACGCACTTGTCCTCGTGTGCCTTGATGCAGTTTGCACACTGTGCTAGAAAATCAGTAAATACGCCGGATCCGACGGATTGCGACGCACCCTTTCTTCATCCACCTTCACCCGCTTGGCGTCCCTCTCATCCTCGGCGCCGACGGAGCCGCCTCTGCGCTTCTTGCCCGTTTTCTCTCCCTCTGCGACCTGCTTGCCTTTGCGGTTTGCAGCTCCCTGGCTGCTGCCCTCCTTGTTGGCGGCCTCCGTCGCTTTCCGCTTCCTGTCCTCCTTCTCCTTCTCCTTGCGGAGTCGCTCATCCTCCTTCTCCTTCTCCTTACGGAGCCGCTCATCCTCCTTCTCTTTCTCCTTACGGAGCCTCTCGTCCTCCTTCAGCTTCTCCAGGCGGAGCCGCTCGTCCTCCGCTGTCTGCACCGTGTACCACTCCGTAATGTCTGCGTAGCCGAAGTTGGCTATGACCTCAGACTCGGTGGCGTTGAGCAGCTTCAGGCGCCACTGCTCGTCGGTCTCGTCTTTCTTGATTGTAGCAGCGCGACGTGGGGCCATCGGAGCGGAGTTAACGGAGCGGGGGGTTTCGGGTTGTGGGGATGGTGGTGGTACGAGGAAGAGTTGTTGATTTTTTCACTTTCCCATCACGTGGACATATATAGCTGATCGGAGTCCGTTCACACGGGATTTTCGGATCATCCGGCTTAGGCAGGAATTCTCACTCTTTAGCGCCTCATGGGTTCGGCGCTAAGAGGGGGATACTGTCACGGGCCGTGCCATCGGACCTCTCGGATCCGAACATCTCCGACGAACAGCCACACACGGACTTCCCCGGCCCCGGTCCACTCCGACTTCTTGTTCTCCTTTTGGTTTGTACTGCCTTCGGTTTATACCTATGCCTTATGCTATGCTTTGACACGCTTCTATCACGGACACGTCGGACCTCCGACTTCTCCGACGTACATCTGACTGATACTTACTCATACATCACGGAGGACTCGGTCCTCCGTCTAATCCGACTTCTCCATATGTCTTTATACTTTCCTATAAATAGCTCTCATGTCGGTAGTTAGACTTCAGTTTGAATATCGACTTAGACTTGCCTTACTCTCATTCTCTTGCGGACTCCGTTCATCTCCGCATTCTGTCTTCGACTCTATCCTGAAATTTGGGCACTGGGCGTAGAGAAGGGCGCAGCGCACGAGCTGAAGCCATAGCCCTCTACCTTTTCCCTTTCACCGAGTACGGCTCCCGCGCGGGCCCGTTGTCACCGGCCCCGCTTTACTCCGCCGACTTTCCTTATCGGTCCGCCGGGAACGGTTCTTGACAGGGGGCAAACAAGTCTCACAGAGCGCAACAGAGGTACATCGCCGAGGGAAAGCGATTTGCACTCCTGGCTAAATGAGAGGTCGAGGTGGCAAAGAATAGGCATCGGGTTGCAAAGGAATGGGACGGCGGCTTCGTCGATCCATGACAGATGCAGATACTCCCATCTCGCCCGATGCGCGATGAACGTTTCCATGCAATGAGACGGTAGAGCATCCTCTGTGGCGACAAGGATGGACACTGGATAGGAATAGGATCTGTTCATCCATGGTTCCAGGAGTCGGTTGCGTGGCTCGTCAGGGGCCGGCTTCCGGTAACCCATGAATGGCAGTGATACCGCCCTCCAAAGCGCGGGAGTGGCATGGGCGATATCCCTCCATATATGACAGATATGGGTCAGGATGGTTGGCGAGGAACGGCCCGTAAGAGGTGGAGATCGCGGATAGGCTGGACGAAAATTTCGGAGATGATTTCGTTGGGCAGAATCAAGACGGGGTATACGTAGGAATCGAGTCGCTTCTGCGCAAGGTCCTTCTCAGATTGAAACAGCCGAACCAAGCGCTCGAGATCCAAAATCTGCGCTGCTAGGTCTGCAATGAGACCACGATCCCTTGCGCGGGCAACCTTTTCGGCGTCCGTGGTATCCACAGAAAACTGCAGATATATTGTATTAGCCTGCACTAACACAGTTTCAGGACACTCACCATTCAATTCCTTCGCTTCCTCGTACTTCTATTGAACGGAAAGCAGGCGTCAGTAACAGCAGGTGGTCGTCGGTATAAGAGTTGAGGTGGTGTCACATCACAACATATGCAAGCAACCGCAACGCGTCTGATATCCCCATCCTGATCTTTGGTGGGAATCCAGAACCGATTAAGCAGTGGAAGCAAAGTGGAAGAGGCTAATTTTTTTTATTGAAACTAACATCAATATACATCTGCATATACATACACTGAAATGGCTTTTAACCTTTTAACTGCTCTACCCATTTCTAAGTTTCTACCCGTGTTAGTCGAGTAATAGATTTTGAACAATATTGAGTACGGCTCATCGATACTCAACCGTGACCCAATTGCAATGGACGGTCAGCCGCAAGGCTCGCTCTAGTACCGTGATATCAAGAACCGCACAACAAATGCGGACGGCCCTCCGGCTCGAGTTTATTTACTATGTAAAGTTTGTTTCTAGATTTCGATGTGGGTCACTGCGGGTGCTGACTCAAACCCAGGCCCGCGACAAGTTAAATCTGTACGCAGATGAGAAAACAAATCCCCGCAGAGAATTATGCAGTAGAAACATATCAGCCATGTTGAATCTCTGATTAGCACTCAAGATGGGACTACTTACGTCGATGCGTGGCTCAATCACATTCAGCAATATTAGTAATTTTTTTTGATTAGGGTCCTGAACTCCGAGATATATATATGTGTCTCGTTTGTGGCTACCGTTCATCCGTCTTTCTCCGGGAAAGAGAACATCTGCTATGGAGAATAACTCTTCGTCGATCATGCTTCATAGGTTGGAGGAGAGGGCAAGGCCCTAGCGGAGCTTCTGGTCCTGGAAGATCTCAACTCCTCCTCAAGCTCTCGTATCCGGTGCATCAAGCCCTCGTTTGAAAGCCTCGAGCTTCGTAACTCTCCCGCGTTGAAATGAACTGCAAAATCTTCCCCTACCACTCCCGGTGGGCTTCCCATTTGAGTTTGTGCCATTGACCGATCCCGACCCGTGCGAATTCCGGCACCTGGGGCAACCTGGCCTTTCCCCGCGGTGATTGCTAACTCGCTAATCCCCATCCATGGGAAGACCGTCGCACCTACTTGACGCCGTCGTCTGAGTTGTAACCATCTTGCGACGAGTAAAATTCCGAACAAAACCAAGACGGCGCCGAGCACTAAGGCCACAATCAGGCCGACGGGTCTGATACGAAGTTATCAATTGACAAGCAGTTTGCAGCGTTGAATACCTCTGTCCACGAACCTCGATGTACCTCGGTTAGGGGTAGAAAAGGGCGTCGGGGTTGATGTAGCGCTTGCGGATGTCGATGCTCTTCTGTTTTCTTGTGAGTGAATACTGACATAAATCTGCAGTTAAAAGATGAACATACGAAAATAACAGGGCCCGGAGAAAATGCCGCAAATTGACGCAAATTGACGCATCACTGACGCATCACTGACGCATCATACTCCCGGGCTCTCAATTCGCATGGTATGATGTCGAAATCGGTTCCAATCAGTGCCGGGCTTGATTATAAGGCAACGGGACCGTACCACAATAACTTAATCCCCAAAACTTAACATGTTCGTGAGAAGTTGAGCCTTATTTTGGATGTTGAGGTGTGTTAAAGTCCTCCGTTGTGATTCAACCTGTTCGCAATGCTCAAATGTAGATTCAAATAAGCTTCGGAGGTCTCAATACCATGTTTGAACTTGTGTAAGATGCGTCAAAGATGCGCCAAAGATGCGCCAAAGATGCGGCAGAGATGCGTCAATGATGCGGAGAACGATGAATCTGTAGAGGCAGCGGATCCGGCGTATCCGCCGGATCCGCCGGATCCGGTTATCCTACACGAAAACCGCCATCCTTCACGACAACGCCCGTCCTTCACGGCCCATACATGCCTTCACGCCGTCTCTCGGCCTACACGACCCTATGTATCTTGAAGGTTAGTTCAATGCATGAAGGATTTAAGTCGTCGTGCACGGGTCTATTTTGTCCTTCGAGATTGACCGTCTTCCTTCATGACCATTTATGGTCCTTCAAGATCTTTTTTTTCCTATACCATTTCCTCTTGATTTCCTCCATCCTTCACGACTCCTTGTGTCCTTCATGATCTCGTGTAAACCTTCATGACTCCTTCCAGTCTTTCGAGATGGCAGCTATCCATGCAAACCTCCATGACCTCCACTGTTCTTCACGACCTCCCCAAACCTTCACGACCATCTGCGATCTTCACAAGAGGCGCGTGGGCATTTGGTCACATTGTTAGGTGTTTGTTGATGCTTTGCCCTGGCATCTTCCACAAGACCCATATCATGATGGTTGATGGTAAAACATTTGAAAAACATGGGCAAACTTCTCCTAATGATCTGACCATGGTTGACTCACAAACACTCATTGATTATTGAAAGTTTCTTTAGCATAAAAATACGTGCAACATGCAGAAACTTTAAAAAATATTAGGCAGATATATTCATTGTGTTTTTCCGCATTTTCTTTTCAATGTTTTTCCAGTTATCAGAGGAGGAAACCACTTAATTTATTTAAAATATTTTTTCAAAGTATTGAGGTTGAATCATTTGAAAATGACTGTGATCATGTCACACAGTGTTTCTCAGGTAGTTTTTAAAGGATTCTTTGCATTCTTTTTCAATCCTGAGTGTGAATGTTTTTAAAACCATTTAAATGGCTGATAAATGGTTGCTTCATTTTTCTCTTGCAATTTTCAGGTAAAACACTCATAAATGGGCAGGTGAAATGGACAAAACAGTGAGAAAGCAGTTCAAATAGTTTATAAATAAGTGGCTTTGGCTGGAAAACATTTGATAGAAATGTGTACAATATGTGAATACCATTTGAATGTCAGAAGGATGATCAATCAATTTTATTTCAGTCTTTTCTGCTTGGGAAACAAATATTCTTACACCGGTTATCTGTGAACTATGCTGAAACAAATTTATAATGGCTCAACAATAATCTTGGTGCAAATTATTTAAAATGTTCAATGGGAAACTGTGGGAATTGATGATTTTGGCGGGTTAATATGGGGCAGACATTTGCTAGGGAGATCTGAGATGACTTCCAGAAAAAACCAGGCAAGTTTGGCTGTCAATTTCCACGGAAGTTGGCCACGGAAGTTGAAACCATGAGTCTGTGGGGTGCGGAGATCCGGTTTCAGCCAATCCATATGGTGCGGACAGTTGGTGGGGACCTCTGAGATGATTTCCAGAAACAACCAGGCAGGTCTGGCTCTGTCAGGTTCGAAATACTGGCATTTCCGTCAATTTCCACAGGAAGTTGGCCAGATAAGTTGAAAGCGTGACACTGCACAGGGCGGGAACTGATGGTCAGCGGGCGGATACAATGCACACAGGCCGTATGCACATATCACACTGCTCACCAGCAAAAATCCAGTCACCCTTCCACCCAGGAGAATTAATATACTTGCTTTCCTGCAAATTGCCACTCGGCTGCGGAAGTTGACACCGTGAGGCTGTGGGGTGCGGAGATCCGGTTTCAGCCAATCCATATGGTGCGGACAGTTGGTAGGGACCTCTGAGATGATTTCCAGAAACAACCAGGCAGGTCTGGCTCTGTCAGGTTCGAAATACTGGCATTTCCGTCAATTTCCACAGGAAGTTGGCGAGATAAGTTGAAACCATGAGGCTGTGGGGTGCGGAGATCCGGTTTCAGCCAATCCATATGGTGCGGACAGTTGGTGGGGACCTCTGAGATGATTTCCAGAAAGAACCAGGCAGGTTTGGCTCTGTCAGGTTCGAAATACTCGCATTTCCGTCAATTTCCACGGAAGTTGGCCACGGAAGTTAAAACCATGAGGCTGTGCGGTGCTGGAAATGGACAGAAATGCGAGTATTTTGAACCTGACAGAGCCAAACCTGCATGGTTTTTTCTGGAAGTCATCTCAGATGTCCCTAGCAAATGTCTGCCCCATATTAACCCGCCAAAATCATCAATTCCCACAGTTTCCCATTGAACATTTTAAATAATTTGCACCAAGATTATTGTTGAGCCATTATAAATTTGTTTCAGCATAGTTCACAGATAACCGGTGTAAGAATATTTGTTTCCCAAGCAGAAAAGACTGAAATAAAATTGATTGATCATCCTTCTGACATTCAAATGGTATTCACATATTGTACACATTTCTATCAAATGTTTTCCAGCCAAAGCCACTTATTTATAAACTATTTGAACTGCTTTCTCACTGTTTTGTCCATTTCACCTGCCCATTTATGAGTGTTTTACCTGAAAATTGCAAGAGAAAAATGAAGTAACCATTTATCAGCCATTGAAATGGTTTGAAAAACATTCACACTCAGGATTGAAAAAGAATGTAAAGAATCCTTCAAAAACTACCTGAGAAACACTGTGTGACATGATCACAGCCATTTTCAAATGATTCAACCTCAATACTGTGAAAAAATATTTTAAATAAATTAAGTGGTTTCCTCCTCTGATAACTGGGAAAACATTGAAAAGACAATGCGGAAAAACACAATGAAGATATCTGGCTAATATTTTTTAAAGTTTCTGCATGTTGCACCTATTTTTATGCTAAAGAAACTTTCAATAATCCAGGAGTGTTTGTCAGTCAACCATTGTTAGATTATTAGGAGAAGTTTGCCCATGTTTTTCAAATGTTTTACTATCAACCATCATGATATGGGTCTTGTGTTCGTCTCATCCCACCTCCTTCTCGTTCTCCTCCGACTTTGTACACACGGTACACATGACGCCAGAGACAGCCATAATTGGAGCCCTCTTTCTAATCATCCGGAACCAACATCGGCCCGCAAGTAGGGCAGCCAGACTCGGATTCGTGACGTGTTGGTGAGGGGGCAAAACGGGAGGGTTGAAGCTAAGGGGGTCGTTTATCAGGTACGTTGTCCACCTATCTTTCGCTTCGACTTCAAGTAATTCCTCCCCACCCGTTATCTCTATTTGGTGAGTCGCCAATCATGATGTCTCTTCCCTGGCATCGCTGAGAAAGGGCTTCTTCAGGGATTCTCACTTCATGCCATTCGGACTGACCGCTGCCAGCGATCCATGTTTCACGCAAACCTGCCGCAGTGTGTGCAACCGTGAACCCGGGTGAATCTCACTGCATTGGATGATCAACTTACTTCGCACAGTCTTTGCAGTTTGACGCGATTCTGTTCGCCACGTTGAACACCCTAACCACGCCCAAAATTGTGTTCGGCAGATGTGGGCGCGAAAGGATTCGAGGTGCGTGAAGGGACAGCTAGACGAACAACACTGACGAACTCGAACCCATACAGCCTTGTTTAATTCTGTCGAGTCCTTCTGTTCAGTGGGATCTGATGTACACGGGAAGCTGTGCACAGACCGCAAGTACGGATGCGCGCCAGGGGTTTCATGCACGGCTGCTCCGAGCTCATCGCTGCTGACCTCTTGTGTCTGCAGTGCAGGACGACGTGTCGTCCCCATGGCACATACCACACCAACTTAACTGAAGTGCGTACCTTTAATTCATCCTTCTGTGTCCTGACTGACGCAGTTTTTGCACACAGACCCCATGCACACATTTATTCCTGGCGCTATATTGTGCTTACTCCGATGCTTCCCGACAGGTGCCCTATCCATCTCGATCCCTCTTTCTCACTAATACGTAACACGTTCTACATGGCGGTCTCCAGGGCTCCTGGATCACTGTGCGTCTCTTTTCTTTCTCGTATCCCACGGACCAGTGCCGTTCATTACCCAGATACTGTCTCTCATTTACATACAATAAAGTTATCTGTTTTTTAATGCGAAGCCGGCGCGGTGCGAAAAGGAAGCATTAGGTCGCGTGGTTTGGCTTTCACCTAAAACACCGCCGCTGTTCAGACTGCAGCTTGAAGGGCATTGAGAACAATTCCGACAGTCATATGTCGTCAATAAGAGTTACGGTTGAAACCCCAGAGCAGGCGAGTTGTGTCAATAGATCGGAAATGGGCACCCAATGATGTTAAGTCGTTGGTCTTCTATATACGAGGAAAATTGCCTCTGGCAGCATTTCAATAATTTCTCCCGTGGAGGCTTCTCGAGCGAAACATGGGCAGTGTACAATCCTCCGCAATATCACTTCATCGTTCGTCGTCGCTGTACATTTTTATCACGTTGGACTACTGAAAAGGTATTCAAATTCATGAGGACACCTCAGCACGGTCGAAGCTCCCGTACTTTCGGCCTTCTCGGGGATGTTCAAATCCTTCTCAACACTTCATGTTGAGGCGGAGTTGTTCATGATGGCCATCCATTATTTTCCAGCCTCAGAGTCTCTATAGAGATTGTTTGAACCCCTTCAGCAAGTAAGTAAACTTCAAATTTTCATAGACAACTGATTTTGTTTTCATTAGTATGGTGGGCAACTAGAATGCTAACCAGCGCCACAGAAATTGAAAATATGAAAAATCGTTTCTGAAGTAGTCCATTTCTGTGTCGAGAGTATTCAAAAGAACTCTCAGCTAATACGGCGTTGTCAGGAATAGTCAATTCAAATCGTTTCATTTGAGTGGTCACAAAATTCGGGAATCGACTGTAGGATCAAGAACCAGCTACTGGGTTCATGTAGCCTCCACGGGATATCATTGTTGTTGAAACTTATGCATATCGCGAACGGCAAAAATGCTTGATTTCGAGAACCAGACGGGCGAAAAAGGTGTTGCTTATCTTCTGTAATTATAGGAACATCCTAGCAATACGAGAATATCCGAACGGAATTTGTGTCTTTTAGTCCCGAGATTGCCAAAAAGTTGGTTACCCTGCATGGAAGAGAAACAAAACAGACCTGAGCTACTCCTCTCCGGAATTTATGACTGCTCTGTTCTGAATTATGATTTATTTCATGCCGGTAATACAGTTCAAGATGGACATTGAGCCAGAATGTGGGACAATACTAGAACAATTGGTCTTCAAGAGTGAACCTGGGCAGGCTCACGTATCAAGTAGAACCTTAATTTGAAAGATGTCAACCACACCGGAATTGAGGTACAGACTCGGGATGCATACCGCTGTAATTTATAAATATGTACAGCTGTGTCGGAAGCGTTGAGAACAGTCAGCTGCTGTTGACTACGCAGTGGTTGGATAGGTCGGATAGGGGAGCGTGCAATGTCCCGGTCGTCTGAGTTATTCCGAACTATCGGTTAACAGATTGCAACTGCCAAGATATTGCCAACCACCGAGAACTGAGTGCACCAAGGAAAACTGAGAGCATACAGCACACCCCCACAAACAAAACTACATTTCAACTTTAAACCCAAAAGTTCTGTTGAAATTATCAGCCCACAGGATATGTCTAGCAGAAACTGTCCTGCAGGGATTAACATTGCGCAACATAAACACGAGAATCTGTGGCAAAAATTCAATATCACTAGAAGTTCGGAGGACACGTCGAGTCACTAAAATAAGTCAGGATGTTGCAATGCATAATCCTAGATGTTGCAAGCGTCATGACTCAATAAGAGCCCAAACGATGGGAAAATGGTGAATGTCCGGAAGAGTTCAAATGATCACAGATGAACAGCAGCGGATTCACATTTTCGAGACTTGAGAACCATGTGGTACATGAGGCAGGACGAAGGCACTAAATTGTCAAGCACGGAGTAAAATTTGAGACTTACTGTGCGGAACAAACAGTACAATCTTTCGGGTCCCGCGGACAGCAACATCTTGGCAAACCTTCTCGTGAGGCCGGAGGCGCATCGTGTAGCATGGGAATGATCGTGCACGACAAAAGGTATCGTGCAGGACCGTAGGGGTCGTGCAGGACCAGAGGTATCGCGGAAGACCAACGGTGTCATGAAGGACATGAGTGGTCTTGACGGACGAGAGTGCTCGTGGAGGATGGCCGAGGTCGTGCAGGACAGTCCAAGTCCTAAAGGACACAAATGTTCTTGAAGGGTGAGAGGGGTAGTGAACGACCTTCACATTCGTGAAGGTTGGTTGTAAACCCTGCAAGACTGTTCGTGAATGACACAGAAATATCGTGAAGGATGTAGATATATTTCGTGAAGGATGTAGATACTCAAGGAAAATCGTCTTCGTGAAGGTGGTGGAGGGTAGTGAAGGATAGCTGTGTTCTTGAAGGAAAGCAGTCCGCCGGATCCGCCGGATCCGGCGGATCCGGGGTCTCTACAGATTGAGTCTTCATATGATGCGTCAATGATGCGTCAATGATGCGGCACCGATGCGGCACCGATGTGTCACCCCTGCGGCAGTGATGCGGCATAGATACGTCAAGTGCGGCAACGATGCGTCAATGGTACAGCACCAGTGCGTCAATGCTGCATCACCTAACATTGGGCCACCAGTGTCACAATTGGGCACCGAGTATTCGGATGCCCCTGCGGGTTGTGTGTCTTTGCAAGTTCAATTTGTCCAGGTCGTACATTTCAGTCAACGGCTTTTGAATCCGTCAGATTGAGTCTTCCACGTGGAACACTGTTTCCATCTTGTGAGTATCCTGATTACCACAACCTGCTCTGGTTTACTCAGCATCTAATCCAATCGCAGTCTCGCTGTGTAACTATATTCCAGTCGGGAGGGGAAACCGAAATATTTGTATCCAAATTGTCTAGATGTTCGATATCAATTCCCACGGTTCAATCTCCAGTCCACGGAATCATCTGCAACCAAGGATATCCAAAGGTTGTCCAAAGGTATTTCTCTTTATGTGATTTACTGTACACTGGCGTTTGCGAAGATGCATTTGGGGCAGCTAAACATAGCAATAACAAATTCCAAGGCATGAACCAGCTTGTGTGGAATCGACTCAGCAGATAATGTTTCCGATATTTTCAGCAGGTGGAAAGTTGGGTGGTGTGCATGCAGAGGAACATTGGTTCAGTGTTGAGCAATGGCTGGATCCTCAGACCGCCAGGCAATCCAAACGTTTCGGCAAGTAGGTGTGCCCTCTGGGATTCTGCATGTTGAAGTGTCCCTCGGCTCAACGATTGAGGTAAGGTAGGTAGCAGTAAAACCGAATTTTCACAGTATTCACATGCACACACCGCTTATAAAGGACCGGCAGTGTCTGTGTAACAGTAAGCACATCGTGAATAATGTCACGGGGAAAAATCAACCATAATTCTCTCAATGCACCTTACTATAATCCCTGAGCCAACATGGATAAGGCTCAATTCGCTGTAAATAAGTTTGAATGCTGAAGGAATTACGAAGACACCTTCCATGAATTCAGAACGGTAAGCACCGGTTATCCCTGGAATCTCTGATGCCCTGGCGCGAGTTATCTAGAAGAATCCAGGAGTTCAAATGACTAATTACACTGGTTGAACATTTCAAGTTTTTCGGTGAAAAAATTGGTGAAAAGTAGTTTGAGTTTTACACAAATTTTTCACTGAAAAAGTAGGTGAGAAACTTGAAACGTTTTCAGAGATTTTCACTTTTAAGGTGAAAAATTCAAAACAAAGTTAGAAAGTGGTGAAAAAGTTTTAAGTTTTTCACCTACTTTTTCAGTGAAAAATTTGTGTAAAACTCAAACTACTTTTCACCAATTTTTTCACCAAAAAACTTAAAATGTTCAACCAGTGTTACCCTTGGTTCTTCGGCCAAAAAGGCAGACCCCTGCAAAGAACCGTAGCTTTGTAACACCCTTCGTTGGTAGCATCTCTCATACTGTGTTATTCGAATGAGTCCGATCTACCGTGTCCCCGCGAAATTGAGACTATTGGCACGTTGATGAAGATCAGAATAAATTGGTCTCATCCAGTTGGATCTTGAACCGTGGAAGTGTTTCCAGTCCCTTTGAGTGGTTAACCAATGTAAGTAGTGACCGTTTTTATAGAAGATGGCATGGATACGGCAAAGATAGTGGTGCCTAATACGGCTGATACTGCTCAAATATTGGCCGAAGGAAGCTACCGAGCTGAAGTTGAAAGTATTTTTGAGAAGGTTGCTGCAGCAATGGTTGTATTGTTGAGGAAAATGGCTTCTGACGGCGCCTCGTCCGAGATAAAATTCCAGTCACGAAAAAGCACAGCAAAGAAATCGAAGTCGGAGCCCTTAGCTTCACAATCTTGAAATGAATATCTAGCAGGACACAGTTGAGTAGAAATATTCAAAATCGGAGGCAGGTGCAAAAATGCAGCGCACGGTTGATTTCGATTTCGTCTTTTCAAGCAATATTTGAGTGACCTGACTTTCTCGCATAAATTCCACGAACAGTCTGTATTGATGATTACGACCGTCGTGCCGCATCTCTCCACCCGAAGCGTACACGTCCGTGAATACACTAACGCGGTTTTGAATGCGACAGAAAAAAACAGCCGAAGCGGAAACATGGTACCTGCTTATTCTCATTCCCACTCTTCACAATGAACCTTCCAACATTTCTTTGTCTTGAAGGACTACAACCCAGCTAAGTACTTAGCACCTACGATTTGAGCTGGAGTGGGAGCTGGAGTGGAAGATTTATAGTCGAGACCTTCGTTCTGCACCGTGAAAACTTGAATGTAGGATTGAACTTGAGGCAAGCCTAAACATGGAGTGTAGTATAGGATGCAACGATGTCCTGTCGTCAGTGGCACAGACGAGGGGATCTTCAGCGAATTGCAATAAAATATGCGGAATGGGATGGCTCAAAATCGCGTAACGGATCACTTGAAACCCGAAGTTTTCTTTCCAGCGTAGAAAGAAAATAAGGAATAAGAAAACCACACACTGATACAGCGGTCACTGACTGGAACTTGAAGTGCTAAAATAGCCAAATCAACGTCACAGGTTGTACACCGGACTTCATCATTCATGTTCACCCGAGATGCCCGAGTCTTCGCGTTGAATTTGGGATTTGGAATCACATTTAGGGCAAGAAAGACATTGAATGGGTGGCGCATAGAGTAAATATAGAGTAAAACCAGGCTTTTCGGTGAAAGGACGACCACTAGGATAGTATCGTCGAGCAGCTAGAAAGAGACGCACCTTGTCGCCAGGGCAGTTGCAGTCGAAGCCTGTCCCGGGGGGGCAGACTCGCGCAAAAGATGTGTGAATGAAGACGTGTACACAAATACCATGTTCAGCATTTTTGGGACGCCGAAGATGACCCTGAAGTGAAAGAAATGCATTAGAGAAGCAGATACCTGAATCCTTGATGGCTCAATGAACGATTCTGCTCAATCCAACATGGCTTGAGCGGGATTGACGAAGGCTTGGGAGTTGCTTAAGAACAACCAGAAAGGGTGTGTATCCCCTGCCTCTTGTTCTTCTACAATGTATTGAACCTATTAAAGACATTAGAACGAGATTTTGCTGCCAGGCGGGGGAAATTCATTGAATGGGAGACGATGCGGCAGTGGATGTGTCAATTCTCCCTCTGATGCGGCAGTGCTGCGTCACTGATGCGGCACTTTGCGGCACTTGCGTCACTTTTACCCAGCCCAAAATAACAGAGATGGAGTCGCCATAGGCGCAGTGCCAACGGGTAGAACGCTAGATGTGAGTCCTTGGGTTGCTGCGCCCGCGGCTTGCAGAACTATCGAGCCCACAGCCCCAATCTCCGCCGTCTTCGCCTGCCCAGCCTCAATCACAATCGTTTCTATCCCGCCAAGGCCGGGAATCCCACCGAGCTGGCGGGCCCCGCGATCATTAGCACTCCCATTTATCATCCTCATGGGTGGGTTGGACAGCAGGGGAACACTGAGCGATATCGTCTCGGACGGCAAGGATTGCCTTGCTTCGATGAGCTGAGTACAGGAAGGAGGAGATTTTTATATTCATGTATACAGGACTGGTTCCATTTAAGTCTTGAGCTCATGATCTACGGCTGTTGCCCCGTGTTAGCGACCCGTGGTAGATAGATGTCCGTTGAGCTCGCGCAATATCTAGCAAGTTTCTGCAACATAGAAGTGATGATTTTGATTGCAACACATTCAACATCAGAGGGAGGTTTTTTTTGGACTGGGGTTGTAAATTCATCAGATTTCGGGCATTTCGGGCGACATCTCAAGAAGAGGTCTGCTTGAAGCAAGAGTTACTGGTTCTATTTCTGTACTGAATTTCTTCATCGACAAAACATTAGAAAGGGGCGGATGATTCGCGGCAGAGGAACAAGTCAGGAGATTAATATTTTCTGGTTTTGTCTTCGTTAGAATCAGCTTATCAGAGGAATGAGCCCGTGGTGGACCGTTTTATGAGCTCAGGCTCAGCGGGGGAAAATTACAGCACGGGGTTTGGACTCGTACGCATCTCAATGGCGAGTGGTTGAAACTTCATTCTCATAACTCGTGTCATTCAGTCTTTGATTTCGCAGGAAAGTTCAAAAGCTCGATCCGCCCTTCAATTCCCCTTCCCATGTGCAGATGTCTGATGTCATGGCAAAATAATTGAAAAAAACAGTTAGATGCCGGACTGCAAAAAACCGCCAACAAGATTTATTTTCAACCATCAGCTTCAACCTAGATCGTCGTCATGGAAGATTTTTAGATAGGCTCGTTCCCGTTACTTTCGGAAGCGCAATAAACCCAAGCTTGGGGCTGGATAAAACTCTCACGAAGAATGCGAGGCATCCAGAGGACCGGCGCAGAACGAATCCCTCAAGTGAGAAAGCAGGGGTTGGTGATTCTCGGGGCGGAATCCAGATCATGATTCGGCAGCAAGTTTGAGACGTTGCGAATAGCGACCCACCAGTACGGGTACTGTACAGTTATCCGGAACTACTTGGAAATTGAACCGTTGCATTGATCACACTAGTAACGAATATGAAACTCCGTTATCAACAATTACGCTAACATTCATCGGTTCTGTGCCCCCTCCACTACTGGTTATCGTTGACTTCTTCTTGACACGTCGATTTCTGCCCCACAAAACGTCAGAGACCCAAGTATCCAGGAGGTTCTTGATGAATCATCCTTGAAAATTTGCAGAGAGTGCATCCCAGTGTTAGAGAAACAGTATGATCAAGCGTCAATCTCGCATCCTATGCCTTTGACATGGAAGTATCTTTAGTGCAGTATCCCATCCCAGGTTCCAGTTTCCAAGGTGGAGCTTCCTTGCAGATTAAGACCCCCGATGCCCCGCCTTTGCTTCTCCTCAATCAAAAGGTGCCTGGGATTGAAATGCAGATAGCCATTGGCTTTCGACTCAACAATGATGGGAGGAGATTTGAAATGAATGAGCGGCGAGTTTAGAACAAGAAAATCAAGGACATAACTTTCCAAGTATTAGGGAGTGTTTGGGAGACCAGGGAAGGCTGCGGCCGATAAACGGAGAACAAAGGCTAGGAAAGGTTTATATACGACATTTCGAGCCAATCGGCTTTAATCGGCTCATGTGAAGTGATCTTCGGGCTCGGCGCCGAGATGGCGATGCCTCCGCTTTTCTCCCAAACCGTCAAGGCTGAGGGCATACTCTGTCTGATACATACGCTAGCCAGCCTCGTACGTCACAGCTGGTGGGTTCAAATTTCTGGACTGTTTGAACTAAACTATACATGTACACTTTTTAGACCCTGCTCCGCGCTTGGATGACCAGGCCAGTGAAATTTACAGTGGTGACGGTATCGCTGAGTTTGTGTCGACAGGAATCACCTACGCTGACAGAATTCAGACAAGCCGTACAGGAAGGAGGTCCAGACCTTCCAGCACATCTGCAAAATCTGGCCATCTATTTCGCGGAGCGCTATCAGAAACTGGGCAATGATCAAGACATCGAAAATGCGCTCGGCTACTTTCGCGCTGCCGTGGAGTTAATGCCCGCTGGACATCAATATCTCCCTTCATGCCTTCATGATATGGGCATGGCGCTTGGTGACCGGTTCCTCCGCCGAGGGAACATCGAGGATCTAGAGGAGGCTTTGAAGAACAGCGCGGATGCTGTCGCTCGTGCAGCTGCTGACGACCCGGATCGGGGGCGGTATCTTCAGACCTTGGGAGCATGTCACCGAGATCGTTACAAGAGGCTCGGACGTGTCGCTGATCTGGAGGCCGCACTGAAGTACAAGGACGCCTCTGTTCGTCTAGCACTTCCCGGAGACCCGGAGCTTCCTGGCCGGCTATAGAACTTGGCGGTATCGTTTTCCGACCGATACGACCGGTTCGGCAGGATCGAGGACCTGGATGCCGCTCTTGCTAATTATCGGGCGGCCGTGGCGCAGATACCTCGGAATCATCCCGAGCTACCGGGATACCTGCAGAGCCTTGGCTTTGGTTTGTCTGCTAGATATCACAGGATGGGAGAGTTGACGGATCTCCAGGCCGCCATCGAAAACAAGGAACAGGCGGTGAAACGGACACGACCTGAACACACGCTTCTCCCTGAATGCGCCCAAAGCTTGGGCGTAGCGCAGTTCGATCGGTACCGCAGATTGGGAGATTATGCAGATCTCAGGAATGCAGGCGATAACTTTCTACGGGCCCTAGCTTCGACGCCGCCGGCCCACCCAACTGTTCTCAGGCATCTAAAAAATCTGGCTCTAGCTCTTCGAGAGTGGTATCGAATATCCGAAGACGATGAGCACATTAATCTGGCTGTCCAGAGAATTCGGGAGGCCATCCAAGCGATGCCCCTGAATAGCCCAGATTTAGGCGGCAGTTTGCATTGTCTTGCTTTGTGTCACCGAGACCGATATGAGACCAAGCAGAATGCAGACGACCTAGAATCTGCGATGGAGAACTTTGCAGCAGCCATAGAACGGACACCTGAGGGCCACCCGGAACTCGCGAGCCGCTTACAGGATCTTTCCGTGGCAGTGAGGCTCCGCTTCGAAACGTTTGGAGATGTCTCCGACTTGGAAACGGCAATGCAACGAAGCGATCGGGCGGTCTTTCTGACGCCTCCCGACCACCCGGACCTCTCTAGTCGCATCCACGGGCTTGTCAACTGTCTCGTTCAGCGGTACGACATTCTCCGCGATCCGAAGGACGTTAAGTCAGCGTTATCCAATTATCGCAAGTCGTTTGATATGCCGACTTCGCAGCCTTGGAAAGCCTGGAGTGCAGCATTAAAATGGGCCGCGTTGGCAAAAGAACACAACGAACCCGACGCCTGTCTCGAGGCATACACAGCCGCCTTCCGGCTCCTGCCGCATATCCTGTGGGTCGGAAATTCACTGATGGTTCACCAGTTTGCGAGCCGACGGAACTACATTACGCGCGCGACTCCTGAAGCCGTATGCGCTATGCATCGACTATTCCAACCTTCCGCTCGCTGTTGAACTACTGGAACAGGGGCTTGCTACGACCTTCCAACAGATGCTCCAGCTGAAGACGACGTCGGACAGCCTTCCACCGACCGATGCCAACCGGCTGGAGTACCTCTCCTCGCAACTGTACAGCGGAGCGTCGGTAATCCGAAGGCTTTCGCGACGGAGAGGGAAGAACTACTTAAAAACATCCGGAAACGACCGGGGTTCGAACGTTTTCTGCTGCCGCAATTGTACGCCCAGCTACGGCAGGTTGCATCACAGGGCCCGGTGGTCATCTTGAACGCACACCAAAAGCATTGTGACGCTATAATACTTATCAGTGGTATTGCAAATCCCATCCATGTTGCACTTCCACATGTAACCTTGGCTGAGCTCGAGCAACAGCGCCGCGTGCTCGCAGATCTTATTCGGGGGCGGGGTATCAGGAACAGAGGGTCCGCATCGATGCGGTTGAAGGGCGTTCGAGAGGGGGCGCGATCCTCCGAAGAATTGTTCGGCGATGTGTTGAAGTGGCTTTGGGCTCATGTTGTGAGCTGTATTTACGTGGCATTAGATTCTGTGAGTGGTGAATCACTCTCTGTTCTCTAATATTGACACACCATTCTGTGAGTAGCACGGAATACGTTCGGGGAGATTGTGGTCGTGCCCAGTAGGTGCCTTCGCGGGACTCCCGTTGCACGCAGCAGCGCCCTCGGATGACTTTGTGCAATCATACACGTCGACCCTGGGTGGTTTGCTTATTGCCCGAGCGAGACATTCAGTGATCCGGGGCAGCTCCACAATCGGTATTGTAGGCGTGGCCCACATCGGGCCGAACCAGGAAGCCCAACTTGCCTATGTATCGCGCGAGATCGAAAAGATCGAATCTGTTTTTGGACCTGCGCGCGTCCAGAAACTGATCGACGATGCGGCAACGGTGGAGGCCGTCAAGTCGCAGCTGCAGTCGTGCGCATGGATCCATCTGGCGTGTCACGAAAAACAAGATGATCAGCGTCCTCCAAAGAGCCATCTTAAGCTCTATGGAGGAAACCTCGAGCTCGAGACAATCCTGCGAATGTCGCTCACCAGCGAGGTTGTCTTCCTTTCGGCGTGCCAGACCGCAATGGGAGACGCCCATCTGGTCAACGAAGCGTTCCATCTTGCGGGGGGCTTCGTGGCAGCGGGATTTAGGGGTGCTATTGGGACGATGTGGTCGATTATGGATCACGATGGCCCGGGTGTTGCTGAGTCTGTCTATTCGCACTTGTTCGCTGCCAGTGATGGGATGACGCTTAGAGCGACGGACGCGGCAAAGGCTCTTCAACTCGCCACCCGGAAGATGCGCGATAAACGAGTGGGATATGAGCGCTGGGTCCCATTTGTACACTTCGGAGTTTGAACACGGATCGAGGGTTCTGAAAAACTGATGAAAACCGATTGTTAAATTAGGCCGAGCTCAAGTGGAGAGGTAGCGTCGCAGAAACAAAACCTCACAATGCATCTTTCCAAGCTTGGTTGGAATTTCAAGTCCGCCCGGTTCACCAGTTTTCTTGACGGACAGAGCTTTGCACTGCGAACAAATAGATTACACATCAACTTTATTGAATTCACTTATCAACAGCCTTCTTCAATCACGAAACCTTCTGGAGGTAGAGGTCGACCATGCAGCGGAAACTGACGCAGAGGAGCAGTTGCCTTGTTGTATCCTTGAACATTAGACATTGGACGACGCGTTGCGGTTGTTTGCGGATGTTGTGATGTCACGCCAGCGCAACTCTTCCACCAACCATCACCTGCTTTTACTGCCTCCTCAATCAAAGTACAGGAAAGCGAAGAAATCGAATGGCGCGTCTTACCAAAGTGTACTCATGCAGGCTAATAGTGTATATCTGCAGTTCTCAGTGGATACCACCCACACCGAAAAGGCTGCCCGCTCAAAGGATCGTGGTCGCATTGCAGAACTAGCGGCGCAGATTTTGGATCTCGAACGCTCGCTTCGGCTGTTGCAAGGTGAAAAGGATCTTGCACAGAAGCGACTCGATTCCTACGTATACCCCGTCTTCCTGCCCAACGAAATCATCTCCGAAATTTTTGTCCGCTTCCTTCCAGCCTATCCTCGATCTCTACCTCTTAAGGGCCGCTCCTCGCCGACTCTTTTGACCCAAATCTGTCGTATATGGAGGGATATTGCTCATGATACTCCCCTGCTTTGGAGGGCGATATCACTGGTCCACCGGAAGCGTACCCGTGACGAGCGAGACACCAGGCTCCTGGAACCTTGGATGTCCAGATCCCATTCTTATCCAATTTCCATCTATATTGAGACCGAGGACACCCTGCCATCGCAATGCATGGAAACGCTTGCTGCGCATCGGGCGAGATGGGAGCACCTGCAACTAGCATGGATCGACGAAACCGCCGTCTCATTCCTTGGCAATCCGATGCCTCTTCTTCGCCACCTCGATCTATCATTTGACGAGGAGTGCGAATCGATTTTCCTTGGCGATGCGCCGCTGTTGCAGTCTGCTAGACTCGTTTGCTCCCCCGACGTTATCGTCCTACCCTGGAGGCAATTAACGTCTCTAGTTCTCGACGGCCTTCATCCCGACCAATGTGCACAAATCTTGCAACAAACCACACTCCTCGTCGACTGCAAGCTATCCCTCTGGACGCGCCACGACGATCGCGACCGCCAGCCTGATGTCGAGCTGCCCTTTTTGAAATCGTTGGTTGTAATCAAGGAGCAAACACTACAGGCACCATTTCTGTATTCTCTCATCATCCCCGCCCTCCGCACCCTCCGAGTCCCACACTCGGATTTAGGACCCGATCCAATCGGTGGACTCAGGTCTTTCATCGCACAGTCCAAATGCACCCTGCAAGAGCTGCACATAGCGGGGAAACGATCGCTGGTGGACACTTTCGATTATCGACAGGCATTTCCGACCATTCCGCAACTCACATTCGCCCCGCCGGCTCCGAAATATCCGGGACGGGGTCGCGGACTTCCCAGATGAAAGACTGTCGGAATCGCCTTGATTCGGGCGTGGTATTTGACTCGCCAGTTTCTTTCCGATTCGCAGGCGACCTTGTCATTCCATCGTCCACCATCCTGCAGTCTACATGAAACCATTCCATTCAGGTACTCCTCTTTCCATTCCTTCTCTGATCCCTCTTCCCAGCGTCTTTCCATTCTCATTAATCTATGCACGTTTTTCGCGTCTTTTACCTTTCCTGTTTCACGTTTTAAAAACCCTATCTCATCCATTGACTTCGACTTCTCCACCGCTCTCATCCTCGCATATTGCAGACGCTCAGGTTCAACTCAAAGAGCCTACCATCTCATTCGACTGGGAACAACAGGCGATACAAGCGATGGTTGATTCTATTCATATCTTCCAGTGTCAAACCTCCCGGATTTTTCAGCATCCCTTTGCAGAGTCGTAGTTCGATGGGTCTTATTAGATCCCATCAAAATCGGAGCTCCGGGCTGATTTCTGGTGATTCCCGGCAATTTATGCCGGCCTTCTGTTGCCGTCAAGTTGCCGTTGGAATCTGCCGTCTGCCAGGGCTATGCCGCCAGATCCGGTGGGCAGCGTGCAAGCTGCTGTGAGCTAATTGTCCCAGGGCGAATCGGCAGGATGCTTTTTCTCCCCCATTTTTGTTTTGGTTGGCAAAGGCAGCTAGGCGACAGTCCCAGAAAATTCTCTGTTAATACAGAAGACTAGATAGTTCCTGTAACAAAGTGCAGGGAAGTGAATGAGTGGATGAACTGAGTAAGCACATCCTGCCCTGCTTGCCTAATTTGAGAAATATAAGTGCATCCCTAGATCTAGTCATCTGGGTTATGTGCTGTATTATTTTTTGGAGGTGCACTTCTGGCTGGAATGGATTTTTGTTCAAGCGACTCTCACATCGGGTCCATCAAGTCAGTTGATTCGAACTCTGCTGTTCACCCACTCAACCGACACTGGGGGCAAAGACCGGGGCACCCGGATTTCAGGTGCCTCCGACGCATGTCCATCGAAGGCCATGATGGGTGTTTTGGCACAAAGGAAATAAAGGTGAGAATTCCTTTATTTCCTTTGTGCAGACTGGGTCCATCACACCTCAGGCAGACCACATGCCTCGGAGGCACCTGGTGTCTGGGTGCCCTGGATTTTGCCCCCAGTGTGAGAGCGATGCTTCATGTTTTAAACTCAACAAATCCAAGAATACATGTCATATGCACATTGTGGTTGTAGTAACGCAGCCCCAGAATCTGCAGTGCTTGGTCAAAACTGAATCCAGTTGATTTACAAAATCCAACCATTTCCCGGAAGGCAGGAGTCCGTGATCGTTGGCTCATGAAGAAGTTGAGTCTGTTGAAACAGTTGGAATCATTGCATGTTACTCATGATATACGGCGGATAGTGGATATACTTACTGGAAACCTAAGCAAGGGTGCTTTTATTGAACCAGGAGGACTGGGGTTCCGGAGACACGCCGGCGGTGACGTGGGAAATTCCCTTTCGGGGAAATCTAAAAAGACCAATCGAACGGTTCCTCTCCCTTTGCATTCTTGGCCGAATTCTCTCCCTCTGACCAGACTAATGTTCCCCCATCATCAGTGTCTCCATTAGTTGAGTGGTTTTTCCAAGGTTTTTCCGTTTGACGGGCTTTTCGATCAATGTACGAGCATTCACTCATCCAGAACTAGACGCATCCACGTCCAACACATCGAAATATTTCGGTCAGTCGACGGCTGAATCTATATCTTGTGAAGATGCGGGGATGCTCAACTTTCCATGCGCGGGTGGTATCGGAACAGAAAGTCTCCATCAGCGCTCAGCGGCCCATCCCGCCCGGAGCCCCCTTTCGGGCCACCAGCCCCGTCTCGCCACCTAGTACGTCCCGCCAACAACTCGCATTGAGAGCGACAAAAGCCACTTGCCAGTCGCTAGTCACCTTCATCAAGTCAGCTGAGCACGGCGACTCAGTGCGAGTCATAAATGAATAATGATTCACATCACAGCCTCGCTGTCTAGGGTTCTTAAACGTGTCTTCTGCGCCCACAACAGGTCAATGGCGACCGTACTCACTCAGTCAATGGCTCCGACGACGCTTACTCCAGCGGTGAGTCGTTCATTATTCCCGTCACCGGCTCGCATGCTGATCAGCGAGAAGACTGCGCAAGAGTACGCCGAGCTCTTGAAACGCGCCATCGACAATGACTTCCGCTCAGCCTACGTACCCGACTCGATAACCGAGCTCCCGCGGCGCCGAAATACCTCACCGTCGCCCGCAACGCCCGTCGCAGCGCTCCTATTCCCCGAATTTACCCAGATCAAGGCTGATATCCAGTATGAGATCGCGCTGTCCAAAGCTCGGCGTGTCGTCCGCCAGCGCAAAGAGCTCGAGGTCTTTCGAAATCATTACTATGCGAACGACTCGATAGCGTCCGTGACGCAGGTGCGCTGCTTCTTGTTCGCTGTGTGCGGGTCATTAACGGCGGAATTTCAGGGCCCTTGGCAGGGTCAGGAGCAAGATCCTGTTTCTTTAGCGGGTCCCAGCGCGCGGCCGATGCCTGTCGAGATTGGTTCTGAGGAGGATTTCAAGGTGTGTCCTCTTTTTTTCTTGTCGCAGAAATCTCACTCAAACATCCTGACAGGACGTCTTCAAATTCCTGCACCTAAATCTCGACCCGAAGGACGTTCTCCACAAGGACGACCTCCGTGCCGAGCTCACTACTACTCTTGGCCTCCAGCCCGGCCACGAGCTCAAGTGGAACACACCGATGGTTGAGTTCAAGCGCGGTGTCGTGTACGACGATGGGCGGCTCGATCTCTGCAAAATGGTCCTCGGCCCAACACACATTGAGAACCTCCTCGACGCGCTGGAGAAAAATACTTTCGTCACCCAGTTCCTGCTCGGGAATAACGTCATCAGCGCCACTGGTGCGCGCCGCATCGCGAAGTTCATCGCAGACCACCCCAAGCGCATCGAGACGTGGTACCTCGCGGGAAACCACATCCGTGCGGCGGGATTCCAGCTGCTCGTCGACGCGATGGTGAAGAGCCCGCGCATAACGAACGTGTGGCTCAAGCGAAATCCGCTCACGCCCGACTCTGTGGACAATCTTATCCGGCTGATCACGCAGACACCGAATCTGCGGACGCTCGACATCGAGAACACCGAGCTCGGAGACGACGGCGTGGCGCGCATGATGGCTGCGATCACGGGCAAGGAACTGCCCCTGCGCAACCTTTACCTCAACGCGGATGGCGTCGGGGCGAAAGCCGCCCGCGAGATCGCCGCGTTCCTCGCGCACCCTGCGTGCAAGATCGAGTCGCTCTACCTCGGGACGAACCCCATCGGCGACGCCGGCGCGCTTCCTATGGCTGAGGCGCTCAAAAACAACACCAGCCTAATGCGCTTGAGCATGTGCTCCACGGGCCTGACGTCCACAGGCGTGTCCGTGCTCTGCACCGCGCTCGCGACGCACCCGCGCATCACCTCTATCGACTTCTCGTCCTCGCTCACCACGCGCGTGCACGAGCAGCGCTTTAACCACATGGCGGACGAGGCGATTCCGCAGGGAGTCGCGCTCATGAAGAACCCGACGATGCGGCACCTCGACCTCGGCCGCACTTCGTTCTCCGCCGATGGCCTCGAGGAGGTCAAGGCCGCCGTCGGCGCGCCAGGCGTGAATCTCTGCGAGTTCCATGCCTTCCGGCGCCTCGTGCGTGGGGAGTACGCGAGCTGCCCGCTCGCGACCCGGCGTGCGCTCGAGGCGAATGTGAAGCGGTTCTTCCCTGAGGAGACGGGCTATGATGGGTTCACGAATGGGCTGAATGCGCGGTTCCTTTACAGCCCGGAGGACGTGCGGCTGATTGATAGCGTGTATCGGACGCGGGACAAGCGCGACGACAAGGACGTCGAGCAGTTTTGGAAGGACGGGGATCCGGTGTGGGCGTTGGTCGACGCGGATGTTTGAGGGATGGAGCTGGCGAGGGCTGAAGAAATAATAATTTTGTATATGTATGTAAGTACGCTCACCCCCTCTCTGAATCGCATCCCATCTCCTGCATACAGCACCCAGTTTGATGTTTCGCATAACTTTCGCCACCGTTAGCTCTCCACAGCAAAGTTTGTCTGGTCCAGGATTAACTAAGAAGTAACCCCCCGCTCCAAAAGAAAAGAAACCCAATAGCCACTCACGGGCAGTCATCGTCAGTAAATTGCAGGCGCTCATGGGCTCACCATTTAGATTCTTCCTTAATTATGTCTTGTACACACAAGCGGCTGTCGACTGTGTTGGCAATCACGATATGCAGAAACAAAATGAGGTCAATAATTATCATTGTGAGTATTATAAGTGTCCATAAGTTCTAGCTAACATCTGGGCGACTTTTAGATCTGGCCAACAACCGTGTACGTCCAAATCTGGTTTGTGTTTCCCGCAGTGCATTGCCAAATCTGCAGTGGGTTGCCATTCGCCTTGCTTCCACTCGTCAAATCCAAACACATCTCCCCGTTCGCCGGCTGGGAGATACTAAGCTTGATGGCAGGCGCGCTCGGCGCATTAGGTCCTCCCCAGGACTGGTATGGGGAACCTTCCTCGCCGCCGTCGGCCGATTTGTTGAGAACGGCCTTGATGCCGCTCACGATGGGGAAGCTGGAGTCACCGGCGGCGTGCGCGATGTCGAGAGCCCATTCAGAGCCGTCGGCAGGGTTGGTCATCCGGGGTCCGCTGGTGAAGTACCACTTCTGCGTGGCTGAGCCGTTGCAGTCGTAACTGTGAATTGCAGGGTGAGTCGGGAGTACTAAGTATAGCACGGAGAACGTACATATCCGCTGCAGCGCCAACGGTGAAGGTTCCGCCCAGGACGCCGACACACTTTGAGGTGTCGCCGTTTGGGTGGATCGTGTACACGTCCTCTGCACGCGGGGTCGGTGCGGCCGCGACGACAGAGGCGAGAGAGAGAGCAAGAAGAGCAGTGAACTGCATTGTGCAAGTTGTAATGAGGCAAGTAGATTGAACGCTGTAGACCAGTGGTGCTTCCCGGTATTTATACGCCGATTTCGTCGGCCTCGTATGGCCGCCGCCCAGTCGAGTCCAGCTTCTGAAGCCAAGAACAACGTCATCTCCCCCCGATTTTCCCCACGTATGCAAGTTTCAACGTGTACTTCGGATCTCTTCGGATCGGCTGGTTCGGATCGGCTGGTTCAAATTACCGCTGAGAACAGCCGAACAATATCGTTTTCTGAGTGCAGGATATCTCAAGGGTATGCCGATCGGCAAATGCCGAACCGTGGGACGGTCGGTCGGTCGGGTCTTTGGGCCTTAATTTTTTTTCTGGGAACCCTTGTTTTTTTGGCTGAGGACTGGCCAAAATGTCTTCTGGAAGCATAAAAGCACTCAAGACCAACTTCTAGGGCCTCATTTGACCCGAATTTCCTGTGATAAGCTGTTTTCGTCTTGGGAACTTTCTCGGATCAGGGAACAATGATCCCGAAGACTATGAAATCCTTTCGACAGACCAGTGCACCTCTCCCTCACATTCACTATGAGCGATGAGTTCTTTCAATTGTACCAAGCCATGCTTGCAGTGCATCGCTGCGAGCCCTCTACTGTGTGATGTGCAAGTTGCTGCCAGTATGATAAAGGCAACATAAATTGAACATTTGAAAGGGTTGTCCCGCATGCTTTGATCGTGAGTTCCGTGACTCAGAGGAAAGGTGTAGTGCACTTTAAATGGGTAGGGCAATGTTGGTAGACTTTGTTGCGACATCCTTGGTAGCCGCACAAAGATTGGGAGGATGTGGTTTGGATTTGGTTCGGGTTTGGCCACGAGCCGAGATTCGGCTCGATACCGGTGTGGGTGGGTGAAAATAATGAAATAATGAAATAAAGATAATAAAAAATTGCACCCCATTTGGAAACCATTCGGAACCGACTGCGGATGATTGCGGAACTAGTGCACACCGCCACCGGATGGCGCAATTAGTTTTGTGTGTCTTCAGACGTACTCCTATAATCCCGGAAAAATTTGAGCATTATCTACCCAACCACAAAAGCTCCAATTCATTTTTTCCGCGGTAACTATAGAGAGTTGAGGTTTTGGAAGACTTTTCTACGTTTTCGGTAAGATACCGACTGAGTTTGAATTCTCCGATGGCTGATCTACATCAAGATCTGCTTCGGGCTATACCTCCTTTCGCCAATGTACGCAGCCTGCAACCTGTCATGGTGGTGCCCTTCGCTTCCGTTTCGCGTTCCCGCTTGAAGTGCGGCGTGTTAATGGACACCTCTGTACCATTTCCAGGATGTACATAATCACCAAGAAATAGATTCTCCTCTGGAAAGTTTGGACTTACATACCTCCAATCACTGATCCAAATGGGTGGTGTGAACCCAACTTGAGCTCAATACTGATCATCCCTTCAGCTTCCACTACCCAAGGCTCTACGCATTGCGCCTGCCTTGATACTCAATCCTAAGCGCGCCCTTGCTTGTATTTTCCGATCTTGATCAGGTAATATTTGACATTCATTCGATGTTATTCTGGCCAATTCTTCGTCGATTTCTTCGCTGTTTGCATAGAAGAGTTATTTTAAATCCTCCTATTGCCTCAGAGCTATCGGTGGAGGGGAGGCCCGTTGTTATTGCTCCATTCTACCAATACAATGATTTTACCCAACGTGAGCGAGTGGGATGGTTTACTTAATTCTGGATGGAGTTTTGCACAGATTTCACCCAGCATCGAAATGTAATATGACTCTTTAATTTTGGCGGAGATCATTGACAACTGTGCTCATATATCTAGTGATGCTGCTGATGACTTCGTAGAGACCCGCGCTTCTATGTCCCTCAACCCCATCATCGTGACAAAGCTGCAACGAATCCCATCGGATCAGTTGTCGTGAGTTTAGTGAGCCCCGTATTCTACTTTATACGGCCGTGTGTTCATCTCTCCCGACTCTACATATTCGACGCACATAGTATGCTCAACAACTCACACACTTTTTGTGAATGTTGGCATACTATGTCTGTCGCCTGAAATATTCCGGCCATTCCGAAGAGCTCTGTATGTTGGATATTCACGTGAATACAGGAATACTCACAATTTCACCAAACGGTATCCATACATTTGACAAGGGGCTTATCCGGATTCCTTCCTAGACAACTCCAATCTCTTCCACTCTTCCCACAGTCCCGACATTTGTTTTTGCAGTCTTTCCACCCTCGCTTACCTTTGCATGTTGGAATCGCACATTTACGGCAAGTGCGCGTTTTT
Source organism: Mycena crocata (assembly GCA_029281795.1). Taxonomy (NCBI): domain Eukaryota; kingdom Fungi; phylum Basidiomycota; class Agaricomycetes; order Agaricales; family Mycenaceae; genus Mycena; species Mycena crocata. Next base: position 243,583 of record JARJCP010000022.1, on the reverse strand, counting down.
CGGGCTTTCTTCTCTGGGTTGAGCGGTAAAGCATCCAGAACCCGTTTTCTTGATAGTTGGTCGAGTATCGAAGACTGTGGTGCTGGCTGTGAAATAGATGACAGACTCGGGCCTGGAGTAAACGAGCTGGAGGCCACGGACAGCGTTGAGGTTCCGCATGGAAAACGTGGGTAGGAGGCTTGTGCAGGTATGTGTGATGAGCTCGGGCCTGCAATAACCGAGGTAGAGGCAATAGCTGCGGATGTGGAGGGGCTGGATGAAGAACCTGGGTTGGAAATGTTTTCAAGTGTGTTGAAATCCATCTGAGTTGGTTCATTGAAGAGGGGTAGCATGCCACTAGCAACGGTGTGCAGTGCAAGCTGAGTCTCCGCAACCTTTGGGGCTGCAAGAGCCCGCGCTGGATTCCGCAGTCTGTTATTGAGAGGAGCGCGGGCGTCTGCTGTCATAATTATTGACTGCTTGATATTCACATTAGTTTTCCAGTTGCCGTTGAAGTATGCTTTGAGTTGCTCGGAGAGCTGATAGATTGTGTTAGACTTTGAAACGATGCGGATATTCAACATACCTTGTAAGAGATTTCCTTCCTCTCCTCTGCGTGTGCATTCCAGCGCCGAACAAAGGCATCTATCGTAGTCGGTGTCGAGAAACTGCTTGGATTAGCAGCCATTAAGTCTCGGAATAAATCCTTTTCAGCTGAGCTATGAACCGGAAGGACGGGCTTTCTTGTACCCTGTAGCGCTGCAAGATGGCGATGGCGTTGTTTCGAATGCAAAGTGCTTTCGAACTGCGTCATGCCGGACTTGCTACAAATATCCGCAGGAATTGGAAGCACCCCTGCGACCTCGTTCGTCTGCTCGTAAAGATTGCCGTTAACCCAACCAGTGAGCAGAATGGGGTTAATTAAACAGTCCTGAACAGAGGACAGAAGCTCTTGAACCTCGTTTGTAATCCAGAAGCTGTAATGGCCAGTATAGCGCTTTCCGGTTGAATTGAATGTCCCAACCTAAATGATACCTGTAAGCACAGAAGGAACGAACAAATATAATCTTACGAGAAGGTTATGTCGTGCAATAAAATCTTTAAGGCACGCATTAACATGCCGGACGGATGCACCCGAGGTTGGAAGCCGGGAGCGAAGATGCGTGTGAACCCCACCCTCGGCAAAGTTCGTCCCGCGGAAGCATCTGTACAGCGGCAAACCAGTCTTTGCTTCAATCCCAAGGAAGGTATAGAGAGGAATTCCGGGAGGATCAGACAAAAAACCTTTACTGATTAGCTCCAAGACATTCTTTGCGACTGCCCATGCTGCTGAATTAAAAAGCGGCAGCCCTGTTGTTGCATCCTTCAGCGGGCCGAAGGTGCGGAACACTTCAGCAACATCTCCGTGGAGCTGTTCCGGGGGTGGAATGATACGCTTACAACGCCGCCAAACCCAATCCGAGGATTTGCGCAACAACATGTCCCACGTCTGCGGTGGATTTTGGCGCTGTCCCCATGCAACGATTCGGGCCTTGTCCGCTGCATCCGGAATGAATATGGCGTCTCGGAGCGCCCGCGCAAACTCAACACGCAGTCCATGTGCCACAGGAATGTAGAACATGTTGAAAATGTGGAATGCGTCTTTGAGAACACGACTCCGGATCAAGGTAAGCCAGATGACAGCATGCTCAGCAGCGAGGGAAAGGATCTGTTCGCCCTGTCGCTGACTTGCGGGATCAGATTCGTGGTTTTGAACCATGCTCGAGTCCTGTGGAACGGAGGTATTAACTTCTTCAAGTAAAAGAGCTCCGAACCCAGATGAACCCGAGTCAAAATCGGTGGTATCTGGGGCCATGGTGAGTAGCTCGGAGTCGGTGGGCAGGGAAGGAGGGATTTGTTGAGAAGAGTCTGTGCTCCGAAGCGAGAGTAGAGTAGGGGTTGACGGCGATGCGAGGCGAAGATGGTTTCGAAGAAGTACAGCGTTGAATGGCACAGAACCAAATGTAGAAAGGCTTTGTTTGTGAGTTTTGATGATGGCTGCGGGGACAACGGCCTCCGAAATTTGTACAAGGCACCGAGAGGATGTGATATTGATCACCTCTGCTGTAAGATCTCGACGAATCTTTCCGGTATTAATAGATCCATCTAGCGCCGATATCGAGCCACGAGCGATTAGGCGTGTGCGATCATCATTGAAAACAAGAACGGGAGTTCCAATTTGAACGGATGGTGGAAGCGGAGCAGGAATTGGAATGGGGGCAAGAAAATCATAAATGCGGGAGCATGCATACACGTCGAGAGCAGCATAGTGTTTTTGGGTGGGAGATAGCTCTTCATTCTCCCACGAAGAGCTAATTCTTTCAGAAATGTTCTTGTTGAGGCGCAGTTTCAGGGTGACGGCGCAGTTTCAGGGTGACGGCACAGAGATCGGCAAGTCCGATCTTAGCATTTGGTACGACCAGCCGGTCCTTGGCCATCTTGGCCAAGTCCAAAGCGCCAACGAATGGTCTGGATGCCTGTGTAGCCTGTGCGAGGTACTTGAGATCACCAGCGACTGCTCGGCCGGCCTTCAAAATCCGCGGATTTTCAAGTATCTGGATCAAAACTGAGGATATTCGGCCACCAGCAATCATCGCTCCGAGCTGGAGAGGGAATGTAAATTCGTACAAATTGAGCAAGAATGAAGCCTACCTGGAGTATGTAAACAATATCTTTGTACGCAATCTGCAGGATTGCTGTTTGGCCTCGGCCAGTGACATATCCATGCTGCGAGGTTTCGACATTCCACTCTGAGTCGAGGAAAATTACGATTTTATGCGGGGCGTTGTCGGAATCATCGGGAAGATCCTGTAGGATGGCTCGCATAGCTTCGTTGATGTCCTTGTCAGATTTGAGCACACAAACTTTGACATGTTCAGGGATTTCGAGAGCTGGCAAATGAGAATGTTTTTCAACCGGAAAAACAGCTTCGCGCAATGAAGGAAAGCAGCGCTCCAAGAAATCCTTGTCTGCCATGTTGTCCGTATAAAATATAGCCGGTTGGTTGTGACCATACCGATCAAGCGACTCGCGCATCCGAGTGAGAGCAAGCTCGAACTGGGAGTGGGATTTGGTTGCAACTAGATTGCAAATGCGAATCTCACCCTTCTGATTGGTGACGGTGAGAAGTGCAACAAAAATCTGCTCGCCGTTGACCTTTGCAACGTGCTTTGCGAACTAAAAACACAGTTCAATATCGTCCATGATGTTTTCCGATAAGCAAAAAAAAACAACTTGCCTTGAAGCTGTGATCGATTCCGTTGACATCACCAGGCAACATAGACATTGCTTGGTCAAAATGCGGTCCGTATTGTTCCATGAACTTATCAAACACATCTCGAAGCCATTGTGAACTGGGAATGAAGCCATGATAGCCATCGGGTGATGTATCGTCGAATGATTTGAAGGCACGGAATTTGTTTCCACGCCAGTGGCTGATCCCCTGAATTTCAGTGATTTTCCAAAGATAGGATATCTGCAGTTTGTCGTAGTACTCGAGATGGCGGACACGAAGCGCATCGGAAAATTGTTTGTGTCCCATTCCACTCTGGAAGCAAGACCGCATAAACATGAACAGGTCTTCCGAGATCGCACTACGGTGAGTCAGGATCGCCGGAAAGCGTACAGCGAGACGGCGGGGTAAGAGGGCGAGGATACGTGAATCATAGCTGCGAAAGGTGATCGTTCTTCTCCCGGAGTGTGAATTAACACAGTGCGGGCAGCGATAACGATATCCAATAATCCAAAATGTGCGGCTGAGATCAACACACCGCCTCGGTCGGGGAATAGGACAGTGGCGGTTGAGTCGATGGTGGCATAAAGGGCATGGAATTCCACCGGGCACAAGCGCCTCTGGATCCCAGAGAAAGAATAGAGCAGAAAACATGCTCTCGGGGGTGAGGGATTGCAAGTCCTGCAGTGCAAAAAAAGGATCCGGAGTCGGGAACCAAAATGTTTTGTGATCGCGGTAAAGTGCGGGTTGACGATCCGGTCCGCGAGCTGCTGAATCAGCGACGTGTTGTTTGAATTGAGTCATGAGCCACGTCGGAAGTGCGTGCGCGGGTCCACCGCTACGCTTATGTGGTGAACCATCAGGTTGTTCGGTGTCATCCCCACCAGCCATACCCGGATCAGCCTGGTCCATCTCCTCCTCATTCTTTCCTTCATCCTCACTCTCTGTACCGTCCGCGTCGTCACCGATTCCATCATTCATGAGTCTGGTATATTCATCCTCTTCGTCTGGAAACACAATATCCTCCGAGGAATCCGACTCTGGTATTATTTGCTGCTCCTGCGTCGGAGGAAGAGCAGTAATTGGAACATTGACACGATGGGATTCGGGGACGTTGGCTGGTCCTCGGACAACAAACTGGCCGCCACTGATTCGGAGAGTATTTGACTCATCGACGGGATCCTTAGAGCGCAATGGGGGCGGACGGCCGGGAACGAACTAAGTCAAGTGAATATTTCTATGGTGGAATGAACATCAAACATCACTCACAATACGGCCCAGATTGATGGCAACTGGCCTCGGAGGAGAATGAATGCGCGGTCGGCCAACAGGTCGCTTCGGGTCCTCCGGTGGGACAGTTCCAGCTGCGCGAGCACGCTGCAAATGACCAGTTCCGGGGGGACGACCGAGTCTCTTCGGGACAGCTGCCAATTCATCTTCAGTCGACTGCTGCTTTTTATTCCGTGAGCCCTTTGGTCGCCCCGGTTTACGTTTGATCGGACGTTCTGGATCGCTCGTTGAACCGGCTGCAGGGTTTGCTGTGCCTGAAGTTGAACTGTCCAATTCTCAGTTCATAATGTCGACAGAGATAGAATTTGCAAGATACCTATTTTCCGCACCCAGTCCACTCAGACTTTCGGCAGCTCTGTGGTCTTCTTCGGTGTAGATGGGGCCACCGGACCAATATTCTTCGTCTCCATCAGCGGTTGAATCCACCATCTATTCTTAGGCAAGGAAGCTCGCAAATCTTCGCTGTCGTGGGTGTGAGAAGTGATTTGCACCAGGAAAGATTTGACGTGTTGCAGAGCGGGAAGGAGGCAAGCAAGAGGACGAGAATGAAGTATTTAAAAAAAACCGACTGCAATTTGGGCAGTTTTCTTGCGCCTGTGAGACAGAGCACAAACGATAATCGAAGTCGAGAGCAAAGGGTACAGGTATCTCAATATGGTAAGGGGCTGTGCGAGGGCTGTGCGCGGATCCCGGACCGCAATTGAAACTCCGCCGCTATCCGGTATCCGGTATCTGCCACCGCCATCAGTATCGAGCCGAGATTCGCCGACAGCCGAGGCACGTGAAATTCCCATATGGGGATAGAACGGTCGGTCGGTCGGGCCTTGGCCTCTTATTTTCAAAAACCGACCCCTGTTCACCTATTCACAAAAGTGCATACCCTTGGGATATCTAACGACATAAGTGCCCCCTGAGGGCAGCGAATGTGTTGCTTTTTGGTTCCTTTTCAATGCATACGGAACGCTTCAAGAAAAATTGCCGAGCTCCGAGCGTTTGCAACCGAGCACAGTCAGCTTCGCCAGCAACTTGACAACTCTTCAAAGTGACCCGCGCTTCCGCGGTAGCTGCAGCGATCCCAGTCCCAGGCCCGGATCTTTGCACCCGTGCAAATATCTGGCACCCGTGCAAATATCTGGCACCCGTGCAAATATCTGGCACCCGTGCAAATGTCTGGCCTCAGCGTCAGACTTGCCCATGTGCTTGTTCTAGAGCTACGCCCTTGAAGGGATGAACCAATTGTTTCTGTTGAAAAACGTTTTTCGAACGGTAGTAAATATTGTGTCCTTTTGAAAAGTTGAGCTCCCCCATCCTGTTGGACTGTTCCAGACTTTCAGCCTACTCCAATTTCAATCTGGAACCCGACTCGACAATTGCAAATGGTTGAAAATACGCCCGCTTTACAAGAACAACAAGCAACAAGTCGGAGCTATTCAACCCGACCAGTCTTAGAACAATCCACCGACGGATGTTGCGTGAATCGTAAGCGGGGCGAGACTTCTTACTCACTTACGAATTATTGAACGGGCTTGATCTGCCGTATCGTCTCGATCTTACATTCATCCCAGGCTGAGGCGAAATGCTGGACCTGGTCGCGTTATAAAATCGCTGACTGCTAGACCTGATAGAAGGAAGCTCAGTCACGCAGCTACAGGTAGCCTATGTATACCTTCCAGCTGGACAACTGTCAAGAGTTGAAATAATTTCTACGTCTGTCCGTTTAATGTGTTGGGCATTGTCGCGAATCAAAATCAATTGCCTGCCCACCTATGTACATATCGACCATCCGAGGGTTCACAGATGCGGGTGGCTATCGTCATCATTCCGTCGTCTCGACGAGTGTATGGTTCCACTCGACTGTCTTGGGTCAGATGTTGAATTAAAGGCTCGACGTGCACCTAGTTTGTCGAGATCAACAACATCGACGACATCGAACTAAACCGCAAAATCTCCAGTTAGCTTGCCTTAGCGGGAGGCGGTTAGCTCTTTCTCAATCAGCGTCTTTGGCTCTGCCGTCTTCCACACACCTGCAGTCCTATGTCCAACATCCGGTTTGGCTTTGCATGAAACACTAGACGACTCCACATTCTAACGCCTAAACAGCGTGTCCAAGATAAGTAAATCAAAGGTACCCAATCCAGCCATCATAGAACCACAAGAAGAAGACATAAAATCACAAGAAGCGTGCATGATCATGCTAAGAGCGCGTAGAAAAGGAGCCCAGCAGCGGACAAAGCGCCGATCCCTGGCCCAACTGCGGTAGATAGGGCAGCATTCCCGGATGGAGACGGTGCAGGAGCGGAGCCTGAGGCTGGGAGAGTGGTTGCGGCAGATCCTGAGCCTGACCCACCGACAGGAGTCGACGAGCGGTTGGAAGCGGGGGCTGAACTTGGACCGGAGGGAGCAGCGGCGGAGGATCCAGCATTGGCCGCAGAGGGTTGGCCGGCAGGTACGGACTGGCCGGAAGTCTCAGAGCTAGAAGGGGACACCGATTGCCCGCCACGATCTACAGACGTGTGCATGTCAGTCCGAGCAAACTACTCCAAAAGGAAAGACAGAAACACAGCAGAAAATAACAACAAGGGAGGAAAAACGCACCGAACCCCGAACAAGCCAGGTCCAACTGGAGCCGGCTATCCTTAGCACTGAAGCCGCACTTCGTCGTCGCGCACTCGATTTCCGCCTTGGTGTAAGCGCGGGATAAGCAAAAGCACGCGGTGTCATTGCTGTCAGAAACATTCAGCTGAACATGTTCACTAGCAGTGTCTGCGAGGTCGATACTCACATCCCGCATCCAGCGGATTGCCCAGCGCTGATGGAGCACCCCAAAACGCACAGGTCCTCGTCCGAAATCACGTCGGAGTCATCCTGCGCTGCAACGATGCTGACAGAGAGGAGAAGGGCGCTGGTCGCGAAAGTCAAAAAAGCAACCATTGCTTGGTTTTGAAGGGTGAAAAGAAAGAACGTGGGTAGGTGGGCGATGGAAGGAACAGCGAGCGAGCGAAAGCAAATCGCGTTCCCAATCATGCGTTCTTTTATTGTGACATTGCTGCCGATGTGTTTGAGATAAACCCATAAATCATCGGTGATCTCCGCTCCGTGTCGATCTTTTGACAGGTGCGCGCTCAAATTGCGCTAAGTTTCATTTTGGCGCTTGTTGCGAGTGGGATCCTGTAGAATGTGCGAGTTCAGTAGAGGAGAGATATCGATCAACGTGTGGACCAGAAGGAAGATTCAGCAATTTGTCTTCAAATATATTACACCCCACACTTAGACTGGCGTTGAATCACTGCTAGACATCTGGCATCACGATCCACCAGATGGCGTCCCGAGCGCTCAAAAGTTGGAATCATTCACCTGATTTCTCGCCGATAGTAAGTATGGGCTCTGAAGTGGCTCATGATAAGTTAACTTCGACTTTCTACTTAGATGATCCAGAGCCCTGCCGTACTTGAGAACTCAACCAAACTGGAGGTCTCAACGTTCCTGTTCAATTGCTCGCGACGCGGCTGCCCTCATCCCACGATTTACAGGACCGAGCGCTTGGCGACACGAGAAACACAGTTGAACACCCTCTTTGAACAGCCGAAAGATCACAAATGATGGACTCGATTCTCCAAAACGCATCACATCCCCCGCAGAATACCCTCTGTGGCAGAGGAATTTTCTCACAGTGTGTTCTTGCACGTAACCGACGAGACTAATTTTGAACAAATCCCATACACGCTTACAAACGATCGGATGAACTCCTACGAATAGTTAACTGTTAAACATCCGATCGGTACTCAAAAAAAGCCCTTTCGAAAGATAAAAAGGGCCCCGCTCCTGCACATTACCCGGCCGCGCCTCGCAGGAGTGACCACGCGAAAGCTACATGCCTCCAGCCGCGGGCAGGAGCGAAGCATTATGTACAGTGCTGGTGGGTATAGACCAACGGAGTTATGTACCGTGTTCGAGCACCCGGGAGATCATAATTTTGGTTCGTTCACCAGTTGTCAATGAGGTTGTTTGCTGATCGTTGTGCCGAGCAATATACAATGGCTTCGAGTTATACGAATTCACGGCAAAAGATAACAATTACAGTAACATTGACTCAAAAAAATATTGTGTTTTGATTTATTTTTCATAATTTTTAGTTCAACTTTATCCCAGTCTGTTTCAAAAAGAAATGTTCTCAACTGTCCCCAAAGCATATTTTCCTTCAGCGTGGCTAATAGCCTGAAGGCAGGCTGGGAACGAGCACGGCGAGAGACTAATAATAGGCCTTTTCGGCCAGAAATAGAGCAGGCGCTCGTAAGGAGGTCTTCTCAACACGCGGCCTCAGCATTCCCACCAGCGCCTAATCCCCCTGCGTTGGCCTTCCTCCATCCCCACCAGAACACCCCAGTTATGCCCTCCATGGAATCTCCCAACAACGACCCTGATGCCGACCTCTTGGAAGGCGTCACCTTTCCCAATTTGCGCCGTCTCCGTGTGTCGCTGCACTCCGATGGCGTCGACGACATACGTCAGATACAGGCCTTTGCCAGCCATACCGGATCCAGCCTCGAATCTGTATCAATCGCCCTTGGCACTCTATCCTCCCTCAGTCTGCTCCTGGCACACACTCCGTCCGTCACAGATTTCGAACTCGCAGTCGTCGGCGCCTTTCCGCACGATCTCAGCGCGATTGCGCCACACCTGGAGCCGGGAGTCCTCCCACAGCTCGAGAATCTGCAAATTGAGGATCCGCCGGAATACCCAGCTGGGTGCGCTGCCCTAGTACAAATGTTGCAGGCTCGATGCGCGCGCACCGCTCTCAAAGTGTTCACCCTCGTTTTATCGAAATCCACATCCCTCGACAGTACACCTTTTGGATCCCTTCCAGGGGTTATGACAATGACTATTTGTGGTTATGGTGGCATGATGCTAATGACCGGAGGGAACTTGCCTGACATTATGCCGCATGTGTGTATTCTCTTATTCGTGACACTTCTGAGACGAGTTTTAATGTGCTTTTAGCAGGCGAAGCGACCGTCTCAAGAAGGTGGTTTAAAAAACGTTTTCAAGTCTGCTATCGCAAGGCGAGTTTTCAATTCTTTAAAAGCCCCACAGCTCTAAGCATAGTGGGTTCTTTTAGATTGAAGGCGGTGTTTTCCCACAAGAAGTAATTACATTTCCTCCTCTCCCAATGTAACAAGGACTCGTGGTGCCATATTCTATGCATGCCGACTATAGCTATCCGTTCAACATCAACCTGTGAATGCCACGTGTCTCCTCATTCTGCGTATTTTTTTCGGAAACTTTGCACAAGGCATGCATCGGCTCCATTTAATCCTCCAGGGCTGGTTGTTACTCTTCATGAGCTACAAATCTGGCGTGGAATTGCCCAGCAGATTCAGGTAGTAAGTTGAACGAATCGAAGTTGTGGTCTGCCGGGTGTTCGAACACGGTACATAACTTTGTTGATCTCTACCCATCACCGGTTCACATATTGCCTCGCTCCTACATGCTGGCTGAAGGCATGTAGTCTTCGCAGGGCACCGCACTGGAGCACCTAGGGTGGCTGGTGCGTGCTGCCCCGAGGACGCGCTCGGTTGATGTGCAGGAGCGAGCCCCCTTTTGGTTGAACAAGTGCTTTTTATGTAAATATGGCCAGCGTCCTTCCTTTTTGTCTTCACGGTTTCAACTTGACTGGGGTGGTGGAATTTTGCTTTGGATGTCTATCCGTCTACATCATGTTTGCCGTTTGGTGTGCAGGCGCATTTTATTTTATTTTTAGTTGGAGATGTTGATATGGAGGTAAAGCCGGGAATAAGGAGCCTGCACCCATTGTCGTGTTGTTGAGTGCCACGTCCTGAAAATCGTGGGAGAGCAGTATCTTGAAAGGTTGTTCCCCTATTCAAGTGTGGCAGGCCGCAGAGTTATTGGATTTGGAGAGATCAGTACCGCCTGATGGGCGGATCAATCCCGAGCCATCACATCAGGCATCACTATATGGGGAACGAATCCCGCCTCGACCGCCATCTATGCGCATTTTCAATTGGCAGAATTTTCTTTTCATTGGAACTGTTGAAAGGCGGGTTGGAACCCGCTCGGGAGCTGAATGACCACAGATGGTTAACCATTTGGAAGAGATTTAAAACGGCAACAGTTGGTTCATTGATACGATACCAATACGATACCTTGTAAGTTTTTGCAGGAGCCCGAAAGGCGGCGGAATTGCGCATAACTCCAGTATCCACAATGCTAACATCTTCATACGTCGGATGCTAAGCCCGACATCGTATAACCATACTGTAGGATCGTTACTGATGCTTGGTTACTAAAGAGGGGGGGGGGGGAAGGAAAGAAGGATGGGAATACTGTTTAGCAGTTAGTGGCACTGGACGGCGCAGTAAAAACCGACCGGAATACATGCTTGGTTTTTCTTCGGCTGAAAAGGCTGGAACAATTTCCACCACGGTTCGGAAGTATGGCGCCGGCTTTCATATTTTGGACTGGAAACCACCAGTATTCACTCTGGACTCCAACGGGCCCATTGCCATAAACAAGTTTTTTTCCTCACACCAGAGAAAAAAAAAAAAAAAAAATTCATTCGTTTATGGTCTGACTAGGGAGACTACCCATTGCCCAGTTCCGCGGCGCAACCTGCTTCAACTGATGTTGAACCAACTCTTCGTCTGACGTCGAGGCCGCCCTAGGCCATCGTTCTGGATCCGCCTTACCTCCCGTTTTGCTGACTCCGTGATCAGGACAATTACCATCCGAAAGCATCCGACTGGTTCAAAAGCGCGGATCCGATTGGCCCTTCGGAAGCGCGGATCACTTGAAAGGTTGGCAAGTTGTTGGTGAAGCACTCTTGAAACAGACGAAAAAGGACCTCGGCAAATTCTGAAGAGGGCGAACGCCCCAACCTGAAAACAAAACCAACAGAAATTCGGGCGGCCTAGAAATGCCTCCACATTCGGCCGTGGAAACAGACAAAAACCTCATGTTTGCTTCTTGACCGTTGCCCACTGCTCCGATTTTGACGTCGGTCCACGACGGTCCGAAGTATGTTTCAGATTTGCATGCGTGGGGGAAAATCGGGGGAAGATGACGTTGTTCTTGGCTGGCCTCGACTGGTCGGCGGCCATACGAGGCCGACGAACTTGGCGTATAAATACCGGTAACGAAACCATTGGTCTCCAGCGCTCGTTCAAGCTACTTGCCTCATTACAACTCGCACAATGCAGTTCACTGCTCTTCTCGCTCTCGCTCTCGTCTCTGTCGTCGCGGCCGCACCTACCCCCCGCGCAGAGGACGTATACACGATCCACCCGAACGGCGACACCTCAAAGTGTGTCGGTGTTCTGGGCGGAGCGTTCGCCGTTGGCGCTGCAGCGGACATGTATGTTACTTGCCCGCGCTATCCTTTGTATCCCAGACTCACTCAATGACCTACAGTTACGACTGCAACGGCTCGGCCACACAGAAGTGGTACTTCACCAACGGACCCCGGATGATCAACCCTGCAGACGGCTCCGAATGGGCCCTCGACATCGCGCACGACGCCGGGGACTCCAGCGTCCCCATCGTCAGCGGCGTCCAGGTCGTCCTCAACAAATCGGCTGACGGCGGCGAGGACGGTTCGCCATACCAGTCTTGGGGCGGACCCAATTCGCCCAGCGCCCCTGCCATCAAGCTCGGTATCTCCCAGCCGACAAACGGGGAGATGTGTTTGGATTTGACGGATGGGAGCAAGGCGAACCGCACCCCTTTGCAGATTTGGAAGTGCACCGCGGGGAATACGAACCAGATTTGGACGTACACGGTGGTTGGCCAGATCTAGAAGTCGGACAGATGCTAGCTAAAACTTATGGACACTTACGATCACGTATAATTACCACGGACAATTATTGACCTCACTCTGTGCCCTCTGGATGTTACGAATACAAAACCAGAGACTTGAAAACGAATGGAGCCGAGCCATAAGGACGAGATATCCCGCTCTGCAGATCTACCGCGAGACAGTGTGGTCGACCAACGGCTCAGTTCAGTTCAGTTCTCCCCCTCTCTCGCCATTTTTCGTTGGCTGTTGTGATTCCAGGTCGGGATTTCAACGCTGCCCCACCTGGTTCAACCTATGTAGCCATATCATCATTGATGAGAACGTTACAACAATGACAAGGGAACGTGGGTTATTTCCACCCGGCATAAAATTAAGCAAATACGATACGATACCATGAAACAAGCATAATTTAAACAACAAAGCGTCGTTCTGGAATCATGTGCGAAGCCAAGGCTCAAACGGAACGAGAGCCAGGCGGCGGGCCCGACGGCGGCTGATAAGCAGGGTAGCCCTATACATGAACAGCGCATCAGAAAACACCGCTCCAAACGCATGAGAAAACGTACCTGGCCATATGGGGATTCGCCGTATTCCTTTGCAGGCATGTACGCGGCTTGAGGCTGACCCTACACAAAATCCAGGATCAGCGTGAGGAGAATTCGATTCATGAAGATGGCTTGCCGGAGCGTATCCAGAACCATCCGGGTGGGGGGCGTACGCGCCTGTTGCTACATTTCCGTGCGCCTAAATAAAGAAACATGCGGGGATGCGAACCACGTACCTGGCGGGCCAGTTTGAAGCGTGGCGAAGGGGGGACCCATGACGGCCATCGCACGAGCGGCGCGTTTCCTACGCTGCACAGATACCGCCCCGGCGATGAGAAGCGATATCACCAATACACCGGCTATGGGGTCTCAATCAGTCCCGACGTAGGAGACATAATCGAGCAGCGAAAGGAAGAAGATAAAGGAAGGAGGCAACAGGAAAGCAGAGGAGAAAACGCACCAGCAACGGACGCCCCAATGATGCGGTTCCGCCGGCGCTCCCTTCTTTGGTCGTCGGTGAGCCAGTGGCCGTCATAGTAATGCCCATCGCCCGCCTGTGTGCCGGACACAAACTGGAGGGCGACGCCGAGAAAGAGAAGAGGGAAACGAAATCCAACCCGGGACATGCTGAGGTGAGAATGTGAAGGGCCGAAGGAAGGAAGAATTGCACCGCGGTTCGACCCGCGCCACACTTATATTGAACATATATGACACAGCCCTGGTTACCCGCGGTCGGTGATGCGGAGGGCGGGATGACGTGGTTGCTGTGTTGTTCTACGGGCAAAGAATGTATTTAGCTGCAAAAGCCCCGGGCGGCACGGCGAATGGAGCGAATGCGAAGAGATGCGAAGGAAGGCTGTGCTGTTGGGTTGGCCGGGATTCAGACTCGACCGCAGGTTTTCCGGCGTTTCTGCGTCCGGATCCCGATATAAATCTTCGGGGAGCTGCATAAATTGCGGATACCGATCCTGCAATGGTTGGATCACGCATCGGCAGCGATAGGAAGGGGATATTGCGGCGACTCCCAACCAGCTTGGGGATCGACAGGTATATCAACTTTATCAGCGGTGAGGGGGTGACGCTGGAATGATAAACAACGAACATATGAGTACAAGCATCCGCTCTAGAATGGACAGAGAATTAAAGAAAGCCGGCGAAGAACGGGCGGAGGATGAATAAACGCACCTCTGGACCCTCCCGAGATATCAGCCCCATCGCAACGTTCTATCCTCCGAACAGCGGCCAACTCAGGGTTACCTCGGATAGGATAACCTGATGTCCACGACGCGTAAACTGGTGGGACGCGGCTGGGAGTTGGACAGGAGGAGAGCGGTTTGTCAATATGGACGAGCAGCGAGATGGATCTGATATAGTGGAGACTCACGACGGGCGATAGGATCGCCACACATTCTATACTTGACAGGGTCGAGTTGGGGTCGAGGGATAACTCGACGGCTGGGATAATAAACCACGTATCGGTATCAGCACCGCCCAAGTGGAGACAGACTTGATCAGGTCCCGCCACGGCAGCATCGAGTCTGAAGACGACTAGCAGCAACCCGCCGAATACATATCATCGCATCCCAACAAATACGAAGTGCATACATGTGCATACACATATCGGTGCGGGTGCTTGGATCAGTTAGTGAGCACACTCCCATTTGGACGAAGGCTGGATTTCAATTTGAATAGCCAACTATAAAAGCCCAGCGAGTCCAACGGCGGTAAAGACGCCGTAACGAAGCCGCGGGTACTCGTTCTGCCATTCTTATCAGTCAGTGGTTTTTGAAAAGGATAGAAGCTTGCGCTGATGACTCACAAACAGAATGGAGACGTATCCTACGAACGGAATGATACTGGAACATTGAGAATTAACACATCAGTATAATGCGGAGATTGAAAGATAAAATAGGTAAAAGAAAAGAGAAAATAGGGTCCAGGAGGAATGGAAACCACGCACCACCGAACCTTCCCCACAACATCCTTCCCTTGCAGGCGTTCTGGCCCCCGATACAGCCCTACGTCGTCGACCTCATTGTTATCCCCCTTCGTCAGGAAGGTCTGGAAGTCATCTTCCCTCGGTGGCGGTACCCCCGTCCTGAAAATGTCGTTTGAAGTCTCTGTGTGCGTCTGGACGACGCGGTGGACGATGGGGATCGCCTGGCCCGGTACCTCGTACACGGTGATTTCCCCGTTGTGGTAGAGATGTGGACTGTAGTTCGAGAGGATGAGCAGATCGCCACGGTGGATCCCTGGTTCCATCGAGCCGCTGTTTGTCGGTCGGCCTCGTCAGCTTGCAACTTCAATAGTGGGATATGGATGGACATTGGGTACCTAAGAACGACAACAACCGGCGACTTGCAGTTTGTGAACACTCCAAGAGCTGTGTACGCCATGAAAGCGGAGCTCAAGCCGAGAGCCACGACTTGTGCCTGAAGCAGAATCTGCCAGTGGGCCGATGAGCGACGCAGGATAAGACATGGCATGAAAACCCACTCGACGAAGACGGATGCCAAACATATAGGTTCAGCGATTCTGTGGCGCTCATGGAAAGTCCCGGTATATGTTTCATTTTGCCTGCGGCCGACCACGTAGGAACACCTAGGAACACGTATGTAGGTCCAACGGTGACAATTTCATAGCTGTTGTCAAGGGATTCTGTGACTACAGGAGTCTACAGCATCATCGCTTTGGCCCACCCTCCGATTCTTGGAGCGTGAAATGTGCCTCAGGATCAGGATGGAATATTTGGTCGCAGAGATTGTCGTGGTCAATGGAGTGCCACATTTCAAGCGGAGATTGAATTTATTTTTTTGTTAAGATCAAGGATTAGATTAGAGAATCTTATCTACACAGCCACCTCCCAGCCGTCGTCGTCCTTCAAGTCCTTTTTTGTTCATGTCACCACTTTTGTCAGTGCCCCATTTCAACTTATCATAAAGCAAGCTGTGGTGGGCTACGCCCACTGTAAGTGAAGGCGCGTCAAGTATCAGGCACTGCTTCGGGCCATAGTTTCCTGTGCAACCCACCCCTGCGTTACTAGAACTGAGACGTTCCAATGTATACGGAAACTCCTAGCTGGCGATATCTATCATTCAATCCTGTCGCGCCTCACGAAGGCATTCATTTCCATCAAGGATTTGATTGACCGCGAGTCCTTCATGGAGTTCAAAGTACTGGAAGATTGGACAGAATTTAATTATTTGGCGCGGACGCGCCTCAGATTCATGAATGAGTACAATCCACGAGAAGAAGAAGCTTATTGTGCATGCGACAACATGGAGGTAAGTTCTCTCCCGTTCTTCCATCCATCTTTTCCATTGAAATTCCGTAGTGTGGCGTGATTCAAACAGAGTCCTCGTTCATGCGGTGTTTCGGCTGTTTGAACACATATTACTGTTCAAAGTATTGCCTAACGAGCGATTGGAAGCGTGGGGGTTATGGACACTCTTGCGCCGACCATCGGAAAATACGCCTGAGCGGATAGCCTTTCTCCAGTCATAATTCTTCCGCACTGTTTCGAACATCTACGCAGCTGAACTTTATTCACTCACCGCGCGGGATCGGTCCTTCATGCGCATGTTGATAGACCACGATTACGCCGCCTCAAGAGCCAAGATTATTTGGCATCAGATCAATAGTTTGAAAGAGGATCCCGCCGGGCAATTCTACGTCCAGTTTAGATTACACCGCCGGCGCCCCGTCCATTCACGTGCTCACATTTGCCCGGCCAACGGGAAGACTATGTGGCCCGCGAACGAGGCAGATGGGTTTACATTTGATGACAGCCGGGAAAGGGAGGAACGCTTTTGCACGGATTATCCCTCTGCGTTCGAGTTCAGACATTCGAAAGAACTACAGCAGATCACTGAGTTGAAGTCACAGGAAGAAAAAGACCCGGGGGTTGTAGACGAAGTCGAAAACTTGATTATGGCGCTTGATAATTATAACTTGAACCAAAGATACATCCATTAGCGTTTCCACCAGCTTCCCATTTCCCCGTACAATTACTTGTAGCCTTGTACACGCTGTCCTAGACTCACGTCTCCCATCAGTCTATCTAGTGGGCAGATTTTCCATGGTCTTCCCGGTTGTAAACTGTCAAGTGAAGACTCGGTATTATCAGGTGCCTACAATTTGTGCTGCGACGTTCTTCTGTATTTTTGAGTCTTCCATGAGAAAGATTTGGCCTATTCCGGTTGTTAATGAGCTTTCGGGTCAGACGGAAACGCTTTCCCCGACATACATTATAATGTGCGTATTCCTAGCAAAGTTGACGGACACCCTTAAAATATATACCACACGTAACGGAAATTTTAGAACCGTCGGGGCGGTCACGGCAGGAACTGAATTATTCCAACACAGTGTGCGTCGGCGGGGAAATACCCGAATGATAACCAGACGTTGCATCGGGACAGTGGGAATTGCCAGTAACTCGGGCATCAGTCCCGGAGTTTACGATTCGCTGCGTGAGGGAGGAGAAGTCGCAATGGGGTATTTGACCTGTAGAAGCCACTCAGTATAGGATACAACGCGTAGAACGGAGACTGTCGGACCTGAACAATCCTGAGATAGCATCGAAGCAGGTAACCGTCGGGACATCTATTTGCGATAGCCGACTCTCGGACCCGGTAGCCGCCCTGGAATTGTTCCCAGAACGGATCCCACCTGCAAGCATCCCGGTTCGAAGCCAATGTGGCATCGAAGACCGGTATCAGCATGGGACATAGTGAAGAAAGTAAAAGCCTAGCCCGAGAGGAAGACAAGCCCTCCACGCCCACATTCCACCCTCCAACTACTATGTCGACGTCGGACACGCCCCCGCCGCGCCCGATGATCATGGAATTCGCAACCAACAGCGTGCGCAATACCACGCTTGCTACCGAAGACGATGACCCATACTATGAAATCGTCACTCGGTTTTGGCACCCCGATGTCACGAAGATCAACAAGCTCGATCCCGCATCGCGCGAGATGACGACCGTCTGTGAAATTGAGAGTAAGGGCAAGGAGGCTCGCATCCGTTTCCTCAACCCAGACAAAAAGGGAGAGAAAACGGCAGAGAACGCGGAAGCCTTCGGAGAGTGGTTATCGACCGAGGAGATTCTGAAGCTGGCTCCAGAGAAACCGTGAGCGGATACTGTTTTGTGCGGTAGTGGTCCGGACTAACAGCGCATATCAGGGGAGGAATTTTTGTGGATTCGGATGGAGCAGAGTATCGGTGGAAGACACACAATCGGCACTTTCAGGTAGGCAGACGCCGAGTGTTTCACCGTCCAGACTGATCAAAGGCGTTCAATCAGCTCATACAGTGTGATGATGGAGCAAGGCCACCTGTAGTCGTCTATCATGCATGTAAACGCCATTTCTGGGTCTGGCGCATGTCCAAACACGCAACACTCGAAATCAAGCCCCAAATGATAAAACATCTGGAAAGACTTATCGGTAGGTCTTGATTGTCTGTTGTGCTTTCCGTTTTGACGCTGGAAGTGTAGCCAGCTATTTGTTGGTTGAAAGGCAGCGGCGGCACCACAAGTTCTAATAGGGAATTCAAGTCGGCAGATATGTCGGCCACGGTGGAAAGTCATACCCTTGTCTTGTAGTAAAAGATTTTTCTATTGTGTGTGTAGGCTTGCTACCTAGATTTCGGTATTGCTTTTAAACAGGTGGCCCTTTCGTGCGTGGTAGTTGGAGGGGAGCCGACTCGGAAGTGCTAGCTTTGGATCCGAAGGGAAAGGATTGCATCAGGAGGGCATACTGGTGGCCAGCGCCTATTCACCGATTCTTCCACATGCACCCTACAGTTAGGCCAAAAAAGCTTTTCAGGCTTCGGCGGGCGGCAGGTACCGGAGTTTGCAATAGAACCAACCGCCTTAACCCCAAAAGAAGTCATTTCTTCCTATGATGCCGCATGAGAGGCATTCCAGGACGAAGGTAAGATGTATTCACCCGGTCTGTTTGGCAATTGAATTGAGCGACTATAATCGCAGAACCGTCGCTTTTTTTCCCCTCCTCCCCAACTTGACCGACCTGGTCTCCTCTCAATCTTCCCGGTCGATTCTCAACTTGGTCGACTTGAGTTTGAGTACAGCAGACGTTGTGATAAGTATACTCGGAGGGCGCCGGCGACTAGGTACGTGATGGAGATTGGACGGAGAAATTAAGAACTTGTGTGATGATTTGTGTGATATCATTGATGGCAAATGAATCGGTCCGATCCTGTCCGAAAGCCCTCTGAAGCAAACACGACCACACGTGTCGAGGTTCAAAATTTAAAGAGCCCAACCACTGGGTCAGCAAGAACAGAACTTGGTTTTTTCAAATTTCAAACAGAACTTGCAAGGACCCAGTGGTTTTGACGTCGGTGAAGCAGACATGTACGATTCAAATTCCCGAAGGATACAAACAGGTTGCAAACAGGACCAATTAACATTCATCAGCTTTTTCGAGTTTCACTTTCCCATCTGCGCCACTCTCATTACCGCACGAGTTAGGACCGGCGGCTAACAATGCCTTCAAGGTGTTCAAACTAGACAGATTATGCTGTGCGATTTCAGCCTCGGACAGCGCATGTAAATGCCGAGGCCGACGATTCGTGTGTCGGTCCACCTGGTGTACAATCCAGTGCGAGTGATGGCGTAAACCGGTGTCTCGCGACCCCTTCCATCGATCAACGTAATCAAGTGCACCCGAATCCAACACCGCCGTTGCGCCGTCCTGGGAGGAATAAATATTTGCCAGTGCCGAAGCGGCGTTCTTGACAACGTAGATGTCTTCATCCCTGACACAGACATAGTACGGTTTATGCTCATAAACAAAGTCGACACTCACTGCAGTAACGAGACGAGGGCTGTACAATGTTGGAAGGTGAGTGCAGCTAAGGACTCGACAGCTGCGATTCGACCTATAAACAGGCCCACGCGTCGGCGGACTCCGACGTTCAGGAAGTTAGCGAGTTTCGCGACCCATTCGAGTGCCCCTGCGTCCACGGCAGCTTTAGCACCGGCTTCGGAGAAGCACATAACGAAGAGGGGGTAAGTTGCGTTAGCGACAACGCTGGGGTCCCTATCACTAAAGAAAGGTTTCCTGACTATATCGATTATTTGGCTGGCCAAAAGAAAAGGCGTACTGTAAAAGAGCAACAATTTTTTGGCACAGATTGATGGTTGACGGTAGGATGGATCGGTGGCATGCCAACTTGCCAACTAACGAGCAACCCCGGGATCGCACCATGGGATGCGGTGAGTCAAGGAAAGCCGCCACAAGTTCCAGTGTCCCTGCGTCCATGACCGCTTGGGCACCGACTTTCGAGCGACCGATAGAGAGAAGTGCCTGAATTAGACTCCCAATAACTTCTGCATTTGTTGTTCCCAATATCGATGGCGACACGTCGCTCGTACTGCGGCTTTCGCTGAGCGCATGTCAAGCTGGACTGAGATAAACCAACTTGACCGCTCACCGGAAAAGAGTCACAAGCCGCGGGCAAAGCTCCAGAATTGTAGACACAGAGTCGTCGTCGTATGAGAGGTTGGCAAGAAGGTCACAAGTGTTATTCCGTACTTGGGTGGAGACGATTTTAGTAATTCTTCCATAAGATCGATATCAAGTGCCCCTGAGTGAACGACAGCTCTTCTACCGTCTTCCAGAGTGGCAATTTCAGAAATGGCGTAAAGAGCGCTCTGGACAACCCTGACGTCGTCATCACTATGACCATATGAGACCGATAGTGCAAGGACGGCGTAAGATACAGGCTGACCGTAAGAGGGCGCCGAGTTTCGGGAGGAGTTTCTCAATTCTTTCTTGGGAGAGAGTATCCATATACATCGCCAGGTGTGCCAGTAGTGTGCACTGTGCAGGTTGCACTCCTTATCATAGAGTCCGGTGATTCAAAGAGTTCCGAAAACAAATCTAGTGCTCCTGCACCCACGACAGCTTCGGCGGTATTTCGTCGGCGGGCGATTTTGGCGAGTGTAAAAAGGGTTCCTCTGACGACTCGGGTATCGTCGTCCCTAGGACAATTTTGCGAGATGGCTCATCCAAGCAAAGAGATCTGAGCTCACTGTAAAAGACGAACAAGTTCCGTGCCTAATACATGCGCCGAAGATGGCTCCACGTCCTGCGAGTTTCCCTTGGAAGTAGTAAAACTCGACTTGAATGGTAGATCGTGGATGGTTTTGACTCTGACACTAGGCGGGTCGGCGATACCGGCGCGCATTAGCTCTTGGATTTTTGATTCCATGCTCCAAGTCTTAGTCTGAGTCCAAGATACCGGACTCTAATGCCCGCTATTCAATTTGATTCAGTAAAATCACATTGAAATTGGGTGACCAACGTACAGAGCAGATCGTATGGCATGATATTCTCTTGAAAATTGCTGACTTTTTTGGATGTCGAAGTTCTGGTGGAGATACGATCCTAGCAGAGAACCTATCAAACTTGAAGCCTTAGTCGCTGTATGAGAAGGGGCCCTCCTGCCAGTAGAGCAGCTAGGCATGAGTAATCGTAGACGAGGCAATGGGGTCATGGCGGTGCGAGAGTGGGTGTGTGAGGATGGCATGTCACAGTCTAACCGAACCCATGATCATGCCGTGAAGTCACGCCTCGCGTTATTCATAGAGTTGGGCGTTCAATTGAGTGGACAAAGGGCATTTGAAGGATCAAGAACCTCCAGAACAATTGTGGGATTCCGGAGACCGAGCGCGCAGCGTCCAATGTCTCGGGACCATTTATTTTGGGAAGAAATTGCCGCGGGTCGGGATGTACGGTTTCCCAATGTCGGAAATCCAACTCCTTCTATCACAGCCTCCAGACACATGCGCAGTCAAAATCCCAATTGCGCCTCGCGCGTCAGGCGGAGCTTCAACAGCGAACGCAACAAATCGCGAGATGGAGCCCCATGCTGTACCACTGAATACAGTTTGGCCAGGCGCCTTGGGCAGCGATATACGACGACAGATAGAGAGGTTGCAGGAGCAAATTGATGCGCTGCAGCGGTAGTAGAACACTCCTTGGGCCCAGGGACTGACGGATGAAGATCCGCCGGATTATGCGACTTTTATAGGACCACCATAACCACAATCCCGAATAGTCTCTGAAGTTGCGAAATGTACCGGTTCGTAGAGGAATGGCAGATTTGAATAGACTTTTCGAGGAGACGGAAGTGAAGGTGCTGACGAGCGTCGTCGAGGATAAAACCATGTTTCGGTCGCTCTTCGGACTTACCTCCGAGTGTTGTCGGCCATGCCATGGACGAGTTACCCCTCCCATTTTTTGTTTTTTTTGGGAACTTGACTGCAGGATCTAGCGGAACTAGAATAATGTCGGGGAATGATTTCGGCGCTTGAGGTAGACTGCGATTAT
This sequence comes from Mycena crocata, assembly GCA_029281795.1. Lineage (NCBI taxonomy): Eukaryota > Fungi > Basidiomycota > Agaricomycetes > Agaricales > Mycenaceae > Mycena > Mycena crocata. The sequence continues at coordinate 221,328 of JARJCP010000022.1, read as the reverse complement.
CGAGGACCGTGGATCGTTCGGAATATCTGATGTTAACCAGAGTCTATTATTTCGGACGCACGGCGAGACGAAGAAACATCAAACAAACGAAGGCTACTCCAAGGTCTGTAGGTGCATTGAGACGAACAAGACAATTTTATGCTCTGTGAGAGAGAAGAAAGAAAAAATGTACGGGTAAGCGCGCATGAACACAGATGGATCATGTTCGGGTTCACCTTGGATTTATTGCAAGCCGAACTCGCCGTCAAATTCGTAATATTCCTTCAAATGGTTTACCTGAATCGAATGTGATCCGGGAGATAGTCGGAAATGCTTTTCGATATTTGTCTGGGACCATCCCGAAACGCTTCCCGGTTATGCGCAGCTCGCGCAGGGAGCACCGCGATTGTGAGATGAAGGACGCCAGTTCAGGGATGGGATACGGTCCCAAATCTATTTCAGGGACTTGGAGGGTGCGGAGGGCGGGGAGGATGAACATATCAAGAACTGGTGCCGGCTCTCCCTTGTTCCCGATCAGGGTCAAGGATTGCAGAAAGTGAAGCTCAAGCTTGGGCTGATCGTCGCGCTCGTCGCCTCGGAGAAAGAGGGCTAGCTCGCAGTGAACGAGGAGGGCAGTTTGTTGTAAGATTAGGATAGTTTCGTCGAGGTACGTGGATTCCAGAGCTAGAGATGTCAACTGCCTCCAAGGAAGGACGAGACAGTTGCTGTAATAACCGATTCTAAGAGAGCGCAACAGAGGCACATCGCCAAGGGCGGCGGTAATCGGTTCGAAATCCTCCTGAAATGACACGTCCAAGTGGCGAAGAAGAGGCATCGGCTTGGAGAGGAAAGGGAGGGTGGATTTGCTGATCCAGAATAATTTCAGATACTCCCACCTTGCCCTATGCGCAGCTAACGTTGCCGCACATGCCGACGGTACAGCGTCCTCTGCGTCGATGCAAATGGAAATTGGATAGGAATGAGACCTAGTCATCCACGACCCCAAGTGTTTATTGTCTTGCTCGTCGCATGAAGTGTCGAAGTCCAGCGATATCGCTCTCCAAAGCGCGGGAGTGGCATGGGCGATGCCCCTCCATGTGCGACATATGTGGGCCAGAAGAGTCGGAGAGAGTAAGCCCGTGAGAGGCGGGGGTCTGGGATAGACTGGAAGGAACTGGACGAAAATTTCGGAGAGAATCTCGTTGGGTAAGGTTAAGAGCGGGTATGCGTAGGAGTCGAGTCGCTTCTGCGCAAGATCCTTCTCAGCTTGCAACAACTGGATCGAGCACTCGAGATCCTGAATCTGGGTTGCTAGCTCCGCGATTCGACCACGATCCCTTTCGCGGGCGGCCTTTCCGCCCATCACCAGTGTGTTGGTGGCATCGACTGAAGACTGCAGGTGCATTCTGTTAGTCTGCACTAATGACTTCAAAAACACTCACCATCCGATTTCTTCTGTTTTTACGCACCTCTAGAGCGGAGGGAAGGTGGCAGTGGACGCCGGGATTTGCTGGTGGTGGTTGGTGGAAGAGTGGCGCTGGCGTGACATCACAACATACGCAAACAACCATAACGCGTCTTCGGGATATTATCCCCATTCTGTGGCCATCTTCCCAATTTCCACCGCGTTCTAATTTGTTTCCAGCTGCCCAATATTGTTCAGTGAGAGGTGAAACGGTCTGATCTTTCCTCCACGTATCAAGGTTCCGATGTCACTGCTTTTGAGAGTGGTTTCCCATCTGTTGTTTGTCTGTGGTGTCCAATAATCTTTCGAACCGTGTTAAAAATTGTAACTCTCAGGAGGGGTCGATTAGCTCTGGGTACATACTCCTTCGACAATATTACATGCTTTCGTTGACGACTTATCGCTTGAGTAGGATCCGCGTTCCCGTGAAGTTGAGTGTGTACTCGATGCCGCGTCATGCCGTAGTCTCTGCCCGGTATCGCCATGCTAATATTAATGTGGTAACTTCGTTCGACAACTCCGCTGCAGCCTTCGCCCACAACTTGCCCACAACCTCGTAAATGCCGTTTGGGACAGTGACATTGAACGATAGCAAAAAGGTACGTTCTCCGTGAATCCATGTATCACTTGTAACTGACCTGCCTCGCAGATACCTGCAATTGCGTTTGGTAGGGTTACACTCTGCATTCCAAGGTACGAGCGTTAACTGATCTGGGATAAGAACAGGCACTGGCAGTATCTACAAGCACAACGACGTCACCCAAATTGTCCATCAGGCTCTTGAGGCGGGGTTGTCCCACATCGACACTGCAGCATGTAAGTTATGTGCGCACTGAAAGTTTGGCTGAGGCTCAAAGGCGACCCCAGTCTATGAAATCGAGGGTATGCCTATATTCCGCATTGCTACTTCTTGCCAATCTTCTTCTGCAGAATATATCGGAATGGTGATCCAAGAAAGCAGCCTCGCGCGCTGCGAACTGTATATTACCACAAAATATAGTACCGGTGGAGACGTCCACGAAGCAATTCGCAAGATTCTATGGAAGGTGGGTCCTTGTGTGATAATCATCAATTCTGTAACTATGCTTTCACAGCTCCGCCTGGACTATGTCGACCTCTATCTCATCCACGGGCCGTCCATCCTCACGGATACGACTTGGAAGGAGTTTGAGGCGATCAAAGAAAATGGACTTTCAAAGTACGTCCGCTCATAATTACTTTGAAACCTCCATGGTGTCGAATACTCCCAAAGAAGCATTGGCGTCAGCAATTTCACCCTGGAGGAGCTGCAGCAGCTCATCAACACCGCGCTTGTGCGACCTGCTATCAACCAAATCGAGTTCCACCCATACAACTACGCCCGGCAAAAGGCCCTCGTCGAGTGGTCTTCCCAGAACGGCATCGTAACCGCCGCATACAGCACTCTCAGGTGCATTTCAATCGTTTAGTTCCGTGGCTTTGATCATGAGATGTTTGTTTTTAGCTCGATCACGAAATTTGCTGGTGGTCCCGTCGATGCGCCGATTGCAGAAGTCGCCAAGCGTCTCGCCTCCTCTCCGGCTCAGGTCATTCTATCGTGGGCGCGCGCGAAGGGTGTGATCATCGTAACGTGTGCATTATTTAATGAATCAAATTTTCTATTCACCTGAATCGGTGTAGCACGACCGGTAGCAAGGAGCGTCTATCGGAGTACCTTGCGGTCGCCGATCTGCGTGAGCACAGTTTCGCTTTCTTACATTGAACGTTAAATGGCTGACCTGAACGGCCTTTTAGCGCCCCTCACTGAAGCCGAAATCGCTGCGATTGATGACGCCGGCGCGAAAGGCTCCGGTTACTGTCAAGACCGCGAGTATCGCCGCGTTCCTTTTGGTCTCGGATCATATTCCTTTTTCGTGCAGTCTTTTCGGGCTGTGTGTATTTGGGGCGCCGCCGTACGGCTGCGGTCCTACGAGCCCCCCGCATCGGAATTCCAGGTGCTAGCTTTCGTATTTCTTTTTTTCTCTTTTTTTTCAACGCTTGATTTCCACTTTGTTCTTATCATCTTGTGGCCTCTTTCATCTCTGGAAGAAGAAGAAGAAAACATAGGGTCCAGTGTCTGGAAAAGTTACGAGGCTAGACATCTCCCGCCGCGCTTCCGCGCTTCCTTCGAAATCCTTCTCACACACAGAACTGAAACATACATCCCTATCATGTCTCACCGCGGCTTGTTTTCATCCCATTCCTCCTAGTTCTTTCAGCTACTCGCACTCTGAAAATGTCGACCATGGCCACGCCCGACCTCGGATCCACGTACGGAGCCCTGCTGATTGGAGGTACTCTTTCATGCCCTCCTCGCTTTCTCTCATCTAACGGCAGCGTTCAGCATTTCTCGTGGTATTGTGAGTGTATCACCATTCATACGACGATATTCGATTTCCTCAGAGTTAGCTTTCAAGGGGTACTTACCGTCCAAGCGTACATATACTATGAGAGCTTTCCCGGTGACTCTAAGACCCTCAAGGTTTTTGTAAGTCACTATACAGACCTTCAATGTTTTTGACTGACCTGCTTCGCAGGTCGCCATCCTGTGGTAAGGATGCGTCTTACGTCACCGCACCGTCACTTATGGACTCAGGATTCTGGACCTTGTGCATCTCTTATTGGTTTGCGACGCTGTGTATCGCATCCTCATAGACGGTTGGAGTAACCCAAGCGCCTTCTGGCCTGCCTTCAAAACACTGAATCTTCATATCATTTTCCTTGGCACTGCAACCATTCTCTGTCGAGGGTTCTTTCTCTATCGGTGCGTCCACATGAATAGTCATATATACAATCCATATTCTCATGTATCTCAGGGTGTGGACATTCACCAAACGCTGCTGGATCCTCACCACGAGTCTTGCCGTACCATGTCTCGTCGCATTCGCACTCGGCATTGTCGTTGCTGTCCGGATCGTCAATCTTGAAGGCCCCGCCGATAGCAAATTTAAAATTGAGGTGCAATGTGTCCTAGCTTTGTTGGGGATCGGCGCTGGGGGTACGTTGCACCCTTCGAACCGGGCGTTTTCTTACTTCGGCTCAGTTGATGTCATTACCGCTGCGCTTCTTATCCGAAATTTACACCAAGCGGTGACACCAGGGAGAGGGGCAAGGTAGGAGGCCTATTATGAAGGAAACGCCGTGCTTAACATGATGTTACAGGAGTACGACTTTCGTCGCAGGAAGAATCATCCAGTACACGGCCGTTACGGGTCTGGCTACGAGGTAAGGTGGTTATTAACGCATATTTTCCATGATGCTAACTAACACCGCCAAAGCCTTCTTGCTGTGACTTGTTTCGTTGCGGTAGGATCTTCAACCGTTCACATCACTCAACTCCTCACGGATGTTGTGATGCAGTACTTCAGCCTTCCCCATAGCTTAATCTCATTGGTGCGTCTCCAATACGTCCATTTTTGAGGTCTATCAACTCACTTTCGACTTAGGCTTGCTATTTCTGCTTTGGTCGGATGTACACGAACTCCTTGCTCGCCATGTACGTTGTGAGCTACAACATGCATCATTCGCATACCATCTGATATATGAACCCGTGATAGGCTCAACTCCCGACGCAACCTCCGCGCCGCCTTGGAGATGCTCGATGAACCGACTCTGGAGACGCCGTTTGCGGGATCGCAAAATGAACTTGTCTTTGCCCCACCAGTGTGTATCCCTATGACTTGAATCTCCTATTGTTTTCACCCGACGGATTCGGCGCAGGTTCACCACAGAACCACAACGGCGGAGGAGGACAAGGGCGAAACAATTAAAGATGCATTTGGCGTCATGTGTGGTACCGAAAAAGCTGGCGTTAATATTCCAACTGGAATGCCAGGATTCGAGTCGCGATGACATTTGTTTCAAGCTGGCACTGGTTAAGCAGGGGTTTTCAGTACAATTCGCGGAATCGAGAGTTGGGCGACGAAATCTATGTGGAATAAGACAATCTGGCCATGGACGCAAAATTTGCCTGGATAATCACTGGCTAAAGTCGAACAGATCTTTTGTCTGACCTCCGCACAATGAAAATTGGATCTTTTTTGGATCCGTTACATTCTACTCGTGGAACCGCTGCATTCAGTGCACGCTTTTTTTCTTTTTTCTGTTCTCTCTTTCAACACAATTGCTTGACTGTCTTTGGTTGTAGACGGGTACCACGTGGCCCTATGAGTTACGGGCGATCTTTGAAACTTGCACCAGAACCACGACATCGTAACTCGCAAAAGTCGAAACCCAGCAAAACTCGCAGCAAATTTGGCTCAGGATCTGGATTAGAATGAATCTCAACCTGCACAATCTCGGCGGCCGAACTTGGCAACAGATCTTTCTAACGTCTGATACTCGCTGCCCATAAGCCCATCCCAGCTCTACATCCGTGGCCGGGATGTTTCACGAGAGCGTGTCCCGTGGACTGGATCCTAATCAAAGGACTCACCATGAAGTTTCTATCAGTGCCGCACTCTGGCGATCCGTGCAGCAAGTCTTGAAGCCACGCAATTTACAGAGCCCTCAACGGTACATGCGATCTTCGCGTCAGTCTCGACTCCCGTCTCGACCTCGAGCTGAAATTGAAACACTTTTCTGACTGGTTGTTCAAAACGGCCGCTATCACATGCGCTCGCAGAGCAGAATTGTCTCTCAATCGAATAGTGGCAGTGCGCTATCTGTTAAGGATCAGGGTATTTTCACGCAGTCAACACGTAAACACCTGATTAGCGTGTTTGTGCACGAGCCATTCAAGCCATCAGATGGCTGTTTTGCAGTGTGCAAATTGATGGCTGATGGCTGTTGAATGGCTTCAATTTTTTCTCGGAAAGTGCTTGAATTGAGGGAGAATATGTAGCATAGATCACCCTGGTATGTGGTACACCATCATATCATTTGGTACTGTCTCCATTTTCACAGCAAAATCTGATTTCAACCAAAAGCAGCCATAATTTATGCTACAGTTCCAATTGAGTGACCCAATGAGAAGGGTGGCTTTCTAGGAATAATAAAGGTATCATTGTGTGCAAAAATCACTTTATTCATTAGCCATTCAACAGCCATTAGCCATCATTTTGCACACAGCAAAACAGCCATCTGGTGGCTCGAATGGCTCATGCACAAACACTCTATTAGTGCAGTGACAGCTACACGAAGAAATTAGCACTCAGCCGGTGAGTGCGTGCTTGAGGGTTGCCGAAATCCCCGTAGGAGATGGTTCAACTGATTAGTAGTACCAGATAACGAGCAGTGGACTAGCCCGGGAGGGCCGGTGAGGTCGTACGGGGTCGCGAGTACGGATAGCGGTAGCTCTGGTCAAGCCGTGATACGTACACGTGGTCTATCTACTGCCTAACATGCACACACGGCGCGTACACGCATACCGGGCCGATCGGGTACCAGTGGCCCAAGGCCACTGGTACATGTGCCCACCTCCCACAAAGCGCGGTCCCCGCGCTTCCTGTAGCTCAACCAACGCGTCTAATCCAACCTAAAGCTCCCAACGCACGGCTGAGATCCGACAGAAGTGGATCGCGGTCCCAATCCAGAGTGCTGTGGTGAATACGTCTAGGTGGAGGGATAGAAATCGGAGTTGTTGTAACAGGTTTGTTGTGTAAAATGCCAAATGGATGTCGTCGTGTAATTGTAGGATGCATAGGAATAGAAACCGATTTTTTCTGAGCATGGTGAACAGAGCGCCGTGAACGTGCGAGTCGTCGCTGTACACGGCTATCCCGCCAGACCTTTGAGTTCTACGGGTTTGATGGCCGTCGGATTCCAACGATCTCCCATTTGAATCCAATGGTTATGAAGATTCTCGGAATCCAATGGTTAGACCTTAGGCGGCCCGAACCTCTTCTTTGAACCAGATAATGCGCTAAAATACGGCCGAAATTGAAGCAAAAGGGAGGGTCGAACTAAAGACCTTCCGCCACACAACAGATAGGAAACGTGTCTAATGTAACCATTCCACCAAATAGTTGTTAAAGGGCGGCTCGTTCGTTTCACTATGGGCGTACTCACACTTTATCGGGTGACCTTGTGGTCAAATGTTCTGTATACTTCATGATGTTTCTCAATTGTAGGATGTACGGAGGAGAGGATCAGACTTATTCTGACTCTGGAGAAAGACTGGTGTGCACCTGCATCAATTCAAAAGGCATGAGGGACACCTAAGACATCTTGCAGAATCACCTTGTGGTGAACCAATCATTGAGAGAGTGGTGTTGAGGGGAATGACTTTCCCAAAACCAAGAGGAAACCAGGAGGAAGTCAGCTAAGAAGGGAGAATATCATTAACACATACTTCACTGCAGTTTAAAGTGGGCATAACTAAAAGGTGAGCAGGACACCTGAGGTCAATGATGGCTTGTGTAAGAAACTTTAGAATTCCAAGCAATGTAAAATCAAGTCTATGGGCAGATGATGGATATCTGATGGGCGGATCATTGGATTCCGAAAATCTTCCTGGCCATTGGATACCGTAATCATATTTTCAAACGGCTACGGAAAAATCATTGGATTTTGAAGATCCATCAATCCTATCAAATTCCAAGGTTTGGCGGGATAGTCGTGTAGAGTACCGAACGGACGGGATGAACCAGTTTGTAAAGCCGAGAAGTCGCGAGGAATAGGATCAGGCAGGGTCAATGGAACGATCATCGTTTCGGATGGAAGTGTCGACGGCGGTAACTCCTGCGACAAAACAATCACGGCGGCAGTGTCCGTCTGAACTTCTGTATCTGTAAACTCACGAACGACCGTAGGTGCAACGGGTGCAGCGCCGTGTACTGGAATTCGCTTCTCGTGTGTATCGTCTTCTTGGCCTGGCGAAGGACCTTCTGTGCGACCTGTCTGCCACCCGACCGCCCATCCAACCTCCAGTGCAAGCGTGAGGAGATCCGCCAAGATGCCTTCTTCCCGATTTACAGCAGCAAAAGCCCGCTCCCGTTCGTCGAATGATTCCGCCAAGCTGTCGAAAATCCAGGACGGAATCGAAGGTATTGCAAACGTCGTGGTGTCAGAAGCAGAGCGATTCGTCACTGAACGCGCTGCTGGGACTACGTGCGCAGACCGGGCCTCCGTGTACAATGGATCCGGTAAAACTCCTGGAGTAGATGCATGGGGAATCGACAGAGGTACGGAGGTGAAAGCAGGACGGGTAACAGCCGGTTGAGATGGAGCTGAAGTCGTGATGTGGAACAGAATATCCGGGTCCGTTTCAGTAGATGTTGAGGATGGGGGTAATGGTCTGGGGATTGTGGTGGGGCATATGTCATCGGCGGCGACCGTGACGGCCTTGAACGTGGCTGTAGAGGTCTCCGACTCACGTCTCGTCTCCCGCCGCTCCTTCTGCTGTCTTTTTCTTTCAAGCTCTTTCTGCTTCTTTTCCTCATTCGTCTTCCCCGCTGCCTCCGTCGTGGTTTTCTTCAAAGGAATAGGTTTCCATGCATTTGTCGGCATAGTAAGGGTCACAGTCTTCGGTCAGGTTCGCTGTCTCCGCAAGGTAATCGGAAAGGATCGGTAGGTCGGTCTCGGTCTCAGGATCAGATAGTACGGTCGGAAAAACGAGAAAAGCGGAGGATCGGGAACGGCGTGGTCGCAAAACGTCGTCGAATCGCGCTCCAATCACCACATGGACTAGCCCGGGAGGGCCGGTGAGGTCGTACGGGGTCGCGAGTACGGATAGCGGTGGCTCTAGTCAAGCCGTGATACGTACACCGTGACGTGGTCTATCTACTGCCTAACATGCACACACGGCGCGTACATGCATACCGGGCCGATCGGGTACCAGTGGCCCAAGGCCACTGGTACAGCAGGCAGGACGCTTAACTCGATAACTGGGTACTGAGAGATGGATAAAACTACACCTGTCTTGACCTCGAGTATGATCTGCCAAATTACGGTACGTTAAGACAACACAACGTAAGATGTGTGCGCAGCGCTAAGGCTTACTGCACTTAGGACAGCTTCCAAATATACAACCAAGCGTAACGCGTTAGTTGATATCCAGGCAGTGGTTACTTACCGAGCAGCTATGCCGTGTGCTGAGCTAGATTCACTTAAATTCACACAGAGAGATATGAGACGAGATGAGAGTTGTATTGCAAGAGTGGTCGTTATCTACATACAAGCATTCTGGTATATATACGGTTCTACAATAAGAGTCATTCACAGTTCTAGGCTTCCGGAGCCAACGTCGAGTCAGAATACTGACTCATGAAACATCGAGTCAGACTTACTGACTCAGGAAACTGAACCGTGGGAATGATCGAATGAGTTGGGATGTACGTAGAAACTACTAGAATGTGATATGTAAGCATATCCATAACACTATCTCTGCTCAAGCGCATTGTGTATCTGAGCGTGTCTGCTCCTTTGACGACGCTTGGACTTCTCTGCATGCTCCCAACAACGCAAAGGATACAAGACTATCTCCATCTCGTGACAATTCTGGGCTGCACACAGATCCGGGGTGGATCCGCACCGTATGGTCGCGATTTCGCAGGACGCATCCGCTAAGGACGTTGAAGTTCAACCCCAGAGGTATATATAGTTCGCCAGGCATCAGGTGTGTGTGCGCATGAATACCTTTTCAAATTTACTCCCGTAGTAAACAAGGTCAATCCATTGTCAATTGAATCATCGCTCTCTCTCTCAACTTTGGCCAGACTGGCAGAATCGATCCGTGCGTCGCACTTTGTTGTACCACGGGATATCTGCGCTTCTATGGCAAGTACCGCAGATATCCTCACAATCAGTCCAGTCATCAACGGATGCCTCCATACACATCCGACGGAGGCCCAAGCGATGAGCGAAATCTCGGACATCTACGTAGAAAGGTGTGTTCTATGTCAGTAAAAGCGGTTTCCCGGTGTCCGACTTATTGGAGGATGAGAAGTACATATAAAAGCATCCCTGCCTTTCCTCGAAATGACGCGCTGGTTCTACCACGTGTTAGTCTGCTACGCGCCTCCTTTTCGCGGCCGCGACTGCCCTCGTCGCGTATGGCCTTCCTCATTCCGAGGAACTGGTACAGAGACAGAGCAACAGCAAGCTTGTGTTTTGCCACTTCATGGTGCGCTCCCTCCAATGTCCCGTCCGCCGTTGACTGACAATTACCCGCTACCTAGATCGGAGTCGTCTCGAACCGAGATAGCGCGGCAGCCTACGACAACGACATGCAGCGAGCCAAGGCGCGCAGTATTGACGCTCTGGCCCTCACCATCGGCACCGACAACTAACCGATAGGCAGCTCGGCTTCGCCTACACATCCGCAGCCAACGGTTGAAGCAATCCGCAAATTCACGAGATCACAAGACGCGACGCGACGCGTTGTTTGTATCTGTGTTGTACACGGATCACCGCACCAATCAGCGATCATTTCTCCCTTCACTCAAACCACCACCTTTCTCACAGCTTAGTACTGTTTTCAACCTGTGTCGCTGACTTGCTTAGTCCTTTTTTTCTTCTTCAATATCCTCTCTGCTTGAAGCTGCTCTCCCGTTATCCGGATCTGCGCTATCTATCGTCGTCCTCAGGGCTTAGGGGATACAGTAGTAATGATCCCGAACTGCAACCTCAAGGTATCTGCAAGAACCGTCTATCTCCGCCCGTTGGATGACGGCGAATCACTTCCGGATTCCTCTGTATCAATGACCGGAGAATCTTCTTATGCCACCTCCGTCAAACCCTGGGACGGAACACCAATCGCTCCTACAAACTGTATCTCTTTCTGATTACCAATTATCCCTTCGTCAACCTAGAACTCTGCGACACGAGTGACTGGTTTCATTTCTCCTCTAGGCCATGGTGCACTATTAATGGGCGTTTGAACGGGCGCCCTTCTCACCAAGACATTCATGGCAGCAACTCGGGATAAATTACAGCAAAGTTTTCTCGTATCCGCAATACCTCTCTGTGTACCACTTCTATGAATCAACAACTCTCTACAATGGGGGGCTTCCTTCGCGCTCGCTTCAATATTCGAGTATCCCGGTCTTCCCGGCAAGCCCAGGAATTCTGGCACTCAAATCAGATTCAGCGCCTACAAAGAATAGCTGCATTTCAGGGGCATCGGGCTACATTGAATCGTCAGCGACGTCTCTCCAGCCGGAGTCCATCGAGCAAATTCAGGGGACCCACGTTTGTTCAAGTCCACACAATTTCTTTTCAAAAACGTAATGTAACGACCAAAGATCATTCGCCGTGAGTTAAGACAATTGGTCTTCCGCGTTTTCACCCATGGTCTCCTGGCGCCGCCTCTCATTCCTCGCAATCCTTCTCCGTCCATGGCGAAGCGATAGGGCGGCTTACCCTACTTTCATTGAAGCCTCTCCAAAACGATGTGAAACCCCGAGAGACGATCATCCGCGGTCTGCTCCATGCCCGCCGGTCCGATACATGTTATGATTTTTGTACAAACAATGCATACTGTTCTTCACACTTGAACGCGTTCCTGATCCATTGGTCACCAGATCCAGGTGGAGGCTGCTGTCCCACAGGGTAAGCTCAACACAATTCACGGAAAGAACTTGTTCATTGTTAAAAAATCCTCCAACTTCTACTGCGATGGTCCGGGCGCCTGCTGTCCAAACGGCCAGATCTGCCTCCAAACAATCCGTCGGGCAAATGCAATTATGGCCCCAACTGGGTTGCTTGTCCAGATACCATTGCTGCCGTATGTGGTTGCGTACTCTGGTGTGATCTTTGCCCTCTGATTTTCCACTGCTACCATGCAAGTGTTGGGCGATACATGCTGTATGTGCTTCATGGGTCACATCTCCCTCGGCTTACAAAATTCTGACCTTTGTAGCTCTCGACTCGGCTGGAAACGCTATCTGTTCCACCACAACCACAACTACCTCGACTACAAGTACACATAAATCAACACTAGTGGATAGTGGGAGCACGACGGACACTACCACTACGACGATAACTGCCATGGAGCCCCCTGGAAAGTACCATTCGCCTTATGATCTTGATTTTGAAGCTGATCTTGAGCAGATTGCCTCACACCGCCGCCGATATCCACGACAAATACAACAACACAATAGGCTATGGCAGTGTCCAGTGCAACTAGCACCGGCAGTGCTGCATCTTCCGCCTCAGCCGTTTGAACCGCTTTAACCAGAAGCACCTCCACTCCCATCGGTACCATTGCGGGAGGAGCAGCCGGTGGCGTGGTCGGCCTCGCCGTCGTCATGGCCGAAATAGAGAGCAGCCCGCAGACAATCTCGTACAGCCCGCCAATCCAACATTATCATATCGACAGTACGCCTCGCCGGGTTCCACTTCGCCGTCGTCCCCGAGTCGTCCCCATCCCGGGGCCCATCGCGAGTTCAGTCGATTGTATCCACGCTACCCACCGGCGCATTCATCCTCTCGGCCCCCGGTGGATATTCCAAGCGCGACTCGCTCCATCCGAATACCCCGACCTCGCCCATTTTCATCGCTTCCGTAGGATTCGACAACGAACGCGGGCAGACCGAGGCCGAACTCCGCCATGTGCGCCAAATGGAGCTCGAGCGGAAGATCCAGGACATCCACCGCGAGATGGACAAGGACTGACTGACGACGCACCACCTGACTACAACGACAAGTATTGATTTTGGGCTTGGGTGCAGAGGAATCATTCAGCTCTGGGCATATTGACGAACGAAGTTTCGTTCAAAGTATTCATTTATGCATCATTTCAGATTTAAACCTTGTCCTCTGAAAAACCCAAATCAGCGGGACCCACCAGTTTCGTTGTGAAAAAAAAAACTGTGGTACAGTAATAGTACCGCCAGTCATCGCACGGCGCAAAACTTGCTTACCATGCAAATCTCCCATTCCCCCGGGGAGCCAGGAGTTGCCGCCCGTTTTTGCAATCTGCGTTGATTCTGGAACTCACGGCCGCCATGGCGGTGATCAACGGAGCGCAAAGCACAAAATTGTTGAGTTGCGGAAATTAGGGTGCGGATGGGGATATGCTGATGATGGAGCGCTCCACTCACTCTCCCACCAACCACCACCAGCAAAATCACCAACGTGCACGGCAACCTGTTCTTCGCACGAGCGACGCAAGGAAGCGCAGAAATTCCACGGTGAGTGTTCTTAAGATCCTCAGCAGCAAGCCAACAGAGTACAACCGCAGTTTTCAATGGATGCCACCGACACAATGGTGACGGGTGCAGAGGCCATCCACCACATCTCGACCTTGCCCAACGAAATCATCTCCGAGATTTTCCTCCATTTTCTTCCAATTTATCCCCAAGCTCCGCCTCTCAGAGGCCTACTCTCTCCGACTCTTCTGACCCACATATGTCGCAGATGGAGGGACATCGCCCATGCCACTCCCGCGCTTTGGAGAGCGATATCGCTGCGCTTAAACGCTCTACACGACGAGCAAGACAACGAACTCTTGGAGTCATGGACGGCCAGGTCCCGTTCCCATCCGATCTCCATCTCTATCGGCGGAGACGGTCCCGTAGCATCTCAATGCATGAAAACACTTGCTGCGCATCGTGGGAGATGGGAGAACGTCGAATTTCTATGGCTCGACGAACACTCCCTCCCTTTCCTTTGCAACCCAATGCCTCTTCTTCAGCACCTAAACATGTCATTCCGAGGTGATTACGATCCAGTTATCATCGGCGATGCGCCTCTGTTGCGCTCCGCGAGAATCGGTCATCGCGTCAACAATCTCGTCCTCCCTTGGAGGCAATTGACATCACTGGCTCTGCAATCCCTGTACCTGGACGAATCTATCCCAATCTTACAACAAAGTGTATTCCTCGTCCACTGCGAGCTGGCACTCTTTATTCGTCCCCATCATGGTGACGATTATGCCGGGGTTGAGCTTCCCTTTCTGCAATCCTTGGTTTTAACAGGGAGAAACACCACTGCGCGGATGCCCTCTCTGCATACCCTCATTCTCCCCGCCCTCCGCACCCTCCAAATCAATGGTTCGGGTTTGGGACCTCGTCTCATCCCTGGACTCGCAGCCTTTTTTCTAAAATCCGGGTGCGCGTTACGTGGATTGCGGATAACAGGGAAAGGATCGGAAGTAGCACCGGACGAATATCGAAAAGCATTTCCGACCATCTCCGAGATCATATTCGAATAGGGTTATTCATGGCGGGGGCATTATGAAGGGTAGTCGGGACGGGTCGATTTTAACGCAGATGAGGTGAAACCGAACATAATCTACCTAGGCGCTTAATATCCTGACATTGCATTTCTTACAGGGTAAAGCATCGTATTGCTCGCCTCAATTCGCCCTCTGAACTTTGAACTAACCTCTGTCTGTTTGACCTTCATTCGTCTCAACGTGCTTTGAAAATGATAGAATTCCGTTTCACTACAAAAGTAACCAAAGTTACCAAACATATTGCGATCCAAGGATCTGACGAAGCTCGGCTGAATACTTCAATGAATTCCTAGGAAAGAAAGCAACTGCAACAGAAATGGACTTGAACTAGTAAGGAATCACCATTCGAGGACCTTCGGGTACATAGGGCAGCCCATCCCAAGGTAAAGTACGTCCAATCTTAGGGGGAGGAGGATACGTCAAGTGTACACAAAGACCTCTTTCCATGAAGTGGCTGAGATCCGGGACGATATCGCGTTCCAATTGCCGTGCAGCCTCGACGACTATGCGCTGCAACTGGCAAGCTGCGATGGCAAGGGTCATCCGTGCGATCATGAAACGCAGGATACGCTCGTCAGAAAATCCAAAGCACTGCGATATCTGGAGCTCTTGTAACCCAGGACAACAGGGTACAGGGGAATCTGGCGATGGGGTAAGAGCGTCCAAAATGCAATTATGAATTTTTTCTTCTGGAAACCTAGAATGATAATTAGCAACGTCTTCAATATGCAGCGTTCTGAGCGTAGGAGGCAGGCCGTGCAACAGTTTCGCCGCCAGCGCCGGTGAGCTGTCGATTTCCCTGATGCTGATGTTGAGGACCTCTAAAAGCGGAGAACGGGCGAGAAAGCCGCAAAGAGGAGTGCGGATTTCTTCTGGATCGCTCACCCATCCAATCCAACTTGAACGAAGTTTGAACTTCTGCAAGTCGGGAAGGGCGAGGCAACCGAAAAGTTGCTGGGTAACGGTGACCGAGCCCATGCACACTAGGTCAAATGTGCGAAGAGAGAGGTGTATACAGTGGCGACGGAAAGTTGTGCACGCGGTCGTTTGGGCTCGTTTCTAGCCTGAATGACTTCAAATAAAATGTAGGCATACTTTTTGAGTAGTTTCAAGACCTTTGGCACGTTTAAATTGATATGGTATCTGCTTCATTGTTTCATAATAAAAATAATGCTGGTTGTCCGAAAAACCGACTTTGTCAATTGGCCATGTAGTGGGAAATAGTGTAGATGGTCTGAAAGTACTCTCAAAGGAAACCCAAATACTACTTTGGCTGGCCTGAATTGATGCAGGTTTGGGCTTGTAATACCTTCAACAAGTTAGCCATTTTCAGTATTTTTGGCCCTGTTATGCTCAAAAATGCCAAAAATGACCAACTTGCATGGGCCCATGCAAGCTCAATTCCCCACCAATTTAGATAAAATCACATATGGATATGATTGTATTTGCAAGTACTTTCACACTATAGCCACCATTTTCTCATATCTGACCAATTGAAAAAGTCGGTTTTTCAGAAAATCACCATTATTTTTATTATGAGGGAATGAAGCAGGTATTAGAGTGTTTGTGCATGAGCCATTCGAGCCACCAGATGGCTGTTTTGCTGTGTGCAAAATGATGGCTAATGGCTGTTGAATGGCTAATGAATAAAGTGATTTTTGCACACAATGATACCTTTATTATTCCTAGAAAGCCACCCTTCTCATTGGGTCACTCAATTGGAACTGTAGCATAAATTATGGCTGCTTTTGGTTGAAATCAGATTTTGCTGTGAAAATGGAGACAGTACCAAATGATATGATGGTGTACCACATACCAGGGTGATCTATGCTACATATTCTCCCTCAATTCAAGCACTTTCCGAGAAAAAATTGAAGCCATTCAACAGCCATCAGCCATCAATTTGCACACTGCAAAACAGCCATCTGATGGCTTGAATGGCTCGTGCACAAACACGCTAATGTATGGGTTTAAACACATCTAGAGTCTTGAAATTGTTCAAAAAGTATGCCTACATTTTATTTGAAGTCATTCAGGCTAGAAACGAGCCCAAACGACCGCGTGCACAACTTTCCGTCGCCACTGTACTACATAGCGATCAAATTGCGCTCATACCAGTATACAGTACCTCGAATCCTCCCTGATGTCACTTTCAAGTATAGATTTGAGCCCGCGCACATTGGAGTGCAATTTATTAGTGAATGCCTTCATTACATGTAAATTACTACAGTGAACGGGATGGTAATACCCAGCTAAACATTTAAATGAAGTCTAAATTTGCATAGTAATCCCTGCCGCGGCAGCGACAACCCTACATAGGGAAAGGATATCAATTTAATGCGTCAGGGATCCCGCAGTGCTTAGGATATTAATAGAGATTGTGAGAGCAAGGCCCACGAGGCGTGGAGGATTTACGCGGGCAGTGCAAGCCGGGTTGCCATGCAACCGCCCGCGGAGGTGGACTTGCGGCGGAAAATCAGAAATACACTTTGTTGAACATTTGATGCAGAGATCAAACAACAACACACGTTGCATGTTGCTCTTTTACCCCCACCATCTCCACCCGACTTCCCTCCCCTTCTCTTTTATCCCCCATTCCAACTTCCCCATTCTTCCGACCCGTGCCTCAAGTTCTCGAGACACCTACCAACATTCAGCACAGACTTCGGAGTCTGCCAAGGAACTCAGTAATATTATTGTTCAGTTCATGTCAATGTCGCTCGCTCGTTCTTGCTGCAAGTCCAGTCAGGACGCTGTTCGGTATTCTCGCGGCGTGTTCGTGTTTGAGGTAGTGGAGATTTGCTGCCAGTGGCCACATTGATGCTGCTTGATTCTGCCCAAATTCTGCCACTGAATTCCGCCAAAGAGCCTCGGCAATAATTGTACCAGCTGGGCCTTGTTGAGAAGTGGCATACGAGAATCTGGAATCGGCAAGAGCAGAGAAAAAATAAGTGAGGCCGAAAAAAACAGAACTCTCGACCTGGGAGTCGAACCCAGCTTTCGCGCGCAACACTCATTCAAATGTATGACAAGCGCGTGTACTAACCGATATACTAGTCAAGACATGAAGGGTGCTGATGTTGATGCGTGATCATGGGAACAGGCAGCGCCGGGAGGATTTCTGTTGGCGAAACTCAAACCATCACACGCCGCAAGTGGTTGAAAACCAGAGTAAGTTTACATCCGTGATGCTGTAACGAGTCTGCGAGAAGTTCTCACAGGATCGCTAATTGACAATATTGCCTGCACAATGCTCCAACGCCATAGAATTCTGACACTCCCTTAGCAGTGTTTTACCATTCATTCAACATGTGTTTGCCAGTGCCTGATCAAGTAAAACTGCATTGGTTGATTATTGCGCTCACTTAGGTGGGACCTGTTCGACATTATCCAAAGACAAACGTCATCAGTCTTTGACCTGTTTTGGGGAGCGGGGCTGAAGCTCGCCGCTTCGGTGAGTTTCTTCTGCGAAAACATAGGGGTAGACTTATAGGGGTCCAGGGCGCCGAACACACTACAAAACTCTGTTGATCACTACCCCTCATGCACTCACCATATTGCCCTGTTCCCGTTACTGCATTTCCTGTAAATAATGGCAATCACAATTTTTTTTTTTTTTACGATTCCCAAAACGGAATTTCCTTTGGGAGTGATCGCAAGTTCAATTCCCGGGTTGGTACATTCTTTTTCATGGAACTTTACATATCGAAAAATAATGATCCTGACCCTGAGCTCAGCAACAAAGAAGTCTCCACAAATTCTGGTTGGATACCTGGTATAACTATGGTGTTCTTATGACCAGATTGCTTTACAGAACTCATGTATCACCAACAGGAGCTATTGAAGGTGTCTTTCTGCACTGAATACTCAGTTGAAGGATTGCCAAATAAGCAGAGTGCCTAGGTAGAGCACAACCATCATTTATGCTGAGAATTACCAAGCTGCACAAGACATGAGATGGAGTTGACTTCAATTTGTACTCACATCAAGGTTTTGGGTGTTGTCAATGGTTGTATTTACAATATATCTAAAATTATGGCATAGAAAATGGGTCAAACACTCATACTGCAACTTTTTTGGTGCACCAAAGGCCAGGATAACCCCCCAAATCATCAATGAAAATGTACCGGGCCCGGGAATTGAACTTGCGATCACCCGCAAAGGAAATTCCCTTCTGGGATTTGCGAAAAAAAATAATCGTGATTGCCATTATTTACAGGAAATGCAGTAAGTCAGCGGCCTGCAGTTTTGCCGTGTTCCGGTGTCTAACGTTCAGACGCAATCAACGACGCGGTTGTGGATGTAGTCGCTGTGTCGCGCTGTACAGTGATCAGTGTGATCGACACTCAGTGTCCGTTGCAGGGAGCAGGGCTTTTTTTTTTTGGTTCGTTTGTGGACAGTTTTTCACCCTGAAGGTCGTCGGTGTCAGACAGGCTTGGCACCTGGGTGGCATTACCCAGGTCCGTCTTTGTCTGGCCAGCAACGTGCGAGGCAGCCCAAGCGCGAATCGGGATATAAGTACATAGGAATATTTTTAGCGAATAGGATATGTATTGCTCCTCGTGTCAGTTGATTCCGGCAATGATATATTGGTTCTATGTCTTACATCCGGTGGCTTTCTAAGTGCATTACGAGACAATGTTTTCATTGCACTCCCTAATTAATTTCCCTTCAGTGGCATGAACAGGGTGATCAGCCAGAAATACAAGGTCCAAACTATCCACGTTCCATTCTGATTTCAACCACGCGGACCGTGCGATGATACTGATCTTGGGTTGAAAAGTTTTAATGTGGTAGACAGGGGAACCTGACCATCTTTTCCTTTCAAAGCTCTTTATAGACGGGCAAAATTTGATCCAGTATGTTCATGTCACAGTCGTTTCCTTGATAAATATCATTGAATCAGCTGAGGCGGACTGCCATAACAAATAGAACGCGAAGTTTGGATATGAAAAGAGCTGCCCCACTCTCATTTCTCCCAGAACCAACCAACCTTTTCATCGCAATGCGCTCCAACATTTTCTCCCTTCCTCATCTGTTCTGTTGTCCTTCTTGAATCCATTAAAGTCGCCGTGGGGTTCCAGGCTCAGAGCGCGCCGTGTGACGGCGGCTTTGGCCTTTGCTGCGATGGGCTTTTCTGCATCCACCTCACTCCCGAATCCGCCACCAGCGTAATTTCACTTATATGTTTGACAACCCGTGCGGCGGCTGATGTTGCCTTTAGACTTGCCAGGGCTGCTCGCGACTGGGCACGTCGTGTAATGATAACTTCCATGGGCTCTGCTGCGTGGGCCTTTCCTGTGTCAGCGCGTTTCCCAAGAGCGCTGGGGTAAATGACATTCACGCCTGAAACCGGAGATATACTCATCAGGAAGTTTCAGACGTGCAAATAGTTGTCCGAAGTCACGATTGTGTGACTGAGCCATTCGGCCCCGGAGTTGGAACGGTTCTGGACCTTCAAATCACACGTTATGTTGAGCATCCATTGAGCCCATCTTCGCTTCAACCAGACTTACTGAGATGATTCATATTTATCGCCGCTCGGGCATCTCGGCGATGTTGGAATTAGTATTCTGCCTTGAGACTACTCAATCACAAGCGTCATCCGACTGTGCGATGCACTTGGAATGCCCCTTATCGCACGTCCTGCTGCGTTTCTTTAAAGGAAAATACAATTCTAAAAAGATCCGGGGTGCCGAACGCACTACAAAACTCTGGCCATCACTACCCAAGATTCGCACTGAGTATCGCCCCGCTCCTAATCGACGGCTCGGAGTCGTTGTGTTCGAGACAGCAGACGTTTAGTAGCAATCAACGACGCGGTTTCGGCATGTAATAGTCGCTGTGTCGCAACTTCACAAGATTGGCCTAACCGGCGGTCTCATCGATCGTTGCATGGAGCGGGCCCTTTTTTGATTTTTCTTTTTGCCCCGATTTTTACTCGTGAAGCTAACAAAAAAAACCTCAGCTAGGACATCCTATGGGCCGACAGGAACTCGCGATCGGTTCCTGGGCGTCCCTTTTGTATTTTGTATTTCGACGGTACAAGTAGCCTCGACTTGCGCTTCAGTTCAGCCTGAGAGGAGAGACCTTCGAGTTTTTACAGGAGATTTGTATGTCTTTCTTGCAGTGTTCCACGAGGTTGAAAACTGAGGCAGCAAGCGTTTGCGCTCCTATGATCGAAGGTTGGGGGAATTGTTTTTCACACATTTGAAATATTTGTGGAGGTTCGTTCGCGCGCAATGTCTACATCCGGGGAGCTCCAGGCAATGTTGCCTTTGTCAACTTACAGTGCAGCACGATGTAGCCATTTTGACGCGCTGAATCAAGGATCACGGGTTTTGAAATGGCGCACATATTTTCGTTGAACGTTTGGGTTGGATTGATCCAAAAGCTGCAGCGGGATCATCGACGACTCATCTCGCAGCCTGGTAGTTTAATCTCCGCGCATCCTCGAGGAAATAATGTGGGGTTTAAGGGCCTGAGAAGATCAAATGCGTACGTAACATCAACGTGTCGGACTGCGGAACCGCTTCTTCCTGAATCATGACCGCCATGACCTCTCCCTTCACCCACAGGCTGGGGACCAACTATTGTCCTTCGGACGAGGAAGTGGCAGATATACAGGCTCTAATCTTCGAATCTTCGCCCCAGTTGAACTCACTCACCGACGAAATCGCCGCGATGCAGCGGTCGATCGATAAACTCACAAAGGAACGCGACAGCCTTGCTGCCTATCTGGAGGCACACAAGGCTCTTCTTTCTCCCATTCGTCGAATTCCACTCGATATCATTCAAGAAATATTCATTGCATGCACTCCCGCGCACCGTAATTGCGTTATGAGTGCTAAGGAGGCGCCCGTCCTTCTCGGTCGCATATGCAGCTCCTGGAGATGCATATCGTTGTCGACGCCACGTCTGTGGTCCAGGCTTCATATTGTAGCTCGCTTTCTGATGGAATATGTATTTGCCATGGGCAGACTCAGGAACTGGGCTGGTGCACTGCCGGGTGCCGATTTGGGATGAAATGGTTGCTATTGCCACATACTGAGACTTTTGCACTATCTTCGGTACAAGTAGCCCATGTCGTGAGTGGCACAGAAGAAAGCGAGGAGAAAGTGACAGCTGTCACGGATGTGACATGCAGTGACTGGTACCAGTTCGCAGCGACTAGAGGTGTTTGAGAGGCATTCCGTGGTGTTTTGAATGACCAGGGGTGTTGTTTCCACCCCATGGCATGCACCCGTCGCAGGATAGGACTCTAGGCTCACCAGAATTGCATGTAGAGATGTATTGATTATAAAATGGATATTCATGCAAAGAAGCTGTTTAGGAAATTGTCCAATGCACTACATAAGCGTTCCAAAGACACAGTCCTATGCAGAATCGACGTGCTGAACGTTTGCATCAGTTTTCAGGGAAAACCGTTGCAAATCGCCGGCAGGGCAAGCATCCCACTGCGACAATCAGAACATCAAACCAAACACCGAAAAACCCAGAAGATCAACCCATGTCAACTCACCTGATCATGTAGGTGAGCATTCTGAAGATGCAGTCGCATGTATAATTGGACGCCCAATCGATTGAGCCTATTTCCAGGTGAAACGGGCCCGAACTCACGCCAGGGCAAGCATTATACTGTGAGAACAACTGATATTTGATCATATTTGCAAGTATTCTGCACAGTTAATGTCCCTTAAGGCCCGTATTGAAATTCCTAGGGGACAGTCCTATGCTCCCCTTAAATGCGCATACGACCAACCTATTTTCGAGGGAAACGGGCAAGACCTCAGGCCAGGGCGAGTGTTGCATTCCGCGGGGATCAAAATTCGCCCAAAACGGCAGAAAAAATGGGTCGCGCCCTAAGTTCTGCAAAGAGCTGTAAAGTCTCTCGCGTTCTCGCCTTCGCCCAAACGGACGCGAGACCTCGGGAGAAATTTACTTACATCTGCAGAGAAGTCTTAGGTCTAGCAAATCAAGGATGGAGCAACCAAATTGCAACGAACAACAACAGTCAAATTTCAACACTCAATCTACCAGCGGAATCTCGGATACATGGTCAGCGGCTCACCAGCTTCGGAGGAAGTATTGGTTCTGCCCTGGCCTATACTCCCGATGATGATGCAGGTGAAAACGGTGGGGAACCCGTGACAAGTGATCAAGGCGAGCTCGGAGAGAAGCACCCTACGACTGAGGGTACTCCAAGCAATGACCTGTGATCCGTCGCTAATAATGCTACGCATTATTTGAGCATCAACAAGAATGCTCTTTCTGCACCGTCTGTGCAAAACTCGCCGTCTGCGAGTGCGGCTCATCATTATATGAACGCAATCCGGCGCTTCGGCCATCCGGAAAACCAGCCGTCTGCTGGTGATTTGCCGTCTGCAAATCCTTTTCTATCGCCGATTGGGCATAGAATAAATTCACCGTCTGTGAATTCCCTGCCGTCTGGGAGGGAAAATACCTTACACTCCAGTGAGGGAATAAATTCACCGTCTGTGAATGCCACATCGTCTATGGGGCAAAGCGAGTCGACCAATGACTGTCAAAATAACCACAGACCCAGCGTTGATGAAGTCCCGGACGAGGATGATATACGACCTGATGATCCAAACACAGTAGGTAGGGGGGAATCTCCGGAAGAACCCAACCAGAACTCTTCCGTAAATTCAGCCACGCGTCCTAATAGGAGGGCTCGCAGAGCGCAGAAAAAATGTAAGAAGAATACAAAGGCTGCAATCAGATTTGCGTCGCTCAACATGAAAGGTTTCGGTAATCCGAACGTAACATCATAAAAGTAACAAATGGAACCATGTGAATCAAGTCGTTAGAGAAAAAAGACTTGGAATACTTGTAGTTCAAGAAGCGCACATGACAGAGGAGAGAAGATCCGATGTTGAGAAGCTGTTCTCTAAACGGTTAAAATTATTTACCTCTGCTGATCCTGAAAACCCGACAGGTAAAGGCGGAATTACGGTGGTTCTTAACCGCCAACTAACTAATACAAATGGCGTCAAAAAGTGGGAAATTATACCGGGAAGAGCCATGCTTATGCAAACTAATTGGCACAGAGGCGAAATGGTCACCTTCCTCGCTATCTATGCGCCAAATAATCCCGATGAAAATAGAAACTTCTGGCTCAAGATAGAAGAGTGGTTTGCTGACAACCCCAGAGCACCGAAACCAAACATATTGGCTGGAGACTTCAATCTCGTCGAAGATGCTATTGACCGACTGCCAATGCATGATGACAACCAAGCAGCAGTTGATGCCTTGGATGAACTCTTAACCTCATTTGGGCTGTATGACGGATGGCGTGAAACATTTCCGACAACAAAGGCCTTTACCTTCCATCAAAATATTGTCAATGGCTCGCAATCCCGAATTGACAGGATTTATATATCAGAGAACATGTTCGTGACAGCTCGCGAATGGAAGATTGAAGCAGTGGGTATCCCCACTGACCATAAGATGGTCTCGGTCCAAATTGCCCATGAGAGTGCTCCAAACATCGGAAAGAAAAGATGGTCAATGCCAAAGAACCTGTTTAAAGATAAGATTCTTACGAAGGCAATAAAGGAGAGTGGAATAGCTGCTCTGGATAAGATCTCCAACTTGACCGGCCCACGGTCCACCGAAAACAACGCACAAACCATTTGGGCGTCATTCAAAATAGAGATCACTCAAGTTGCAAAGGCCAGAGAAAAGACTATAGTCCCGAGAATTATACAACAGCAACGACAGTTGGATGAAGCTCTTGAGCGTGTTAATAACTGTGATAATACCCCGGAGGAGGAGAAAGTCTCCCAATCTGCTGAGATTAACATGAAACTTCGTGAATTGGAAATTAAACGGCATACAAAAGTTCGCAAAGACACTTCAATAAATAGTAAAATCTACAACGAAACGATGTCGCGAGAATGGATTCAAACCAATAAGGAAAAAAAGCCGCGGACATGATTTATGCGCTCCACAAGCCCAATCCAGATGGAAATGGAGAAGACGTTTACGAAAAGAACTCCCGTAAGATGGCTGAACTGGCTCGAGACTACCATGATAAATTGCAGGTAGATGAGACGGAAATTGCCCCCCAGCTTCGTGCACAGGCAACAACAGAAATGCTTGAGAATATCGATGCCAGAACATCGGATGCTCAGCATGCAAATCTGAAAGCTCAAATGACGGAGAATGATGTTATAGAAGCTTTGAAGTCAGCCAAAAACAACAAGGCCGCTGGTCTCGACGGACTGATATATGAATTATGGAAGACTCTGAATTCCCGCTACTTTGAGGATGAGCGATGCGGTCGCCAGTCGTTCAATGTAATCAAATTGATGACCATTGTATTCAATGATATTGAACAACACGGGGTTGAGGCCTCAACAAAATTTACTGATGGATGGATGGCTCCCTTCTACAAGAAAAATGACCGCAATGAAATCGCGAATTACAGACCTATAACCCTCCTCAACACTGATTACAAAATCTTCACTAAAGTCCTTGCATTGAAATTAGCAAACGCGGCTCCCACCCTAATCCATAAAAACCAAGCCGGCTTTGTACCTGGGAGACAAATCACAGACCAAACTAAGTTAGTCCGGATGATGATTGATTATGCTGAGGCAACGGAGAAGAATGGCCTGATCATTGCTTTAGACCAGGAAAAAGCCTATGATAAAATCTCCCATGATTACCTGTGGAAAACTCTAGAGGCTTTCAACATTCCAGGGGAATTCATCCGCACGGTAAAAGCCCTCTATGCAAATGCTGAGACCCGCGTAATGATAAACGGTCACCTAAGTTCCCCATTCAGAGTGACACGGGGTGTTAGACAGGGTGACCCAATGTCGTGCCTATTATTTGACCTGGCCATTGAACCACTGGCCGCAGCACTACGCAAATCAGAGCTGAGGGGATACGAAATCCCAGGAAGTGATGAAAAATTGATAGCAACATTATTCGCCGATGACACAACAACTTATCTGGCCGCCGAGGATGATATTAAAATCCTCCATTCAATTCATGACAAATGGTGTTTGGCAGCCAAAGCCAAGTTCAATGTTGCAAAAACTGAGATTATACCAATTGGGTCCAGTGAATACAGACTAAACGTAATTCAGACAAGGAAAACAAACCCGAATGTGGAAAGAATTCCGGAAACTATGCACATTGCAGTGGAAAAGGAATCCGTGCGAATCTTGGGAGCATGGTACGGAAACGAGGTGGACTTGGCAGCCCCTTGGGTACCGGTTTTGAATAAGATCGACAAAGCTCTGGACCAGTGGAACAAGAGTAATCCCACCATCCAAGGCCGGCGTATCATTATACAGATGGTTGTTGGTGGTATGACACAATATCTGACGAAAGTCCAAGGAATGCCAAAACACATCGAGGATAGATTGGCCCGCAGAATACGAAGATTTTACTGGAATGACCGGAACAGCCAGATAAACGAAGAAACATTATTTGCACCTGTAGAGGCAGGAGGCAAAGGACTCCTCGACATACGTGCTCGAAACAAAGCCATTCAGCTGATGTGGTTGAAATCATACTTGAACTTTGGCCCAGATAGATCCCTGTGGACAAAATTTGCGGACTCCCTGTTTGCAATCAAAGTCCCCAAGGATGAAAGCAGTGATATAACTGTGAGAGAAAACACATTCCTACAATCCTGGTCAACAAGAACAGGTTTCCAAACAAAAATACTGTCGGATCTCCGAGATTTGAAGACAGCAGAAAAAGATTTTGATGTTCGGATGGAATGTCTGGCAGCGTCAAGAGAGATAATCCGGGACATGCCAATCTGGTATCACAAACATGCGGACCCTCGAATTCGACGCCTGAACCATGCAGCAACCAGTGTTTGCCTAAGAGATAACCACAAAATGAAAACAGTTCGAGATGCAGAGAGGCTAGCTGACATTCTCAACCTGGTTGAACATATACCGACAGATGAATGTGAATGTGATGCATGCAATGAGACTGAAGAAAATATGCAATGCTTGACACCACACTCGTGCTCTGTAAAGGCACAAGAACTTCTCGATACCCTCCCTCCAAAATGGGATCCTAGAGCTGAAATGCCGGAGGATTATGAGCTCCCCCCTGACATAGATGATGAATGGACCACCTTCGATCGAAGGATCACAACCTTCGGAAGCATCAAGGATGTATTCCGGGTCTTCACTGAAGGCGAAATATGCAATACCCCACCAGATATGAGACTGCTATGTGAACCAGATCTGGAACCTCTCTATGTTGCTACTGATGGGTCGTGTCTAAATAACGGCGAAGACAATGCTGAGGCCGGAGCGGGGATATTCTTCAGCGAAGACAACCCAAATAACATGGTCATTAGAGTATCCGATAATATCGAGCAATCCAATCAAACGGGTGAGGTAGTTGCCGTCACCCAGGTAGCCTTATACGCACCAATAAGAAGAGAGCTTAGAATCGAAAGTGATTCTAAATATGCCATCGAGTCTGCTACTAGATTCCGAGCGAAAAGAGAAGACCAGGGGTACATAGGGACCTCAAATAAGGAACTGGCTCAGGCACAAATAGCTCGTCTGAGACAGAGGAGAGGAAACACGAAATTTAAATGGGTCAAAGCCCACAATGGAAATATCCGCAATGAAGGTGCAGACAAGTTGGCGGGTGAAGGGGCAAGAAAACCTTTCGGACACCATATAGACTTGTCCATTCCACCGGAACTCAAACTCACCGGAGCAAAACTTTCCGAAATGACACAATCCCTGGCATACAAGGCTATCCGCTCCAAAAAGATGAAAAATTCCTTCAAGAAGAGGAGAAGAGCTGAGATTAACATTGAAAGAACTAAAGCCGAAGTGGATGCAACATACCAAAAACTCCCTACTGAAGCCCGTCTATGGAAATCGATAGAAAACTGTGACTTCTCCAGAGAAATACGCACTTTTATGTGGAAAACTATGCATGATGCCTTCATGGTTGGCGACAAATGGAAACGTGACAAAAACCCGGAAAAGCAAGAATGGAGTGAATACAAATACTGCAATGTACCTGAGTCAATGGAACACATCCTTTGTGAATGTACAGCCCCAGGGCAAGCACAGATCTGAACTCTAGCAGAGAAACTCTGGTCCACCAAAAATCGGACATGGCCTAGGCCATCTTTCGGTAACATTCTTGGATGTGGAATGGCAGTGTTTCAAAATGCAGATGGAAAGCCGAATCCACACGTTGCTCGATTCTACAGAATCATGATGTCAGAATCTGCATACATGATATGGATTCTACGAAACGAAAGAGTTCTGCAAAATGCCAATGTCCCAGCAACCGAAACGGAAATTCATAATAGGTGGCTACATATTATAAATAGTCGACTAGATGAGGACTGTCGCAGGACAAACGAAAAATACGAAAAGAAAGCGGTGCTGCAATCGAAAGTTATTAAAACATGGCAGGGTACATTGAAAGATGAACAGTACCTACCTCCCGACTGGACAAGAGAAATCGGGGTTTTAGTGGGTATTGAGCCAATGCAGAAGGAGAGAAGGATTGATGGGGGGAGACGTGGTAGGTAAGTATGGGGACGGTACCACGGTGGTTCTGCAAGCTCCGGAGTCCCACACTCTGTGCTTAATGGCATTTCCTCGAGGTTACCATCTGAGGTTTTATTGAATTTCCCTCGGAAACACACAAGCGGGTCTTTGAAGGCGACGTGCCGTGCTGGCGCTAACCATATGTCGACTGTCGTAAGGCTATAACGCTCAGCCCAAAAAAAAAAAAAAAAAAAAAAGAAACCCGAAGTCTGTTGTTAAAAGTAAGCCGGGATCAAACAATGGAAAGATTTACCTCCGGGATTCTACAATAAGCCATCTGCCCCGAACGAGAGATCAGGGTTGTTGTGGGAAAGACATGCGAGTCAGAAGGGAACGGCCCGAGACCTCGGAGACGGAGCGGAAAAGACACAACGTAACGCCGAAAATCCCGCGCAAGACAAAAATAGATCGAATTCCAACCAAAATTATGTGGTAGGTGAACTTAGTGCAATTAAAGGCTCACTCTGAGCTAGATAACTTGCAATACATGTACTTGAGATCTGCGCGCCAATCCCCGATTTTTTCCACCGAAAACGAGCGCTCGGGCGAAAATTCTAACCAAAATGATGGCTTTTCATCGCCACCGCTGACAAAACTGGGCGCGGTCCGGGCCACCGAGACTCACCGCCGCCCGATTTGGGAACCCGTCTCTTGGACCCGTATTCCATGTCGGTTTTTCGAACCCGGCCAACCACCCACCCGACCTGCGCCAGATTTATTTATAGCCTTCTCACACATCTGCTCTACCCTGCTAGCGCTTCATTTCCGCTCTCCCGCACGCCTGAATGGAACATATGCCGGTACGTCGAAAAATCATCTTTTAACTTGCATTGCCCTGATAACGGGTCCCAGCACTCGCGTCATATCTATAATTAGTTTCCATTGATACGCCGCAGCGCCTCCGCCGCTTCCAGCCCCACGGAAGCACTCAGGGAAGGATCAAACTCGAAATGAACGCAAATCCATTTTTGAGGCTCTGGACCACCACAGGTCCACAAGACCCTTGATGGAAACCACCAACGGCGATCTTTGACGGGGGGATTCAGAGTGGGGATCCTTGGTGCGTGGTTACATCCCCGCAAATGACTCGAAATTAATATTTTACCTCTGCATGCTATTTTCATCCCCCCATGCGTCCCCTTACCTCGTCACCTCGCGGATACCTCCCCCAACTCCTTTTACAACTCAAAGATTTATTTCAATCCAAAATTTAGCACCTGCGCGTCCGCCACACCTGAATTCTGGCCATCGTGCGTTTTCGCTGTTTTCAAATATATTCACCACATGTCCATTACAGCCCGCGGGTCTCCCCAAACCTGGATTCACAATCTATTTTGGTATCCCAACATGAACGCACAGTCAAGCAGTTGTATATTTAATTTAATTTAGGGTACACCAATATTGAATTATTAGGCGGTGCAAGATGTGGGAAACACAAATCTAGGGTGTGAGGTTAATTTTCGGGTTGGGAGGTTCTCCTCGCGGTTCCCAGGCTTCAGGTGCCTTTCAATCTATTTTAAACTCGTCTTCTCACCGGCAACACCGCACGCCCGAACTTCTGGGCCCATCCCGAAATTTATAAGTATCAGAGCAACCGCCCACCTATCCTTCATTCCAACCACCACCACCCACTTCACCTGGCGCTCTCCTCCCACTACCTCTGGCCTATGCTCAACCATGCTTGATGCTGGCGGTGCCTTTGCTTGTCACTGGCGCCGCTGGTATCGTGCTCGTCACCACCGTCGCTCTCACGCCACTCGACATCGCCGCCGCCGCCAACTTCGCCGTCGACACCAACTCAAGCCCAAGAGTTTCAGTATTGACTACATGCGGTACCTGGTGTGTATTTGCGCTTCAAACGTGCCTCGTCGCTCACTCCGTTGCTCAATTACAGCTCCACGTCATCACCGCTCATTCGCCGCCACCGCCGACGACGACCTTACTTCACCACAACTTTTCACCTGCCTTCGGAGCATCTCGTTTCGATTCTTCCCAACGTTACAAGTGCTTCTCGCCAGTACCCTCAAAATCGCTTCAACGTCGCCACTAGATTCACCAACGTCTTACCGGTCTATGGTACGTGACCCTACAATATCCTTCATTCCTATCTAACTCTTTTGTCAATCCAGGCTGTGTCCCTCGTTCAAAACCACAGCGGTGGCTTCAAAATTCAATCTCCCGGCGCCGCGTCCGGCGCGCGACCGCCGACTCGCTGCACCCCTTCAAATCTCGACGCTCCGCTTCAAATTCCGGCGGGGAGCTTCGATTCTGATCCTCTACGCCACAAGTTGCCATATTTCCCTTCAGTTTCCTTGCGTTTACTGAGTCTGTTTGCTAGATTCGCACAACCACCATTCAAGTTTACGATCTCAGTACCTCAAGTATGTGATCCATTAGAGTTCAAGTTCGGCTTGAGGGATGGTCTAAGGAGGATGGGACTATGGCTGCATACAACCAGGTGCGTCTAATTCAGTAGCCGGTCAATAAGCATTGAGTGACCTTGTTCATTGCACCTAGGTCAAGCCCCCTTCGCTCCCCGCATTCCTCCCTCCATTCATGCATATCCAATCCTTACCTGTCCATCCCTATCTGTCGTTCAATCGCTCCTTACCGCCGCTCACTCACCGATATCTATTCACTTTACAACCGCTCGTTGTCCACCCACCCATCCTTTACTTACCATCTTTCCATTCGCTCCTTCATGCCCTACGCCTGCTTATCCTCTATTATATCCATCCTTACCTTACCGTCCGTTTATTTACTCACCCGCACACATCGTTCAATCACTTTATACCCATCCTTAAGCTGCACCATTCCACCTTACTATATTTCTTTCCACTTACTCGCACTCACGTTTACTTATCTTCCATCATTCAGCTCTCTTACCCGCACCGTTTTTTACTGTACTGCTTTACTTACCGGCTCACATTTATCCTAGTCCCTCAGTTACTTCATCTATGAACCTCAATCGCTCCTTAGCTTATCCTTCATTTCCTTATCCTTCCATTCAACCGGTCATCGTACATCTTTATCCCTTACATTTTTACTTAAATTCCCTTCACATACTCCTCGCCTCTCCCTGATTCGCCCCTGGATGCTCCTTCCTACTCTGCGGGCCCATTCCACTCCCTCGCCGCTCTACCCCTATTTTATCCTCCGCCAGACCCGTCACCTTGCGCGCAAGACCTACGCTTTTTGGCAACAATTACTCCTTGCTTTTTACGCTCTCAAGTTGATTGCGCAACTCTTGCTACTTCCTGATTCGCAGTCTATCCTTCAAGTCGATCGGAGATCTACCCTCACACGCCCACAAATCGCGTTCTGTCTTGCTATCCACTCTTGCTTGAATATTTTCGCAATCTCTGGCTATTCAAAACTCGACACGAGACTCTGATCAACATCGGCAGTTCAACTCAAATCAACGCGGAGGCAACAATACTTGACTCTCACACGAATCCTTGTTCAAATCCGAAGCTTCATATTCCAATCTCACTGTCCGCACGCGCCGAATTCACTGTGATCAACCAGCAAGACTCAAACCTTCAACCTAATCAACGCCCAACGCAACTCCAATCGCTGCGCCTGCAACACTCGAAAGTGATCAACATGTAATCTCGTTTGACTTGGAACTCAACCCGCAAGTCTAGTACAACCTATCCATCGAATCAAATCTACTTAACGCGAAGCTGTGTTTCATTTCAAGCTCATCTCGTTCGATTGTGGCCACGTTCTCACAGGACCCAACTCAACTCCGAATCCATTCTGGCCTACCATTCCTGTACTGGGTCTGCTCTCGTCGCCGTTATCCTCTCGTGCCCGCGCGGGCTCTTCGAATTCTGGTCTGTATTGCACTCAGGCTGTTATTTTGGCGTCGAAGTAGGCCGCTCTGTATCCTGTATCCCGTCGTCTAATACAACCTTTTCATCCCGAGATCTTTTGAGTTGAGTTTTATCTTTGTGCAACACAAAGCTCCGTTTATGCCGTGTTGCCGCTATCTTCAGAGACGCGTTCGAAACTTGAACTTCAGCTCACCTCACATCTTAGGCTTTCCATCGCGATAGAATTTAACTTCAGTTCATATTGTATCCAAGTATCTCTGTTCCTGTTCTGATATCATCCTCTCGCGGCAAGTCTTCTCTGGTGCGCGTTCTTTAACTCTTACCCGTTGATCATGTATCTGGTTCTGCCCATGTTAAATATCCAGACACGCAAGCTTCAAGTCAAACGACGCGATTCAGTTCAATGGCTCGGGCGCTCTGTTTGAATTTCATGTCTTCGAACTCACTCAGACTGGTGGAGTCGACCAAGTTTGAGACGGAATTCGAGTTCATACTGGAATCCTTGCGGAAATGAACGTGCAAGAAACAACGTTTCAAGTCGGACACGAAGGCAATTCAATTGCGCGCGATTCAACTCATCCACAGTCAAGACAATCTGTTCAAGTTTTGTTCATGTTCAGTTCACGGAAACGATTCGCGAGTCTGCATCGCGTCAATTCTCTAATTTGAGTGTGAGTTGCTCAAGGTTGAGCCTCATGTTCGTTTTCGCTCAAGTCCAAAGACTCCCCTCACTCAATTCCAACTCCGCGTTCAACTCCTCGCGCCAATGTGTATGTCTGAAGCATTTCATTCAATGCATATAGTGTGTATGTGGTTTAGTAAGTGTGTACGCTAGGATGCGAGCATACAGACTCTGTCATCCAACACAACCCTCCTCGTCGCACCTCCCTCTCGCACTGACCCATCGACGAGGACTCCCAGTCACTCCACTCACCCATCCAACAAAACCCTCCACGCCCGCGGGATGCGGCGCGGACCTGAAAACCGCTCATACGCTGTCTTCAGCGGGTTTGCCTCGATACGTAACACACCAAGGTCGTGCAGACGCGAAAACGCTGTCTGTAGTGCGTTGAAGGCGAGCACATGTGCCGCGGGGGTGTCGACCGTGGTGTGGCGGTATTTGGGCCTGGGGCGCGGGGGTATGGGAGTAATACTGTAACATTATTATTACATTTTCCCAAGAATTGCATCACCTACAGGATAGGAAAAAGACACCACTTTAAAAATAGTGACCCCCTGTATGGCTGTAATACTGTAAAAATATTATTTGTGTTTGAAAAAGTGCACACCCCTCATGTGTGGAAAGAAAAGTAGCAACCTTGATGGCTTTGATTAAATGAGTACCAACCAACAATTGAATAGAAGAAAAGTCGCACTGCTGAAGGTGCAAGTCCAATCTAAGTCTGATACTCTATCCAAATCATACAAATGGGTTGGACGTCCCCAGGTGGGTATCCAATCTCATTGGTTTGCCCTCGAGGCCAAAGGATCAACAACTTTGAGCTTAGACTACTTAGTTCCCTTGTTATTGACTTCCCGCAGCCTATGTGTTTCAGAGTCAATGGGAATAACCCAAACTCGGAAAGTTTGGGGGATAGAAATGGAACCGTGGACCTAGGGCACATGAGACTGCATCAACAGGGATGGCCAATCCTGTTTCACAGATCCATCACTGTTTGCAGGAATAGGATATCCGGCCAGTGGAAGGGAAGATATAAAATCCAGGGGTGCAGAGGAGAAGCAGTTTGCACGTATGCCAGAATCCATATCGGGATGCCGACTACGGTGTAGCGATGGACCCATGTATAATCCAGCCTAACAGGGTCAAAGGGTCTCATGATCCCAGGGCTACACATCACCCGGTCAACTTTTTCTTTCGAAATGTACAACCTGCTCAAATTTTTCGCTATGCAGTTTGAGCCAGAGACTTTTTGATGTTAAAAACAGGTTGTTACAAAGTGGAATTATTTTACACTATTACAGCCATACCCCTGTAATCTCACAAGGAAGATGCTCAACCTCAATGGATCTCGAATATTCACCACTTGAACTTTGCACCATAAAAAGGCATCACCATTGGTTCATGTAAATTTATGCACCCCTGGGGTTACAAAAGAAGACATCACCTTCGTTGCACTGGAAAACTTGACTGTCTTCCGACTCCGTGAGGTCGGATCTGCGAACTTCCGCCAGCTATGATTCCATCATGATAACTCTTTCTCACGGTTCAACTTTCCTTGCTGAGCCTGTGTCTGCATGTGAGATTTGAACCAAGAACGTACTGCTGCTCCTCAAATAAACAACCTTGTGTGCTGTCATCAAACAAACCCATTGCAATGGCTGATCTGCTGACTGCTTGAATTGAAGGATGGTCCACCCCATCCTAGAAACTTCATATTGAGATCTTTCGCTCGGGGCGCAAACCGGCGAATCCAAAATGGAAGTACCTGACTGCCAAATTTCAACCGTGGGAAGATAATGCCGAACTTTCTGGCACTGAATTCTATGATGTACTCCCAGTGGTGCATATTTAGCCATGATTGGGTGAGGGTCTGGTTCTCCAAAGAAGAGGACCAAGTGGTGCATCTGAGAGAAATATCAGTAGTGCATAGTCCTGTGATGTGGGTGTCGGTGCCGCTCGTTAAATCGACACCGGTGCCTTTTGTCAACAGGATTTATTGAAGGAGTACTTCAAATACGACTCATCCAGACCGGTGCTCTTCCTTAAGCGAGGGAGGTGTGTCAGGTTCAGCGAAATCTGGTAGGTGGTGCATAAAGGAAAGAATTCTCCTAAAGCAGTGATTTTTTCAAGGAAAATCACAAAGTGGTGTAACTAATAATAATGTTACAGTATTACAGCCATACGGGGGGACGAGGATGGTGAGGGAGAGGGTAGATGCAACGTTGAACCGCAGCGCCTCGGCTTTTTTTGCCAGAAAGGCATCCGCCGAGGTCAAATCCACCTGTACGACGGCGCGCGGGTCGAAGAGCGCGGCGTCGGTCTCGAGGGTGAGGGCTTTAAAAATGGGGGAAGCGATGCTGCTGATGATAACGGGGAGCGCGCGCTGCAATGGCGATGCTGGGATGGCCGTAAAAAGCGGCCCGATGTGCAGCGACTGCAGACGCGGGAACTGTGCGAAATTTAAGAGCTGCTTAACGGAGGCTGGAGATGATCTGATCGTTAGGGTCAAGTGGAATGTGAATTTATACGCATTCGTACCGTGATTGACCCAGGTAATGGAGAGTAGTGTGCAGTGTTCGAGGACGGCACTCTGGCTGTGCAGGAAAACCTGCAAAGATGCCATATCTTCGTCTCCGAACGCTGTCAGACGGAGATGGAGCATGGTGAGACGGCAGGTGGTGCCCCTGCTGAACCAGTCGATTAAATCGGGGGCTGCTGGCGCATCAATCGTAAGGGAAGATAAATTCGGAGGCGCAGAGTGGCGCCGAGTCGTGTCTTGCGGAGAAGACAGCTGCGTCGTTGGCGATCCGAGACTGTGGATTGAAAGACGTTGTAATGCTGGAAATGCGCAGAAGATTGCTAGAGCGTGGTCGAAGTCGCCTAGGGACTCGGAATGGACGTCGAGATGCAGCAAGTTTGGCAGACAGGTCATGAATCCGCGCCACGGCGCCGCGCCGTGTATCGACCAGTCCGGACCAGCGAGCCGCAGACTGTCCACCTTCACCAGCAGCTTCAACGCGTCCGCAATTTTGTCAAAGTGCGCCACGCCGCGGTTCTGCATCGTTAGTTGGTGCACGAATGGCACGATTGTGCAAAGTGGTGAGCGGATGAGGGTGCCAAAAGCGAGCGTGTTGTGGCCTGCTAAAAGGAGACGGCAGTTGCGGAAGAAATGGCGTCTGCTGCGCGGTGTCCAGGTGCGACAAACGAGGCTACAAGCTGCGAGATTGGCGCGAAGACGCTTCACTTTTTGGATGGCGACTAGGTCGATAATGAGGTCGGTGAGTTCCACGGGAAGACGAGGATGGTCGTAGAAGTTTACTCTAGAGAACACCTGCCGGGTCGCAGCGGTATCCACGGACATCTTCCTGTGTACCAGCGAGAAAGCAGTGAGTCGAACTGGTGGTAGTGGTAGCAAAAAGAGCCGTGCCACCGTGCCACAAAGTCACGGTGATACACCGGATTTGGTAATGATCCAGACTTTGGGCCCAGGCCCACCCAGACTATACGAGATTCACGCAAGATTTACCAGACATTCCAAAGTGATTCACAGACCGGAAAAAGATCGAAACGGCACGCAGGATGCTCGAGTGAATCACTTCAATCTCCGGA
This sequence comes from Mycena crocata, assembly GCA_029281795.1. NCBI lineage: Eukaryota > Fungi > Basidiomycota > Agaricomycetes > Agaricales > Mycenaceae > Mycena > Mycena crocata. Next base: position 185,033 of record JARJCP010000022.1, on the reverse strand, counting down.
GTGGCAGAATGAAAGGAACTGTTGTCTTGTTCAATACTGCCTGAAGATTTTCATGTGCCACAGTGCCACCAATCCGCAATCTTCCCAATCTGAGAATTCCAATTCTTTGAATTATCATTCAAGGACTTATGTAAAATGACCGATGCTTCAAGTCCACTTCATCCGAACCGTATCGATTCCTAAGATTACCGCTTGGGCATCTCGGTCATGTTGGAACCAATAAATGTCCACAAGTTAATAAATGAGACCCGACTTGCAGTACGTGGTGGGAACACTCGAGCGCGTCGTTTTGAGCTTTTTCTTTTTATGGCAAAGATTACAGTCGTCACCTTCACGACAAACTTTGTTGATCAATACGGCTACCCATGTGCATCTAAAAGTTAGAAAGTGTAGAAAGGAACGCTAGAAAGTGTCCTAGATGACGATGGTAAGATGCTCGTAGTGTCAGTGTGTTCTAAAAGCTGAACAAAAATTGCATCTATAGTCTGTGAAATAAATGGTCCAGCTGTAGGTTTCTAGCCTTAATCCGAGTACCTGTGTTCAAAGGACCCACGCGACGCATCCTCTCTGAGCTTCACAGGCTCGTACTTGGGGTTCACCACACGCGTCGAGCCCGACCTCCGCCCGCCGCGAATCAAGCTCATGATGCCCAGGGCGACGAGCAGGAGCAAGATGAGCAGGTTCGCACCGAGGAGCCCAATGACGATGGGTCCGTACTTGGAAACAGCAGAGTAAGTGCTTGAGAATGAGCCATTGTCCGCGAGATTAACGGAAGCCTTTCCGGCTTCTGTCGGCGTCGTCGAATCAAGGGTGGAATCTGCATCGGTCGGCGATAATGATGGATCTGCTGGGCCGTCGAAGAGGTTCACAATGTCCCGAGGAGAGAGCTCTGGGGGGGCGTGTTGGAGTAGTTCCGCCCGGAAGTGCGCAAAGTCTACCGCAGCGTCTGTAGCGTCCGTTTGCGACAGTAGTTGAACGTGTGGCACAGTAGTATCATTGCCAAACGAAAATCTGAAATCCAATTAGCCTTGAGCGAAAAGCACTCTCGGGAGCATGCGTACACCGAGTAGACGTTGCGGAGGAAGGAGTCTCCGTATATGACATCCCTCCCATAACCAAGAGCGCTTGCGCCGTTTGTGATGGATCCAGTGCAGACAGTGTAATTTTTGCCGTCAGGCCCAACGAGGAAAGCCGTATCCGTGAGGTCCAGAGGATGGATGGGAAACTCCTGGCCCCTATGTACTTACATGTCAGGGAATATACCATTGTGACGCAGAGAAACTCGTACGCAAATTTCGTGGTCAAGTTGACAGCAGTGCCACAAGGAATGACCCAGACGTCTTCATCATCACTGGCCTGTTCAGCGGGCGGGTTATCCGCTGTTGGAATTGTGTGTTGAAGTATATATAATGTGCGTACCTTTGTGTTCGGGATCGAGGAATCTTTGGCAAGCACCGCGCCAGGCACAGTAGAATAGATGGCGTCGCGAATCTATTGGTGAATTAGGTCACACCAGATGGAATGAATAGGGACGGCTTGCCTCTGGACGCATGGCAAAGTTCGACGTTCCGGAGTCCAGGAGGACTATGTTCTGTCCGGTCGGAGTGTCGTTACTGTACGACGGCAAAGGAATGGAGATGCCGCCGACCGAAACACCTTCGGTCAGGACGGCCCAGGCTCCGCTCCCCGGAGGGTACTGAGGCAGCGTTGGAGCATCTTGAACGGCGGCGTATTTGTCATCATATTCGCCAATGAGTAGTGAAGCGTCCGCGGATTCGTTGATGTCACCGACCCGCGACAAAGACAATGCGAAGAAACGGCCCTTGTCGGGGTTCTGTTCATATATTCTGGACAGTGGATCCTTTCCAACTTCGGTTCCGTTGTAGCCTTTTTGCGTTAATGCTGAGGGAATCGGGTCCCCAGAACCGTGGAATCCAAGTCCGATAAGGCCAAAGATGCCCCTCGCAGTATCGCCCTCCTCGCCGACGCTCTATAATGTGCTGTATTAGAACCAAGCGGCAGTTGTGGGTCTCCAGCTCACATTTATAACGTTGACAAATGCTATGGAGACATATTTCCCCGTCAGTTTGATTTCTCCAGATGATAGACAGAGTTGAACCTTGACTGGAAATTGCGAAACCAGCGAGCTTTACTTCAGCGAAACCGACAGTGCCGTTGACGAAATTAGTTCCGTCTCCATATTTCAGTGTCGCAACAGCTCCAGTGTCGTTGAACAGGCCAGATAGTCCGCCTACTGGTTCAACACTAGAAAATATCAACATTAACCAAACAATGTTGCAGGATAGGCTAGGTCGCGCACTACATATCCGTGCTCCCGGTGTCAAGCAAAACGTTAACCGCTAACCCCCGTTTTCAGGGTGTAATCTACATGACAACAAGCTGCCAAGACTTACACGTTCCCGCAACGGTCAGGTTGACTGTGTACTGGTAAATGAACCATCAGTACAAGTCACCCCACACATGCGTGGCACAACTCACGCGGTCATTATAATTGTTTACGATATTATTGTCCGCATCCATGGTGTATTGTGGGTGCGGACGGCGGCCTTCCTTGGTCGCAGAAACCGGCCAGAGCTCAAGCTGAAGCACAAGGAGAGAAAAAAAGGTAGCTGGAAAGAGCAGCATGTTCGACGAGCGAACCAAGAAGTGAATGACTCCCCCCACCCTCTTTACATACTTATATATGGTGGCCACATAGCGGCTGTCCATTGACCCCGAACAACGGCCAAGCAGTCTCCCCGTGACGAGATCAAATCAACCTGTGTTGCATTCGCCCTGCACCAATCTTATGCTATTTCAAGTTGATAGCGATTTGGGAAAATCTGGCTGAAGTCTCCGAGTAATAACACGGCCAAGGGCGGCGGACCAGCATGTTTTCGCTACCGAGGGCCTCTGGGAAAAGCGACAGGAAACAGTGGGATCCCGTTCATGCCTGAGTGACACGGAACAGGTAGGCACAGCTTTCCGACGGACTCGTAAACTTTTTGATTTCCGTCTGTCAGGTCCGCGTAAATGGCTCTGCAGATATTGTCAGCACATCGCGGGTTGGAAAGTCAGTGAAGAAACGGACACAAGCTCGTCCGCACTGCTTTGAAGGTCGGCGAATAATCACAATCTTTCACAGAATGAGCAGAGGGAAAGAAAAATGCCGCTACTTCTTTAGAAATGCGTCAACGGACGGGTCCTCATGGCGATCGGTTACCCGCTGTTGGCCGGGCGGCAGGACAGAAACCCAGCGCTGGATGGCTATCCGAGGAAGCATTGTCCCTTTCGTCGCTCTTATCGGTCAGGCATGAACGGAATGACCGGAGTACAAATACATAGCTGTTCTTTCTTGTCTCACCCGTCGACTCATTGACGCCCGTATACATTCCCTAATCGCCCACTGCCACGTAGTAGTGACACAATTTCCCGGTTTCCACGCGTTGCGCGCCGTGATACTCGCCATCTGACAATCCTCAAGTCAGTTCAATGAGTTCGTTTGAATTTAAACGTCCGTCGTTCTCACCTTGATCATTCAGCAATATGTATGCCCTTCGCCGGTGGCCACCAGCGGAGCGGAGGCTCGAGTTGTCGGGGTTTGGTCGAGGTGGGAAGAGGCAAGTAGCGGCGATCACTTTGAATGACGGATTGAAATTAGCACGTGCCTTCAACAACGTGTTTTTCTTTTCACACTGCAGCTGAGTGTGCACAGCAGCCAGGTCTATGGCTACCCATGGCCGCGCTCTTGATGCTTTGATAAACTGGGCTCACCAGCTCCTTCAAGTTCACTTTCCAAAATCGTTGGTGTAACGACACGGAACCACCACGGCGAACGGGCCGCTTGGCATGCCCATTGCCAACATGGAGTCTTGCCAGAGTCTTGCTTCTTGCCAGTGGACAGCTGGAACTGGCGAATCTCACAATTAAAACCCTTGAGTGAAGATTCCGGGATCTGTATCCGGGGCACGAGCGGTCACGATGATCAAGTCAAGTTTCTGATTGCAATGCTCCGGTTTTGAGAGGTCTCTCAACCTGGTCTGCAGCGCATGGATGCCTCTGTGTACATGAATCGATGAGAGTCAGTATCTTCATATTAGTAATTTGTTGTAAATTTCTCAAACTCACAACTCCCAGACCTACGATTGACTAACGTTTGCTGTTAACTGAGTGAACGTTATGCGACACGTACAAAACTTCTGGCCAAGCTTTCGCAAAAATACACCTCAACGCCCGTAGGCAAAGTCGCGTTCACATTCTATCGGGACATTAACTGACTTTTTATTGAATTTGGGTACCAACAAGAAGACACATCCCCTCAATTCTACCAGGTGGCTTTTGACTCCCATAAGTTCTCCCCATTTATTGGGCTGACCCGAACTCCTAGAGAGGGTATACATGCAAGACTCTCTCCAAACCCTTAATGCACCTCTTTGCGTATATCCTTTGGTCTTTCTGGGCAGAATCTGGTATCTCAACACGCCACTAACTTGAACGCGGAAACCCACACAGAAGTTGCATCGTGTTGAGGCTGGCACTCAAAGCGACAAGGGATATTACTGCCTACCATGCGGATTTGCAAAGTCGAACCCACCATTAGCTGGTCGAAATGGAGGACAGAGGTGCGCCGCGCAGCACATGAGCGGCTTGAATCTTTAGGCCGGTTTGATCTTATTAATATTCTGCTCCTCAAAAAGTTAAAACCATCAAAGAAAACGTTCTCAATCTCGCACTTCGGGAACGATCGACGATATGAACTTCATCAATGAGACGGGGTTACATGAAACAATCGGTGAGAGCCTACAAGCGCGGAGATTGGCTCTGACTTCCCAGGGCAGGTAACAGTTGTCGATAATTGTTCGGTTAATGGCAGACTAACTGTTATCGACAAGGTCAATTGTGAGAAAAATCGATGGAGAGTCGGGAAATTGCTGCACGATTGTCCAGTACCAGCGCAGAAGCCACAGACTTGAACCCGAGTAAGTTTAAGAAGACCAGGTGCGTAGTATACATACGTGGTTATTGAGTTCACAGATCACCCCGCTGCAGCAGGGAAGCCCGGTACAGAAGGCACCAGGGCCTTGGCAAGATCCACAGGTCTAGTATATGTTACGAATTATGTTCAAACATCGTCTAAGGCAGCGAGTGGAATGATGCGAACCTGCGTGGTTGTGGAGCAGAAAAGGCCGGCGCAGCACGGGGTGGTAGTGAAGAATGAACCGCTACCCCCACAAGACTGACGTCCCTCTAGATCGGTTGTGTTCATCGGAGATCCATGGGCTGCCCCAAGGAGAGTAGAGGCAAGCACGAAGACTGAGAAGATATTGGGAAGCATCAGAATTGGAGTGAATGAGAGAACACCGTTGCCATGGGTGGATTTTTATACCTCAGCGCGACTTATTTTTGCGGCCGGTTCAATTCATTTCACAAGTATCAGCTACGGGCGAGAACTGACAGCGGGCGATGTCAGAAGTCATACAGAGGGAGCAAGGAATTTATTTTCGGCGGGCAATTATAAGATTTTGGGGAAATTGAACCCTCGTTATGAGAAAAATGCCAAGATTTCACTCTAAGAATGATTCCAACAATCAACCCTGAGGCTACGAACCATTGAATTTAAGATTCATGCCAATTAGACGAGCGTCCCGCCGCTCTCACGCTGGAATTTAATGCGGAGAGCGGTCAGAGAATCCGAACCTGCACACCGCTACTGGAATGGCAATAATCTCGGAATCTTCGGTTCTTCCCGGAATTAATCAGTGTACTATGAGAATTGCCTGAGGGCGACATACGCTGACGACCCCGTCTGTGAGCGGGCGTTTAATTTAAAATAATTTAACTTCGACAATTGAAATGTCTGCCTCATCACTCGGACATTGGCATCGGTCAGTTCAGACGAAAAGAGAGATGCTAACTGGGCAGACAAGCGCTAGCGAGATGGAATCACCTCCTTTTCTTTTCCCGGAGTACTAGCATGATTAGACAATATTCTCTCAAACGATATCTTCTGGTTCGTCCGGTTTTCCATAATTACTGGTACGTGGGGTGGATCAGGTTTTGATGCAAGTTGAACGATGTAGAATGTAGACCACCGGTTGAATTGATCCCTGCATCTCTCGAAAGTGAGTACGATATGATAAATTATAATCATCTGACCGCAGTCATCGCAGCAACTCACATTCAATAGATGGCCGCAAGACCATCACGAATCTGTGATGACTTAGTCGCCGGTTCATATGAGTAATTATAACGGGCGCTAGAGCCACGGCCCTACAGAAGAAATCGTGTTCACCCCCGTCATATTATGCAGTCCAAGTTGGCGTGTTTTCTGTCCCCCTGGCCTTTTTGACAGATAGATCAAGTTCTACATTTACGAGACAGCCAACTTCTTATCTACCAACATTCAACGACGCGTTTGCGACGCGTGGTCAGAACCAAAGCTGTCGGAGCTTACAACTGAAAGTTTACGTAAGTTCGAACAACGGATCATGTGCGAAAGTATATTTACCCCACGGAAACACTCGCGGGAGCTGTGTCCGGACGAGTTTTGAAGTGCTGAGGACACAAAGGACAGCACTGTTGTTATCGATTTTGTGTAGATAGGAGATTGGAAGGTTTACGTAGTGTTCTTTTTAGCCTGCTCAGGTGTCGGAAAAATCAAATTTGGATGATATGGGCATATCAGGCCATGTCAGGTTCCGTCAGGCCATCAGGTTTTTCCGTGGCTGATCAGGGTCAAAAAACCATTATAAGGGCTGACCGGCTTGACCAGCCTGATGAACCTACAGAGCTCAACCGACAATGATATCGCGCGGTTCCTCGCGCGGTTCCTCAGGGTTCCTCCCGATGACCCGGGACTGTGAGAAAATAATAACATGCCGCTGCGATCGTAGCGTTTCAACTTTCCCATTACGGATTTCATAACAGAGAAACCACCAAGCTTGCGGGGTCATTCTTTCCTCCTGATCTCACTCTATGCAGACCAACTGTCAATATTCGCCCCGGATCCGGCCCAAGGTAAGGCCAACGAATGCCGTTTTTTCCCGCTGGTTTACTATGTTCTGGAACGGGGTAGTGGGCTGAACTGTAAGTCTGTAACAGGAGCGGTGTGATTATTTGGTGATCATCACGTTTCAGCGAAAAGCTTAAATCCGTACGGTCACCAACGCTGAAAACATACCCGTCTAAGGTCTTCCCCCAACCTCCCCTCATTTCCATGTCGGAGCTCATTTTCGTGGGTGTCAACGTCTCACGACTGATCCTGAACGACAACTAAGAGAAAGGCACCACTGGCAGGTTACTGGCGCCTCCGGCTTCCTCGGCTCCCATGTCGTCCACCAGCTCCTGGACAAGGGCTATCGTGTTCGCGCGTACGTGCGCGCCCCAATGTCGCAATTCAACTTCGCTCATGAAAAACCTAAAGCTGCACCCGCCAAGCAAAAGCGGAGCACCTCAAATCGACGTATGCAAGCTACGGCGACCATTTTGAGATTGTTAAAATAACGGATATTGCACACGATCAATTTATGGAGGCTCTGGTCGGTGTGGATGCTATCGTCCATATGGCTTCGCCCATGCCCGGACGCGCGGAACCTGAGACATTGTTTGAGGTGTGCTTCCTCCATTCACTCATCTACTGTAATCTTTGATTACGCCCCCAGGCTGCAGTCAACGGAACGCTGAACGTCGTCGTGCAAGGCGAGAAAGCCGGCGTCAAACGTATGGTAATTACCAGCTCCATTGCATCTGTGGCGAATCCGACCGGGAGCTACACAGACCAAGGTCAGACTACAACACAGATCTCTATTCCCAGATTCTCACCCAAGCTTTGATCTTGTAACGGCAGACTGGAATCCTCTCACGAAGGAATTCGCGCTCGACTCCGGCAATGACATGATCATCTACAGTGCCGCCAAAACGTTCGCTGAGAGAGCGCTCTGGGAATGGGCCGATAAGCATCCGCACGTCGATGTCACCACACGTATGTTCCTCATACGCAGTTCCTCCCGCTGACTTTTCAACCACCGTACAAACTTTCTTCCAGTGAACCCGCCCTTCTTTTTTGGGCCCTTCGCACCGGGCTTCCTCACGCCGGATTTCACCGCGCTCTCCTCAAACACCATGTTCTATAACTATCTCTTCCCCGACGGTGCCTTTCCGTGGCCGATGCACCATATTGACGTCCGCGATGTCGCCCAGGCCCAGATGCGCGCACTCACCGCGCCCAGCACCGCAAAAGTCGGCCGCAAGCGTCTCATATTTTCGTCGCCGAACGGTTGGCCCCTCCAGCGCACCCTCGACTTCATCGCGGTGGAACGCCCAGAACTCAAGGAGCGACTGACCCACGCGTCGCCCCCGCAGGAGTTGTTCGGCGTGATGCCGATGGACTTTGACCGTGTGGAGACGGTGTTGGGCATGAGAGCGTCGGACTTCCGCACCGCGGAGGAGACAACGCTCGACACCGTGGATGCACTGCTGCAGGTCGAGGCCGAATGGCGAAGCGCTGGGCGTACCATTACGACGCCACCAACGATGTGAATCAAAGAACGATTCCATCCAACGAAGTTGGAGTGTTCAGTTGCTGCAGATGGCAGCGGAATGGATGCGTTAAACATAATGTCTGCGCACGAAGTGGCGGCTTTCAACAACACTGAAGAAATCTTTGCAAAATCTTTGTTCAGTCAGATATCGTTCAATCAGTGACTACTTCTGCCAGCGCACTGTTATTCTGTCGATGAGCTTCTGCAACCGTGGAACATCATTCACCAGCACGCAACTTTTGTGCTTTCGTAAGTTTATGAAGAAAAGAAAAACAATTCAACGTTGCCCGGGGCGCGGGCCGGTAGCCCCTAACCAATTCGGCGATTTTCGGCTTTTCCGTTTTCCTTGCGCCTCTGGTAGATGGCGACTACAAATTTGCACCAGCTGCAATATGAAAGACTGAACTCACTGGAATCTGCCTTGTTATTCTCTTCGGTTGAACTTGGCTTGTACAGCGAAGTGCTGTCCCGGTAATCAAACGCGTCTGAAGAAAATAAAAGGTCAGGTTAGCCCACGGGAACAAAGAGACTGCGCAACAGGAATAAAATACGCCCTGATCGCAGAGCCGAGCCGCAAGTAGCATTGCATCCCCAGAGGAATTCAACCACGATGCGATCGGCAGACGATCCCCCACAAGCCCCCGATCTAGCGGAACGTGAGTGAGGAGGGATGGACAACTGCGAAGTGCTTCGAGCAGCCAGCTGAGACAGGTGGAGTGATGAGACTGGATGATTTATGTAGGGAGGGGAATCGTGACGAGCTGGAGACGCTGGACGGAAAACGTTCCGAAAACCCCAAGCACTCCCCTGAGTTGTAATTGCTGCCGCCCCGAGGTGGTCGATCTTTCCGAGGCGGGATGCGCGACGCTGAATCGGGGCCTAGACTCATGGCAGAGCCTCATAGGAACCCGTGAAATGATGGACTGTTCCCAGGGACGCAGTTGAGCAAGTCCTGGACACGAGGTGCCTACCAACGGAGCGCATCGTCGCGCCAACGGGGAGACATATGCTACCCGAACTTCGAGGTGCAGCTCCATGCGTTTCAGCGGAGGAAGATCGGAAATGAACCCCTGTGCGCGCCTCAGATCGATCAGCACCTTTCGTAGTACAGCCAAGAGTCCTTGTGATTGGTGCAAAACTGCTTTGAAAGACTGAGGCTGCCCATCCATTCCAGTACGATCAAAACATATCGAGAAAGCGGGAAAGTGAAAGCGGCGACAAAATAACGCGATGAAGAAGAGCGATTTCAGTGGTGGGGTCGGATCCTCCAAGATGGGAGAATTAATGCAAGGGCAACTTCGATTTCATCAAGTTCTACGTCGGTTGAGCAAATGAATCGAAGTCCCAGGTCGATCCATTGAAAACGTTGAGTCCGGCCCAGAAGAGAACAGGACGAAAACTCACCCTGCGTAAATGCATGAGAAGTGTGCGGCACGGACACATCCAGGGCACCATGGCCAGCTTTCTGGGGCAGCCTGAGCAGATCGCACCCCAACACTGACCAGTGTCCACCACCGAGGAGCAATGCACGATGAAGTGCAGGCGCTGCAACGCGGAGAATGCGGTGACGTCAGCCGCTGATGGATAGATATGAGATGTGCGTGTCAGAAATCTGCGCGCGTTCTGAGAGTGGGCGGACATACTACAGGCTAAGGGAAGAGGCGAAGGTTTGGGGTTGGACGGATGCTCGTGCCGATTTTTTTGTCAAGATTGTTACAGGAGCGGGAATGGAATCCTGAATTGCTTCTCGTTGTAAATGCATGCCAGTCAGTGCATGCCAGCCTTTTGCAGATTCCGGGAATCGACGAGATACTCAATCGACGGCGAGGCGGCGACGGACGGGAAAAGAAGATCACTATTTGTCTGTATTGATTGAAGACGACACCGGCCATCACTCATGAATCCGATACTCCCCGATGCTCACCTTACAAATTGTTTCCGGGTGCCTCCGAAGATGGTCCCAAAACGCAATCGGCGCATTCATCGATTCAAGAGCCATTGAATGTCGACACAGCTGTCCCGAAACGCCGAATCTAACTTTGGGGCTGGATGCTTCCTTAAACTCAAGTTAAACTTCAAGACCAATTCAAATCTGATTATCTGAACGGTAAGTGATGTGTGCCGTAGTGACAAATATTGACCAGAGGTACTAGCTACGGACATCATAGGCTATATGCCACGGTAATTAGGGAACGACAGTTGAGATAAGTAAAGGGAAGTAAAATTATAAAGCAAACGAGTGTAGTATTTATAATCTTGGCCAGGGTAGTCGTGAATGAGCGAAAAGTCCAAGAGAAAATAAAGAATGTGTGTTGTCCATGAGCGGTGTTGATGAAGTAAGGCCAGCAGGCAAGATAGCTAGGTGTCCGAGTGAGAGAAGAGGAATGAGGGAATAATCGGGAAGCGGCCAGTCTCCCAGATGAGATTCAGAAGTGCCAAGACCGCCTTGCACACACTGTTCCGTTCTCCTACCCCCGAAGGACCAACGTCAGGTTGCGAATTATGTTGATCGCCGGCCCTCCTCCGGTTCCGCCGTGCCCTCCAGTCACATTCGCCATCCCGCCAGCGCCACCGACTCCTCCTGTGGGCTTTAGTTTAGCAAAAACAGGCCCATGATGAAAGAAGGTCAACAGCTCACCAGAAATATGCACATTCCTCGGCCAATGTTCCTCAGATGATGGTCGCCCTGCTTCTGGTGCATGGGAGGGATCGTACCCGCCTGTCTCCGTCTGCGTGCTTCCTGGAACACTTCCAATTCCGTCTGTGTTGCGCAATGAGAATCTGTCAACAAGTTGACCGCCACTCAACAGATTAAAAAGCTCACCCGTAGGGACAGATGATTGTCGGCCCATATGATGTAGGATATCGCGAAGGCGGTCGATGCTGAACAGGTTTCTGCAAACTGGGCACACGGTCGGGTGTGCTTGGCCCGCTCCATCAGGAATGTCGGTATGTCGCAGTATGTTTTCAGGGTCTTCTACGGCTGCTTCATCCCTCACCAACGTAGAAGGGACCGGTTCATTGACCCGGTCGGGAGGAGTGGAGGTTAGCGCAGGGACGTTCGATGTTCCTTCCGATTCCACATCTTCGACGAAGAGAGGATGATTTTTGCCGAAAGAGGAGAGCAGCTGGAATAGGCGGATTGGCATCTGGTCGAACCACCAGAGAGAAGGAAGAGTAGGCGGTCCATCTTATGGCATGCTACGGCCGCGGGTGTTTCGGCCAATGTCGTGAATCCCTGAACCAATAATATCCAGCATATAAATGTGTAGCTTTGCTTCGGTGCCTTTTCATCTTAGAGGTATGTAGCAACTGATACCCGTCATCTGTTGCAGTCAGTCGCAGGCAGGTTGTCACTGCGGAACTCTAGGCTCGGTGTAAGAACGCCGGGATGGAGAACCTCAAACACCAAGCTTAAGCTGGATATTTTTGAGCCAGGAGCGAGATGTGGCCGTGTCCTTTATATAAGGTACTTGGGTACTTAGTAGCTCTCATTTCGACCTCTGTCAAAGAGGACGGTCCGGAACGCTGTAGTAGGCCGCTATGTAGGTATTATTACACGACACGGTCCAAATAACGAACCCCAAACCGAAGGAACAATCATATCGTCTCTCCATAATTACTTACATGCGTGCGAAAACCCGTCGCTAGATGCAACGTCTCATAGATGCTTGCAAGGGGGAATCAACATTAAAATAAAAAATATAGGGTGGGAGGGGGGGGGGGGGGGGGGTCCAGAAAAAGGGCTTAAAAAACTTTTTCACCTACTTTTTGAATTAGTTTAAAATGGTCTCTAAATGCTTTAACAATGCTTAAAAATGTTCCTCTGACTTACACACACTCTTTTGAGAGTCATTCACGGATATTGATCGGAATTCCCTAATCGGGACTCAAACACTGTCATTGTGCCTGTAAGCAAATTGACCCTGACTATATTTGAGGTAGGAATTCTGCTGGAGACAAGACAAATGATGCTGACTCAGATATATAACATGAACAAATAAATGATGGCCGGGCCAGCCGTGGGAAACTCCTTCCTCATATAGGCTGACGGGGGGGAGGTCCAGGATTTGGCCTTAAAAAACTTTCCGACCCTATATATAAAATTCGAAAGTTGATTCCCCCTTGGATGCTTGCCATTTTTTTTCCCACAACAGAAGGGCAGGTATGTGACTCTACTTACTCCAGGGGCAGTTGGAAACTCTGCGGCGACAGCCTTTCAACCTTGCTTCAACTCGACACAAGTTTCAAGCTCAAGAAAAAACACACACAATAGGGTTCGAGGTAGCATGTGATGGGAGGCAGATCTTGCGCTGTGGGTTAAAGCCGGAAATAAACCAAAATTCAAAGCGAATATCGTCCGACGATGAGAGCCAGATCGTAAGTGATACCAATGGAATGTCAAGATCAAACGACATAGGCAGTCGACGCAATACCACAAACTGCATGCCAGGCCACCTTAAAAATGTGAGACTTGAAGCAAATCAGGACTGGGACTGGAACAGAACGGACACATTGAATAACGAATTTGGTGTTGAATGTTGAATCTTCGCGATCAGCGAGGCATCCGGGAACCCCGAGCATAGGCCAAGCATAGGCGAGCCTGGGACACGTTCAGAATCCCATAGGGATGTCATTTAACAGCCCATACAGCATGCCCTAGGTATGCGTGTAGTAGTGTTGCCGCGGCTCGGCTACGGCTGGCTCGGCTCGGCTTTTGATGGCTCCGGAGCCGTTGCCAAATAGGGGGAGCCGAGCCGCAATCAAGCCGCCGGCTACGGCTGGCTGTGGCTCGGCTCCGGCTTAAGTCACGGCTGGCAGACAAAAATGGAAGGCGGTGCTAAATTCTACTCGTTGGCAAGTAAGGATGCTATGAACGAGGTGATATCCTCTGGTACAGTACTCTGATCATCCATCAAGGCCTCCAACAACTTTATCTCGTCCTCCCTGCTTGTCCCGGCGGTGAAATCAAGGCCAAAACCTTGTTTGATGATGAATTTCAACATTTGCAGCGCCTCCATGAGGTCCGGTGCAGTTCGGTTCCGTCGAAGTGTGTCGGTCTCAGCGCTGGAAGAGAACGCACGCTCGCAGGGCACTGCTGATCCCTGTATGGGTAGAATGTCGAGCGCCAATGTGAATATCCGGGGATAACGGAGCTGATTTTCCTGGAGAAATCTTAACTAATTGTACGGTAACCACAGATGACGTTCAGAAATTCACCTGCCAATAGTTGACTGCTCCAATATGGCACATATACTGTGCAAAAAGTATTTTCATGACTACCATGAACTTTTGTACACAACCTTGTTCTCCATGCTCAGTTTTGTTGCAACCTTCGGAAATTACAACATATGAATGATGGCAAGTCCCGATTTCTGATTTTATTTTGCCACAACATTTCTCGGACACAATTTTGGTGTGGTGCAACTTTGTTAAGACACGAGTTGAAAGAATTGCAACTTGGAGTATTGGCATCCCCTTCTGTGGCAACTTTGAGATACCATTAACACAACTTTGTGATCATTTACAAGTTGTGCTGGTGACAACCATGCACCGTATGTGTTGCAACCTTTAACTTAGGTGATGCCACTCAAGCAGATTAATAAATGCCCTGTATAGCAGGGTTATTTATATCCAATGGTTCAAGTTTTTTCCTGTTATTTTTTTTTTGTTATATGCTCCTATTGGAAGTCTCTGATAAGTATGGTGGTCAGATGGAGGTTTTAATAAAACGGGGTATATATGTGCATTTTGGGGTCAGTTTTGGCCATTTTAGGTGAGGGTGATTTCTTCTTCGAGTGTCACTCCTCTGTGCACATACTATGTTGGTACAACATCATGCACATATATACCCTGTTTTATTAAAACCTCCATCTGACCACCATACTCTGATAGATCGAAATGAAATGAAGTTACTCGTGAATATTGATTCCCCACCAAAAAGTCCAGGTTTCGTCTCCTCTCTTCGATTTCGTCATCATAATTCCCATCATTCATTTTTGGTTTACGCTAGAATGATCCACTGAGGATTTTCTGGTTGGATTGACTTTTGTTGTTGCAAACCCAGGCAAACTTTGTGAAGCTCATGATTGAGCCTTTTCCTTGCTCTTGTTTATGTCGGAAATTTGTTTTTTTCGCTGTAAGGCCTTGTTTGGCCTTGTAAGGCCATAATAGGAACTGAGCTTCCAATGTCATTATCTGAGGAGAGTCCTCTTGTAAGATGTGAGGATCTTGTAAGGTTTTTACCTTACAAGGGCTTGCAAGGCAGCGGGTTTTTGTAATGAAAAATTTCTTCGCCTCACATCTTTCTGATACGACTGATGTTATCCTTATCTAATCGCTTATTGTTGATATTTTTCAGTTACACTATTACTGTCGAACGGGAGGCTTTTTACTGAGTCGAACCAGCGACTTTAGCTTTGATAGTTTTTTTTGGTATAACGTAGCATAACCAGTATGCCAGGCAGTCTTTATATAATTGATTCACGGGTTCCTTATGTGCAACAATTGGTTAATCAAGGATTCCATGGCGCGAACCGTAATGCAGCCTCTCTTGCACTCTGCCTCGTAGTAAATTCCATTTATCACTGTATCTTGTTCGCTCTGGAGGGCATCAGGTAACAATATTTCTAGAGCAGACTGTCTAAATCGGTAATGGTGGTGTGCCTGTGAACATGTAGCCAAATATCTTCAATGATTCTTAAATCCTGTGCCTCAACTGTAAATAACTTGAGACAATTGCAAACCAAAGTGCTCGCTGAGTCGCGCTCTGATCTGAAGTATGTCTGTGAAATATACATGTATTATCAATTCTGCAGGTTGAAAAAATACCAGAGCGCGTAACAAGGACAAGTACTGACCGTGTAATAGAAGGTATATCTAGTGCAACCACTCGAGACTCAGATTGCACTTGCTCTCGAGTTTTCATGTGCCCTCGAAAAATGGTGATTTGACCCCCGTGCGAGATTTTGAATAGATACAACAAACCTGAATAAGAAACACCGTCAGTCTGAAATCGGTTTACATTGAAGGTCATCGCATTTAATTAGTTGTACAGGTTGCACCCAGGAATTGAGACGTGTTCCTTATGGACTTGACGTACGAACACGGTGTTGACCCTTCGCGGGCATGCAAGTTGACGAGTGTCACCAATTGACGCCGTGAGTCCTCAGCTGGGTATCTGAATTCTGCGTGGGGATTAGGGGGTGGAACTGTCTTATGGAGTGCACCAACACGAACCGCACACAGACGACACTTGGGGCATCCCGACTGGAGGATCTGTGTGTGCGGCACATTAACAGCGGCAGGCGGAAATCACCGATGGCGAAGTGTGGGGCGACGAGTAACAGTCAGAGCGGATACAGAAGCGTGGACGCACGCACCGTGAGCGTGTTGAACTACGAGGAGCGTGGCTTGCACTGGTAAGCAGTGAGCACTGCCGACTACATTCAACGCCGCTGCTACGAGCCAGACCCGCAGAACTCAGTGGATCCGCCGGCGCCAATGAGCCAAATGATCGACATGTTTTGCAAGCATCGTACTCATCGTGGTGTGTCGGGAACGCGATCGGTTGTGCATGATGCGCGGCGTATACGGGGCATCCGCATTCCGACACTGGCGCACGTTGCAGCGAGATGTGGGTGGCGGAGAAGGCTTGCCGGCGGATGGAAGGGAGACGAGGCCCGATCGGTGAGCTCCGATGGAGAGAGCTAGTTGTCCTGCCCTGGGCTGGCGTTGGTGCGGCATGTTGCAGGTATCTTATGGTTACGATCCTGAAATATTAAGCTGAACATTATTTTTCTCTTTTGTACGGATGTGTGTACCAATTGTAGGCGAACTGTGTATGCAGGATCATCATAGCAGGATAAAACCATAATGAAATACTGGAATAACGCAAACCCGGTGAGCGCCGCGCCTCCTGCCCGTCGCACATACAGCCCGAGGGGGAAGAGCATTGTCGCGATATCGTTTATTGCCTTTACGATAGTGTGTGGACCGGCTCTGTCGATTAAGATTTGGATGCGAGAGCCGCCATACACATATCAGATACAGCTGGAACCCCCTGGGTCGAAAGCGGAGTTAATTAGGAATTTAGTGTTGACACAAGAACGGTTCGACGCACAGGAACTGCCGCATTACGAGCTTGCACAGCGTAAATGACAATATCAATGGAGAAATGATCGAGGGAACGCGCACGAAGATACGTCTCGTCGCAATCTAAGTTGTTGGTGGCTTTCCGATTATTTTCAACACATTGTGAGATAAAACACAGATGAATTGGGGCAACGACGCACATGGTCAGCGCCGTGATTTGAGCAGCCGGAACAGAACGGCGTCAGGACGAAGGTGTGGAGAAGCATACCTATCGCGGTGTTGATCAACACGTGCGACGACAGGTCCTTTAGTCGGAGAACGGTGACACAGGCAGCGACCCCTCCATTTCCAAGCTCGTCGCAAGCCCGGACAAGCACAGAGGTGAAGCATGTGCCCTGCGTGTCGTCCGCATATCCATACCATCCTCCTTGTTATTCTACCACAGAGTGTTGCGTCGGTGAGGGGCACCTCGCCCCAGCACTTCACCAACGCGGAGAGCGTGCGGGCCACCGTTCCGTCATACACAAATGTTGCAGTTGTGACCGCAGAAAAACACCGACTCGGAGGGCTTGAAAGCTGATGATTATTCCAACCTAGTCGTTAAAATTAGCAGCTCAAGCGAGAGGATGCGACGCACATTATACAGCCATCCGTAAGTCAGCCCCGGGGGTCAGATGTCCATGACTGTCAAGCGGTACAGCCCCACATGCAGGCCGAGGCGCGGAATCGCACTGCGGGATGCATATGTGGCTTCAGGCTGCGATTGCGGCGGTTCCTCGCCGTAATTGGGTGCAATATCGGAGAGCTGGGGAGTTGAACAAGGGCTGAGTCGGAAGAAGGGGAAAATTCGGATAGCCTCGAAGTTACAAGAGCTTGCAAAGTGGTGGCGTTGTTCGCGAGAGCTTGCAAGATCAGTTGTTTGTTTATAATTGTATTGCAACGGTCTTATAACGTCAGCCTCTTATAAGACTAAAAATAAATTTCCGACATAGTATCTCAGCTGACCGGTGCTCTTCAGAGAATGAAATTACAGTGTAACATAGGGCCGCAAAATAGGAGGCTGGATCAACTTGGATGCAATGGCAACCAGCTTAACTGATGGATATGATAGACTGAATTGAGGTGCTTGTGTATTTGATCTGTTTTAAGCCCCCGTCCAGAGGGCCACTCCGAGAGTTTTCCAAACCTATACCTACTGCTCCTTATTTTTATGAATCCATGGAAATTAAACCAGTTTTCTGATCCCGGAAACACTCAGCTTAGACTGTGATTCCGCTCTCAATTTTATCCTTAGTTCTGTCTAGACCATTTTCACCATCACTCTAGATTCCTGACCTGCCTTGCACTGTACCATATAGACCTCTAAGTCAGCCTTTGAGATAACCTGTGAGGTGGGATTCCATTTGCATTTGTTTTTTTCTAACACTTTATACAATCGTTTGACAGACCTGAAATTATTTCACAGTACTATTCTCAGCAGGAACATCAGTTGGATTTACTGAATGAAAATAGTTCAGGAAGCCCATGAGAACATACAAGACAAAAAGTGCATCCCCACCTGGACCAAGCTGTACCCTACGAAAGTTGCATCCAACTGAAGTTGCATGAAACTGAGTACTGCAGATTTGAAGTTGCAACTTGTGAAATACGAACATGTTGCAATTGTTAAATTGTAGCACACCAAGTTGTCCCCTCAGCAAGTTGTGTGAAGTCGAAGTTGAGGTTGTCCATAAACTTGCGAGTGAGTGAAAGTTGCACTGAGACCTGAAGTTGTCGATCTTTTCCTGGTTGTATAGTTGAAGTTGCAAAAATACTTTTTGCACAGTATATGGCCCATACTCCAAGGCCAACTTGTGGATCTGCAAGATAAGTATCAACCTCATCGTCTATGCTGCTTCCGCCAGCACCGCGCGATCCAGAAACATCATCGAGACCAAGCAACTCGTCTGCCCAATTGTCGTACGCAGGACGAACAGGTGAGTTCGTCGGATCCTCCCCATATTCGCGAAGCTGTGAGCGCGGCCATGTTGAAGATATTTCTTGATGCGAACTAGCTGGTACTCACCGCATTCTTGAACAGCTGTTTTGCCCATTCAACTTTGGCAGGGCGGAACTTACACCGCCAACGTTCCCATACGTCGCCTCCAGCTGGAGCGGTCAGATGGCCGCCACTTTTGTCGAAATTTGAGATCAGGTTACTTCCAGCTGATATCCAGCTGCATGCCATTTATGATTCAAGTTGGATTGGGGAGAAAATAAATTGGTACTGTCGGATTCCCAAAGGTAGGCGCAATACAAATCATATGGATGGCTGAATGTACGATTCTAGTTGTTCAAGTCAACTTGTCTCGTCAAAGTACCGTTGGCAAGGCCGCCGAACGCCGAGTCGGCAACATTACTAGTATACGCGCCCGCCATGGTTAAAAAAATGCTGTAGAATAATCCAGGCAACAGCAATGTCACGAAGGAATTAATTTCAGGTTCATCCACGTACAGCCTTTGGTGACGTCGAGACTCGCACAACTGGAGGTCCGTGCACAATGTTTGGAGTTGTTATATGTCACGTGCATGTTGTTCTTGCGTTTTGTCTCTCTTCCGTCCACCACCACCACTGCCAGAGCGCCTCTCACCCAGCCTCAATGCTACCCCAATAACCTCACGACACTTCGCCCCTCGAGCATCCCACCAGCCGGCGGCAAGTCTGTGCACCTGAGCGACGCCACCGACCGCCCCAAGCTCCAATGTCAGACACAAAGGACCGGAGACTGTCGCGACATCGAAGGGATAAAGGTCATGGTTGCAACTAGTACTTGCAAGGTGCAATTGAGGTACAACTTTGAAGGCATGTGCAAGACTCCGCTCAAGTAATCTGGGATGATGTTTGGCACCCACAAGCACCCCCACTATTCGTTCGTCTCGTTATCTTTCTGACGTCTTGTAACTACTGGCCCGTCCGGACTCTACGTCGTCAATCTAAGACTCAAAGCCGCAATACAGCCCATTTCCTTAAGCCAGCAATCGAACTTGCGAGCACTCAAAAAATTCAAGCGGAAGCTCAAGTTACAAGCCTCAATACCAATTTCAACATTATGATTTCCTCATATTTGTCTTGGAAAGCCGTCTGAACGCAATCTAGCCTCCTCTCGTTGTTGCTCACTTTCACTCGTCATGCTTACGCAAGCTCGGCCTCTTGCCTCCCCCCTCCTTCACTGCGGATAGAGCGGCGAAAGGCAACTCATGCTCCCTTCCAGCCTTCCTTGATTCACTGTCCTCATCACTCTTCGCTCTCACGACCCTCATGTTAGCCTGACCGATTGTGATGGTCGCAGCGGATTCCTCGCCGAATCGCATTGTTCACTCCCCGTATCAAGTGTGCATCAAGTCCCTAGTAAAGGCACCCAGCTCGTTCCATGGTGTGTCATTCCATCGTGTTGTTCAACACCTTTGGTCGATGATACATACATGTACCAGTCGGTATCGAATCTATCTTAATACATCTGCTTCAGTATCCAGCTCGTTTGAATTGATCTGATAATATATATTCCAATTTTTACTCATTTCGAATATAATCGAAGATCGTCTTTTGGACTGGAACCACAGCTGGATTCCTGCTGAGCTGTCAGCTGGCTGCCACTTCTGGACTGGGTCCAGTGTGGATCCATTCGGATTAAAGCTGGTGGGCAGCATTTGAGATTCTGATCCCAGCTGAAAACTGAATGTGGCCAGCAAAGTGTGTCCAGCTGTTGGACACATGTCTGACCGTTGGCAGTGTACTGAACCACCGAAGTTTGATTGCCGGATTCACGACTGAACAGAAAAAAAGAGTCGGAACTGATACCACCCTAATGAAGACACTTACGCATCGCCAGGACATAGGCTGGTACACTCTCAACACGTTCTTGATATGAGCCTAGCTTGTCGAGCCCTTTCTGGATAATGTCCGCCAGTTCCGGGTGGTCAAGTTGCATTTGTTCCCACTTTGCTATCATCGATTCGAAGGCGGGGAAGGCAAGACCAAGAGTCGGAGTTTTCTCTGCCGATAATTTCTGTTGAAATGCGTGTGGTACCTGGAACGAGTCTTGATCAACATGTGAACGAAAGTTGAAACACAAAAAACCTACGTCCAAAATTTTCTTGAAGGCCTTCAACGCTTCCCACTCGTGTGGGCCTAGCTTGTATTTACGAAGCTCTTCAAACTGGTTACTGGATAGAAATTGGTCGACAGCCTTTTAATGTTAATTTAGCACCAAATCATCCAGCATGTAGCTTACCGACTGAAGAAGTATGCCCCGATCGATCATCAACAATGTTGACGACCACCGAGTGATTACATCTTGAAGGAGTTCGAGGTCCTTGAGTTTCAAAGTCTTGAGAATATCGGAGAAAAACTGACGTCGCAAAGACGATGAGCGAATCTGTAGAGCAATGAGTCCGAGCTATGAAGACGCGAGAGAACATTTACCTGGCGCACGATAGTGCGAAGTGTAGCTATTGGGTCACGCTCAATGGCGTCCATGAAGGTTGCTGCTGGAGGGCCATCTGGTTCAAAGTTGTCTGCATCATTCTCATCGAAATCAATGTTAGTAATCGCCTTCAGAACCACCTTGCAGGCAAGGTGGGTAATATGAGGGAAGCATCTGAAATGTAGTAAGTATGGCCAAGCACCATCAAATAATATATTCTCACCGAACGCGTCGTTCCGTGCTAGAAAACAGAATATTCAACCGCCGGAGGGCGGCTTGGAGGCGGACCATGAATGTACCGTTGTTGGGTGCATTATCGAGCATCACCCAATCAAGCTTTTGTGTGGAATGAACGAACATAGATAGCTGGAAATCTCAAGATTGCGTACCTTATTCGTAACATTGATACGGTTGAGGACATGTAAAAATGCCTGCGCAAGATGTTCCCCATCATGGTGTCCAGGAACACAGATGAAGCCAATGAGCGCTGAGCGTAACCGTAAGGAATACTGAGGACCAGATGGTGTTTGAACGATCGTTGTCTCAATCCAATGGCCAGTGATGGCCATATACGGTCGCAGACGTTGATCTGTCCAGATATCCATCGTCGACGACATTTTCCCCAAAGCAGCCTGATATTGTCACGTCAGTATGTGTATTGAAGAAGACCATAGTTGACAAACATTTATCTCCGCCTTGAGTCGATCCAAATGCTCGTCCCACAACTCCATAATTCGGTTGCGAATGGTGGTACGATGGGGAATATCCGAGTCCTTCAACTCTGACCTGAGAAGAAGAAATATCGCCCGTAGCTGCTCGTTCTCGATTACATTGATAGACTGAAGAAGATTAGCATCAAGAAAAGTCGTCAATGGAAATGAGTGTCGTACTTGATCATCACCGACAATGAACTCGACTATCGCGTCCACAAAAGCCTCGCGCGAGAATGTTCGCGTATTTTTAGTGCTATCGTCAGCGGATCCAGCAGCAGTGGGTTGGCCTTGACGTCGCCGATATTCCTCCACAGTCGGTTGGGCCTCCTTCGCGGTAATGGGAATTTTCATTTGGTCGCAAGCCGAGATCCAGACATCTGCGTGATGTTCAAAGAGATGACGGCGCAATACACCGGTGCTGGTTTTCAAGCTGTACTGTGTCGCCTTCATGTGGGGATGAGTAATATGTTGATGTCTGTCGTTCATCTGTATATCAGTACTTGTCGAGTGGGGGAAAGAGAATATGTACTTACCGACAAAATAAACAATGGTTTTTATGTTGCATCTCATCGAAGAATTTATGCACGTCAGCCGCAAATTTCTTTGCATTCCCGGCTGGAGCCCGAGAGCCAGCCGCGCGAGCTGGCTGTCCACGCAATGGACTATTGGGACCTGTTCTCGGTGTCCCACGGCCGCGAGAGCGGCGGCGGCGGCTAGGGGTTTGTGGAGGAGATGAATTTGTGCTCGGTGTTGGCGGTGGGGATGGACCAAAGGATTCTGCATCATCAGCGAAGTGAACATTTGGGCGTCGGGAAAGTCCTTCTCCATCTGAATCAGGGTCGAACAGATCCTGGATGCGCTCTATGATGTATGGTAAGTGACCAGCGAGACATCAAAAATAAGCAATAAAAGAACTACCTGGTTGAGTACCTCCAGCGATTGGCTGGGAGCTGGAGGCGACAGAGGATCGCGGCGGTGCACCCGGCGTTCCAAACATTGGAGCCGGGCGAAAGGTCGATGTATTCTCATCTGAAACTGACCACAGAATTAGTTCCGATGTTGGGACACTTGCAGTAACCCTAGGAGCTTTGCTTAATCATCTCCTGTTGAGACAGAAGAACCAGATTAAATCCGTGTTGAATTAATCGGGTCGACGAGGGAGAGGGTGTGGTGCGGGAGCATTTGATCCTGGTTCAATCCCAGATTAATCTGGAGTTTAATCTGGATCAAACAGGCATTTTGGAAAGATAAAAAGCAGCACGGGAGAACCGAACTAGAGACCTCATGTGTAATACAAGTACAGAAATCCCTACCACTCCACCATTTGGTTGTTGACTACAGTGAACATTTGCTTGCTACCACCGTTTCTAGAACAAGTCTCAATTGTTTTGCTGGAATTTTACAGGGACACTACTCCCTGGCTAAACACATTTGGAGGAAAGATAACAGTGATAAAATGATACAGATGTGGCCCTTGGAAGTCTATCTATCTTACATGAAATGCAGTCTTTAACTGGGAAGCAAAATTTACCGGGGAGCGAAACACTATGCTGTTCAGCACCTTAAAGTACTCTGAATGACCTCAGATTATGGGATATGACTCTCCCCATTATTGAACTCATATTCACAGAAGGATTTGTAAAAAAAGCTTTTAAAGCGGTTGATATATTCATGTTTCTTCTAGCAGCAATTTTCTATAGTTCAACTCACACAATGAAGACAGAATAGTGTCACTAATCCGAGCTGAATGGATGGTCAGTGGGCATTTTTTGGGGTCGCTGATCACGTATATGGATATCCAGTATGTCAAAGTTCCAAGGATGCATCAAAAACTGCAGGTTTGCGGTGTTTCACTTCTATGTGTTTGGTTAAATTTGGTGTCTTGGAGGAGGAGGAGGTGGAGGATGTATTACTGCCAAGGTCCCTATAAGGAACAATCCGGCTCTGTACCTACGTACAACGTGTCCTTATGTACGCTACAGACATCTACGGCCCGCACAGCTGTCTGTATAATGATGGCAGTGTGAGGTGTTTTGGTTGTCCTTCCAACAGATTAAAGTGGAGCAAACAATTGGAAGTTGTTCTAGGAGGGGTGTTAGTAAGAAAAGGATCCCACATCTTCAACAGCCAAATGGCAGAGTGGTAGGGACTCGTGTACTTATGTTGGGCGTGAGGTCTCTTGTTCGATTCTGACGCGCTGCTTTTTGCTTCTCCGAAAGTGTCTGTTCAATCCCGATTAAACCCTAGATTAATCCAGATCAAACTCTGGATTAGTCCAGGATTGAACCAGGATCAAATACTCCCACCCCGCACCCTCCCTCGTAGACCCGATTAATTCAGCACAGATTTAATCCGGTTCTTCTGTCTCAACAGCAGATGATTAAGCAAAGCTCCTAGTACTTCATACACTTGACAATGCGACTCTAACCTGGTGGCTGATCCCCATGTCTCAAATCCAAGTCAGAAGCTGGGTGAGCTGGGGTTGGTGGTGCCTGGTGCTGCCGCCGACGCGTTCGCATGGGAATAGGGTCTCCGCCGAGGTTGTCGTCGCCATGCGGTTGTCTCGTTCTTCTCCGGCGCCGAGGTACAGGAGGGCTGGAGCGAACCTCATCATCATTCGGAATAGCTGAACCACCCGGTTTTTCAGCTGGCATAAACAATGAAATTAGAAAAGCACGTACCTGAGAGCTGGAATGTAGTCTCTAGTGCGCCACCTGGAAGCACCCGCGACGTATTGTTTCGGGTACGGGGCCTTGGAGGCATCAGTGCCCGTGGAGGACTCAACCTTTCCTCCACGCGCAGACTTTGGGAATGAGCCACAAAAACAGAGGATGTAAAATGAGAGGAGAGAAGTGGGAAGTTGAAAAGAGAGCTGCAGTACCACGGTCGTGCTGTGCAGCGTTCGCATTCACCTCCAGCCCTGAAAAGCTTAAACCAGATGCATGATGAATCTCTGATGTTGTTGCGAAGCAGGGGTCAGATCGGAGGCAAAAGAGAGTTGCATGATGCCTCGAGGCCACGGAAATGCGAAATGTTTGAGGTGTTCCACTGGGACGTGATAGAATATTGCCAGCGGCAAATGGCACTGTGTCGACCAAGTTTGAATTGAGTAGAACAGCATTTTTTGATGGCCAGAAATACTTAAGGGCAAAGAAATAGTATTTAGGACGGTGCAGAGACTCTTAAGTGGACATTGGGGCATAAAGATTGTCCGTAGACTTGCGGGAAAGTGTATTGCGATGTCGTTGTGCTGGTAGGCTGAATTCGGTCACAAGTCGCAACTTGAGCCGGCTCCAAGCCGGCTTGAGCCGCAGCCGAGCTATTTTAAGTCGTTGCCATGTGGCTCGCTCGGCTCGGCTTATTTATGGCTCGGCTTCCACGGCTAGCGGCTTCAAGCCGAGTCACGGCAACACTAGCGTGTACCGCCCTCATCGCGCCAACAAACCACCACACCAGATCACGACCCCGATATTCCTCGCTTTGACCGTCATCGCCACCATTACATCACCTCACCATCGGCCCGATCACCGGCCACGCGTCTTCTTTCAATATTGTCGGTCCTGGTGGCATTCCTCTGCTTAGAACCTTTCAAAATGGTCCACACCAACGTTCGAGGCAAACGGTGGCCATTTGCGGCCAGAACACCTGTTCTAGTGCCGACCATCAATACCTTGGCTCAAAGATTGAAAGATCACACCGTGTGATCTCAGAATGTGGTGCATACCCCTAATACTGAGTGGCATTCCTCTGCGGGCAGCCCACAGCGCTCGATTGAGCCATTCTTCAGGGAGAACGGGTCCGATTTGGCCCCGGGGCAAGTGTTCTATTGTGGAATATCACAAAAACTGCCAAAATCTGTGAAGGGAAGGCTAGAAATGTACATGTAGAGACTAAATTAAAATTCGGAAGATGCATTCCTCTGCGTTTTGATCGCCCGCATCGAATGCGCATATTTTCGAGGCAAACAGTTGAGATCTGGGGCAGGGCGGCTGTTCTAGTTGAAAATGATGAAAAGTGGCCCAAAACGGAAAAAAATCGGCCGCGCCCTAAGTACCGCAAAGAGCTAAAATAATCTAGGACAGATTTGGGACAGATGGTTATTTTACGCTTATATTGGAGTCCCAAAGGGATCTGGAGGGAAATGGATAAAATGCGCGTCTAACAGTGGGGCACTACCTCGAGATAAGGTATCAACATTTACACTCCAAAGCTGATTTGTCGGGATAATAGAAGCTGTGGCTACCAAAATAAGACCTCTACACGCATGCAGACCGGGCAACAGGGCCACACGTGAAGGGATTATATATGCAGATTTTTACAGCGGCGTTCAGGCGGCAGCGCCGGTTTCATGAGTCAAATCCGACCTCCAGCCAAAACCCGCTTTCCCCTCGAGGGGCTCGTCCCTCCCTGCGCCCCACCGCGCCCCTTGGATCTCCTACATCCAAACACACCGCCTAGCGAGACGGGTACTCTCGCGTCGCATGGTGCCGTGTTTGAAAATGGGGAGTTGATATGTGAGGGTGGTCCCGCACACGTCGGATTCCGCAGGATATGCAGGTGTGCTGTGTACTCCTAAAATGTCGGTCGACAATGCTGGCAGGTGTGCCAGGAATGCGGTAGCTGGTAACATCGCGGGTGATTCCTCCGCACTACGGAGATGATGCGAGTTTAATAAGGATCATACCGAAAGATTGGGAGAAGGAGAGGACGTACGTTGGCGGTAACCGGGAATACAATTGAAATGCGGTATTGTTATTCGCATCGAGTGCGACCCGCCCTGGTCATCAGTGACTTGAGGCTGGTACGTTATGCTGGTATTACACGGCACGTCGATCTGAGATGCTCCTCCGCCATGTTTGTGGCTAGGATAATGGATATCCACCCCAGCCAGTACTAGTCAGTGTCGCGAAGTTGGTGGTATGTCGTGCAGTACAAGGCTGAGGAGGGAGTTGACTCGCAAATAGGTGTCGTTGGCCACCTCATGACCCCCCAATAACAGGTTACACATGGGACATTGCCCTAAGGTGTATTGCAATACGCCCCGGGTGACCAAATATGGTTGTAAGCTGTGCTTCCGCGGCATCTGTGCCATGCCCGGCATGCCTCGGCATTACCTTTCATCACCTATCAGCAGCGCCGCTTTTGTGAACGGCCTCCCGGAGCTTTTTTGGGCCTGTTCCGCTCAATTTGATGGCCGAAAAACCCGCTTTGGGAAGGGGAAGGAATAAATATTCAATTTTTGACGAAAATACCAAAAGTATGAGAAGTCAAGGCGTTCCGAATCCCACCGTGTCCTCCCGTCCCGCTCCGTCCCGCCATACCCACGGCTCCTCCCGCTTTTCGGGCCCGACCAGCCGCACGGCCGGACACCCCGCCAAAATCTTCGCTTCCCGCCCATCATCCTACGCTGCCGCCGCCCATCCTACGCCGGCCTCCCGCCAATTTTCTACCGTTCTCCGCCTGCCACCCTCATACAGCTTAGCCGCCTGAGACAATGTCAGTGATTGTCAATGAAAAAAGAAATAGAAAACTGACCAATGCACGCATCTTCTCCTTGATCTTCGCAAGCGCTTCAGCGTCGCGGACGCGCGCTGCCATGCCTGAGGTCGTCGTCAAGCCCCATCGCAGGATGCGGCGCCGCTGGCATTCGAGCGTTAACAAACGCGACAG
This sequence comes from Mycena crocata, assembly GCA_029281795.1. Classification (NCBI taxonomy): domain Eukaryota; kingdom Fungi; phylum Basidiomycota; class Agaricomycetes; order Agaricales; family Mycenaceae; genus Mycena; species Mycena crocata. The sequence goes on along the minus strand of JARJCP010000022.1, from coordinate 157,553 downwards.
GGAGCGCAGCACCCACGGCGTCACGACGTGGAATCGTGAGTAGCGCACAGCCGCGTTAGTGGCCTCGATTTTGGCCGCCATTTTTTGGTGGGACTCCAAGAATGCCTTGCAGCGTTGTCTAAAGGATTTTTAGCTTGAATATAACGACGTCGAAGCAACAGCGCACCTTTCTTCACCTACCGCGATGCCCGCCGCGACGTAGGCGCTCTCCCAAAACACTACTGCGTCCGCCGCTATAACCCACCGCCAAAACTCCTCTGCCAGCCAACTCTTCTGCTCCGCCAACCTCTCCGCTTTGTGAGCGCCAGCGTCGACGATGATGAGGTCCAGCACGTCGAAACATTCACCTGTCTGGAGATCGACCGTGGGTTGCAGTAGGCCGACACACATTGGATGTAGCTGGAAAGGATGTACCTGGACGACATGCCACGTCAACTCTCGCCTTTAGCCGATGCAAACCTCTTACCTCAAGATCACGTAGGCTGTTAGTTTGCCGCGCCGCGGATCACCACCCGCAACCGCGCTCTCCTCGTCTCCGTAGCGCGCCGTCCCGCCCCCGCTCCCGTACCCGCCGTCTCAGTCCTCATCACCATCACCTCCCAGCAGGAACTCGTCTTCTACCGCCACCTCGGCCTGCACGAGCTCGCGCTCCTCCTCCTCCCGCTCCCGCTCCTCTTCTTCCAAGCGCCTTTCCCGTTCCGACTCCTCATCCATTCGCCCCGCCGCCTCCAGATCCCTAAAGGTGGGTGCATTTCGTGCGCGTTTCTTACCCCGCGCAAGCTTTTCTTCTGTCCAAGTCACTTCCCCGCGGCGACGCAGGTCACGGAACATCGCCGCCTGGCGCTTGGCGTACGCAATCGCCCCCTCCACCTCCTGCGAACGAATAACGAACGGAATTGAGCGCCGACGATCGTCCCAGCGCCTCGCCTCGAATTCAAAGGACCGCCCCACCCGCATACGTTCTACATCGAGGAGCGCGAGCTCCTCCGTCCAGCGCCGTACGCGCGCATATGATTTGCACCATTCAATTCGCAAGGCTCACAACTCGAGTCAGCATCTATGATTTTGTGCAAGCGCGACCGAAACATACCTTCCTCCAACTCGTCATCCCGGCCGAGGGCTCCACCGATCCGCCAAATCCAGGAAACCTGACGCCGATTCTCAGGCACTTTGTCCACGGGGCCGTCGACCTCGAATTCGTTGTCGCTGTCCGGCGGCTGCTGAACCCCTAACGCCCGTAAGTCCTCGTCTCGCTTCCTTTTCCTCGTCTTCTGAGCCTGCCTCTGCTCCTCCTTCTTTCGCAAATCTTCCTCGTCCTCCATGCAACGGATATCATCTTTCTTGAGGATCTGCCAGCCGACCTTATCCGGGTCACCGTCATCGCTGAGGAGCCGGATAGCCTCCCAAGCTACCTGATATTTTTCTGAATGCAATCGAATTTTGCTTTCGTTTCGAGCTACAATCGTTCGCGCCCGTGTGTTGGCGCCCTGGTGCCGCGAATGCGACTTCTTGTAGGTCAGTAAGCGACTCTTGATATGCAGCTGGTTACGCAGCCGCGCCAGCGCAGTACGGCATTGGGCGTTCCTCAGCAGGGCCTCCATGTCCGCTAGGCCTGGCTTGCACGTTTGGCGTTGCTGAGGCGTCAACGCCGAGGGGAGCATCAGCGGCATATCCTCCACTAATACATCCTCTTTGATCGATTGGTTTTCCCCGAGCGCCTGCAGCGCCGCTGGTGTGTACGTAGATTGAAGTTTCCGGAAGCGCGTGATGCGGCGATTCAATGCTGTCCGCTGGTTTGTCAGATCTATTTGCATGCCTGCAGTCCCAGCCTTCTTGAGCTCGGCCTGAACGCGAACTCGGCGCCTGCCGTGGCGCATTAGTTTTTCTATGGCCAAACATGCAGTGCACTTACTGCTCAGCCTCGATGTCGAGGCCCAAGACCAGGAACTTGCTTGGCGTGACATCGTGCCACGTGGCAGCACCCCGCGCCGCCTCAGCCGCCTCCTCCTCCGTGAATCGAAGTCGGACCTGCGCCTCGGTAAGCCCTGGCTCGATCAAGTCAGTAACCAAGCTGACATTTTCTGGCATGGCAAGTACGCACCGGTGATCGTCAATTCATACGGGTTGCGGGCCGTCGGGTCGTCCTCGAAGTCGTGCACCATTTTCTTCCAGGCTGGGACGTGCTCGACTTGCTCCTTCGAGAAGGCCTCGAAGGCCTCCTTTTGCTGCTCCAGCTCTGGCTCGCCGCGATCACGTCGGCGACGTAGGAGAGCCACTGGCGCGGTGAAAGAAATGAGTATGAAAAGTTCAGATCTCATAGCGGGTACTCACTAAGACCTATGAGCTTTTGCCAGTTCCAGTATGACCAGAGAAGATCCAGTAGATCGTGGCGACTCCCCGGGCCCATCTCCCGAGTTGCCGCCGCTATACCTGCAATCCACCACCAGGGCCTTTCGATGCCTTCGCCGTCAACCTGCGCGCTGCCCTTCGTGAGATTCAGCGAAAATTCGTTCTGGCACTTGACGTTGTGCGAGTGGATGTGCATTTTTGGGATAGCGAAGCGTAGGAATTTCAGGATCAGGGTTAAACGTTGAAGAGGAGGGAGATCCTCTGCGCAGCGGCGGACCAGGTCCTTGCTCCAAATACACGCGATGTCATAAGATACTAATTTTCGTAAACGGGGGTGGAGGTGACCCATTATGCAGGAGAAAACGTAGTCGACGTTGGCAAACCTGTTAGTTAATGCGTGAGAGAGCGAGGGAGGCTGTGGATTAGCACGTACCGCTCTCCTCGTTGGAGATCCCCAACTCCATTCGGTTGCACAAACTCGTGGCGGGCGCAGACGCCCATCGCCACGCCCGTTGTAGCATATCCGCGCGAAAATTTGGTATTCGCGAAGTCGAGTGCGGCCAAACCGCTGCACGTACTCATCTGAAGACTCAGTCAGTTTGTGCGCATACCCTTGAAAAGCGAATCATACCTCTTTCTGATCCGTTACGGACAACAGGTACTCGCGAAAGGGTGGGTCGACGAGCATGTAGGCGGAACCGCTCGCCAGAGGTGCGTCCCGGAGCTCGTTCGACACCAGGCGCCGTTTGAGCCTAAAACAGGCGTCTAAGGCCAGGTACCAGGTGTATAAGTGCCTAAATCGTATATTAGTTGATTTAGCAGATGGTGACGAAAGTGGGACGTACATGTCCTCCTCTGACGCGGCTTCCCAATCGTCGTCGAGGTTGACGCCCGGGCGGGGGCACGCTGGGCAAACAATAGCCAGAGCTCCTGGCTTGATCCCCGCCACTCCCATTGAGTCGTACGCAGTCACCTGCCCGCCTTGCAAGAGCAGTAAACAATGGCCATACTCGCGGCACATTCGGATCCACTCATGGTAACGGTCCGGGGGTTTTATGCCCATGTTGTTGGTGAGTTTCTCCAAGATCGCGTAAAAATGGTACATTGAAGTCTTGGCTTCGACAACGGTTTGGTGGAAGAGGTCGAGGACCTCCATGGTCGCGCATGTGTGGGGAATTTCGTGCGTCGCAGGAAACCATTTCGCTCGCAGTACCTGGATCTCTGGAGTGCCGGCTTCTCTCGAATGTTCGCATCCACAGAAGCTAACGTTGACTTCGTGAATGCCATTGACATGAATAACGACAAAACCCTGTTTGGCTCGGTCGGGTGCAGAGCACCGGGAGCCTCGTGTGTGACCGAGCTGTATCTTGAGTCCCAGCTGCGCCAACGGCGTCTTGACGAAATGCCCATCCGTCCAGTACTGCAGGACAGGAACAACATCAGTTTTTCTTTTTGGCGTCAAACGGAAAGGAGAGAAGAGATACGCACATAGACCCTATGCAGGGGATTGTCCTGGTGTCTGGCGACGATGCACGTTTGACAGTACATGGCGCCACCGTGGCAATCACGACAACGAAACTGTGGTGCGCCGTTGTAGCCGTCGCAGCCCCGACACAAATCCAAGTCGGCGTCGCCCCGGCCATGTTGTCGGATGAACTCGGAGGTAAAAGAGTCCACCTTGGCGCGCCAGGTGTGAAGAGATCTGTCCTGAATGCGGAAATCAGTACCGGCTCGCCTACCAAATAACACACCCTTACCGAATACTTGATGTTAGGGGGTGGAATTGGGTCGGGTATGGTGAAGGGATCCTCCAAACCCGACCCCATGCCAAAGAGCTCATAACGCTCGTAGACCAGGGGCGGGCGTGAAACTTGAGGAGCAGGTGAATGCGCTGTTGGTGCTGCTGCGCGTAAACGGTGCTTTTTCACAGGGGAGGGCGCATCGAGATCCTCGACCGTTGAGTATACGCGCCGGTTGTCGTTTGATAGACGATCCACCATCACAGGGATGGGTTCGTCTTCGGGTCGCCGCGAGGGGTCGATGAGCACCTCGTTGTCAGCCAGGAGAATGTTGGCCGACCCAGCCATCCGTCTGGCATCAATCTTGAGACGACGTCTCTGGCGTGAGGTGAACACGGACATGAGAGGAAGACCGAAGCCGGTAAGATAAGGAGAGGAAGGAAGGACGGGAAAGCGGCGACCACAATAAATTAGATAAAGTTACAGTGAGAGGAGAGATGGGTCACGTTACGGGCGAAACAATCAGGGCACAACAACGCGTCGCGTCAAACAGACGACACTTTTCAGCGTTTTTTTTTCATGACAGCGCGGCGCGTGTTCAGACACAAAGGAAAAAGACATAGCGAAGAACAAAAAAAAAAAACGAACGAAAAAAAAGGAAGTAAAAACGACAAGCACGAAAACACGGCTCCAGCCCGAATTGAACGAGCGACCGCCCAGTTAAGACGTCGATCTGCGCAAAGATCATCTGGGCGGGTCTTAACCACTCGACCATGGAGTTGACCGAGGGTAATCTCTGTGGATGGGTTATGTGCACATCTAGCTAAATAGTAAAAAAGACAGACAACTTTCGTTTGAACTTCGCGATTGAAAAAAGGCGATGATGATTTGAGTGGGATAAATGATACAATTTTTTTTTGGGTCGTGAGTAAGTATATGCTGAAAGTGCGGCGGCAGACAGCAAGTTCAGAGCCAGCAGCAGATATGAAGAGTGCGAGGAGCGTAAAGTATTCGAGAGCGTAATCGAGAGCGTGAGCATAAAGTATTAGTTCGCCGGTTTAATCGTCGTCGGCAGGATCGGGCCAGAACATGGCCCGGACTTCAGCAGTGTCCTCGGCTGAGGTCCTCTCGGGTGTGAATGCGGCGGCGGCGGTTTTAGCCACTTCATAGCTGGGAAAGGCGGCGCTGACAGCGTATTGATCTGGGGCTTGATCCCAAACGGCTTTTGCTGCATCGCTGGGACAGACGAGTCAATGATTGAAATGGAGCCGAGCGGAAGAGTGACGTACAGGTGGTCGTCGACGGTTTCGCACTCGTCGACGACGTAATCGAACATCCGGATCTGCTTTTTGTGCCCCGACTTGTAGCGCTGGAAGTATCCGCGGAACACCGGCAGCAGGGTAGAAATTTCGCGATATTCACAAAAGAGGACACGGTGTATACTGGGTAATCACTCGAGGATTCGCCTCGAGGGGGATTCTCGAAATGGTCGCTCATAGCTTCGAACGCACGGACCCTAAGGGGTAGTTAGATCAGTATGAGTAGCGTCGTAGAGTATCAGCGCGCCTGTTCATGATGCTGAAGACAAGGGGCGCTTGAGGAAGCTGCGCTGTGCGGCGCAGGTTTTGAGAAGTGAGGCGCAGTTGGGCGGCGCAGCTTTCTTTGTTCTGTGCCGTCTTTCGTTCCTAACCGGTGCAAATAAGCTCACGTGGTCGTGAATTCAAATTCAAGTTGAAGTCAAGTTGAAGTACCAAGAAGAAAATTGGATACAGGATACTAGGTATGTATGGAAGTGTTTGGTGTAAGTAGGCAGGTTGGAAGCATGTTGTGTTGTGGACGGATACGAAAGAACTTTAAGAAGAAGGGGAAAATGCGAACGAAGGGTGTTGAGGCGTTGGAAGCAGAAGCATAAAAAATGAGGGTAAAGTAGATGGTGTGTACATTGCGGTGGATGGAAAGGAGTTTGGAGGCGAATTCAGAGACGGAAATCAGCAGTGAAACTAGTAGTATCTGTGTGCATTTGTGAGTATGTCTCACGGACCGTGGCCTCGAGTGCCTTACCTGAGAGTCATTTTACGCGAGCGAGGCAAGGAGATGGGCGCGCTTGATGATTTGGGTATGAAACCAAGACTTGATTCTCTGCAGCGAAACAAAAGGTGATTGAGACCGTGAAAACGACGGAGAAGTAGGCTACGTACCACCCGAAAAGTGGTATCGATAATCCTTCGTTCGGATGCAGGGAGCTCGGAAGGTACGGGGCTGTTGGGGTCCTGCGGGACGGTGGGTTCTCCGAACTTGTTGAAGTATGCTGTCAGAATCATCGCGAAAAACTCTTTCATTGTACCCTCCTCCCGCGCCCGGAAACACTGTTCGAGGTGCTGTTGGAAGAACGCAACGCGCGTGTGATGCCACCGAAACGGGAGGTGGGGGGGAGGTGGCTGGGCGGGTGTTTTCTTGACCGTACGACGGGGCATTGTGGGTGGTGCCAGTGGATGGTAGCCAGATCCCAATCCTTTTCATTTAAGGCGGAAGAAGGCGGAGCGCGGAAAGAGACGTAAGTGCTTGTAAGTGTTCGTAAGTACACCGTGCGGGTCTTGTCAAGCGGGCGGCTCGGTGGAAGACGGGCGCACGCAGCACGGGTACTTGTCAATTGAGCGGGCGTTGCGTAACTTCGGTGGGGGATGGACCGCTGGGCCCGCTGAGATTATCGCAAGAAAAACAGGCATTTATCTACGTTCTGATCAATACCAGCGCCATTTTCCGCGCTGGAAAAAACGCTCCTGCCCCGGCTTCGGGACGTAGTCAGGAGCGGTGGTCGGGTCGTCGTTATCGAGCCACGCGTTTATCTGCGCCTGGTATTTTTCAGACTCGCTGAGCCCGGTGGTGTCGATCTCGGTCTCCCTGGGCGGTGAGGCTGATCGTGAGTCAGGCTGTTCTGACGGCGTGCGCGAGGTGGGGCGTTGCTGCGACGTGGACTCTGGTTGCTGCGAGGTGGCGCGGGACTCGGGCGGCGTCTCGGCTGGCTGGCGCTTGATGTAACTGGCGTACCATGCATCGTAGCCGTGTTTCTTGATATGCTGCCTGGGTAATCAATGTAAGTCGCTGATGCGATGGAAGAGACTGGAACTGGGCGGGCGTACCTGGCGCGGTATTGTCTCTGGGCCCATTGTCTCATATAAGGCTTCTCGGCACGGTGGTGGGCGCTGTGCATGCGCGCTCTCGCCTGATACTGGGCTAGCAGTTCCGGATCGTGCCGCACCAGTTCGCGCCTCCTGTCCCAGAAGGAATTGTCAGTCAGGCCAAGACAGCGGGGTTTGTTACTTACCGTGCCATGCGCTCTCGGGCTTTGGCCTTGAGGGCCTCAGCGTGCCTTTGGTGTGAGGAAGGGAGATTCGAGGGAAAGCGAGAGAGATTGCATAAACTGACTTTTCGCGATAGCGCGATAGCGCGTCAAGCTGCGCGTCACTGCATTTGGCCTTTCCTTGGCGAAGCATGGAGACAAGGCAGATAAGAAGATTGAAGCAAGTGCGCAGGCGTGTCACAAATGAGACGAAGAAAAGTCGAAAAGTGGGTGAGTGTATGGATGCAACCCCAGAAGACCATGGGGTTTTTGGCGAGCTTTTGGCACAGACACCGCAAGCGCATTCATGCAAAATCCAAAAAAAAAAGCGGAAAAAAAACAGAGGTAGAAGAGAGTGTGGCGCCTGGTTTGTACTTCAAGATTTGTCGGAAGTCGGCGGCCAGCGCCCTGGGCACCGTCGCCCGTGGCGCCCGGCCAGTGGCAAGTTCGCGAGACGTGGCAAGTTCGCGAGAGATCACGAACATCCCTTTTGGGAAAGGTGCACAGCCTCAGGCGTCAGCACTGATTTGCGATTTTAAAATCAATAGCTCAAGTCTCGAATTTGTCTGCGGAGTTCGCTCTGGAACGGTCAAAGTTTGAAATTGGCAGTATATACTACGAAACATTGGTAGATCATGGTAGTACGAAAGTAGAATATCCAAGAAAGTCGAGCGGCTACGTTTCAAGAAAGTCGACGGCTATGATCGTGAGGTCAGCTTTGAAAAATGAGTCGGATATCATGCACGTACCGAAATCACCTAGGTCGTGTGAACACATACGGAGTCGCGAAGCGCGAGGCGCTCGCGGGCGCGCTCGTCACGGAGCCCGCGGCGGAGGATGTTGCGGAGATGGTCAATTTTGGTGCGCTTCTCCTCGTTGAGCTCATTTTGGCTCATTTTGGCGAGACCACTTAAGGTGACATGCAGGTCTTTCACCTTCGCGTCGGCCGCCCGCTTCTGACGCTCACCGCGGCGATGCTCATTATTAGCGCGAGCAGGTACGGGGTTATATTCGTGCCCGCGCTGCAGCTGATTAAGAAGGTACGCGTCAGGGTCAGAGGGGGGTTGAATGTGTCTGCGCTCCGCGAGGTTGCGCGCGAATTTGGAACGCGTGTGGCCAGGGAGTGGAGTGTGGGGCGGGCCGGACACGGGGATGTGAAGGGGTGCAGGTTCGGGAGTGCCAGAGTGTAAGGGCTGGGGGATGAATGTGGTGAGGAGGCGGCCGTTGTTCTGCACAGTGGATGTCTGGGGCGTCGTCCGTCCGCGCAGGAACGTATACACTGGCGCCTGGTCTTGTAGGGCGCCAAACAGATCGGGAGGATTGTGCTCAGCTTCGGCAGCGCGCATGCGTCGCCGATGGTGGAAGTCTTGCCAGTAGGAGGCGGAATGCAGGATCTTGGCGCGTTTGGGAGGTCTCAAACAACGGTTAGTACGCCACGAATGAACAAGACATGGAACACCTACTGGTCGTCGGTGGGAGGAGCCATGAGCATCGGAATGTTGAGACGAATTGCTAGTAGGTTATATTAGTAAGAGCCGATTTCAGAACAAAAACGTTGCCGCTTACCATCACCTTCACGTTTGAAGAACCTGCTTCTGTCCTGCGGCCTCTCCCGCTGTCAAACGCGTCTGAGGCGTTGGCTGGCGGAGGAAACGCGACAGGGCACGCCCGTGCGCAAGCACAGTATCGCGAAAAAAAACAAGGAACAAGAGCAGAAGAAGGCGCGCGAGCGAATGGCGCGCCGACGTGACGCCCGCAGGGAAGAAGTTGAAGAGGAAGCTGCACAGACTAGCAGGCGCGAGGCGTCTTCGGAGCGGTTGCAGGCAACATGAGTGATTTCGGATTTCTAGTGCAAAAACTATAACGTGGTTAGCTATATAGGCCTCTGTTTGTGTTCTTGTTCCGCAGACACGCAAATGCTCACCTGAAGAGCTTCTTTGTCGAGTCAGAATTAGAGGAGACGGGTCCGTGTCCCCACATTCGCCTGGACTTCGATTTGGCGGACGAAGGCGTGCGGGGATCTTTTGAGAAGTTGCATCGTGTGCAGAGCACGTTTTATGATGACGATGTGGAGTTTTTGATGCGGAAAATTGTGCCCGCGCCCACTTGGGACAATCTCTCATGTTGCCAGAACGCAATGTAACCAAGAAAAAAAATTATTTGTTTGGTTGAGATCGGCTAACTAATCCAAAAGGTCTGCACGGTTGAACGCGGGGTCAAGGGTGAATTCGGCAGCTGTGATGATCCGTAAATCTAAGCTTCCATTTATTAGGCAAAAATTACATACCGAGGAAAGGTGGGGAGGACGACGGAGGGCTGGAAGAAGCACGCAGGCCGGAAGGAGAAGAGTGTTCGATTGGAACAACGCGATGTTTTGAGATCGAAACGGAAACACCCGGATGTATCAGAAGGCTGTTGGGCTCAAGAGGCGGCGGCGGGGTGAGGCAGGGATCGTACGTGTCGCTGGTGGCGCGCGAGTCGCACGCATACGCAAGCTGGCGTAGCACCCGAAAGTACTCAAGCTGGACCGTGTCAAAGTGGGCGGGAGGGTGGAACCACCATGCGTTCTCGACCGCCTCACCGTCGGCGCCCAGCTGCGAGAGCTGCCACGCGGCGAGGGCCCCGCCAGAACCCCATCTGGTTTCGAGGGCTCCGTCGCGCGTCCTGCCAAAGATGACGTACTGTCGGATGTCGTTGCAGCCGGCGAGAGCCGTAACAAGAGCGGGATTAACTTGCAGGCGCGTCCTATGTTTTTTGGGCGAAAGAAAGGTGAGAGAGGGTCAGAGACGGGGAGGACGAGGAGACATACATGAATGAATCGTGTTGTGAATGTGCGTAGAATAGGGACAAGTGCGAGTCGTGAAATACCCGGCAGAATGACAGCGTGGGGTGGTGCGAAGTCGGTGAGCATAAAGGCGGAAGTGACGCAGTAACGTCTGTCGCAACGCAAGAAGTTGAGGGTATTTGTAAACGAGTACGCGGGGAAGTAATTCAAGACAGAGAGACAGAGGACGAAATATCCAGAAGATGCAGTGGGGTACCCGACCACCCGACCCATGCGCCGTACCGCAGCGCAGGCCGGGCGTCCGCAGTTGAGCAGTGGAGGCGGGAAGGAAGGGACGAGAATGAAATCCTCTGTTTGTGTGTGTTATGACGTGCACGTGTCGCACTTCGCTTTCGACCTAAACCTCAAGTTCCTCGGATGTGACGAATGGTTTACTATATATGCCTCTGTCTGTGGGCCTTGGTCCTCTGCTGCACCTCGTTCCTGCATCCCACAATGGCTCGTTTTCCCAATCCAAGCCCTGCTTTGCCACCCAACGCCCGCCGTACTTGCCGTATGCCCTATTTTCCCGACCCAGGCGTCGATGCAAGAGTACACTCGCAAACGGCGGGATGTAAGTTCCATGTGGTGAAGGAGGGCTTTATCAAGGGATGCTTCACAAATGCGTAAGTTAATTTCCCTTCTCCCTTTCTCGCTGTTTCCCCCGCTTTTTCGTGTTTTCTGAGCCTTCTTACTGACGAGCGCCAGCAATGCGGCGACTTTGCAGGTTGAAGGGTGCAGCGGCAACTCTCGCTGCAGCACCAACACCGAAGACGAGGCCAAGCACGAGTGGGCCTACCACTGCTATCTAAAGCATGGCACAGTTTGTCCTGCTGCCGAGGAGGAGGCGCGCGTCGCAGCTGCTCTCGACGCTGCGCAAAATGCTCCCAAGCTCGTGCCTCGCTTCACCTCCGACGACATCCTCGACACAACTTGGTGCTCGGCTCGCGACGTCATGGCCAACAAAAATCACAGCAGCATGGACAACCTCTCAGCGGCCTTTCCCGCCTTCCGCGTGAGCGTTTCTGAGGTCGACAAGAAAGCCCCCGTGTGCTCGCCTTCCCCCATGAAGTCCAAGTCCCAGTTTGCGCCCCCCGCCTCGCCCATGAAGTCGCAGGTCGTGGCTGCCGCCTCCCCAATGAAAGCCCAGTCCGCTGCGCCCACCAACGCGTCCTCTTCAGCCACTGTTGCGTTTGCGCGCATGGGGACCGGGCCTCCCATCGCAGTCCACTGGGGCATCAAAGGTGTGCTTCGTACATTCGCGTCGCGGTAAGAACCCTTCCCCCTACTTTTGTTGGGCACTCGCTGATTTTGAATCGCTTCAGTGACGACGCCATTGAGGCCGCGGAAAAGCTTGGCATCCATCGCACCATGGTGGCGGGGGATGCCAATCCGGCAGTAGTTGAAGCTTGGGTCCGCTCTTAGGCGTCGTTGTTTTTTCACTTACCTTGCTACATTTGCTACAACATGTTTCCGTATCGCGTTGCCCTCGAGGCCAATCTATAAGCTTCTTTTTTGGTCTTACATGTCAGATTTGAGAGCAAAGAATTGAAGTTTTGGAGCGAATAACTCATGTGTGAAATAATACGGCGCATATGTGTCAAGGGAAACAGAAACAAGCCGTGGTGAGTACGTACGTCAATGTACTTTAATGAAATCGGAAGAGAGCGGGTGTTTCGAGCCTGGGGGACAGCCATGATATAATGTGTTCTGTTTATTGACACCAACTACACCACACTATATTCTACGCGACTTCAAAAACTTGCGCAAAAAAAAATGGACACGCCGATATCGTCCGTACAGCCAGCTGCTCCGTCTCCATCTCCGCAGGAGGTCATCACCCCGTCGACATCGCCGCCCGCCGCGCCCATCGCAGATACATCCAAAAAGACCACTGCGTCGAAGGAGCCGAAAGTTAAAAAGAAACCCGGCAACCCGGGAGATTTCCAAGGATCGCGTGAGGCGTTGTTGCTGAGCCTCTGGCCGGAATATGTGAAGGCGTCGAAAAATAAACAGCTAGCGAAATTCTGGCAGGTAGTTTGGGAAAAGTTTTTCGGCCAGTTTGACTGGCGCCTCGATCTCAAGGAAGAACCCGACCCTACCGCCGTCCGACCTTCTGACACGAATTTATCGCCAGAGGAGGAGAAGCGAAAGGAAAGCAGGGTGAAAGGACTCAAAACGGTATGGTTCCGAACGCTGTGAGGGCCTGGAACGAGAGACTGAGGCGTATTGGCATCTAGAAAATAAAATCGTGGTACAATCATCGACGCGGAGGGGCAGGGATGGCGGCAAATCCCTGGACACCGATCCTCGCGGCCCTGGGGCGCAAGACGGGCCCCCAACCAAAACGCATGGCCGACTATCAGCTTTACATGCAAATGGATGAGTTCAAAGACCGCGTAGTGGACAAATTGACGCAGGATTTCCCGAACGTGCCGCGGGAGGAAGCCTTGGCGGCGCGATGCAAGGTGGCGCGCGAGTTGTTGGCGGCCGAACCACAAGACGTGAAAGATCGAGTGCGACAGGCGGCCGACGACGAGCACGCCGTGGAGATTGAGGCATGGAGGGAGGCAAATGACGGATTGCCCAGCCCTGCGGATGTCGACCAGGCTGAGTAAGTGCGGAGGAAATAACCCCGAATTTGCTGACGAGGATGGTACTGCAGGGCGCGCGCACGCTTCGCGCCGCTGGTGCTGCAACTGCTCACGACGTTGCGAGCGTACACCGGCTATTACGTCACGATGGTGTATGGGCGCGAAGTCGAGGGCAAATTCCAGGTGGGAAATTTTCATGTAGGAAAGATAGACAGTGCGGACAGCAAGAGGGAGGTGGACTTTCAGTCTTGGGACCGAGAAGGGTATCAGAAAGTTTCTGACCAGTTTATTCGCTTTCTGACAGCCACGAGTGCGTTTTCTCTGGGCGACTGTAACAAATGTGAGCTGAATACTTCCAAACAGCGGGCCGGGACCCCGACTCACCTGGCGCTGTGCCGCCGGTCATAATGAGCACTTCCTCGGACGCGCCTGCAGCTCCGGCGCCGCGCGCACGCCCCCCTGCCCCAGTTTCGGTTCCCACTGCTTCCGTTCCGACTGCGTCTTCTGCTGCTACTGCTCCCTCCACCTCTATTGTGCCCGCTATGACCCCATCCGATGCAACAAGTCCCGGGACCCCAGCAGGCGATGCGCCAGAGGCGACATGGGTGCTTGTCAACCCAGTTACTGCTCGCCCTGTGACACCGCCGCGCGCCATGCCCTCCGAGCCTGCGACGACGTCGGACACAGAGAGCGGCGATGATCTAGAACGTAGGATGCAGGGTTTGGCGATTCTGACGTCGCCATTGCACGAAGAATTGGCTGCGCTGGCGCCAGCAAAGCGCCTGGAGCGCGTGGCGTCGTTGGAAAGGATGAATCGCGATCGTCTGCAGCGGGTGAATAACATCGCCAAGATCCACCGTTCCTTGAAGGCGGTAAACGCAGACGACACAATAGCGATGGACGAGGACCCGGATTTTCCCGTGGTGCACCTGTCACCGATGAAAAAAGGATCCAAGCGGACGTCGGAGAACGCGAAGAATGGGAATGCGAAGCGAAGGAGGAGGGCGACGAGGAGCGACGACGAGAGTGATGAATCAGAGTCAAGTGATGGTGAGGTGCCGCGACGGGAGGAACCGCCGAAGACGCGAGGCAGAAAGCAAACGTCAGGTGCGCAGCCGGCGGGAACGGGATCCCAGGCCGCGCTGATAAAAACTAAAAAAAACGGAGAAGGGGCGACAAAGGAAAACGCTGAAGTGCCGAAGTGGGTGAGCAAGGGGAGGGAGACGCTGGAGGCGGGTACAGATGACTGGAATGGAGGGTGGAATAAACTGGTTGTCTTGTGGTGGTCCCTGGAGACGTCGACCAAATTTGCATCGTCGCCGGTAGGTCGTGATTCTGAGTCAGAGCTGTTGTGATGTTAATTGACTGAACTTTCCAGCGAGTGGGGCTACCAACCGCGGAGCGCCCCGCAGAAATCCCATGGTGGACTAGCAGAGCGCGAAGCGGCAACCCCACAATCAGCAATGTCGAAAACTTCGTGGCGGTATTCAAGAATTGGTGGTTTTTGATAAATCCTTCGTGGCGCCAAAATGAGGATGGTTCGCTCAAGCTGGAGGAAGATGGATCATGGGAAGAGCTGAGGAAGCCAGGGGCTAACGGGTTGTTGAACGTATTGATATGCTTGAAGTGGTGGCGGGAGAGGATGGATGGTTTGGGATGGGATGATGTCGTCGCAGATGTCACGTGGGTGATTGAGTGTTTACTCAAGACCACGACTGGTACCAGCAGGTAAGTTCAGCGGCGCGAGGGCTCATCGCTGCTAACACTGATACATTTACAGCGACAACAACAGCGTTGCAGTGCCGCGCATTGGTGAAGTCGGCCTCCCCGCCCCTGCCGACCCGCCCGGCCCGGGCGCTCGCAGCGAAGCTGTCGCAAATCCAGCTACCGCATCGGCGGGGAAGAACACCGATGTTGTGATGTCATCACCTCCCACGACGCACAACAGCCCAGCGACTGAGCCGGCCGCGCCCGCGAACACTGCGATCAATCCCGCCATCACTACCATCAGTTCCAACATCCCCGCTCCCGCACATCCCGCCCTGGAACCAGACAACCACGACGCGGCTAGCGCGGCCCTCTTTTCGTACCCGCCCCCGCCCGTGCTGGCGCAGCGTGTCGCCGGTCCCGCCATCAATGTCTCCATCATCGCGATCAATTCCGCCCCGCCCGCCCCCAAAGAATCGGTGTTGCAACCGGGGAATGGCGGCACGGCCGACGACATGAATCGTTGTGTGTACCCCCCCCCCGCCCACGCCGGAGCGGCACCCAAACGCCCCCGCCCATGCTGCGATTAATCCGATCAATACCCCGCCGCCCGGGCGTCTGTCGAGGCTGGTCGAAGAAGCAAGGTTGAAGAGGGAGGAGAAGGCTAAGAATAAGTGTGACGCCGCGTTGTAGTCCGCCAGCAGCGCCCAAACGCGCCCTCCTGTTTGATCGTAGTACCTTTTTGGGACTGACCCCTATCTTGTGCCGAATGTAGTAATGTCACGTGTACAATAACATGCTTTTTGCTTTTTGACCCACAATGGCGGTGATGGGAATATATTTCACACTCCGACCTTGGTTTTGATCCCCCGGCAGGATCGCGGCATTCTACGGTGGCTGTGCCCCCAAAACCCCCACCATAATGCATTACATTCTTGGGCAACCCTGGGTTCGTAATGAGTTATTCCAACTGTCTGAGCTGCGTTGGCCTGTGTAGGTACCTCGTCAGCCCTGTGTGAAGCTCACGCGACGGTAACGGGAAAGCAGATATGCGAACGGAAAAAGCCTAAAGGAAATGGGACGAGGATGATAGTACAGGATGATAGTACCGGGAAACGAAAGGGCCGGGTATGTGCAGGAAAAAGGAGTGCATGGTGTAAAAATATTATGTGTGGACGAGGCAGGAGAAGGACTGAACGAGCGATAAAAGAAGGCAAAAAAGGAGGACAATAGGAAGTAGAATGATCCAAAATCAACAGGCGGAGGAACGTTTTTCAAGATAGAAGAACAAGGAAAGGGAGGAATATAATAAGCAAGAGTTGAGACGCACAATGTTTGTATGACCGCGGGTCCGCGACGACAGTGTCTCTTATGTCCTAGACACGGGACGCAGGGAGGTCTGCACGGCCCGTCGTTGGGCAAGATCTGCAAACGAAGTAAGCAGGGAAATGACCACAGAATAATCGGGGACTAATAGGGAGGAAGAGCCCGAAAGGCAAAAGCGACTACGTACACCGATATCATGGTGTCATCTATTTCTTTCGACAATGGCAGCGCTTCAATGAAAGGAGGGTGGCCGACAGACCACGGAGTGCATGCGAGTCGGGGTCTGGATGGGCAAGTCATCAGTCAGGAGTTTGTGGATGCGTGATTAAGAGAGGGGAACACCACGAAGGAAGAAAGTAGCGGGCAGGTGTAGAGAGGTAGGAGGAAAGAAGGGGATGCTGCTGAGAACGAAGGAACGTACCACGAGCACAGCGCAAGCCAGATTTAGCTGGTGTCGCCGACGAGAGTGGCTGGACATCATAGTCCTGGATGTGGTCGTTGCGAGGGGAGCCCTCGCACGACGCGAAGAGACAACGTCGAGCGGGGCTTGGGGAACGGAGCATCATCGCGTGTGGTATCATCGCGCGGAGGAGTGAATAGACGGGGCAGGAGGGGAGTGCTGCTTTGGTGGTCTGAAGGTGTCGGCGCGGGCGGTGGTGCGAGGTACCCGTGCCATATCCGGTATTTGGAGAAACTCCCATGTCCGCCACTGCGACGATCAGACTCTTCCACTGAGCACTACTTCTGGCACGTCGCATGATGCTGGCTGACAGGAATGTCGACCCGGATCCGGCAATGCCAGCACAATGACCAGCACACAAAATAACTCATTTCCACGACGAGACGACTGGGTGGTCATGCGCGAGAATGTGGCGGCCAGTAGGATTGCTGGTCGCTCGGTACGTTGCACGAGATGGTGACCATGGGATACCGGGATTCTGGATGCGATATTTATATCGATAACAAATGGAGGGTAGATATACCGGCGGCACTCGAATTTGGAGAGCGTTTCATATTCTGATCGGAGAGTGCCGTGCTCGTGATCATCTAGGAGATGCAGCCCTGGTCTCGCTGCGAGGCGACTCCTCGAGCATATCGTACATAACCTCAGGTTCCCATGTGTTACGGTCGGGGATGATGGCTGGTGCTGCCTGTTCTGGCGGTAGCTCGTGGTGCGTTCTGAATCCGATTTTAAGTGAGCATTATGGATCGAACAGGAAGGACGAGACTCACAACTAGCTCGCCATAATTCACGCCCATCATAATCAGCAGATATCACCTCGCCCCCGTAAACCCTTTCGCACGTATAGATGCGATAAAGGACATCGGGAGGAAAGGACAAGCCGCAGCCTACGTGTATCGCCTGCCGGGATCCGGAGCAGCACAGTTGTTTGGGCGGAAAAGGAGGGCGAGACGACGCAAGTGGTAGGCGGAGGACAAAGTGGAAATTTCCGAGCAGCCTGTGTGCGGCATACCAACACCCTTAGCCATCTCTGCTAAGACATGCTTATCAAGGTTTCTGAGAGAGGAAAGGTGTCCCTGTGTAGGCGAGTACCGCTCGTGTGAAGCCGTGATTAGGGGAGACGCCGTAAAATCCACAATAAATCCAAATGGGAGCGTCGGAGAGAAGAACGACACAGAGTCGAGCGGGAAATACGACGTGTATTCTTCAGGTGAGGAGAACGACGGCCTGCGCTCCGGGCCGAAGAGCAGCGGCGAGCAGTATGGAGACAAGAACAACGAGTACTCGTCCGACTCGTCCGTCATTGAATAAGTGATCCGCTACGCGACCTCGCTGTCCAGGTCAGCGTCGTCCTCGTTGGCTGCACCTATGGCCGCGGCCGTCTCTGATCCGTCAGTGGGTTCGACACCAGCCATAGTCCATCGCTCCCACGGAACTCCGCATACACGTCGTCCAAGGATGAAAACAGCTCGTCCAGAGCATGGGTGGGTGTCTTGTGGATGCGCTAGGAACGGAACTAGCAACAGGAAAGAGCATCGTTCCCTGAAGACGGAGACAGCGGTGACCCGGTCGAAGACTCAAACTTCGAAGAACCCATGGACCATGGTAGCTTGGGCAAGGTGATGCTGATACATCTGAAACTAATCGACGGAAGGGAAAGTTTCTTGTAGCTCATGCCCTGTTCGCGTCGACGAGCAGACGATGAACGAGTGTCCTTGGAGTGTCCACGATTCGCGGAGTTACGGCACACTCGCACTGCATCAGTCACGTTTAGTGTGACCCGGCCCACCCGGCCCCGGTTGGACCAAAAGTTGAACCAGGGGTAATTTTTGTTTCAACGAGTTCAGTTTACGCGTCGGTTCAAATTTTACATCTGCAGTCGAATAAGTTTGGGGCCTGAATTGGTGCTCTTATCCGGCCGATTTCGAGTCGCGCATTTGCGATGTATTTTAGATTTGGAATCAAACTTACTGAATTGTACCATTCTGTGAGGACCAAGTTGCATCGAAGTCCATTCGACATGGTTATTCTGGCGCAGCCGCAACACAGCCGCGATGTACGAAACAGTCATCAAATGTCATACAGGCGCTATGGGCGTCTATCTGCGGTTTTAACTTCGAGATTCTTATGTACTCGATTGGGAATATTATTCAAGTAACATGAAGCATGTCTAAGGAGCCAATACTCTGAAACATCTGAGGGTCTGAGATACGATCTGGGGTGGTACGCGCGTCTGAATATTCACAAACAGGCACTGTTTGTGTTATGGGGACCGAAAATGTCCGCTTTGGATTATATAAGCAGCACCAAATGCTGGACGCTCATTGGTTGGGCCAAGTCACATGCTCTTCCTTTAAGATTAGATTACGATGCTCCTTCTTCGTAAATCTCCCAGGTTTTCCAAGTTGGAAACCCTCGTACCATTAATCGTCCCGAACCCCATCGCTATATTTCTCCGTCTCGGAAAAATCCTTCCTGCTGATTCTCCAGAAAGAACAACTGGCTACATGTTTGAAAACGGGCCCGGAGAAAATGACGCGACAGGTGCGCACTGACGTGCACTGACACGCTTTTGACGCGCTTTTGACGCGCACTGACGCGAACCGGCGCGGCAAGTTTAAACATCTAAAGTAATGTTCCTGGACCTAGAATAAGGGTTGTACACTCTTTGTAGAACATTAAACAGACACTAGGACATAGATTTAGAAAAGTGAGTATTGGTTCAAGGCGGGATATCGCACATACTGGCCTGATATATAATAGAGAACTTGCGCACCAGCCATTGGAGCCATCTCGTGGCTTTTTGGCAGTGCGCAAGCGAATGGCTCCACGGCCAAAATATGACGTCGATGGCTTCATATGGCTCCGTGGAGCCATTCACCTGCCAATTTTGCGCACTGCCGAGAAGCCATCAGATGGCTCCAATGGCTTTTGCGCAACCTCGCTAATGTTCGGGATGCTCAGTGGTTACGTGAATCATTGGGGTGAGATCTGGCACCATTTTCCATGGTAAAGTTACTCACGCAGCTGTCTAGTGCCGCGTCACTGGCTGCGTCAATGCGCGCCGGTTGCGCGTCAGTTACGCGCTGGTTCCGCGGCAATTGCGCGCCGGTGCGCGTCAATGCGCGTCACTGGCGCGTCAGTACGCGTCAACGCCGCACCTATCTCCCCGCCCTGCAAACCGGTCATTTACCACTGAAACAGACCTGATATATCTTTAGGAGCTTGTATCCAGCTAGAATTCGTGCCGCATCGAGTTCTGGTACCCAACCCGACTCAAACCCGACTGGTGTCGAGAAGTGATTTAACATCGGAGATTGATTACTTTTCTGCTTCAAACAGATTGAAGTTACCAGTTATCAGTTCCTAAACATTAATCGGATACGAAACCGCCAGCTACGACAGTTTCAATGCAAATTTTAACACCATCAAATTGGCTGGGTCCAAAGACGGCTAGAGTGCTACTTCTATTGAACTTGGCTAAAGATATTTTTCTGAAACTTAAATGAAGCTGCTCAAGCAGTCAACGATGTGAACATTGGAAGACATTGAAGGATTTCGAACATTTGCGTCTGAAGCCGACAGAATCGAGGATCCCGGATGCCCAACTTGCCAAAATTGGGGGAGAAATCAAGGGCATAGTAGATCCGTGGATCCTGTATAAGGACATATCGGAGTTTCAAAAGGGTTTCGAGATTATGACATTATTTATTGGGTGGCTTGACAATAATTAGGGTAATGTTCGGACCAGTACCTCAAATTTGGAGGTAGGGGTTTTTGTGTCATGGACAACCAAATCAATTGCAGAACACCATCTGTGCAGGTCCCGTCGCTTGAATTTGACTATGGGATGCAGTAGAGGCGGCGCGCCGATCGGCGCGCCAATAGCGCGTCACACCGCGTCACATCCGCGGCAGTGCGCGTCAGTGCGCGCCGCCCCGCGTCACTTTTACCCAGCCCTTTGAAAACCAACGACTAAGTACTCAGCAGCTAAGTACTAGATCAGTCGTTCCCAACAAGTTCCCAAACCACCGATGTCGCGCCCCATGTTCATTCTGTAACCACTTAATCCGGCTGTTGATCGTTTGAATACATAAACTCATTATAATCGTTTTAAAATTCAATCTTCATACCGGCAGCCATGCAAAATTCAGATACTTCCAAGGTTGGAATAATTCACTGCTGTTCTGTGTTACAAAAAAAAGTGCCCCACTACCAGATATCTAGATACCAACTAGATACATACTAATACTGAATTCCAATTCTTCTTTATTATCCCTTTTCGCCTGTTTGTGCCCCGCCGCTTGCCGGCTCTTTCAAATCATTTTGGATGGGTACGGTTTGGGGTGTGTTTACATCACCGTGTACGGTATCATAGTGATCAACACGACGGATACTGTACTATTACAAGAGTTTATCACCGCTCAAGCACCCCTGGGCGAGATAGACTTTGGAGTTGGGTCAAGCATGATACAGCCGATTGGGGGATTTGCTTACCCTCAGATAATGTTTTTTAAGACAGTTGAAGGCTTGAAGCTCAGCGTCAAAGCTAATTTCGCTGTCGGAAGACGAAGTCCCAATATTACAGCGTGTACGGTAGGTTTTACATAAGAAGATGAAGCAACAGGTACCGCTGTGACGGCGCATCGATTTTTCACCGAAAACATCAAAACATCGAGGATTTCTCTGTTGTGGCGCCCACGATTGTCGCGCAACGGAAAGGGTGAACTTCTCTTGCGGGAGTTCGTAATGTTGTGAAGGAAACATTTAAAAGCGCCGGCAGAGGATTTGTTCTGCTGTAGACCCCATCCTTCTCCCCCTCCGCCAACTTGCTTGACTGGGCAAGAGACACTTCACATTCAACATCCAAAAATATGCAACACCTGCCCCAGGCCATTATTCGTGGTACACGAGGAAGTTTGTACCAATATCGTCCACTCACGATCTCACAGGAGGAGTCGGAGGGGCTGGAGGAAAAGGCGCCGAGAGGGGAGGTAATGGCGGCGAGGGCGAGGGCCCTAGGCTTGGTGGGTTGAAGAGCCACTTGTTCGCTCAGATATACGGTAAAAATTGCGTTGCTGACACGAGACGTCCTTACGATATTCCAAGGTGGCACCGGCGGTGTTGGTGGGGAGAGTCTCAAGGTGGCTGGCGACGGGGGAAGAGCCCACCGCCCGGATTTCGGCGTTTCCACACTCAGTGAAGGGATTGTTATCCCTTCGGGCAACATGATCATGGCAGACTTCTGTAATGAATACCTGGTGGGCGCCAATATCGCCAAACTGCTGGCCGACGCCGGATTCCAGACGGCCGCGGCGCTCTTCTTCATTTCAGATATCGATCTCTTCGACAAGGGGTTCACAGTTGTTCATCTCGCCGAACTAAAGGTGGCTTTGAGGCAGTGGTCGCTCGCGACGGCAAAGTAATACAGTATTACGAGTTTCTCGACTCGTTGCCGCTGAGAAGTTCTAGTGATGTCCAGGGCCCGGCTCGGGCTGGAAGCCCCGGCTTGGGCCCGGCTTGATGCGGCTTGGGCTTCAAAATCTCAAGCCCAAGCCCGAAGCCCCAACCGAGTCCACACCACCTTCGTCACTTCGTTACTTCGCTTAGCGTTGTTGAAGTTCGTGACTTTGATGGCATCCTGTGAAAGTTCGTGAGTTCGCGTGAGTGTAGGTGAACATCGTCACTTTCTCCGCGCAGTGAAAGCTCGTAACTTCAATGATCATCTGACCGCGACCAGACCATGGATAGTAGACGCTGGCATTGCACGGTCAGTAACGTCAATGCATGCAGTTTATGTATGTACTATAACAATTATTTGACAATTGAAACATCCAATAATACTCAACCGATAATTATCTTCGGACTTCGCGCGCGAGTTGCCACCTGTTCCATGCGACGTGTCAGTTGTTCGAGTCCACGACAGGCCAACAAAACCTCAGAAAGCAGGATTGCCCGCTCATCTTGTTCCCGAATATCCACTCTGAATCATTTTTCCCGCTGGCTGACGCGCAACAGGAAAGTTAGCCGTCTATGACTGAATGCGGGACCCGAACCGGGTCCCTTCGATCTATACTTTCAACTCACAAAGAGCTGTGGCAGTATCGGTATCTGGCACATTGGCCAGCTCGATTGATTTGGCCAGTGAGTGACATTGAAGAACATTCAACTTCTTCCGACCAGGAATATCAATGAAGATACTGTGCTCGACTCGCGGGCGACTGAAAGCTCCGGGCTTGGTTATTGCGTTCTCCGTCATGGTTGAAAGAAGCGACTGGAGTGAGATAAAGGGGGAGTTGACTGTAATAAATTTAACTGACTCACCCAGACGCCACTTCAAGTTGTCTCTCAACATGTAGATCTCGCCCCGAAAGCAGGACTACATAACAGTGATTTGCAGAACTTAATGTCGTGGAAAAAAAGAGTGTCCGCGCCTCCGTTTGTGAACCAACGCTCAAACAATCTAGGTGACGAGCATTCGCTCCGAGAATCTGGTGGAAGTGACGAGCTTTCCCAGAATTCTCTCCATGTGACGAACTTTCACAAATTTCAATCAAACTGACGAACTTTCGCGCTCCTAAGCGAAGTAACGAAGTGACGAAGGTGAGGTATACTCGCCCCAACCAGGGCTTGCAAGCCCGAGGCTTGGGCCTGGGCCCGGGCTTGCCCACAAATTTTTCATTACACCTTGAACATGTGTACAAGTGTGTAATTCATGGCCTCAATGATAAATGCGGTCTATATTATAGCTCAAAACATTCACAGAGCTTTTATTTTCATCTTTCAAGCACACAATGTTACAATTTCCATTTCGGGATTCCCTGTTGAATTTTCCAAATACATGGCAGATGCCGTATACCTTGTTGTTTTCAATCAGTGCGGCGAGGTAACTTCATAAGCACATGCAAGGTAATTAAGGATCCAAAGTCTAACGGTATTTTGACGCCAAAGTTTATTTCGCTCCGTACTCACAAGCCCAAGCCCCGAGCCCGCTCAAGCCCGCTGTCGGGTCCGGCTTGGCGGGCTTCCGGGCTTCAGGCCGGGCCCTGGACATCACTACTGAGAACGTGCATCCTTTTCTTTGATGTCTTTGGGTCTGTACCGAAGTAACCATAACATGAGGAAGGAAAGAAAGTATTTTCCCAGTCGAACTTTTACCACAGATAAAACCTGTCCGGTTTTGGTATCAGACCTTATCAAACACGTTGGGCGCGACTAGAGCTTGAGACTCTCTCGGCCGTCTAATCCATCACATCCACTGAGCTACGGCCGCGGCAAATCCTCTGTCAATTGTCCATCTATCGTTATGATGTTAGCTGGCAGTCTGGAAGATTCCCGCTAGACACCGGCACTCATGGCTCTACAGTGAGCTCCTTGAAAGAGGGTCATGTTGGCCCTTGGGTACTTCGGAGTCACTTGCTCCAGTGCTATCCGAGTTCTGGTAGCCAATTCCGAGGGTTCCGGGATGTCAAAACCCATCGGAATACATCGTTATGCCCTCTATTCTACGCCGAATCCATACTCGGGGTCGGCGCTCATATCCTTCTGGAACCGTGGAAGAATGAGGTCTCTCGTCATGCCGAGACTGCCAATATCCGGCGCCCTCTTTCCAATGCCTTGGGCTGGGTCCTGAGATGCGCTCGCGACTCGCGACAGGGAAACCGCCGCGTAATGTGGAAAAGAGAAGATGATTTCTGTCTACTGCCAAAAGCGGCCTTGTGTGCACTGAAAGACCGTGCCAAACACAGCCAAACACCGGAACGCGTTTCCTCTCGCGCCAAGACCACGCCGGATCCCCTATCGCAGCCTGTCTTGTCACAATCCGGCAAGCTGTCGCGACTCGCTCTTTACCGATTGCATGTCCGGCTCCCCATTATATTACTATTGCAATACCGAAGGATGTTCTTCGAATCTCGATTCTACGGTCGGTTTTCCTCATTATACAGAGCATGCGCTCATTTGCCGCCGGAGAAGGCACAATACGCCACTCGGCCCTGCTGGATCGGCGCTTCTCAAAATCGAATAGTGCATGCCTTAGACACATCCTCTTCTCTTCCATCCAGATATTCATAGAAAATCGGGTCTGTAATCCCATCCCGGGCAGCTCTCAACAACTCGCGGAAGCCACGGATTATGATACAATGACGGCCATTTTTAAATTTACTGTCGAACGGATATTAAGTATTCCATCAGAACCCGTGTCCAAGGCCGAGGCGCTGATCTGCGCTTGCTTCTCTGAACGCAGTGATGTTCCTCCTTCTTTTAGATTGCGGGATGACCAAATAGTACTTGATTTGGAAAACTCCTCCCCCTCACCAGACCTCAATATATATACATAGCGCACCTCGACACCTACCACCTTACCTTCTATATTCCAGCTCCGAGACAGAATAGATGGTGGCATAGTTCAACTATGGTTTCAGGCAACGTCGTATAACTCGTACGAGTGCCAAAACAAGAATACCCAGCTATTTCGAGTAATGAAAGTTTATCAGTTCATACAGCACGGAAGCTCGGTCTCGCGGAAGAAAACATGGAGCCCTTATTTTAAACATGGATATGGTCGGCTCTCTCGAAGCGCTTTCATTCGATATCGGATTCCACTGACCATCGATAATCGCCTTCAACACGGTGAGCTGCTATGGCCGTAAAGACTCCGCCGGTATGCTAGTACAGATAAAGAACGTTGACGTTGTGCGTATACCCAAGCATCATGCCACCCAGGTCGCTAGCACAATATTTCTCGTTCCTGCCTAGATCGCGCATTGGACGTCGATGGAACGCCCGCTGGCGATGGATCTCGTTTTTCGTGACGCTTGCCGACCAACCCGAGGTAAGATGACTACTTTTGCGATCTCGGTTGAGGAACTCTCACCATTTAAATTCAGCAAAGCTTCTTAACTAGTTGGCCAGCGCTTTCGTATACTGGACGAGCCATCATGATGGATACCCTTCGTCACCGGATTCAGAATAACCCGCGCGCCATCCGTACCGCCCTCGGCTTTTCGCGTAGCGTCTTAGATACAGCGGGGAAAACCATCCCATCCGTCCAGACGCTCACACATACCATCGAGAATTTGCTCAGGATGATTGACGTATACGAGGAATTGCTTTCGAACCGACAAAGTCTTGACGAACTCGTTATTTCCGACATGGAGAGAAATAGTCCAACGTTTGGACATAAAATCAGCCCGGGTCACGAAGTGTCGGTAATTTCATCATCATTTGAAACGCGGCTGATTCTTTCGACGGCTAGGGAATTACAATCTTGCACGGCTGACCTTCAGGTTCAAGGCAAATTTGACCAGAAAACAGACCCTGCAGGTGACATTGTTCGATTAGAAATTGGTAGAACGGCGGGTACGGCGCTACCTCATCCTCGGATTGACTTCCATATGAGCCCAATGACAGGCAGCGTTGGAAATATGAGTGATCACGGAGACACGACGGATGGAAATCAACTCCCGGAGCCCGCTCATCCACATGTACACCGGGCCTTGTGGCAAGCTTCCGATGAACGATTCACACTTTTCGGTAAATAGTCCGCGATTTTAATGTTCTTGGAGCTCCATCTAACTTCACCTTGACAGTCACAGGAGGAATAGGCGGCTCCGGTGGGACAGGCAATGTAAACGGTGGATCTGGTGGGACAGGCGCAGGACTGATAATCAAACAATATTCATCACAAGGAGGAACGATACAGATTCAAAACCACTACCACTACCACTACCACTAGGTTTTCCATTGGATCATTCTGGGGGTAATAGATACCTGGTAGATGATTCAGATATATATCCTCTATCAGGAACATTTTGCTTCTGCAAGAAATTTGCCGCAGGACAGTTGGAGCAACACCGTGTCGAGGATCGGGTCGAAACTAATGATCTAATATTCCCCAGTGGAATTTCGGCTCTCTTCTATCTATTCTGGACCATTGGAAATTTGTTGAGCATTCACTCGTTCATTGCATTGTTGACCAGTTAGTTCGGCAGCGAGAAGCTTCCTTTTTTAGATTGAAAGTAGTAATACTAGTATGATATATCCACATGAGACTTCGTTTGGATACAAAACCTCGAGGACCACTGATGTGTGACCTCCTTCTCAGCACCTTCCAACTTTCGGGGTTAACTATGCAAGTGGCTGGAACTTAGGACATACTGTATTTTTTCATTCAGATCGACAGTCACGCGTCACGCACCCCTCTGTCGATATCGAATTTCGGTCGAGGTCACGCGTCACCCAGGGCTTTATCGAACCAAAAATCCGTGTCACGCCGGCCAAAATCTCTCGAAAACGCCAAAAAATGAAATTTTGCCTTAGAAATTTTCGAAAAATTTCGGGTGGTCACGCAAAAATTTCGGAGTTGTCGAATTGTCGAAATGGTCCCAGGTTGTCACGCGTCACACCCCATGTCGATTTGATTGAATTAATACAGTAACCGGTAACTTTTGATTCTTACTACACAAACCGGAGAGAGCGAATTGGGAGGCGGAATGCTACGAACAGGAAATGCAAAACACTACACTTTATGCAAGCCGAATCCTGCTTTCAGTGAATTTCTGGCAGGTTGGCTTCAGGTTTCCTTTAAACTTCCCTGGAAGCAGGGCTCTGAGGCTGATCTCAGATATGTTTCCTTCTTTTTTGAGAAGCACAACTACATTTGCTGTGAATTGAGGCACAGGCACTACATTGGATTATTCGGATTTTCCGAACCGTGGGAACAAGTCGATAATTCCATGACAAAAACTGCCACACATCAGTCCATGTGGACCTTGAACTGCGGAGCACCAGTCGGATGCCAACAGCACTCCAACAGCAACGAATCCTGAATCGGGTCCGTCAATGTCCAGCTGTACGTTGGAAGCTGTGGAAGAAAATTTGAACCCAAGAGCGTCAAAGGCACTAAAACACTGCGAGCCGATCCATCCAGTTGTTTGTGGAAATGAAAAAAACCTGGCATGAAATGGAACTTCTCTGGTGACACGGCATTTCCCTGGGTGGGTCTGCCAGGCGTTTTGAGGTGGCGGGCGCTTATTGGGGGGGGAGGGGGGGGGGACTATAGGCTGATCATGCGCGCCTGCATCATTACATGGCGCTGAACTTCGGCGAGTTCCAGTGATTGAACACTAGTACTTACGTCCTTCCAATACGCATGTCTCATTGCCCATGAAAAGGTTATAACACGTGCAGGTCGGATAGTTGAAGTTCCGGATTGCATGCGTAGAATGCAACAGAACACATGCGCTGGAAATGTGCCCAAGTTGTACTATCGATATCGATGGTCAAGGACCTGGGAACGAAGCTGTAAAGAAGTCGGAGAACAGCATAAATTTAATCGCGCCCCGCCCCAAGAATACATATCAATCGACGAATTTCTGCATGGATTGCATGATGGTGAGCTCAGTGGTTAATCATGGGAAGGACACTGATGGCCACTGCCAACTCATAAAAGGTCTACGTTGCGTATAGATGGTGACTGGTTATTTTAATTTTTACGGAAAGAAAGCGGGCGCGCGCAAGGCGCGTGAAACGCTTGAAAGAGGTATTTGTAAGAGGTGCCTAACGTAGGGTATACTAACTGTAAGGAAATCGTTCATGGAAGGGTTCAAGACTCTATTGGGGACTAAGCACAGCACTTGTGATTTCAGGCGGACCGGCCGCCGTTTCTGGCCCACATCCTGATCTCCGATGCTTTGCCCATGCCACCTTTCCCTCCGACATCTAGCCCTGTCCCGCCAGTCCCCCCAGTTCCGCCTGCGATGCCGATGAGTACAAACATTTTTTTCAAAGCATGCCAATCAGCATAGAAAGCAAAACGCACCAGAAATATTTCCAAACTTTCTCTTACCCCGAGATGCGAACTCGACTTTCGTGCCATCGCCTGTCTATGGGCGATATACTGTGCAAATATTCAAGATATTTTGCAGGGTTTTCGCTGACAACTTACATCTGATTTTTAAGTTCAGCTGACAAGTCAGAGGCTCTGCTGACATCCATTCAAAATGCTTGCATCATTGCACTACTTACATCTCCACATCTGCATACATCTTCCTCTGTGATTGCCATCAATGATGCCATCAGATCGACTTCCGTCTAGATCAGGTAAAATGCAACAATTTGAAAGTCTCTGGGTTCCTGGGACTCAGAGTCGCGTCGGTTGGCTTGATATTGAATGGAATTACGAAAACCCCTCCTCTGTGCATGGTGGTGGTATTATAAGGACCTTAATGAGCGAGAAACCTATATTGTGGCCTCCATTTGAAATAGTTATCTGGAGTCTCATTATCCTCTTCTTTATTTAATCATGGGTGGACAGAGAGCTTCAATAATACCTTATTTCTATTCCCGGAGGTCAGCACAGCCTTTCAGGTCAGCCAACTCGGAAAACACTACTGTTCCTGTTTTAGGATTTCGGCACATTTGTTGTCATCATTGATACGATCAGATTTATCACCTTCTCCAAAATCTAACCAAGTCCCTGCAATTGCGAGTGGATATATGTGGTGTAAGCGGTAGCCAAAATAGCTTGTATGCAATCATGAATGATTGTCATTTAATGCTGTGAGATGTCAGTTATGTTGAAAAAATGGTAAGTTGTCAGCGAAAACCCTGTATTCAATCCGGAGATGTCAGTCAATATTTTTTGCACAGTATATGTGCCATACCTGTCCCACCTTCGCCACCATTGCGACCCGTACTACCGGGACCTCCAAGACTGCCTGAGGACAACAGTTAGGTATTTGAGGACATGAAACTTTCCCAACTCTGACTTACTGGCAGTGACATCTTCCATATCGAACTGGCCTGCGGCGGAGAATAATAATTAATATACACTGACATTGCTCACAAGCACTTGAGAACTTACTTGAGTAAGAAGCACTCGAACGCAACATTGAATCATGTTGATACTGGGCAAGAATGTGTTCCGAGTCTGCCTTCAGCTTGCGAAGACTGAGCACCTGAATGATTCGTGATCAGTAATCCGTGCTACTGATACATAGATGGGTAGACAACGGACCTGGTATCCAGTGATGGCTGCATGGGAGTTCGCAAAAGAGCCCGTCGCGTCGCTGATAAGATCCGCCGCGATCGTTTGCAACAAGCTAACCACGAAATATGAGACAAATCCCAATGCCAATGTGTCACTGACCACTCTAGGGAACTTGCATCTTCCCTCGCTATCTCAGACAGAATCGGCGCGAGTAACTGTATCCGTTCGGCTAACTGAACAAGTCCCTCCTCCTTGGCAGACGTTTTCTTGACACGAAACGGTCAGAAGCTTTCATCGGATGGGGGTCCAGTATCGCACCTCGATCGAATGCACGATCTCGATGATAGAGTCGACGGTTTCGCACACGGTGGTGGAGGGATATTTGTTGCCCGAGAGCTTGAGCATCTCCAACGAGGATTTGAAAACATTCGCGGGCGAGATGTTCGTGCCATCGGCGACACCTGGCGCTGCCGCCGGAAAGCCTTGAGCACGGTCCTGTGTCGGCGTGCGAGGATGATTCGCAGGGGGGATCGGACTGGCTGGACCACTCGCGGGACGGCCGATACGAAGTCCTCGGATTGTGAAACGTTGCCAGACCATGGATGTAGGAGCGAGATGAACTGGGGCACACTACAAACTATCTGCGAGCATTTATACTGCGTCAAGGCGCTGAGAGCAACCAGGTTAATCAGGCG
Organism: Mycena crocata; assembly: GCA_029281795.1. Taxonomy (NCBI): domain Eukaryota; kingdom Fungi; phylum Basidiomycota; class Agaricomycetes; order Agaricales; family Mycenaceae; genus Mycena; species Mycena crocata. Next base: position 127,525 of record JARJCP010000022.1, on the reverse strand, counting down.
TCGCGAGGTTCTCCTGGCGGTTGCCGTGCGCTGTAGCACATTCTATGTCGCTCTGGGGCTCATAGGATATCCATGCTGAAAAGAGCCTTGCGTGGAAATGCCGGAAATGAAACGACGGTAAAGTCACCACGGATGACTGGGCAGGACCAAGGCAGGACTACGGATGTGAACAGCGAGGGGCAGGCGGGGCGTGGAGGCTTTCCGGTCTTGAGGCCTGATAAGCACGACTTCCACAATTAGACATTTGCGTCGTTTCCGTAGACACATCCTTCATGCCGGCTGGGCCGCATGACGAATGAGAAACGTGTGACTCGTTTTTAACAGCAGAGAGAGCATCTGCGCCACAATCAGAATGGTGCGCCGGAATGCTGTTGTAGTTGACTAACCGTCGTTCTACCCGCGACTCTGGGCATGATGTCACAAACAAGGGATGATTCCTTCCTGCCCAATATTAGAGGAAGAAACAGATGGGGCGTTGCGTGGGCACGAGCGCTGTTGTGGTTGCATTAATCCATATCAATGACATTCCACCCGTCAATTTGCCTGTGAGACATCACGAACGAAGTCAAGATGCGCCCGGGCAGCCCCCTGGGATAAAACTGAGAATCCCCGGAACGACCGTTCATGAGTTGGACCGTGCCGTGTAATTCTCCCTGCCTACCGTTCTAGACTGCTGGAGGAAGAAGCAGGCATCAATGAGCCATCGCACATGCAAAAGCGCTCACGGATTCGTTGACTGCAGTTGTGCATAATTATATGTCCAATAGGGGTGCGAAACGCGGAAAATCACCAACCTATCAAAATACGCGTCCGACCGCGCAGATATTCCGGCATTCATGTGTGGGGAGTCAGGCCGAGGACTTGCGCAGAGGATAGACATCGCGTACAAATGCCGCCCGCGGGGGTGACATTTCGACCAGGTTGAAGAAAATCACTAAAACCGCGCTTAAGTAAGTAGTATCGCTCACGGAGGATGTCGGCGGCGTGAAGGTGTGCATGCCCTCCCAAGGACTATCAATGTGTTTTTATGACTAGACAGAGAGATCAAGCCGTCGTCAAAGCATAAGTTGAACATGGAAGGGACGGGAGTGGGAGCTTGCAGGTCGGTGTTGAATGCGGGTTCCCGGGATGTAACTTGTCGGCTGATATGACTTGCGCAGCCGCACTCGTAGTGGTCGGAGGGTGTACTTCGCAATACGCCCCGCATTGATACGATCAGCTTCCGCGTCGTCTTCATCATCACTTCCGAAAATGTCGAGCTGCCGGAGCGACATAATCATTCGGTACTTGCGAGAGAGCCGTGCCAGTCGGATTAACTTGAGATTGACTTGTGGGCCCCCGGCCGACGATAGGCCAAAGATGGATGTCAGAAGACAGGCCTGTATTCCAAAGCGATGAACAGCGGTGACTGGCGACCTTGTAATTCTTGGCAAGACAGCAGCGGTGTAGCGACCAAGTAGCGACGCTGCGAAGCTGGTGGTAAAAAACAAATGATGTGTCGGAAATTCACGGGATTACGTGAATCTCGTATGGGCCATATACTGTCCAATAATTCAAAGGAAAAACACACAACTTCACATTGAAAACTTACACAAGTTGGTTCTCAACCTTGCAAAATACTACATTACTTGGTTTTCAAAATAAAAGCTACACAAGGCCTCATCTTCTATCAAAACACACAGCATGGGCTTGGGATTTCCAAGTCAAACATTGTTGACCTCAATTGCATGATATCACAATTGATGGCCAATGTTCACGTCCTTCCCGAGTTCCTCACTTGGCTACACTTCGAGGCTCTGAGCTGGCCAAGGAGAAAAGGCTGTCTGTCAACAAAGTGTATGATTAGATACAGCAGGCTACATTAGAATTAAGGTTCCACACTCACCCTCCATCCTCGCTCGCATTTCGGGGTTATGAGGAATTTATGAAGGGGATAGGAATCAAGTATTTAGGTTTACATGTTCAATTAGCGTATGGTCTCGTTACTTCGCTCCTCAGCATTTGGTTCCCAGCCTGATGCTTCCAGGACCCAAAGACACGGTTTTTTGAATGGATAGAGTCCCTATGATGGTCTTATAGCCTCCTTCCCCAAAAATACAGGATGCTGTGTCGTCATCATGGTATGGTATTTTGCTCATAAAGTCCCTGACACTGGTTTTTGTGCTGCACATCCAAGCGATCTTGTTTCATTCTAAAATAGAATCTATTTATTCCTGAGAACAAGTTGTGTGTTTTTCTGTGCCTCCGTGCCAAGTGATATATTTTTCCTTACAATTTCCCCGAGTTGTGTGCTTTTCTGTGAATTTTGGCCAAGTGGTGTAGTTTTGAATTATTGGACAGTATATGTGCCATAATCTCGCACCACTAGATTCCGAGTTGTTCCGATGCCGCCGACTTTTGCCGAAGTTCTGAACTATAACCTGTAAGTAGTGCTCCACAGTTGCTCCAGAAGTTGAACGGCAATTAGGGTTCCCATCTCTATGTCTACGGATCTGAGTTATTCATTCTGAGAATTGCGCAGGAGAAACCAGGTTACATGTATTTTATTCTGCCAGGCTTCGAAGTTGAACCGAACTCTACCAGCACTGGATTCCATGTACGCAGTCTTGCGGGAGAGAGAACTGGTTCAAGCTCAACCGACCTCAGTAAAATAGACTTGAAGCATATCCGTCTTTTTTAACTGAGAATTTAGTATCCTGTCAGCCTAGAATCAACCTGCTTCGATCAGTTAGGACTCACCACCTCCTTCAAGTGAGGGCAGCGTGATGCGGAGCCATTGAAAACCGGCGATAGCTATCCAACGTCACATGCAGTGTCGGGTCCAGGATTTGAAGGTTGGCAGAGGCCACCCACATCAAGCCTTTGCAGGATTTGTGACACGCCATGAACAGCAGCGTGTTAATAGGACTGAGCAATATTGACGGAATGACGTACAGCTAAGCATCTCGCCACGGAAGCATAGTAATCACTGGCGCCCTCCCATCCCCCCCCTTCCTCCCAATGTCAACACCGGTCCTGCCGGCCCCGCCGGTGCCCCCTGCAAATATGTGGATCAGAACACGATCCAGTGGCTCTACCATTGCGTAGAGCGATGGGCACGGTAATTTGAATATACGCACCAGATATATCGCCGATTTTCCAACGTTCAATGGATTGAATACCGAGGTTCGACCCTTCCCCTTCGCCGCCCTCGCCGCCGATACGTGCATCTCCGCCACTACCGCCAACTCCGCCTACAAAACCCATTTTTCGTTCGTCAATGACGGTGGATGAAGTACTACTAGTAGGCCTAACGTCTCCCGTCTCGAAGTTTGCTAAAGGAGATGAAAAACACGAAGGCCTATTTAGCGAGTAACAGGCGTACCCTCGGTCAGAGTACCAGAAGACGATTGTGCGAACTTGCGCTGTGTGTTTTACCACCTAAGCAATCGGAATATGAACATAAATTGTGAGGCAACCTCGAGATCTTGCAACGATTTGAGGACCTCCTGAACACCGGCAAACTGGATTTGATTCAAAAACAGCTGAGGGCGGAAGACAATCCATTCGCGAACCGTAGAATCAGAGATTAGTTGCGTCAACGACGTATTGTGTTTCGCAAGAGATGACGCCTTGTCAGTGCTACTGAAAAACTGGTTCAGTTTGCCTTCATCCCGGGCTGCTTCGAGGTCCGTCCGAATCGATTGCAACTCACTAGCGAGTGAGAATGAGTCCATGGGGCAGATATATATATAAATGATTACCGCTCGAGAGCGTGGGCAAGTCTGCACCCCTTCTCGCGGTCATTCTTCGCCACCTCGGAAACGATCGGTCCCAGAACCTCTATCCGTGCAGCCAACTCTATAAGCCCTTGTTTGTTAGCGGACGTTTGCTTGATATGGGTCAGGGGCGAAAAAGAAATTCAAATCCACTCACCTCGATACGATCTACAATGTCGAGAAGCGGGTCGATTATGCTGCTCAATACCGCACCAAAAGGGATGTTGCTGGATACAGTGCTCAGAGTCCTGAGCGAGAATTTCAGCACGTTGCGACCAATTTGTGCGGTATCCCCGCCGTCGCCATGTGCGGTACTTGGAGGAATTGGTTCCGACCTCCGGATTTCCGCAGGAACAGGCGAGTCCGGACGCTGCTGAGTATTAACCGCAATATTGGTCGGATCGGGGATGGGTGACTCTGGTATATTTCCGTCGGATCCCTGCGTCGCATCGGAGAGATCCTGGGCCCGCTTTGTACGTCTAAATACGATGAAGCGAATTCTCTTGCAAGAGAAACGCCTATATAGCGCGCAGAATTGCATGACGCAGGAGCAGGATGGAAAGTGTACTTCGGCATAGTCTGGTACATGCTTTATAGCTGGGGAGCGAATGAAAGCCAGAAACGTGAGGCAGCCTCCGTAAACTCCGTCGGCTAATTTGAGGATTCATTGCGTTCGGGTCAAAGCTACCCTGAGTCTGGGGACGACGTGTCAGGTTAGCTCAAGTTAGCCAACCTAGCTCGATCAGTGCAGCCAGCCCCAGCCTGGGCGAGTACAGGTCCCTACGCTCACCAGCTTCCGGTATGCCCAGGTACAAACCCTCACTCGCGAATGGACTTCCGGGTTGTCGCCTTTTGCTCTCAGCCCGGGGAGGAATCAGAAACCACTTTGGCATGAGTTTCGGGGCTTTCGGCACAGAAAACCAGATGGTTTGTGCACAAGCGTAGTAAATGCTGATTGACACAATGAACCTTTACTTAGGCCTGGCGGCTTCATTCCATCTTCGATGCATCGCTGATGATGCTGTGCGTACGCTAGTTCTTGAGTTGGTTAATAACTAGTCTCGTGGAATTCGTTTTGAGGATCGGTGTACACTGTCAATAATTTAGGCATGCCTAGTCATCAGGGTGAAAGAATGCACGTGTACTCGCACACACAGTCAGTCGAACCATTTCCGCCATTTGTCCTCGAAAATTACCCGCTGAGATTCAATGAAGCATCCATATCAACAACATTACAACTCGCAGGCAACTCAAGCAGCGAAAATATCGTCGGCTCGGTGGGGAATACGGGGGAATTTGAGGGCATTCGGCATCGAATACTTGAACTTGGCCACGGATTTGGCCGCTGGTATCCCCTGAGTTGCCGCGGTCCACGTCGGTCCCATTCAACAACATGCGAAATCAGACTCAACTCGATGTACTTCGTAGGTTCCCATCGGAGTTTAGGTTGAACCGATTTGTTCTTAACTGGTGCAACCCACCCTGCGGATATGAATTGGCGCCCGGCATGAACGATGGGGGTTGGGGACCTCGGACTCGAGGCATCGTAGCAACCTGTGAATTGGCTGTCTGTGACAGCGAGGACTGGGTGGTGCACTGGATTCTAAAGATGCAGTCGACATCAAGCCAGTCATGGACATGAGATGCCCACGGGCGCAGCCCATCGTCGCCGCCAACAGAGAGACACATGCTGCCTCGAGTGCCACCGAGTTACAGCTCTATGCGTTTCATCGGAGGAAATGAGCGCCCGTGCGCGCTTGTCGACTAGAGTCTCTGAGGGCAGGCTGAGGAATACGGCAAACGTGGTAAACTAGGGGATTATCGATTATGAGTCGCATCGTACTTGCGATGTCGAGATAAGAGAAGGAAAAATTAACACAATAATGGAAGATACCGTCAAGTTGATTCAATCAACTTCTATGTGCTTGGAGAAAACGGAGTCGATGTCCAGGTCGGTCCTAGGGGAAATGTTGAGTCCAACCCAGAACGAAACAGGAATGAGAAAAAAAGAAGAAAAAAACTCACCCTGTGTAAACGCCCGAGAACTGTGCAGCACCGATACTTCCACGACACCAAGCGCGGCGTACTCGGGTAGCCTGTCGCGGATCGCACCCGCTACAGTGTCCACCACCGAGGAGCAGTGCACGATAAATTGCAGGCGCTGCAACGAGGAGAACTGCGCCGCCGTCAAGACAGCGTTGAGGTGGACCCAGTCGAGGTTATCGAGAATGTCGATGGAGTCGAGCTTGAGGACGATTGTGAGCATTTCGATTGTGGAGCGCGGCGCGGCGAGAAGGGCCCAGGGCGCGTGCTGCGTAGCGGTGGCGGAGAGGAACCGACGCAGGCTGAGGTGGATGGTGAGTCGCTTTAGGGATATATTTTGCGAGAGGTCGATGTGTGTCGCGATCTGCGCTGAGAAAAAGTTAGGTTCGGGGGCAAGCGGCGTTATATACAGATTGACATCGTACCGGCAGTGACGTGGTGCATGAGACCTAAATCGAAGTCGTGCAGCTCGGGACCAAGTGCACGAAGCAGCGCTCCGACGGAAGGGAGACTTGTCGCTGCCACAATCCCCAGCTCCAGAACCCGGATAGCCGGGGAGCGGTCAGAGCTACACAGCCAGGCAGCAAGATGACCAGCGGGGTTGCTGGTAGTATTGAGTCCGGTACGAAAGCGCATGAATTCCAGGCTAGAAGGTACCTCTGGGGCGTCGACTAGCAACTGTGTACTCGGGATGCTCAGAAAGTTCGCATTCAGCGACGTCCTTTGGAGTCGACAGAAACGCGAAATTAATGCGAATAGCTGGTGCGGAGTATCGAAGGTGACGAGATGGAGATCAAATTGCGTGATATTGGCAAAAAGGACGGCGAGGGAATCGACACTAGTCTGCGAGACACCTGTCCAGTGAATATGCGACAATCGGAGACATCTCAGTGCGGGGAAAGGTGGTAGCTGAGATATTAGCTCGTTAAAAGACACCCCGAGGTCAGCATCATCCCTAGAGCGCGAGATGGAAATGCTGTCGATAGAATGCACAAATGTCGCGTGAGGGGAACGCGCAAGCTGGAGGAATTTTTGCGAATTGTGGTCGCGCAACGTCACTGATTCGAAGAGATGAAGCCGGCTGGAGCGCAACCAGCTTTTGTTAACAAGGCCGAAGGCTCCCAAGGCCGATTTGTCGCCATGCATGTGGTCGATAATAGCATCTTGCAGCTCCGGAGGGAAATCAAGTGCACCGTTCATTCTGCAGATACTTCCAACATTCAGTAGTCAACTGAAGAAAAAGAAAAGACACGTACTAGGTGGGGGGAAAAAGAGGGCGGTGATAGGGATCAGGCCGTTTACTGCTTTTATTTTGAATGATTTCAGGGGCTGCGCTGTTGACATCGATCAAATGAATCAAACTCTGCGCGCTGTGAATCGTTTGCCGCTGCCGCCGTGAGAACGGCCCGTTGGGCGAAAGGCATCGAAACCTCGGATTATTGAATTCAGTGGATTCGGTGTAATATGAGCTTCAGGAAGAACGGAAATTTGGCAAAGATATTTTTGAGGATGGTGCCTGAGCTGTCACAGCCACGTTCAGTTTCAAATTTATCACTCGGTGTGTACCGCAGTGCCAACTATGGCACTCCAAGAGCGAAGAGGATTTGGGCCTCGAATTATGGAATTGTGTGAAGTCGGTGCAGTTTACAGTCAGCTTCGCGGTCAATTGATGGATATAGGAAGTCGACATGTGTGCGTGGATTCTGCGAGTCCCGGTCAAAAGATGATGCAGAGTGTGTGGACCTATACCTACCTATACATGTGAAGGGTGAGGAAAATTCAAAGGCAGGCTTTGACACTCCCGTGCGTATTTTTTGGCAAGCAGATTGATCCACCAGAGGCCTCCATGTGGACTGCCCGGCGCCTGGGTAGAAGAATTGCTGGCTGTGAAGATTCGTTGCCCAGGACGCTATGTGGCTGGATCCACGACGACGGAGGAGGAAAAAGACGATCATTGTTTGCCTATGTTGATCAGAGACGACATCGCTCATCAGTTCCGACATCGATCCGACATTCCCCGATGCTTTCTCCCTTTTAAGTCAGTAGGCGACTGCGAATCCGAGAAGGCGGGCACACTAACACAGAGTCTAAAACCACGACTATGCCGAAAAGCCGAATTTAACTTCAGGTCGTTGGAAGTTCGTTGAACCTGGTTGAGGTTGATCAGATTAACGGTTGAATAGTGATCCCAGGTGAAACTTGAAATTCTTCGAACCGAGAATATTATGCAGAACGCGTGGTTCTAGGGTCAGAGGTACTTGAATGGATGGAATTTTTGCCGGATTCTGACGGAAGCTGCCTCAGTGCCTCGATGGGTGAAGTTAGCAGCCTGAGATTAGCCCACAAGGTACGCATTAAGTATGCCCCGCTCCTGTCTCTGGCGTGCGCTGGCATGTAGTTGGGAGAATGTCGAATCTGACGCGAATCAACGCGGCGGCTGTGACTCTCGCGCTCGAGAGGAGGCTCTTATTTCCTTTTCCACGGTAGAATCATTGCGAACGAATGGCAGTTGGATTGCCGACAATCGAACACATGCGGGAAACCAGCCCTTAGGCTATCCCATGGGAATAACTTGTTGTGTGTCCTTATGGGCCATTTATTATCCTTAACGCTGGAGCCCGAACACACTACAAAACTCCGTTGATGACTACCCAAAATTAACCACCTAAATTGCTCCACTCCCCAGCGTCTTTGGCATGTAGTTGTCTCCAGAGGAGTTAACCAATAACGGAAGTTTAGCACACGCCCTCGATCGGCAATGCGGCTAGAGCTGTAAGGGAGCGGGGCCTTCATGTTTTTCTTCCCATTCACTATCTCAGGAGCCAATCACTGACTTTCTTTGAACCTGTCAGTCATTCGCCTTCAGAACAAAAGCCCCTATCTGACGACGGGACTCCGGCCCGGTTGCCGCCACTATAGATGCAGCCTGTGAGTCGATCCGTAAATATGTTGTAGACTATTGGGAGATGCGTGTACCATTAGTGTCCCCCAAGATGTACTTTGTGTCCCCCAAGTAATAGATTATGTCCCATTATCAAAGGGCTTCTGTTCTGGAATTAAGAGGTTACTGTACTGTCTCGACCGAGTGTTCACATCACGCGTCACGGGCGCCCATGAACTGAACACTTCGGACACTCGTACCCATCACGGACGTCCAAAAATCGCCCGAATTGAGTGAAAATCCATTTTTTCCCGGTCCGGCCTACCTTTTATGGTGATTTTCCGGCGAGTGAACACTTGGTTTTGTGAACACTTTGCATCACGCGTCACACCCTGTGAACAGTTGGTCGAGACAGTACAGTACTGTCCCGCTACACACTCTTTGTTGTACCCACGTTCAAGACTTTCTGTCCGCCCAGTAAAGTTTTTTTGTCCTGTTCTTTGCCTCTTTGTGTCCCTCTAACAACCGTTTTATGTTCTAATATCTATGTATTTATGTCCCAAAAATCAATGGATTGTGTCCCGCTCACCACTGGTTATCGTCCCGCTGCCAAGGATTTCCTGTCCTGAGAACTTCCTTTTTGGGTCCCACCATCAAACAGTTTATGTCCCGCTTTCATCGTTCTCGGCATTGGTTGGGCGGATTGCCTTGGTTGGTATATCGTTCTGGACCGCAGAATGTCACGCTATCCAGCGAAATTATCCTCGGAACTTCATGTTAAGGCGTTCCAAAGATATCTTCAATTTATCTTCAATTCTGATACCTTCTCACTGAGTGTGCAATCATCTTCGTTCTGAGTTTGGCCAATTGTCTACTCAGCTCTCCTTCATCCGTTGCGACACCCATTCGCAGTGCAAGGGCCACCCAAACACAAAATTCCATTTACTGGTTTCCAATCCGCGGAATAGCCCAAAAATAGCATCCAAAAATAGCAATGGAATGCTCCGATGGAAAGCTGACAGTGCTCCGGCATCATCGGTTGTGGGCCCTTTCGTTCTTTGCTCTTCTCCACCACCATCTTGTCTCAATACTGGCCTGTTTCTGGACTTACCTGGGTGAAAAGAACACAAGACCTGTACAATCCACTTTCCAGACGGTAGGGAGGTCACCAGTAAGTATCTTGGGCCAGCATTCACTCCCACTACATCCATGTATTCGCTGCGGAGAGACGTGGCCATTTATGATGTCATTTCACCCGACATTTACTGTAAATGTCGGGTGAAATGACATCACTGTTCCACTGTGCCACTCATTCACACATAGCTAATATACATGTATTCCTGGTATGTACAGTGCCGACCATGCCTCCGGATGCTCTCACACATGACCTAATGGGTCCATTGAGTATTCCTGGCCGCCATGAGAATTTTCCTGACATCTACGAGGTCGTTAAACCTCATGTGAAACGTCCTGATCCTCACCTGAAATCACCTCCGGGACGAATCTTTCTGGTTTTTTTGGACTTCAGCAGTGACGAAGAGATGGCACGCGTGTTCGAGAAAGGATTTCAGTATGAAATTCCTCGTAAAGGTGTCAAATCTAAAAGAGTGCTTGAGGATAATCACGGTAAGTCGTTGCAACCGTTTAAAATTGCACCGTTTTTATTTCTTCTCACTGTGTTTCATGAGCAGTTAAAATCATGGAGCCAGGAGGGGTTTTCGTCGGCAGTATAAATGACGCTGTTATGCTCCGGAACAGCAGCGGTGATGGGCAGCAGAGTAAAGATGTTATGGTGGCCTGGCAGGTTGATTTGTGAGTAGGGATAGTTAAAAACTTTCTCCGGGTTGCTGATCACGAGCAGACATAGTTTTGGAAACAATATTGTTTCTCGTGCTCTACAGCTTCGTAGCGATATCATCGGTCCAGAGGAAGACTGTGGACCAACAAAGCCGAAACTAGAGACTGTCAACGGGGAATCCAAGCTCGTCGGTGGCTTCAAACTAGAACGTGACTGGAGATCACTCAACCTGGAGGGTGCACCACGTGCATATCCCATCTCGACGAGTGTCCAGGTTCCGCGAGGAGGGCTCCATGCGCCTGCCGCTGGAAACAAGTTCTACGGTCTTGAAGATGATGCGTTGAAATTGCGTAAAGAAATCATGAAGGTGCGTGTACTCTTTTTTATTGTAGTCTGTTCTCGCTCACTGCTCGCTTCAGTTCATGGCTGATGTTAGTATGCTGGCTCTTGATGAAGGTCCCCCTGGACTATACGATCTACTGTACGATCAGGGCGACATCATGAATGTACCACCCGTCGGTTCAACCCACAACAAGTGCTTCTCTGCTATGCAGGTAAACATTTCACACCCAGAACCGCTCCCGCCTGGTAATGTTTCAACACCTCCTTATCTTCAATGCCTTGATGTAAATTTCAGATGAAGAGGTTGATGAAATGGACGGCGGGGTGGATGAGACAATACCTATCGCAGGAATCAAGGATCTCGGAAATGTTGGTCGTCCTCACCTCGACAAAGGTGATGCCGCAGGTGGTGTCACTTGTGCAACCTGCCTTTCCCAGCTTGAACCTGGGATCGATCCGGGTGACATGCTTATTACCGAACTCGGGATCGCATTTCCTCTCCTTCCCTTATCTAGTATTCTCTTTTGCGGTCTCCGCCCCCATGGTGGTACCAATCCAACGTATGATCATTCCACGCTCCAACTCAAACGTCTCGACAACATCAGGGCCTTTCTTGTAGCATACATGACAGCTTATGGGCTCGGGGGCGAGGGCATTACTGCATTTGCTGCCCTACCAGAGCAAAAGTTGCTCACTATCGGCCCAGAACTGCGTAGTATCTTGTAAGTTTCGATTATTCGTTGCATTTTATTCCTTGCTTATCTCTCTCTTTATTAGCGCCAGTCTTCCTGAAAATACCTGCTGGACAGAACAAGCCAATTTCGTTATGGATGGTGCAGGTCTGATGTCAACACGCGATCATATAACCTGGTCTGTTCGAGAGACTTCCTTACTTCTTGACGGCATCCTCAACCAGCTTCCGAATGATGTGCGTTTCGATAGGGAGATGTTCTATAAGTCCATAAGCTGGGTCAATGAACAGGGTGTGCGTGAAAGTGTAAAAGACTGGCCGATGGGGCCGGGCTATGCTTCTGGAGGCCAGTTATTTGACCAGGGTGCAGGGTCTTCACAGGTTCCTTTTGGAAATAAGCGACGGTGGGATCGGGGACACGAGTTTATAGAGCATCAGCAATATATGGGAAGCTCTATTTCGGTCGTAAACCTGACACGACAGACTGGAGAGGATGGCAAAGTGATGAAAGGAAGGCCGGCTACGTTCAAAGGTCAGCAAAGCACTTCAATATTGGACTACGTTGACAACCCACATTTTCCAACCAGCCCTTTCACATGGTGCCGCAAAGGGAAAGAATGTTTTGAAATTGCGGGACGCATTGCTTGGTGTGTTCAGTAAATCATATTTACGGCTTTATCTCAATATTGATTTCAGGCAAGGGTAAAAGAAAATACGATGGCTCTGGACCCAGCGGGAGTCGAAGTAAGAAATCAAAGACCACCCGCAACCTCAACTGGGGAATATCGGACCTGTATTTGAAGATTGGAAATGATTTTGTGCCAATGGAGGCTGAGGATAGTGGGATGGAGGTTGATGATGAGGATGAAGAGATAGATCGAGAACCTGTAGACGATATGGGAGAACCGGAGATAGATCCTCAAGCTGAAAAACGCAAACGGCGTGGTATGTTCCGTTGACAGTGGCGTTTTCATGTACTCATCCGTCACAAAGCTGCTGGTATTCAATTCTTCAACAACTTAACTGAGAGTCACCTGGCAGCTGCGCTAGCTGATGCAGAGTCTGCGAGTGGTACTAGAGCCAAACGGTTCGCTCCGGATGAACGCGTTGATGAGCTCGAGGCTGCTATCAAACAAGTCAGTGATGATCCGCTATCTGTGCAATCTCCCTTGTCTGCGCACAGGGCAGTTCAGTTACTGCCAAAACTTGAAGCACAGGCGGAAGTCCAGAAGATTGTCCTAACTATTTTCCGCCAAAGAGTGATGGTTGCTCATGGCATTGTGTGGCGATGGTTGCACTCAACCATTCACGATGCCTGCCGCCAACTTATATCCAATACTCATCCAGGCAATGATAACCTGTCTGCCTCGATTCTGCAACCCACTCATTGGCTTTGGCGACTTGCACGGAAGATTGAAACCTTGTCCATGCTCTCGAAAACTGAGCAGTCCATCCATGCGACCGATTATCTTCCTGAGCTTCCTAAATCACAGCCCTACAGATACAAATCTCCCAGAACTGGTGCAGTCGCAACAGAATCTGAACGCGCTGAGCATGTTGCAGCCTCCGTCATAAAATCTTTGACCCAATGGCTCGGACTTGATGCAGGTACTGCTTATGCACAGGGATGGCTTATTCATTACTTGATGAGTCATGTTGGGTCTTCTGTCTTGCTCCTCGAGACGGTCTGGGACAGCTATCAATCCATGGCTGCACACGTTGTTGGAGATCGCAGAGTGCAGGTAATCCGAGATGAAGATCTTGCACCATTTAAGCAGCTTCTAAAACGGCACGCAATCGTGGATAAAACTTCTTCATCATACGAGCACATACAGAAACTCGGTATTGCTTACGATGCCATTCGGGAGTCAATGAATTCACCAAATTCATCTACATCACATCGACACATTCCCGATTCGGAACACCTTTCCCGTGGCCCTGTTGCCCCACCCACTCCTCAGCCGCAGATAATGCTACGCTTTCTTCGCAGCGCGATGCGGGCAATCCCTGGCTCTAGTCATCCCAGCTCAAACTCCCTGGATCACACGCAAAAAACTGCTGAAAATGCTCTGGTGACCGTGTTAAAAGTTCCCAAGTTTATAGACCACAGAATGCCCTTTCGTGAACATGGTCCATCCTATAAATCAATTTGTCGAGACGGTGGACCATTTTCTTCTGACTGGATTCACACTCGAGCTGGATTTTTCAGCGCACTTATCTTCCGTGGTGTAACATTCCATACTCCCTTTGCCCTTGAGCATCCTTTATTCCGAAACCATGAAGAATGGAAAGCTGCCATTCATGGTCGGCCAGTATCTGATTACGTGGATCAAGCCGCATATGGTGGATTACCAAATCCTAAACGAGAATCGGGTGTCCACGAAACCGTCCAAAGATATTGGGACATGACTGGAATTCCCCAAAACACAGCTTGGCTAACGTGCACCACCAAGTCTACATACAGGAAATTCTTTGATTTTGTCTTGCGTTTTCCACAGATCGGAACCTTGACAGCACAGCTTCTTGCTGCCGACTATGCACTGCATGGTATCATTAACATGCCTGGGACACAGGAGATGGGTATAATCGTCCACAAGATTAACAAGGGTGCCGTAGGTGGTCTGATAGCCCTTGGATTCTTACCGGCAAACACATCTCTTTCGGAGAGCGATGTTGTCAAAGCCTTTGAGTCTTTGTATGGGTATCTGGACACCAATCTCACTCAGGACGAGAAAACCACGGTCAACTTTGGTCCCATCCTCCTCGAAAATTCTCTGTGCAAGATTGGACGGGTAGCCTGGCTGAAAGCCGTGAAGCCACTCTTTCCTGAATTGCCAGAAGAAAAGCCGAGGGCAAAAGAAAAGTCGAAGGCAAGGGGCAGAAAGAGGAAGAAACCCAAGATTGCGGATTCAGAGGGCAGAAAGACGACCCGGAAGAAGATTGTCAATTCAGATGACGAAAGTGCGGGTGATGAGTCTAATTAATTTTTTGTACATACTCATGGATTTACCTTCGCAGCATCGATCGACTGGCCGTAATAATTCTCAATGACCATCTGCCATATTTTCGTTACTTCCGGACGCCCACCCGACCCGAGAATCGGGCTGTACTTGACATGAGCCTGGACGCTCATCAATTGTGGGAAAACGACCTGGTCACTGTGGCTTCTTCTCCGTCATCCCCACAAAGGTATCTGGTCAATCGTGTCGTGTATGTGAAGTCAAAAACGCACTCAAATGTTTGCTGATGCTGATTTTCTTTCCAGTGGAGATGATGCAGTGCAGTATGCTGTGGTTCTCGATCCGCTCAACTGCGACTGCTTCCAATATCAACAAACTGGCAAGGTGTGCGTTGATATTTTGGCTGCCCGTCTTTTGAAAAACAACGGCCCCGTACCTCCGTGGTTATGTGAGCGATTCCTTTTTGCCGTTTCAGAGTGGTGCACTTATCTTTCAAATTCGAGTGGTCGAGGAGATGACTGAGCATACAAAACCAAAACCTGATGATACAGACCCGGTTCGTTTGCGTGACGATGATCGGGTAGAGAAAGAGTTAAATCGAATCCTCACCCGACTTGCTGCCCTCCGAGAAGATGACCCAGCTCCCTTGAATATGGATTTTGGAGACGTTCACGGTATACCTCCTGCATTCTAAATCTAGCCTGCTGACTGAGATTTCACAGTAACTTCTGGACGCCCCAGGAAGATGCGTCGACTGCATTCTTGGCGGGCTTCTCGGAGCTCAATCAAATATGCAGTTGCTGGGACATACTCCTACAGCCCGCGCTTTATCAAGAAGCGTGGGCCTCAGAAGTCGGGCAGACTTGCATGGAACAGTCTATTCCCTGCTCACATCCGACACATCAATTCTCGCTACAGCGGTTACAGGCGACGCTGGCTTCAGGAAAGCTATGCCCGTCGCAGTTCTGTTATGCAGAAGCTTTTGGAAGCGACCCCCGAGGTTAAGGTTGTGGGTACTTCCTCACAAGTAGTTTCTTTTGGGCTCCTCATGACGATGACCGCTTCCTGAATGCTGAAGACCTTAGCCTCACGCACTTCACCTTTGATCGTTGGATTGACCCAGAGTACGAGCTTCGAATGGACGAAATGAGCGTGTTCACTACCTGTCTCAACGCAACCACATGGGCGGACACAACCGGAGTTCTCTTCCTGTTTGGTGCCCCTCAAATGCCATATTCGGAAGCGCTTCGCACCATTGATTGGACTCAGCCTATTTCGATTCACACCGTGCGTTCATTATGCAAGGTCGTTATAGTTTTCTAATCATCCTAACAGCTACGAGAAATGAAAATGGGCGGCCTCGCAGATCTTTTAGCTGTACGAACCAACCAGAACATCAATCAGCTGGTCTTCTTTCAACTGGTGGCGCGTCATTGGACAGTCTTTCACCACGTACTCAATTACCCTGGTGGTGGTCCTCCAGATGTCAGGTGGTTCAATTCACTGCCTGCATCAGAGGCGTACTTGCAAGATATCCAAGATCAATTTGTAGTTCAGCAATTTTTTGTACGGCCACGTGGTCTTGCTCCTGTACGTCCGCCAGACAATGTGTCAAGTTTGGAATTGATTCCAGATTATTGCAGCCTCCCTACGCTCCTTCACGGAGGTATACTGCTGTCTATCTCAATCTTCAGCGCGACCAGTACACCTGCGGATTTTGGGCGGTTTACGTTGCCTTTGCCATTATTTTGGGCTTCAACCCAGATAATATGGTCGCTCGTGACTTAGATAGTGCTGGAATTAAGGAACTGACGGGCTCTGTGTATGCAGTGTTTGTGGGCGATGGAGTCGGTGCTTCGATGGGTTTGATCCAGAACCTATTCGGACGGTTTGGACCCACCGTGCTGCTGGGCACAACCAGTCCCGAAACAATTGTGAGTGTTTATTATACCCTTGCATACTTGTCGTTCCTCTCAACAAATCCGTAAACAGATTTCCCGGCGGCCGTCAAATATGGCACGAGCAGTTGTTGGTAATGAGACAGAGGCGAGTCGAATTCTTGCAGGGATTCTTGAGGTTGGGTGTTGGCAGCTTACAATAGTCGCAGGCGCCATCTGGCTCGGTTTCAGTTCAGACCTCCCAGGCGCCCACTTTGCCTGCTGTGACGCTAGATGAGAATTACCGGGATTTGTTGCCTGGACCCGGCGAGCCACGAGTATGGGTTCTGGGTAATGCCCAAATGCGACCTCTACACATGAGCGCTCTCATCAACGGCGGTAGGCTAGCCGACGGCATTCTAGATGGATTTTTTTTCTGCTATATCATCGACCACCTGATCGAAAAGGGTGTTGGAATGGATGACTTGACATTCCACATCGCTGATCGAGCGGTGTCAGAACCTCTTGTTAAAGGGGCGAGGGCCAAGGCTGGTATGCCACCGCCTCAGCCATCTAATAAAAAAAAGCCGAAACGAGTGCGCTGGTTTGAGAAGGTTAGTCTCTTTTCCCGTGTTCCTGTTTTGTATCTGATGGACTCGAATAAATACCACAGTTCAACGTATTTGAGAAGAATCGGCTCATCTTACCGATTTATTGGCCGCCGCTGGAGCATTGGCTATTAGCCGCTGTATTTTTCAAAACGACTAGTATTCGCATCTACGATAGCATTTATCAGCCATCCGGGAGTCGGGCGCATGCCATCTTTGGTCGCTTGATGGAGATGTTGCTATACGAGCACCTCCAGCTGTACGGGACGCCTCTGCCTGCGTCTTGGCCAGCATGGTCCCAGAAGGAGGTATTTAAATTCTGCAATTCAGTGAAATACACAATAAACTGATGGATCTGATAATAGAATGTCCCGCATGTACCACAGCAAAATAACGGCGTGGATTGTGGTCTTTTTACAATCACATTTGGGATGGCCACAGTCGAGGATGACCTTCCCGATGCGTCCACGTTTAAATACACTCCAGCAGATGCAGCCGCAGATCGGATCCGCTTTGCAAACCGCATCAACATCGGAATCCGAGCTGACCAGACAAACCACAAGGCTCTCAAGTTGGTCCCTCGTTCACCATCTCGCCCTCCGTCACCTGCACTTTCTGTCTCTTCTATTCATCCCGTTCCGGACTTGGAGGAAGAAGTGCCCGGTAAAATCAATGAACCCGAAGTCGTCTCGGAAGAACTTTTAGCACGCCAGACAATGTCAGTGTTCATCTTCTACAATTGTGTTCCTTACTGATTTTGACAAAAGTCCGAAAATTGATCGCTTCATTTTGGTGAAATCACCGGTCGCTACCATGGACCTATTTTTCCCTGTCAGAGTCATCTCGCTGGATGTCGATAGGGTTGAGGTCGAGTGGTTCTGTGAATCATTGTTTCTTGATGCTCGCATAGCGGTTCCGTCTGGTCGATTTCATCTCACACTGGAGGAGTGGCATGAGAGGGCAAATCAGACGCTGACCGCAGGGCAGGTAACCCTTGAATAGATTTTTTCCGCTACAAAAAATCTCATTATGTTTCCGTCTAGGTTGCACCGATTAAGTGGCCTGCCGCTCTCGGATTTTGGCATCGCTCTCTCCCACCATTAATATCCTCGTCAAACAGGATGCCGGAGCTCCTTGCTCATCTGGAGTCCCAACTTGACACCATGGCGACCGCTCTCCGTGGAAGCACTGTTCCCGACGTTACACTCATGGCAATCATGCATGACGCACGGAGTGATTACAAAGCGTTTACGGACAAGGCGCTGTGGTTAGTTTGGAAGCCGGCCCCTGGGATCGCCGCCGAGGTGACTCAGCTGAGTCAGAAGCTGGCAGCACAGGTGGTGAATCGGGATATCCGTCCCGCAACTGGCTCAGCAGCAGAGCTTGAGGAAAGATCAGACGGAGACATTACTGTCTGCAGAATTGCGAGTGTGATGTTGTGGGTTTGGGTACTCACGTCATTGACCAACAGCACCCCTGTGGAGGCATACAACTCAATCAAAGCTGACGCATTCCGACAACCAAGCATGCCAGTAGAATATGTCTGGTTGGCGTACAAGGAGGTGTTGGAATTGGTAATGCATGGGCGTTTACATCCGACACTACAAATCATCGTCCCAGGTATTATCGTTCCCGACCTAGAACTAGATTTTTCACCATAAATACATTGCCGATATATCTAGAACTCCTCAAATGCGACTGAAACGGCTGAAAAATCAACATGGCGTGGGTTTTTGAAGTGAAGAACACTGGACGCAAGCCAGACACACCAGGCCGGTGAGCTGGCATCATCAGCGTCTTTTGCAGAAGAGAATAATAGCTCTAGGGACTCCAAGCGTGGCTGGGAGGCCAGCTGGCGTGAATGCACAAGCTCCTGTACATGGCCGGAGGGAACGTTGACAAGAGAAAGGTGTCGAAGTTGTGGCATGGTAGTGGCATCCGAGAATGTGGCCCAAAATTCGTCCTTGAGACCATTATGAAAGTTGAGCCGCAATGTTTTCAGATTGGAGAATGGAAGGAAGAAGGTTGCAGGGATATCAGGTGCGAAGGCAAAAAGGTTCAGGATAGTGAGACGCCGAGTGAATTCATGGTCCGACAGGAGACTGTGTACCTCCGCCATGGAAGTCTCTTTACCAAGGTCCCAAGAACGCATCTCTAACGTCAGCCCTGTCAGAAAAGGTGCGACGAGGATGCGAATAAACCGCGCCAGAGAGTCAGGATGGACTCGACGGAAGGATAGGTGTGTGAGAGCTGGAAGAGTGATCGGGGGAGGGTGCAGTAAAGCCGACGGTGGAGCCAAACTGGGCATAGTGCCATGGAAAACTATCTTGACAAGGGCTGGTGCACTTTGAAGGACTGGACCCAACTGCGGCCAGGACAGCACTCGAGTCAATGGGTGTGGACCCAGAATAAGTGTGTGGATGTGCGACGGAGGAGCCGGTGAAACGGTGCACTCGGGTGCAGCCGTGAAATCGAAAACTATGCTAAAGAGCGAGTGAAAGCGAGCGAACTCAACTAACACTAAACAACTCAAAAACACTAATCAAATCTCAACAACTCAATACCAAAATGTCTCGTGTGTGTTCGGGGAGGTAGGACAGGCGTATCGTCCTTCAAGAATAGTCAAGTTTCAATTTCAGAGGTTTGTTTCAGCGGGCAGATGCAGTAGCGGCTAGAGCCACAATTCAACGGAAATGCTTTCAAGGGTTTTCAAATGCTTTGGCCGCTAGACTCAAAGTGGTGTCTTTCAACTGGGACTTCAAAATGTTCAAGGAACTTGGAGCTAAAGCGTCAACAAAGTTCACTACGTCTTCAAATAGTTCCGCTCGGAGGGTTGGACGTCTCAGTACAAGGGTGCACTAGTTAATAACGTGTGCGACTCGGAGCTAAAGCGTCAACGAAGTCTCAATCTGGGATTCACTTCAAGAGAAGAGGCTAGGCAGAGTTGAACTCTTGGCGGCTAGCTAATCTTAATAGAAACTCGGAGCTTAAGCGTCACGAGAATCCAATTCTTATTACGGGCAACCCAAATTCAATATCAATCAAATCCACAGTCTACTTGTTAGCCCGCGAGCGGGGGGGGAAGTCTACTACTGTTACAAGAGTAATTCTACTAGCTTTATACAACTTGGTTTTACAAACGGAGATAATATGAAACCTCGGTGGTTAGTTTTCACCGAGCCGCCAGCTTGGCATAATGACCGGCGGCCAATGGCAGAGTTCGTTATTCAATTCCGTGGGTGCGTAGTCATGGCGACCAGGTCTGGCCGCCAGTCTGACGCCATTCTCATCAATATTTCATGTGTTGCCAAGTCTAGCCGCCAGTCCGAAGACCCTTGTTAGGACCTTTGCTTCACCAGCCGCCAGTATCGTACTGGCCGCCAGAGACGGTTCTGAGGCTTCAACACTTCATAGTTCAATTCTAGGAGTCACAAGGGAAGTAGCCGCTGGTGCTCCAACCTACTTGATCATTATTCAGTTCAGTGGCGACTACTCGATAATCTGTGTTTAGCCGACTTCGGAAGTCTAGCCGCCAGTGAAGTCATATTCAGTAGTCATTCGTAATTCAATTGGGGATAACGGAAATGAAGGTAGCCGGGTGGCGGCTACTCCCATAAGTCATTATCCAAGTTCAATTCTGACAGATTGTGTCAATAACGGTCCGAGCCGCGAGTAGCGGCTACTCTAAACTTCAATAATCCCTCTTGTTTAATCTCCAGCACACAAGGAATCCAGTGGTTAGCTGACTCCCGGCGCCCAACAGTAAGCATAGTGTACTGATTCTGGTTGATAACGAACCGTCTTCAGCCGCTACAACGTAGTGTCCCATTGGCTTTCGGCCTTCAAAGATCTAATGTACCGTTCCGAGGAGAACGTACATTCTGCAACTAAGCCTCACATAGTCAATTGATAAGTCTTTGAAATGAATGAAAAATGTGATTTTCATGCGTGCACTGGTGCACGCCTTATCATCTCCCCCTCTCTGAAATTCTGACTGTCCTCAGTCAGCACTAAGCCTCCTTCAACATAGTCAAATTTTTCATTATTGAGTTCGGGGCATCAATTCCCGACGCGCCATCCGTAGCGGCGCATCAGCGGGCAGGCGGCCAGCGAGGCCCGGCCGCCACCCATTCAATGGTTTAGAGTTTATTCCGCCGCCAAAGTCCTATCAGAAGTTCCCGCGGTTGAAACAGGCACGGTTACGTGATAACGCAACCACGCACCTTTCTGGCCGCTGCGGATTTCAATTGAGTACCCGCGGGCAATGAGTCGCCCGAGGCACCCGGAACCCTTGGGGCCAGAAGCGGAAGCAATCAGCATGATTGTCCGCCTATTTCTGTTTTCCAAAATTTCCTTTTTCAGTAAGTGTTGGGGTTTTTACTCTTTATGGACAGGTACATTCACCAGCGGCGATCCCTCCAATATATATTTTGGAAGACCTCCGCAGTTTGGTTCCTGTCTTCTGATTTTCAAACTCCGCACTGTGGTATGCATATAATGAGGCGAGCAGGGAATTCATTCCCTCTTTTTCCCCGCTACTCATTTCCTGCCCCTACTAGAGGTGATTACGCCTCTCGTAGCTTTCTTCATTCAAATTTCTACTCCCTCACATTTCTGTGAGTCTCTCTTGGCTTAACGCCGCCTCTCGCTCTTCAATCATAATTCTGTTTTACAGATTATGGCCAAAGACAAGAGGACCAAATCCCGTAAGGCCGCGTCCACCGCCCCGCAGGATGATTCGGTGCCGCCGGTTACTCCCGACTGGTGGTCGACTCTGCGCAACGTCCCGGGAATCCTTAGGATTTTCGAGTTGGTTCGCCCCGGCGTGTCTGAGTCCACCCCCCGCCAGCAACTGCGTGCATTTTTCACGCCGTCGGTATGGGATCAACTGGTGCGTCTCACTTCTCTTTCATTCTGTTCTTCAATTCTGAGCCGAGTGGGTCAGGCGGCCAACGCGGCTCAGTTTGAACCTTTCAGCCGCCGCCCCGACTTTCCTCCCGAACTCCGTTTCCTTCACTCGAACCTCCGCGAAATCGCCGAATTTCTGGACCCTCGGGGCGAGATTGAAAACGCCGCCAATGCTTGGTGGGACGTCTTCCATGAAGGTTATCCCGTGGGTTCAATTTTTCATTCTCCTCGCTGGCCGCTGATGTATTTTTAAACATCAGAGTTATCCAGCGGCCACCGGTTTCGTTATTCCGCCTCGCGTTCCAACGCCTCCACCTCGCGTCCCGACGCCTACGCCGTCTCCTGTTCCAACGCCAACGCCGCCACCGCGTCCTGCCAGCCCTCCAAGTGGTCACTTTGAAGAGGCCCGCCGGTACTTGCAGCAGCTCACGGCTTCCATGGTGCGTACATCCTGTACTTGTGTTCAATTTCTGACCCTTTTTCTGGTTACTCTTTACAGCCTTTTATTTCGCCGGAAGAGCTGGCCGCCAGACAGGCTGCAGAGGCGAAGGACAAGTACAAGATGCGGCAACGCCTCTTAAAACTCACAGGCCGCTCGACCGCCGCGCCCGGTCCTTCCCAACCTGTCGATAATAAGCGCAAGAGGACCCCTCTCGAGGAGTCAGACCAAGTGAGTCGCAATCATCTTTTCTTTTCAATTGGTTTTCTCATTATCCAAAAAGGACGATGCGCTGGGTGACCCCGCCACTTGGGCCGCGCGCAACGCCGCTACTCAAATCCCGCTTCCCAACCCCGAACCAACTTCGCCACCGCGCAAGAAAACGCGCAAGAACAAGAAGAAATCGGAGTCGGTAAGAATTCTCTTATCCGTGCTTCAATTGTTCCTAATGACTCCTTGGACTCAAATTGACGAGCAGAAGCCCGAAGCCGCTGATCGTCCAGCGGGTCCTCGTAAGATTTCCTTTAATTCCTTTGGCGGCGCTCTGACTTCTCAATTCCGACTGCTCTACTTCTTATAGGCCGTTCAACTCGTAAGAAGGGGACCAAGAAGCAGTCTCAGGCCGCCGTTGTTCCCGGCGTATCCCAAGCTTCTCGAGACGCGTTTCTCGATGTAGCCGCCGGCCCTGAGGGCCAAGTTCGTCTCAACGCCACCGTCCTTACCGACGGTTCTTAAGGAACCCGCCAGATAAGTTTTTTCACTCTTTCAATTCTGTGGCCGCCAGTAAACACTACTCAGCACAGCGCCATCGACTGGGAAAAACATCTCTTCACCCGCAATCAAAGCCTCTCCACGGATCAGAAGAAGATCCTTATGAAGATTCTCCCGGGTATCAAGACTCTCGATCCTCCGGCCGTCAACATCGGGAGGGGCTTCGTCTTTGGTTGGGAACGTCTTCGCGAGGCGTTCGGTTTCCCTTTCCCGCCGGGCACTCCTCGTGTGAGTTCGCATCTTGGCTGGCCGCTACTTCAATTCTGATTTCCCATAGGTTCTTCCCCGCTGCACAGAGTGTATCAACTCTTGCGAGCGGTGCTATACCATCGGCTCCGGAATTTTGTGCACTGCCTGCTTCAAGTCTCACAGCAAGAAGACTTGTAGCCACATCCGCTCCACCGACTTCGTTGACTCCTCCCACCTCGAGCAGGCGGCTTGGTTGAAAACCACCGGCCCAGGTAAGTTCAATTCTCAGAATTCAATTTCTTTCGTTTTTCAGTTTTTGCTGACTGGCCGCCAGGTCTCGAGGCGCAACTTGACGACATTCGGACCACCACGGGGCATCTCTCTCGTATTGAGACTGCCCGCTTCTGGCGGCTCGATGTAATGATCATCTACACCAAGCCGGACATTCTCAAACTGGAAGTCCCGCCCCTGATACAAGTCTTCGTCTTCCTCGGAGACCATCTTTTCCAACGTTTCTGCCGATAAATCAATGAGATCATGAATATTCTGGGGCAATGTAATGGATTTCCGCTGTAAATAAGGCACAACTCTAAATTGAGCGACCTTGTTTTGGAAAACTGAACCATCCATTTCAGCTACTATGTAGCTCCCGCCAGTAGTCCTCCTAATCACTATCATAGGTCCAAGGTATCTAGTCGCCATCTTCGTATTGAGTGCTTTTTCAACAACCGTATTGCGAACTAGAACCAAGTCCCCCGGCAGAAAGTTATAATCTTTAATCGTGTGCTCGTGCACTTCTTCATATCTACGGGCCGCCAGTCGCTTTTCAGCAGTTACTCGCTCCCTCATCTGTTCAACGTGCGTAGAATGCTTAGCCAGGGCTTGTGCCCGGAAACCAATCAGTTCAGCCGTTGTCAAAGCGCGGCCTGGTAGTTCAACCAGCCAAGTCGCCTCTTCAATGTCCAATGGCAAGATAGGATGTGCTCCTGTAGCCATAAAATAAGGCGAGCAGCCCAAGCCTCTCCTGATTGTAGCTCTATCCGCCCATAACATTTGGTGGAAGAACCAGAACCACTTTCCCGGGTTCCCGCCAGTGGCTTTATATAAAGACTGACGCATAGGAAAGTGTCCAGATTCAATTTTCCCATTGCCCTGAGAGTTGTAAGGAGACACTTTAATACCGTGGATTCCATACTTGGAACGCAGATATTCTACAGCCGCCAGAAAGGCAGGTGCGTTGTCTGTAACCAAAACCTCAGGGCAACCCCAACGACAGATTATGTCTTCTAAAATGAACAGGGCCAATGTGCGAGCGTTTTCATTCTTAATAGGTCTAGCCTCGAGCCAACTCGATAACGAGCAGCGGGCATCAACAACCATGTTGAACCCGTTTGAAGGAGTACCCATTTTCATCACGTCTATATGTACTTGTTGGAATAGCGACGGCGTATAAGTAACCACCGGTGGTATTCTCAACAAAGTCTTCTGTCTTAATTGGCATAACAAGCATGTCTTGACATACCAACTAACATCTCGCTCATATTCCGGCCACCAGAACCGTAATTCAAGTAAAGACTTAGTCGCATAGAAACCCTTGTGGCCCAGACTGTCATGAGCGGCTCGCATCATAAACATCCGGCGAGTCTTATCGACTACCAACTGGTGAGCCCCTCCACCGCTGGCGGCCTTTCTATAGAGGCGGTTGGCATTATCCAGAAAGAATGAAGCCGCAAAGCGCATAAAGCTCCTATATTGCTGGTCATTCATTCCCGCTGGACGTTCACGTGTATCGCGCCACCAATCCCTCATAAGCACTAGCCGCTCGTCGGCGTTCTTGCCAGCTTGCGTTCTATGGTCCTCTACGTATTCTTCTCGTTTGGCGGCTTCATATTTCAATTCTAAGTCAGGTATCAGCGGCTCGCCGTTTGGGCGGGGCCCTAATTTCACTGGCTTTTTCTTCTTATTCTGTGCCAACACTTCCACAACCTGATAAGCATCCTGCGTATCTTCATACAACAGGTTGGCCGCCAGGACTTCTTGATAGATATCTTCAGGGCAAGTGGCTTCATTATCAGTCATGATCAAGAAGCCGCCTCTGGTATCAATCGTTTCTTTGAAATCGTCGTAATTCAACAGTGGCGGCCAGCTAGCACTTTCTGGATGTAACTCAGGGGGTTCATTATTATCAAAGTCCTCCTCTGTGTTGGGCCATTCTGGGTCTCCTGGCTGTATCGGCCGCCTGGAAACTCCATCAGGTCCGAAAGTCTTTCCAGGGACATGTTTCAGTCGGAAGTGGAACATCAAAATTTCTTCGATCCACCTGTTAATGGTCGCATTGGGACCCATTCCAGGGTGGTCTAGCATTCCCTTCAAATATTGGGCATCGGTCTCAACAACCAGCTTTCGACAACCTAGTAGCCAATATGTCATTGCATCTAGGGATCTTTTAAGACCAAAAAGTTCACGCTTCGGTTGTGGATAACAAGCCTCCCTTGCATTCAAAGGGATGCTTGCAAACCGCGCGTAATACTTCTTCTTGTCGTCCAGCGGGTCACATTGGTAGATGTGAATTCCAACTGCAATGTAAGAAGTATCAACCGCCAATACTACATCTGTCGGCCAGTCGTAGTTTATTGGTTTTAACGCCTCACAATCAATTAAGGAGTCCTTCAGAGCTTGCATCGAGATTTCCTGCCTAGCCCCCCATTCAAATTCAACCTGCGCTCGAGTCAGACGCTGTAGCGGCTCCGCTTTTACTGAGTAGTCCCTGATAAACATCCTCATAACGCCTACTGTGCCCAAGAAAGCCCTTACTTCGTGTAAGTCTTTCAACGGTCCCCATCGCTGAATTACACCGATGCGGTCGTCGTCAGGTCTCATTCCTTCATAAGAGCATACATGTCCAACAACTTTAAATGTTGAGCGGCATATAGCCAATTTCTTACCCGAAACTGTGGCCCCGCTATACGTTAGCCGGCACAGAATTCGGTTGCAATCAGCGAGATGCTCCCAGACAAACCTCCTAATTAAAGGGTTCTCTGGAATAGTCTCCTCTGTTCCATCTTCAAGTTCATATCTCGTGGGCGGGCCACGGGCGGGCACATCGTCAAGGTATGGTTTAGTCACCGCTGGAATTTCTTCCTGCAAGATGTAAGTCACATCATCGTGAAATATCGGTACCGAGTTCGTCCATCCCTGTGGTAGCCGCACTATCCTTAATGCTCCAAACGGAGTCTGGAACGTTGTGTAATCGCGCGAGGCCTTATCGACCAAACGGTGGTTGTATCCTGAGTACAAATCAAAAGTTGAACCGCACGAGCGGCCAGTGAAATGTTCTGCTAGATCCGCCGCTCCAGGAGGAACACCTGAATGAGCAATCGTAACGGCATTTAAGGGTTCTAATGAGTGTACTAGCCGCACGGACTTCCCGTCACTTTTAAGTACACCAAACCACTTTGTGCGATAGGATGCATTCGAGGGTTCATAATTCCCTGCCGCAATATTGGTCCGAAGGACTTTCATGACTTCTTCCATCTGGCCAGGAGGGATGGGAATATTCCTTTCAACCCAAACTTTGTGGCCAGGCTTCACCGGAAATTTTACTGGCGGGAAGAACTCAGTTTTGAAAGTGCCTCGCTCATCATCATTCCAGGCCACTGCTTTCTCGTGAATCGAAAGCAAGTGGTGGACTAAATCCATCTCAGCTTCATTCAGGAAACCGTCGTTGTGCATTCCATCAACCAAATCTTTCCGTTCCTGTGTGTAGCGGCCAATCGGCACGTACTTCGGAGGAATTGGATTGAGCGGCTGTAAGTCTTGTAGCGGGTCACCGTAGATGTGTCGCTCAATTCTGAATTCTTCAGGAGCTTCTTCATACAGCGGCCTTACTTTCTGCGCAACAGGTTTATATTTCTTGCCCACGAAGACTCTTTCTAAGTCAGATTCTGGGACTTTAGAAGCAGCGGCTAGTGCTTCTCTGACTTGATTAGGTTGAACCCCAAGTCTAGCCGCTAGCAACGTTTGTTTCATATCAATGTCAGGAATGCCCGGCAAGGTAGTGGTATCCTCTCTGGTCCTGTTGGATTCAAAGCCAGGTACGACCCAATCGGCATATGCACAACAAGAGCACCGGCCGCCAGCCGTATGTTTTGGCTTTTGATCGGTGTACTCATAGTCGTCAATATAAGTTGGTACGGAAACCGTCTCTTGAACGCTGCTAAGCTTTACTTCAGGGCTCGGCGCGTCAAAGGTCACTACTTGCGAACTATACACTCCTGTTATTCCGTCTGGACCAACAGCTAGTTGTTGAGTATATTCATTCAATAATTCAACCGCCGGTTCATCATGTTCATTCATGTACGGAGTAGCCGCCTGTAAGTACGCCACTTTGGTTTCATCCATAGTGAGGCCTTCTTGGCCGCCATACATCACCGCCGAAATTCTGCCATTCCCATCCTTGTCTATCTCAATCTGGAACGCGAACTCTCCTTGATGCTGCATCAATTCCTCGAATTCTGAAATTTTGATTCCACTGGCGGCTCATCCTTCAACTCAGTGGAGGCGTCTCGAACCACTTTCTTCAGCTGCCTAACGTGGCCACGAGGAAAGGTAGGGACTACACAACGCTTCTGAGTGTTCGGGTCCGTCAAGGTGATCAATTGAGATCCGTCAGTACTATTCTGAATAGTGCTGCCGGTCAAGACTTCGAAGGGCCGGCCCAGCAAAACCTGATAAGCAGGGTTTTTAATAATGTGTACTTGTAGGAACACAGTTATTTCGCCGAATCGGTAGGCTACATTCTTCGAGATGCCCAAAGATTTCTCCACCTGACCATTCGCACTCTGCATATAAATGCAGATGTCAGGGTTCCAGTTGAGACCGAGTTCCTTTGCGGCCGCTTCTGACATGGATACTATCTGAGATCCTCCGTCACAAATTGATTCTTTTTCCATGACTCCATTAATTAACGGATAGAGGACTCGTAAGGTTTCAGAGTCTCCCGCTACCCGCTGGATGTCTTCAAACGCCACAAAAATCTGTTTCGGTTTAGTCCCCGTCGGGAGGCTAGCCAAATATTGCAGTACCGGGTCGCCCATAACCAAACTACCAGTCGGTACTAATGGATCAGGTTCAACGGCCACGGTCAATTGTGACATGAAGGGAAGCTCTCTGGTGCATATAGCATCAGACCTGGCATAGTTAACCGCTACAGGGTCCTCTATGTCTGGCCGCCGGAACTCATTCTGTACTTCAAATCCTGGTTCAATTTCTACTTGTTCAAGCGCCGCTGATGCTTGTGCCGGAACCCTAACTTTAGTGAGTGCTCTTTTAGCTTCTTTCATTAAGTTTGGGCTGGCCCGGAAGAGTTTGGCAAGCGGCATATTGACCGCTACATTCCTAAAGATTGCATCCATCATGGCGGCGTCATCTTCCTCGTCCGAATCCACATCTTCAACGGGAGCTCTCAACTCGTAGTTCTTTTCCTTCGTCTTTACTACCGAGGTCATAGGTTGACTGGCGGGCAGTGGTTTCCTAGAGTCAGGCGGCCGGTCAGCGAACCGTACGGCTGGTACGTTTCTGAAGGGTAATTCTGGTTGAGGTGGCTGCACTTTTCGTGGCGGCTCAACCCCATTATCATTTTCGAAATCCTCCACCATTGGTGCTCCAGTCTCATTCTGAGGTTTAGCCGCCGGCTTCTGGTTCTTTCTCCAATTTTCCGCTTCAGCGGCTGGTTTGGTCTTCCAGTTACTCTTTTTCTCAATCACAACTTCTACAGTTTTTCCAGCGGGAGTACGATTCCTAGCTGTCAGGTCCTCCAGGGGTTTATTCGTACCGGCGGCCTCTTGATTGGACCGCCGTACCCCTCTCCTCGAACCTACTTGAAATCCGCCCCTTCCTGAGGGGTCCCCGTTCGGGAGGGATTAGCTCTGGTCTGAGCGAATTGTTGTAAATCCGGGGAGGGAGTTCCTCCGCCATTCATGGCTAATGCAGCGGCTAATAATGTTGTAACCTGGCTCACATTTAAGTTAACCTCGGAAACAGGACTTTTATCGGGTGGTTGAACACCCGGTCTCTGATGTTGCTGGTGTTGAACCATTTGCCTCATCATATTAGCTTGCTCAACCCTCAAGGTTCGAATTTCATCGTCCCTGGTGTCGTACTCGCTAGGGTCATAATAACCGTAACCTTCTCCATTATCAGTTGAAATGGCCATTTGTTCATCCGCGTTCAGCGGCTGATACGGCTGAGATTGATGAACGAAGTTATCGACCTGATAATGCACTTTGGCGGGCACAGGGTGCTTTCGTTTGAAATCATCAATCATAGGTTGCTTGCGGTTGAAGGGTATGAATTCTCCATTAGCATAACAGTCCTTGCCGTTTATGACCTTCAACACTCCCATATCAATCATCATTTTGCGCGTCTCACATTTGTCTTGCCAATGCAAGTCAACTGGATCCTTACAGAAACGGCACACGCCGTCATTCACAGCGTGTTCATGGTTGTGCATTGGCATCTGTGGCCGCGAGAAGTCTCTCCTCTGGGAGGGGACAGACTGAGATCCAGAACTACCAGCGGCTGGTCCTGGAGACATTTTATAAAATTGCTCCAGTTTATCCATCTGCACCTTGTTCTGTTTATCTCTACTATCCATCCTATCCATGATATTCGCCATAGTCAATTTCAATCCTTCTAAGGTCTCATGGTCATATGAGCTAGAAGAAGGAGGTTCTTTCTTTACAACCTTTATGGTTTCCATCGTCCGGCCGCCACTGACGGCTGGCCGACTTTGTTGAAAGTAACCAATTTTTCCTTCTTGCCTCATAACCTGTTTTCTTGCCTCCGCTATAACTTCCTTGAAAGTGTAAAGGCCCATATCCTCTTCCTTGATTGGGGGGTCAGCCCGCTCGTGGAGTCTATCTAAGCTAGCCATTAATTTCTCTTGAAACCTCTGGTCTAGTTTGGACAAAAAGTATGGAACCGCCTCTCGGTCAGTCAGCATTGACGAATCCAAAAGCTTGACAACTTCAACATTCATCTGGCGGCAGAGTTTCATCACGCCGTCTGCGTCTTCCAGAGTCAAGTCTCCATCTTCAAACTTCCGGAGTATACCATTCAATTTC
Source organism: Mycena crocata (assembly GCA_029281795.1). Classification (NCBI taxonomy): domain Eukaryota; kingdom Fungi; phylum Basidiomycota; class Agaricomycetes; order Agaricales; family Mycenaceae; genus Mycena; species Mycena crocata. The sequence continues at coordinate 97,136 of JARJCP010000022.1, read as the reverse complement.
TTAATCGAACCACGGTCATCTTCCCGGGCGGAGGGATAGTTAGCTAGAATTTCCTTTTTAAAGGCTTCATAGGACAACTCGAAAGACTCAAAAATCTTCCATTCCCTTCGTGGCCGCGGGTGCGCATACCGACACAAGAAGGCATTCTTCTCATCTGCCGGGGTCTGCTCGATTTCCATCATTCTCTCAATGTTATCAAAGAATTGCATTAACAATTCAGGCTCTTCATCGTCGAACCGCGGAGCATTGCGCTCAAAGGGTTCAGGGATTTTCTTTTTATCAGTCATTGTGAAAGGGGGAAAAGGGTTTGGGTTTTGTGTAGTTAAGTCTACGTTCTGAACAACTGGTTGCTCGGGTGTAACAGATGCTGCACCTTGCGGTGGTAGCTGTATGTCGCTAGGGTGCGGAGCAGGTAGGCTCAACGCGGTATTTACTTCTGGCGGCTGCCGAGAAGATTGAACTGCTTTCGCAGCTTGAAGCCTTTCTCTAGTGATTTCGGCTTGACCAGCTCTGGCGTTAGCCGCTGGTGAGGAACTCGTAGTTTCCGGTTCTCGAGAGGCTCTGGCAGAGTTCTTTGTGGTTCTAGCGGCGGGAGTTACCCACTTGGAATGGACACTTGAACTGGAATTTGCCACGTCTGATTGCAGATAGTACGGAAGTATCCTTTTTCAATGCTGGAGCGGGTAGGCTCGACAGACTTCTCAAGTATTCTTTCTTTTTATACTCGGGGTTTTGTAGCCGCTAGAGTTTATTATCCGCAAAATGGACTGGGACTGCTATGCAGAGCCGTTCACAATTCTGATTTTAGCACAAGCTATCTTGTTACCCCTCGCGGTGGGCTCCAGATGAAACGGTGCACTCGGGTGCAGCCGTGAAATCGAAAACTATGCTAAAGAGCGAGTGAAAGCGAGCGAACTCAACTAACACTAAACAACTCAAAAACACTAATCAAATCTCAACAACTCAATACCAAAATGTCTCGTGTGTGTTCGGGGAGGTAGGACAGGCGTATCGCCCTTCAAGAATAGTCAAGTTTCAATTTCAGAGGTTTGTTTCAGCGGGCAGATGCAGTAGCGGCTAGAGCCACAATTCAACGGAAATGCTTTCAAGGGTTTTCAAATGCTTTGTCTTTCAACTGGGACTTCAAAATGTTCAAGGAACTTGGAGCTAAAGCGTCAACAAAGTTCACTACGTCTTCAAATAGTTCCGCTCGGAGGGTTGGACGTCTCAGTACAAGGGTGCACTAGTTAATAACGTGTGCGACTCGGAGCTAAAGCGTCAACGAAGTCTCAATCTGGGATTCACTTCAAGAGAAGAGGCTAGGCAGAGTTGGACTCTTGGCGGCTAGCTAATCTTAATAGAAACTCGGAGCTTAAGCGTCACGAGAATCCAATTCTTATTACGGGCAACCCAAATTCAATATCAATCAAATCCACAGTCTACTTGTTAGCCCGCGAGCGGGGGGGGAAGTCTACTACTGTTACAAGAGTAATTCTACTAGCTTTATACAACTTGGTTTTACAAACGGAGATAATATGAAACCTCGGTGGTTAGTTTTCACCGAGCCGCCAGCTTGGCATAATGACCGGCGGCCAATGGCAGAGTTCGTTATTCAATTCCGTGGGTGCGTAGTCATGGCGACCAGGTCTGGCCGCCAGTCTGACGCCATTCTCATCAATATTTCATGTGTTGCCAAGTCTAGCCGCCAGTCCGAAGACCCTTGTTAGGACCTTTGCTTCACCAGCCGCCAGTATCGTACTGGCCGCCAGAGACGGTTCTGAGGCTTCAACACTTCATAGTTCAATTCTAGGAGTCACAAGGGAAGTAGCCGCTGGTGCTCCAACCTACTTGATCATTATTCAGTTCAGTGGCGACTACTCGATAATCTGTGTTTAGCCGACTTCGGAAGTCTAGCCGCCAGTGAAGTCATATTCAGTAGTCATTCGTAATTCAATTGGGGATAACGGAAATGAAGGTAGCCGGGTGGCGGCTACTCCCATAAGTCATTATCCAAGTTCAATTCTGACAGATTGTGTCAATAACGGTCCGAGCCGCGAGTAGCGGCTACTCTAAACTTCAATAATCCCTCTTGTTTAATCTCCAGCACACAAGGAATCCAGTGGTTAGCTGACTCCCGGCGCCCAACAGTAAGCATAGTGTACTGATTCTGGTTGATAACGAACCGTCTTCAGCCGCTACAACGTAGTGTCCCATTGGCTTTCGGCCTTCAAAGATCTAATGTACCGTTCCGAGGAGAACGTACATTCTGCAACTAAGCCTCACATAGTCAATTGATAAGTCTTTGAAATGAATGAAAAATGTGATTTTCATGCGTGCACTGGTGCACGCCTTATCACCGGGAAAATGAGAGGAATATTGGTGCAGTGAAGTTTCGCAAGTCGTGGAAAGGGGAGATGATGGATGGTGTCTGTAGTACCCATCGGAAGACGGCCATAGGGACTGTAGTTCAACTCGGACTCGAGCATTACAGACAGGATTTGCACCCAGTCAAATGAATTCTCGGATAAAAAGTGCACAACATTGCCGGCAGTGTCATCGGGGGCAGTGATGAAGAGTGCGCGGAGTTTCTGCGAGCAGCTCGAGAGCATGTGGAAGATGGGTATGAGGTGGTCCTGCGGGCATTCTGGTGTCATGGTAATACCAACTGTGAGCTTGAGACCCTGTGCCCGGGCGATCCACTGTTGCGCCACGGCAAGGTCATTCAATGAATATTGTGGACCAAAAACAAGGTAGTTCCACAGGTATGTGATTGCTATGGCGTCAGTGTACCACCCCTGTGAGACTTGGAGAATCTGAGCAAGGGAAGCTCGAGGTACATTGCCCCAAATTTGCGTCAGAAGCTCAACGGCAAGGTGGGAAATCGGGGAGTTGGGGGATGGCAGAGCCTTCGGCAGTGTCTGAAAATAGTTGTAGGGCCTTCCAGCGGTAATGGATATGCAAGACGTACAAAATTCTGCATTGATTGATACAAGATTGATATGGAAGAGGGGAACCCGGTCTTCGGGTGGCTCCATCCGAAAGTAACAGTCGCAATCTGTGTGGGTACAGCCACTGAAAACACCGAAGTTGTTGTAGCAGGGCTGATAAAATGAATTCCGCCTTGATTGAGTTAGACTTGACTAGGGGGAAATAGCCAAGAACAAAGAGGCAAGGACAATATACAAAGGAAGACATCTATGCTCCAAAAGTGCGTATAAATGTAGAAGTGTAGCCTGTAGAACAAGTTTGACGAGGTGCATCGGGCTGGGGTCAATTTTCCCTGGTTCGGTGGGGATCAACTGTATCCCAACTCCATACTTGGAGGGATTGGTTGCAGGGGAAGGGGCAACCGTAAAAGCGGGACATGACCGACATGTTGGGGGACTGATCGATCATGTTGGGGGACCAAAAAGGAAAGTTGGGGGACATTATTTATATTTGCAAAGGATTTGGACTAAAGACGTGTTCCTCCTCTAAATTTGTTCAGAGCGAATTCGAACCTATCCCTGCAATCTAGGTCGACCTTGTGGCCGCCAAGAAAACTGTGGAAAAAAATGGGGATTTCTGCAGAGAATTTGCCTTTTAGCGATCAATCAAACAAGTGAGGACCAAATGATCGACGCAAGACCGACGAGGAAAAATGCACAGCAAAATAACTTTAAATAAGTACCTGGAGCGGAAAGTTCCCACTAGCGGGCCGTCGAAAAAAAGTATTAGCGCACACGGTCGACAATGAGTTCCGTGTACTTGGTGGCGGGATCGTGTGGGTAGTTGGTTGGCAGGATGTCCAGCAGAATCTTAATTGTCCGCCTTAAGTTCTGACTAAGCACTTGCCTTAAAGGGTAACCCACGTTTTCGGCACGAGCAGGATCAAATATCTCAATCTCCGCTTGTGACTCGTTACAGCGCTCCTTCCACGGTACCACCACCACCCAGTGCCACTTGCCCATGTCTATTCCCTTCGTAACTCCCCATCTCCTCAACATTTCGTGACGTCGATTCAACTTCCCTATGGCCTTGCTATGGCCGTCGGTGGTATACATTCGAATTTCATCAAAGGACGCAGTCGGCATGATGCTTGGCCAGACTTCGCGTGCTGGCCCCGCGCGTGTGTAACCATTTCGCGTTTTCCATGTCTCTTCCATCACGCTGGTGGTAATAGCGTCCCTCCTATGATTTCAAGCTAGAGAATTTAGCTTGTGTAACCGTACCAGATCATCACCGCGTCGGACTGGTCACTGCTACTCAATCAGTATGCAGATTAAGCACATGCATATGAGCGATATTGTGGAACAGCGACTGAACGATGCAAGAGATGCTCATTCTGTGTTTTCTCGTCACTTTCACCCCAGTCTATTCTGTTCAACTGCATTTCTTCTTTGTCGGAAGGCTTCGGGCATCGGCTGGGAACCCAGGCAGGTGAGTCTTGCTGCTTTTTTTCCTCTTCCTTCTTGCTTGGACTTGATTTGACGTCCAAACTTCGTTCGATGTGTCCATCACTGCATCTTGTCCCATCAGCACTGCATCTTGTCATCGATGCATCGTGTCGTCTAACGTTCCGTCGCTTGGAAGTCATTATCTGTGACAGCTCCGTTCTGTCGCAACCTGTAATCGACTGCTTCTAGATAAAGAACACGAGACTACTACTAGATGACAGGGTTTTACACTGTTTTACACATGCAAAATGCGACATCTCTACAGCTTCCCTTACTCCTATCGTTCTGATTGTCTGATTGTTCAAATTTATCAATTTATCTTGCATTTATCATTGTTCAGGTTACGACCGTCGGACGATCGAACAGGAACGAACGCCACGAACCGGGTTCCGCCGAGTTGCTTTCCTTAGCCGATCTTGTCATTCCCATCGCAGCTGGACACAATCTCGACAGCAACCCAATGCGTTCTCTTAGGTTCTCTTCTTGCAACTGGCGCCTTCTCGGGACGGTAAGTAACTGCATCACCTTAATGTTCCGCCCGGCCTACATTTTGTCATCTTCCACGCCCATCCATCCCCTGCTACTCCCCCGAAGTTGCGCGTATTTATATTTGAAAAAAGTCATGCAGGAAATTCACCTGAAATTCGCATCCGGCAAGCATCCGGTGTGTGCCCAGATGACTTAGAGCAGAGAGCCAAAACACGCTACACCTCCTAATCTCACCAAGCATCTCTGACATGGACCATCAGTTTTGATGCAGGCACAAAGCTGTCGAAACTCACCGTCGTATGGAGAATTTAAAATTTCTCCTCCTTATCTACCCTGGTCTCCTTATTGCCGCCTCGTTCCCCGAAGTTGCGCCCACCCGTCTCGCGGCGCAGGCATGCTCGCGTCGTTCGCTCGCTGCTAAAACCCTCTCATTCTACATTCCGTGTCGTTTCCTCTTCTCCGAGCCGCAGCATCCTCCCACCTTCGCGCGATTCACGACGACAGCAGCCGCCCATGCCTGGTCCCGCACTCGCTTTTAGTCCGGACCACTACTCGGCCGCCGACGCCGCCGAGTATGTTGAGCTAACTCTGATCGGGAATTATGTCCTTTGTGCGTCTCTTTCCACTTTCAATTTATACTGACTAAAACGCGGAACACAGACGCAACGGCGACCATTCTCGTCTACGAACTGTTCACCTCGCTCGACGACGAAGTCGAGCGAGTGTGGTCTCTCAGATGGCACGTCCCCAAGGTCCTCTTCATGCTCAATCGATACGTGATTCGAGCAATGTTACTGTACGTGCCTGGACATGATCATCCATTGTCAACGATTGACCCACTGATATGGATACCCGCAGTGTTCTTTGGATCCTCGCAAACTACCCAGGCACCTCCCCCGAATTTTGCCGCATATATTCCTACTGGCAGATGGTGCCTCTTCGCCTCGCCATCCTCGCCGCGCAGGCACTCGTTGTTATTCGAGTCTGGGCTATCTGTACGTCGTCCGCGTATTTTTTTCATCTTGCGAGGGTGACTAATGTGTGAGTATAGATAACAACTCACGGAGAATGTTCTGGGTCCTGTCTATCCTATACACTCGTGCGTCCCCACCCGTTTTGTATGCAATGATACTAACAAATTCATTTCCGGCGCAACAGTCGAGGTGGCGGCGGTCGCGATCTGCGTCATTGGCGCTACCCTCGATACGCAGGGTGAGTCCTTTATTACTTGACAACGTACCCCTCATTTACTCCCAGCTGACCGTAACCAGGTGTCGCCCAACCCGCGCCTCTCTCCTGTGGACTCAACTCGATGTCTGGCTATCTCCTCAAGGAGTACGCCAGCGGGACATGGATCGCACCGGTATGTTTTGAATGTACGTGCTCCTTCCAATTTTTTTCTTCATCTTCTCCCTCCCCCTCCTCCCTTCCGAACCCAAATCTCCTTCCGATAATCACCGTCTCAACACCCAAACTCACCGGTTTTGGATTTCCACATAGTCGTCCTGCTCGTCATCACGCTCGCGAAGCTCGTTCCGCGGTGGAGCTGGAATTCGGGCGGCCACGAAGATGTGAATGGACGGCGGCTAAACACTACTGTTCTTGGACGGCTGGGTTCGGGAGGGAACGTAACGTGCGTATTTCTTAGTTTATTCACCCACTTTGCATTCTTCCTAACGCATGGTACTGTCGATGTGTCCCATTCGATCCCGTTAAATTGCCTTCGTTTATTTCATTTCACTTGACTGACTTCTTCCCTGACCCGAACTCCCTTATTGACTCACGACCTTTTTTCAGCCTCGATATCCTCGCGCGCGACTCGCTCGTCTACTTTGGGTTCATTTTCTCCTTCACCCTCACCAATGCGATTATATATGGACTCAGCTTCTCTGCGCACTACCATGCGATTCTGCTTGGGTGAGTCCTCAATCCATACGTTCTACTTCGCTCGTCTGTTTCCCTCGTTTATACGACTCGCCGTACTCTTTGCTGAACTCACCCATTTCTCCTCCCTTTATGCATGTTCGATCTTGGACTAATTCTGTACAGGCCAACATCCGCCATCTCCTGCATCGCCGTGTCCCGCATGATGATCAACATCCGGTCGCTTCCCACCTCGCCCCACGCCCAAAGGCCCACGACGGGCGGTGGCTACGCAGGAGAGCTGAGCTTTGCGGCGACCTACGCCGATCTGGACTCCGCTACGCGAACGGAGTATTTCGATTTCTCGCCCCAAGCCGGCGGCAGCTTCGCGAACACCGGACGGGGGTATGCAGGCGTACCTAGCACTGCTACTCCGGGTTCAGCGTACTTCGACGTCTCGCCTCCCTCCCACACCTATTCCCGTCAACAAAGACCCCGTCCCGGTGGGAACCCGATGCAGGTCAACCTCGGTGGGAGAGATGCGGAGATGGGGATTGAGATGGAGTTTCGGAAGGGGAGTTTGGGTTGATCGTTGAGAATGGACCGGTCGAAGATCGCGATTTCAGCGGCCCGGCCGGAGGAGTCAAATTCTGTGCGACAGAGACATGTCGGGTTGAGCGCGTCCACATTAATATTGCGCCAACCTCACCCCTGACACACCTGGCCTGCTCGATCGCGGGCAGCTGATCCGTGTCGAACGTCGGGTGGTGCGTTTTTCCCGTTCTGATTGAATTGAGTTAGCTACTGACGCGACGGATTGGCGCAGGTGCTCCACCATGACCGCGTCCTCACACGCAGCCATGTCCTTCTCAGGCAGTGCTCTGCCTGGATTATATACCCTCGACGCGAAATTCTTCGATGGATTATATACCCTTGACGCGAAATTCTTCGACGAACCGCTGCGCCGGAGTTTATATGGTAGCAAGTGTTTACGACCTTTGAGCATGTAACGATGTTTAATTGTTGAAATCCTAATATTCGGTCATCGCCTACTTGAAGTTGCTGTACCACGCAATATTGTCCCGGTATAACAGGGTGACTCGACGGTGAATCAACAAACAGTTTCCAAACTTCGACTTGTGTAAAAGGAAAACATCATTCGATGAGCAAGTGCAATGTCAATTATCTTCAATCGGTGTCCATACTGTACTGTCTCGACCAAGTGTTCACATCACGCGTCACGCAGGGCTGTGAACTGAACACTTGGGGCATTCATATCCGTCACGGACGCAAAAAATCGTCTGAATTGTGTTGAAAATCCTATTTCTTCTGGCCCGGCTCACCTTTTCATGATAATGTTTCGGCGAGTGAACACTTGGTTTTGTGAACACTTTGCATCACCCTGTGAACAGTTCGTCGAGACAGTACAGTACTTAATCGCTGTGTTCTTTTGAGGACATTGGCTCTCCGGCTCTCCGGCTCTGACTCCGGCCCAACGTCCCAGCGCGCGCCGATGAGCCACCTCGCCGCGATGCCGGCTTTGATTACCGTCGATCAAAACAGCCGGTGATTGCCGAACCGACTTTTTGCAATCCCCCACCGAGGTCAAAATTCCAAGTCCGTGCGGGGTACCCAGCGAACCTACAGGTAAGTTCAGAAAGTCTCGTTCGCATAAACGAAAAACTTACGGTTCGTCTCAATGACTTCCCGAAGTATGCCTTCCACGGCCCATGCCATTCCGACTCTATCGAGGGACGTGTATACTCCAGCTGTGACTCGCGGGCATATAAATGCAGTGGATTCACGGATAGCCTATCTTGTGGGCTGCATACGCAAATTACAACAGCAGAGATATATCCTCAAGGCCCATCTCGATGCCTATGTCTACCCTGTCCTGACTTTGCCCAACGAGATTATCTCGGAGATCTTCCTTCACTGTGTTTCATCCGCCCGCATTGACCACGATCCATCGCCCCCAAAAGCACCCTTACTTCTCGGCCAAATCTGTCATCTTTGGCGGGAGATTGCGCTGTCGACCCCGTCTTTGTGGAACACGATAACGCTGGACCTCGTCAACGTCGACGCGTATGAGAGCCAACTGCATCTCCTGTACATGTGGCTGACACGGTCGAGAGCCTCACCTTTGACCATATCCCTCTTTTACCGCAACCCAGAAGACCCCGATGGCCTCGGTCCCATTTATGGTGGCTCTGTAAAGCAGTTCGTCGAGGCAATCTTGCCGCACCGGGCGCGTTTGGAAAAGGCCATTTTAGATATCCCCTTTGCGGATCTCATCCTCATCGAAGGCGACATGCCGCTACTCGAAGAGCTAGTTATTGGAATCACGGACATGTTCCCTCTCATCGCATACCCGCCCGATCCGTCGTGGCCAGTCCAGCGGTTCGACCACGCTCCAAACCTGACGGATGTCGTCTTTCTTCGCGGGCTGGAGCCCACCGTGTTCGCACTTCCATGGGCACAGCTCGCACACATATCGCTCCGCGACACAGAACCCACACAGGTCCTCGACGTCTTGCGCTCCGCTCCAAACATCACGTACCTCAAAGCCGAGCTCGCCTGGTCGTCTGGCACCGACGCCTGGGCGGCCATCCCCGCCGTGGCCCCGCTCGCGCACCTTGAAATTTTGTCCCTCACCGGCGCCCCGAACCACGAGTCTCACAGCCAGATCCTCGAAAAGCTGACGCTACCAGAGCTCCTGCTCCTGACGGTCTCGGAGCGCTGCTTCGGTGTCCTCGAGCGCCCCGAGGTGTGTGTGCGGGAGCTGATCGCGCGCTCCGAGTGCGAACCGGGGTGCATGCACATAACGGTCACCGACGCGCAGCTCACGACGCGCCATTACCGCCGCGCGTGGCCCGCCGTGTATATGGTAAGTGTGAAGCACATGGACGACGGGAACGACTATTCCGCAGATGAGGAGGACGGTTCGGGGTCGGATTCGGGCGACGGAGACGGAGACTGTTCGGGCCATGGAGATGAAGATGGAGACGCCGAAGACTCGGAGGAAGTTGACGATAACGAATCTTCTGCCGATGGTTCGTCTGTGGTGGTCGAAGACTCGGATTGACGAAACTTGACACGTTCCGACTATATATAAAGGCCGATATTATTCTATTACATTCAAGACTCAATTCTCCGTCCCGCGAAGGATTCTCTCCGTGTTGGGTTAACCATCGGGGAGCAGGATGCCTGGAGGCTGGAATGAAAAGTCAATGACAATACGAAGAAAGGAAAAGGCCAATACATACCGGCCGCAATGAAATCCAGCAGGCTGGCCTCGGTTTGATTCATATTCGTCATAATGGCTACAATAAGGGGAAGTTGATTGCTGAGACGTTATCCTTTGTTTAGCACCGGATTGATCTCTTTCTAGGTTGGTTGCCGTCCTGAGAAAATATCCCTCAAGGGGCCGCAACGTATTTGCCTTCCTACCCAAGTTCAATTGAATTGTATCTCACTGCGTTCCGGCCCCTCGTAGACCAAGGGGTAGGCTACGTCTGTACACGAAGATGTACTCACATATATATGACTACATGTGTACCGAGGTTGTTCTACCTACGTCTACATGGGTCTACATAGGGTAGACCCATGTAGACCTAGGTAGCCATTGGCGTAGATATATGCGACCCCGAATTGCCCAATTTTTTCATACAGGCGAGGCTTGCGACGAAAAACGAAAAAGGGATGAGGCGAGGTTGTTCTACGGCATGTAGGCGCACATCGGCAACCGTAGCCCAATGTAGAATTGATGTGACTACGTTGTGACTACGTGACGTAGAATGCCGAAGACGAACCTCGGAGCAAAACGCTCCGATGTGCCGTAGACACATGCCGTAGAAGTATGTCGGCACACGTAGAATGCCGTAGTTACACGTGGTTAACGTGTGACTACGGGGGCCCGGAACGCAGTGTCTAACGTACACTCAGCACTCTGGCTGCAGCGTTCGATACGCAATATGAGGGTGAGTTGCTTGCGCAGATTTCATTTCTATTTAGTGACGGAAATGCCCCATATTTCACAGACAAAGCTGGGGCACATCTGGTTGACACTGGGGGTTGCAAAGCGCCTGAAATTTCCGGAATAAAGTCACCGCTAATCATACTGACTTTCCCCGAAAAACATCTGAAATTTCAGGGCAAAATGATGAATTCCACGCACCCGAGAGTCAGGTAGAAAATCAAAGAGCAATTCTCAGGCAAATTTGAGTGCAAAGGGTTTACTGTACTATTTCATTCAATTCGGATGTCACGGGTCACAGGCCCAAAAATTTTCGAATGTATTCGAACCTGTCACTGGTCACCGAAGGCATTTTCGAATGTTCAAAACGGTCACAAAATCTGTGAAAAACAGCCCAAAAATCCACTTTTTGTGTGCGCGGCGCCTTGCGCCGCGGCCTTCTCGCGGAATACTTACCGAGTTTGATGTGATCAGGAGGTTCACACTTTGCTTCCGCCTTTCACCACGCTCAGCGCTGGCAGTTGTTTCGCCCTCCTCTCTGGCTCATTGAGACACAATTGGCTATCGAATCCAGGTCAGATACACTACTACAACCCCGGTACATCTAGATCATCACCCTTATCATTAGCATCCCTCCAAAAATTCACAGACTGTTGGTTTGGCCACCGTTTTTGCTTGCCCGTTTCTAGCTCATCTTCTGCAGTCACGACAATCTCCGCATCTATGTCTTCAGCATCCCCGGACGAGCTAAGACCGACGGCAGCATGATGGGGCTGGCAACCTTGTGGCAACCAGTAGGTTGGTTTGGAGTAACGAGAGCCTTTCTGGCAACATCCGGGATCTTGAAGATGTCGGGAAGACCACCCATTGCAAAGACGGGGCGAGGAGGTCAAGAGGAGGTAGGGAAAAATAAGTGTAATTATGGCTTGATTATGGCATCGGCATCTGATTTGATCTTACCCTCTTTGGGCTGGTTCAATGTTTTACCCTCTGTGCTCTACATCTTCATACATTGCTCAGTGAGCCATCGGCAGTGGTTGAGAACCATTTCGGCCCCTTTCCACCCAATTTTCGAACTTTTTCCCCGTGTCACGGCTACTCCAGCCCATTTTCGAAATCCCAAGTTCGAATCGATGGGTCACAGGTCACAGACAGTTAGAATTGAACGAAATAGTACAGTATAGTCTATAATGGCGAGTTGTTACAGAGCATTTTAATGAACGGTTCTCAATGCAGGCAAAAGAGGCCGAAAGTATATATAATGTTTGATAGATACATTGTAGATACATGAACAACGGTGTTTCTTCGTGTGCGCGAAGAGGACCAACCATTCTGGTCAAAACACCGCCACCATCAAATTGCCTTTCTCAGAAACCACGTTGCGGCGGAAACTCAACAAGTCCCGCACAGTTCGCAACTCCGGATCCCGTGAGCAACGACTCCGAACGAGTCTGTGTCTTGTCGCGTGCTAAAGAAATATTTGAGACAAACGCCGAGAAGGTCTGGACGATTGCAGAACGTCTTGTCGGAGAGACGTTCGCGTTCTAATATTACTTCGAGGACTATTTCGTACAATGTACTCAGTGGATGATATGTTTCAACCGGCGCAAGACTCAACATTACTAGAACTTCCTCTTGGAATGTGCCCCGGACAAGAAAAAAATCGGAGGCAATCTTTAATGCTGAATAATGCCTTCTATCGACACAGCAAATTTCTCCGGTGGATATTAAATGCCTCAATCAATGAGGGAGACTCCTCTGAATTCAGACCAACATGAAGTAATTTTAAATTCTCGAGGTTGACATCGCTTGTGAGATTCACACACATCCGGCCCATTTGTTCACTTTGTAGTCGCTTCACCAAGGCAAGTGATCTCGACAAGGCATACTTCGGCACTCTCCGGAACCATCGGCAAGCAAGTAGCAGTGGTAGAAATTGCGCTCGTTCAAGTTGGTTGACAATAGTCATAGATCGTCAGCTATTTTTCCTGCTGCCTCCCCGTTCCTCGTAGTATGTCCGATCCTCTGAGAGTCGTCGAACACGTAAATCGGGTAACCTTGGCAAGCTCGACATGTCGAGAGAATCAACGAGAATCTCATCTAATCTCATGCTATCTTGTGGCAGGTTATGGCATCGGTTGGGAAGTAGGGAAACTGTCAAAGCCAATCATGTGGCTTTCGATAGTCTCGGGGAGTTCCGAATACCCGAACCAAAAAATAAACATAAAACGGAACTTAATTTGAACCGCACTTTCGCCTCATGTTTGATTCCTTTTTAAAAAGCCTCCACTCCCTAATATCGCCGATCTGCGGATCCCACCTCGCTGCTTTCAGTCCCGACGGCTGAAGATCATCCCCAGATCAACAGGAACCGGTCCGAAAATAACCGAAACGGAAACAACTGATGGTGCCATTCACTTTCGGTGACGGCGACGGTCTAGACTCGGGGTGTCTCTGCTAGTTCTGGGCTCCCGTGGAGGTGTAAAACTAGTTCCAACTTCCGGGTGTAGGAGAAAGAAGTCTGAGAAAGCAGGACGTCAGGAAAATAGAACCACAAAGCGCCATGTGCAAACGCCCAACAAACGCCACAATGGTTTCCAACACCCTAATGGGGACCCTAGGCCTCTGATCGAAAATCACTCCGTTGCCTCCGCTCGTTTCGCCCTTTGCCTTCTCCCCCCATCCTGGCCTCGGTGGAGGACGAATGTTCTTGCTGGATTCCGCGCTATAGACGTCTCCTGGATGACCGAAACCGCTACTGACGCTCAAATCCAACAAGCAATGTTCGCGTTCTCGATTTTCCGCCCCTAAAAGTGACACTTAAAATGCGACAGATTCCTGTCTCGCATCCTCATAATCATTCCCTTCAGTATGTCACCTCTACAGTCCTTTTCAGCTCTCTGAATTTCTCTCAGCTATCCTGGTGTATGAGTACCTCCTCACCTTGAAACGGGAAACACGGCAATTTTGGGGACGGCCGCTCACATGGGGCAGTTTTTTCTTCTACCTGAACCGATATACGTCCATCTTCGGCACAATCCCGGTCGTCGTCCAATACAACTCGACGACAACGGATTCGGCCAAAATGCCTGTGAGCACATTTTCCTCAATCTTGCTACCGAGCTGATTTTTTCGATTTCCAGTTGTGGGTTTCCATCTGAAAAATTGAACCCTACCAACTAACATGCACGCAGGTGTCGAGCAATGCGCGCATATCACCAGTATTTCGCGCTGGTTTCGCAGGTCATGGTAGCCAGTGCGTCACATTTTTTTTCTTGCATCTCAATGCGGCAACTCATCGACGACAGTAATTCTCATAATGCGGACCTTCGCATTATACGACCGCAGTAAAAGGATCCTTGCCTTAACCGTCCTCATTACTCTCGGTATCTTCGCCTTCGCCATTGTGCGTATACTCCACGATCGCCGCACACCACGTTCTGACTGCCGATAGGCGGAACTACTCACCAAGACCGAAGTGGAAACCCTGGCCGACAATATCGCAGCCTTTGGCTGTCCGATAGGTACCCCGCACGCAAAGTACGTCGCTATATCTCCATCCTGCCCTGCCAACCGCGCTCATTAACTCCATCGCATTAGGAGTCTACGTATGTCCGACTATCCTCGTCCCGTATCTGACATCCCTTACATTCCTTCATCATCCAGGTTTAGCAGCGGCGTGGAGCGGCATGGTAAGGATCGTCGTTTTGATTCCGCGCCACAGCCGTGCTGACGATCACCCCTCCTTGCAGCTTTTGTTCGACGTGATGATCTTCGGCCTGACGCTCTACAAGGCGCTGCGTCTCAAAGTGGGCCGTGGGGAGCTGCTGACGATCCTCATCCGGGATGGTGCGCTCATTTCCCGCTTCATAGCTACTCAAATTAACTTTGTATCACAGGTTCCGTGTACTTCGCGTACGCCCATGCACTCCCTCCATCCCGCATGCACACTCAAATTACTCTTTCAGATTGATGATCGCTAGTAACGCTTGCAATATCGGGACATATACCGTGCGTCCAATCTTTTCTCTCTCTTTAATCACCGCTGATACCTATCCATCCAGATGGGCGGGGTACGTTCCTGTCCTGGTTGGTGATTTCGATGGCACTGACTACCCTTCGCCCTCACAGCCCTTCATGAGCGGAACCCTCACGACTGTCACGAACGTGTGCGTTCTCACCAGCCAACTTCTCCCTCCATGATAATGACCGTTGAACAATCCACCAGGCTCGCCTCAGTCATGATCTCACGCCTCATGTTCAACCTGAGTGGCCCCAGGGAGCGCCTTCCACAGACGTACCCGCGCACGGCGCGCAGCACCACGGACCCGGACGGCCCTGCCATATCGACGATTAACCCCTACACAACGACCGAGTACGCCCTCGACACGCGGTGGACGGAGGACACGTCGTACCAATAATGATGACGATGGATAGCCTAGAGGTTCGCCTGCCGGTTCTTCAATATTGTCTGCCATATCTCCAACAAATGAAACAGGCTTCGATAAGGAACCGCGGCAGGGACAGCGAAGAAAATGTTAATCGATGTATTATTTAGACGGTCTCCTATATAAGCTGGAATTGCGGATGATGTGACGTGTGTTCCTCCTAAGGAACTCTGGCTGGATGTTATGCTATCTCGAGAATAATCCGGGGCACTGCAAGTATGCAACCCACAGGCGACAATTGTGCAGAGCCCCTATTTAGGACTTTCAGCGGAGTTTCAATTTCGGCCCGGGAGTTGCCGACCATATTCAACCACTCACCATTTACTTCAGCCACTTTAACTGAGCTACGCATTCCCAGTGCTTTGCTTTCAATTTCTAATCGCTCATCATTGAAGCACGGAACTACGGCTCTGAATCTCCGTGTGTGGGAACCGGATGGCGGGGGTTGGCGGTGCACCACCGCCTCATCACAATTTTACCTTTAGTCATTCCGGGTCAACGACAGTCAAAATGGCGCATCAAAGACGGCTGACGGATATTCGTCGGAAGCTGTCGGAGAGCCATGACTCAATTAACACCGCGACGCATACAGTTTTCTTAAATGCTGTCGAGATCAGGTAATTTTTGAATTTAATCGTACTGTCGACGGACTCCTTCTAGCACTGCATTTTTTGAAAAGCGGAGAGAACAACGTCCGTAATCATATATTATTCCAGTCCGCAAAGTGCCCGCTCAGCTTCTATTAGCCACTTAGCTGTTCCGTTCCGCCGCGCCGTTGCTGGTATAAAGCGAATGAAGAAGTACACTCTCTAATCCTACTTACTATGTCCGGACCACTCCTCCATCCGCTTTTGCAATACTCTCAGCACGATAAAGAACTCGGAGATTGCAACCTTATCCTTTGGGACCTGCGCGAGCCTCCTCGAACCGCAGACCACGCCGCAGCTCCCGACCGACCTCTCTCCGAATTCGAACTCTCTCAGCACGCGACAATTCCGCCCGTATCTCGTTTACGCGTCACCTGCGGTATATTTGCGGAGGAAGCATGGATTTCGCAGGCGCAAAACTGGCTCGGCGTCACGATCCGAAATGTGCTTGACGCGATTTACGAGACCGTGCGTACGCAAATAAATTACGAAGAGTGGGATAGGCTATGTCCCAAGCAGCAGCAGCGCGTTAATATCGTGTTTGATGCGCGATGGCGGAGATCAACCCAGCCGATGGAGACAAGGGACCATGGGATTCTGCGAGGGGACTGTCTCCTACAACACGTCGTGTTTGCAGGCCTTTCCACCGCACCCGATAGCGAGGATACATACCTATTGACGCTTAGAAGACTGAAGCGGTAACCGCAGGTGAGAACATATGACCCGCTCCAGTTTTAACGCTTCTTATGCTCGACAGGTTTCATAGTTGGGCTGAGGAAGTTGTTGTCAATCTTCCCCGAATTTAACATCATGATCCCCGGTTGAGTTAGGGAGACGTTTTCACGAGCAGTCTCATTTTGGCCACCCCGTGTTTCCCGTTATGCCTTGTTGCAGAAACCTTCGAGTTCAAGACTCATCACGATGATGGCCGTCTTTTTTTGTTTCTTTTCGTTCATTTTGGACACAAATTACAACTTGATTTACAATTTTAGTCATTATAGCCCAATTTCTGCCTAAAGATCGATTGCGACGATTCGTGGCCCGGTAGGCCTACTGTATTTTTTCATTCAGATCGATGGTCACGCGTCACACACCACGGTATCGACACCGAATTTCGGTCGATGTCACGCGTCACTCAGGCCTTTATCGAACCGAAAATTCGCGTCACACCGGGTAAAATCTGCCAAAAGCCCCAAAAAAACGGATTTTTGCGTTGAAAATTTCGAAAATTTTCCGGTGGTCACGCGAAAATTCCGGGGATATCTAATTGTCGAAATGGTCCAGGTAGGTCACGCGTCACACCCCGTGTCGATCTGATTGAAAAAATACAGTACAGTAGCTAATGGGGAAGCGAAACATCGTATAGAAGCGAAACACTGCACCGTTAACCACCTTGCAGATTTCCAATGAGCCCGAAATTTGGTGGCATTAATCTTCTCATTATTAAACTCCCGTTCACAAAAGGATTCACCCAAATACGTCCCGTATCGCCTGATCTATACACATTTCTTGGGCTTGTTATTTTGTACTAGATTTCCCATCACAAAATGAAAACACCATCGTACTACCATGAGGTGGTTCAGTGTCGATTGGGGGGTTTTCGAGGTCAGGGATGCTGAATATGAACAGCGTCCGTGGCAAAATTGCAAAATTCAGGCTGTTTCGCGGGTTTTTTAGTGTTTCGCTTCCATACTATTTGGCCAAATTTGGCCTCTCAGAAAGATCGCTCTCGTTCTCCCCCAGTACAGTACCAAACGACGCGAATCTTTATACAGTCGGATAGCCAGGCGGGCGACGAACAGGTCCATAACTAATAATGATGTCATTGGAGCAATGCCTCGTCGGTAATCGTCTGCGCCGCTTGAGCGTTTCGCTTCCCCATTAGCTACTGTATTTCGACAATTTTTTACGACCTTAGGAAGGGGTGAACCGCCCTAGAAAATTCGATAAACCTCGAAATCCCCTGTGAATTTTTGGAATTGACCCAACACAGGTGTCAGTTTGGATCTGTTTGGATCCGAAGCCGTGTGGCGGTGTCCCACTTCTTTTCTGACCACCATCCGACCCTGAATGGAGAATGCATCGTGCGCTGCAACTCCCAGAGCTTTCGGCGATGATATGCTCCCATGTATCCCCCGACCTTGTCTACGATGCAGATCGATCCTATCTAGAGCCGGATGTTGATGGACAGCGAGATCTCGCCGCATTAGCAAGAACTTGCACCACTTTTCAAGAGCATGCCCTTGACCAATTGTGGTGCTACCAAGCAACCTTCGCCCACATATTGCGATGTTTCCCCGACGATTTATGGGACGTTCCAGTTATCCTTGACTCGGTTGATACGCTAGTAAGCTTGCCTTCCTCCTTTTTCGAGTGTGATTAAAAGGTGGTACAGAAGATGATTCGCCCTATGGTACCATCGGACTGGGTCCGTCCTCTGCTCTACATGGCACGCGTCAGAACCGTGAATTGTCACGCTCGCGTCAAGCCGTCTGAAGAGTTGTTCGAAATCCTCAGCGCACACCTCCCCACAGATTATTTCTTCCCTCGCCTTCGCGATCTGTCCTGGAGCAGAACAGATGCTCTTGTCCGCTATTATCGCACTCTATTTATCCCCACAATCACACATCTTTACCTTGAAGTCTCCACCACCTTGTCGAATACGTCTTTCCTTCCCATTCTGGCCCTTCAATGTCCACATCTCACGGAGGCCAGTATCAACCACTGTTTTGATCGTCATTTCGAGTCAGTGGAGGCTCTGCATGTCCTACAGAGCACCTCTCTATTTCTGAGGCGCCTGCCACACAGACTCCAACGCGTGGGAGCCGACTTTCTTGACCAGGCGGCTTTTGAGCATCTGGCGGGACTTCCGACCCTCGAATGGCTGGAGATTTTTGACCTCGAGATAGCTCCTTTGATACATTCACTCGCTCTTACCGGCATATCACCTTTTGCGCGCCTCACGAACCTCAATCTGTCTTCCAGCTCAGCCCAAAGTGTTAATAACATAGTCAAAACTCTCTTTGACAGCCCACTGTCAGAGATTCAGCTCACCGTCCCTTCTGGAGTTGCTTTCTTCTCGGCGTTATCGGAGACTCTGGACGTTTCCGCCGCCGTAGTGTCTTTACGCAGACTCGACCTTACATGTAGTGACACAAACCGCGAAGACCAAACAGCCGGCACTTTCCCGTCGCAATACCTTCTCAAAACCGACGCACTTCGACGGTTTCTCATTTTCGCGAACATGCGCCAGGTCGCGCTCGGGGTTGTCGGCGGGTTCGAGCTCGACGACGCGCTTGTCCTAGAGATGGCGCGCGCATGGCCACACCTTGAATCTCTCTCATTCACACCCGAATGTCCTCTCCGGATCGCCCGTCGGGTGACGCTCGCCGGGCTGCGTTCCCTCGCGCAATATTGCCCAAACCTCGACACTCTCAAAATGGAATTCGATACGCAGCTTATCCCGCCTCCCGAGCCTCCTTCAGGCCGTATCCCAATTGCGAGCACCTTTGGACATCTGCTTACGGGACACTCGCCGATCCTGGACTCGTCAGCCGTTGCTGAGTTCCTGTTCGATATCTTCCCGAAACTCATCCTGATCACTCGCAACTATGACTCCGTGGAAGATAATTTGTATGGGGAGGATGACCCAACCGGTAGTGTGGAGATTTTCCGTGCGCTTTGGGACGGCGTGCAGGCTGACCTGTGGAAGAAACTGGGGGTCATTGAGTAAGGCGGGGTTGTTTTGGACTTGTGATTGCTTTTTAAAACTTTTTGTTGGAGCTGGTCGGTGAGATAGGTTTTCTTTTCTTTATCACGTCGCTGTATCCCATTCAAGAATGAATCGAGCCCGGATATCAATGCGAGGGTGGTGGATTGACTGCGTCTTGCCAGTTTGAAAGGCCAAATACGACGCTTCAAGACTCCTCACAATGGTAACGGCCTTTTTCTGTTCTTCTCTTTTCTTGCATCAGGAAAATCCAGATCTGACAATTGTCTCTCAATTATCTCCAAATTATTAACGGCCTGATAATCGTTGATAATTCCGCTATTCTGTGATAATCCGTAACATTTTCGGCTACTTCCGGTGAACTATTTGTTTTCATTACGGAAGAAGTGTAAGTACACTGGAAAGGATACAAATGGCTCAGGTATCATTGTAGAGCTCTGGTTGGCACGTAAAAACAGCTTGAAGATTTTCTCGAATCCATTGATTTCTCTTAAGTCATCTCGAAGCCAGCCCTAAACCAAATGCCGTCACATCAGAAGGACACGTGTACCCCAAAAAAGTGGTTCGACATGATGGCACCACATCAAACACAAACACCTTTCTCTCTTTTCCCCCCATCTTCCCCCGCTGCTCCTCCACTGCTACTCGCCCCTCGTCCTTTTACCCAGGCTGCATCCCTCATCCGTGGCGCCACACCTCTTCCATGGCCTCGCCTCACGCCCTGGTATAGCTGTACTCCCGTTGCAATCTTCCTTGTGTCGTTGTCGCAGAGGTACATGGCCAATTTTGTCTGTCTGCGCACCCAATTGATAGCATTCACTTAGTCTGAGCGCTGGAGTTTGTTTTCTCTCTCTTTGATGAGTTCCTGGTCGCCCCGCCTCTGTGACTCGTGAATACTGATGGTCCACTGTTGCGTACAGTGCACATTCACCTCGGTTCCAGGCTCCTTTTTCCGAGCAAAGGTGTGTCTTTTTGCAGTTCCGTCACCCTTCCGCTCCGTCGCACCCTCGTTGCAAGTTAAGCTCTGGAAGTTGGTGAGTAGTCCGGCCATTCCTCCCCTTCCCATCGTTTCTGACGCTATACCATTAGTAGCTAGCGCCGCAGTCATGCATCCACTGCGACGCTAATCCTCGTCCCCGGCATTTGACTACCACCCCTGGCGCCCTCTTCGCATTTCCGGCCTTGCGCACAACGTTTTGAAGCTCGGTGGGTGCACCGTCTTCAAGTAGAGATTATGTTTTATTGACAGCTTGCATTCTCGCCCGTTGTTCTGCCCGAGTACAATTCTCAAGTGTCATCATGCCGAGACAGTACATACTCTCTGTATGACATTTGTCCTGCTGCCGCTCCGTCGTCTCATAGGCTACCTGAGTCTATGTTTCCGACTGGACTGTGTTGATGTTTGTATGTAGTATACCATAGTCTCTCATGTTGATGTCCAGTTGGTAGTCATGAATAAACACTCTTTCTGTTCCATTATGTGCATGCAATGTCCGATATTTACGGGAGAAAGGGTTGCCAGGACCGCATAATCCCTGATAATTGCCGCCAATTGACAACCAATTGGCGGTAATTCTCAGGGACATGCCGAATCTGGTAATCGGTGATAATCTTCGACAATCATCGAATTGTTGCCAATTGGCTGTAAATGGGTCCAATTAGCAACTTCGGGTTTTCCTGATGTGGATACAAATGCCGACAGCCCAATGTTCTCCCACGGATCGTGCTGGATCCGAATCGTGTTGAATCAAGTACTGTAGTGTTTCGACCTGCAAAGTGTTCCCAAAAGCAGGCGCTCACAGGTGTTCACTCGCCGGAAAATCTCTATAAAATGCGCCGGGCCGGGAAAAAAATCGGTTTTGACCCAATTTTGACCTCAATCCAGGTGATTTTTATTGGATTTTTATGGCGTCCGTGACGGGTACGTACGCTTACGTACGAGGGTCCCAAGTGTTCAGTTCACAGGTCTCCGTGACGCGTGATGTGAACACTCGGGAGTATTCGGCAATCGCTGGCGCAGTTCACTGCGTTAATTGCGAAGCATCAGCGTAGTATCACCGCAGATCACCGCAGCCTAACCGCGGCGCAGTGGGAATCAGGAAGGCGTCATGACCCACCCCGGCCCGAAGTGGCCGACACACAGCATATAAATTGCTCTGGATTTCGACAGTCAACAATGGCGCAGAACCCCGTGTTCGTCATCGCTGCTGGTGCGTTTTCTCCAGGTTTTTCTGCGGGCCTCAGATGATCAAATTCATTGATAGGTATCGTTGGGCTCTCCGCAGCTATCCTAGCACTGTATATAAAGAAGGCGCTGCATCGTGCTACGTTGAGAGAAACAAGGATGGCGGAAAAACCGACTGTATTCGTCGTTGGTGCTGGTGCGTGATCCTCTAGATCCGATAACAGCAGTTAGTCTAATGGTAATTGTTTTCGACAGGGGTCGTTGGTCTGTCCACCGCGATCCGGGCGCAGGAGGAAGGATACAATGTTGTACTGTTAGCAGACGTCTTCCCCACCGACCCGAAGACGGTCAAGTATACATCGTTCTGGGCCGGCGCAATTCAGAGAATCGGGAGGACGCTAAGCACTGAGCAGGGTCGTCGTGGGTCTTTCATTTTGCTTCACTCTTGCTCAAAACGTGCTGACAGATTATCTCAGAGCTTCAACAAGCAACGCGCGCGAAATTACATGCACTCATGGAGGCGGATCCGGATATTCCCATCAAGAAGACCCCGCTGGTCGACTATACGGAAATCGTGAGTCTACTCTCGTCTCGAGTAATCGCCTTTATCGGCACTGAACATGCGCTCACTACATCTTGATGGAATGCAGGAGGAGGTGGATAAACGCAAAGGCAACTCCGAAATCCGGACCATCTACCCCGACTTTCGCATCCTGGAAAAAAGCGAGCTCCCCAAAGGCGTCGTCGACGGTGCGACGTTCACAACCGTGAGCATTTCTTGATCCACTAAATTAATTCCTACGGAAAGCTCATACGGAAAACTCATATCTGTGGTGTCTTTTAGGACATCATCGACACACCGCGATACGTGCGCTACCTCCTGGACAAGTTCCTCGCTGCCGACGGATTCGCCTTTCGTGCGCGCCTAGCCTCGCTTTCGGATACCGCGTCGGCGTTGACGAAGACCGTCTTCGAGCCCTTCGAACAAACAGCAACTGCGCCTCTCGCACCGCCATCAGACCCCATAGCGCTGATCAACTGTACCGGCCTCGGGGCCTTGTCGCTCGGGGACGTGCTTGGTGAGTTCAAGTTATTGGACAATCCACGAACGGATATACTCACCTTCAAACCCCACTTGCAGACAAAAACATGTATCCGACCCGCGGCGAGACCGTGCTCGTGCGCGCGCCGTGGATCGACCAAGCACTCGTGTACTTGCACGCAAACGCAGATGGGAAAGTATCGTACATTATCCCGCGCCAGAGCGGCGACGTGGTCCTCGGCGGGACGTTCCAGGAGGGTGATTGGTATGTGCCTTTTCTTCCCGGTCATTTTTTCAGCAAGCCCTGACCGCCGGCTACGTTGTAGGCACCCTTCATCCCGCCCAGAGACAGTCAAAACCATCAAGGAAAGTACACTTGCGCTCTGTCCCGAGCTGCTGCCTCCGGATAAACGCACAGGCGGCAAACCAGATATTAATGATCTCGACGTCGTCGCGGAGTGCGTCGGGCTGCGGCCCTCCCGGCACGGCGGGGTGCGCATTGAGGCGGAAGTTCTAAGTGAGTTGGCTGCTCATTTTGGCTACGCACATTGTTTCATTTGCCTACGCATTCGTCAACGCCGACTGACATCAACCCAATCACAGCCGTAGACGGACGAGAGATCCCCGTGGTGCATAATTACGGCCATGGAGGTGAGGGATTCGAGACGTCGTGGGGCACGGCAGACGTTGCGGTGAAGTTGCTCAACGAGGCGTTGGCGAAGCAAAAGGAAAGGTTGGCGAAGTGAAAAGAGCTGTCGAAGTGACAAAAAAACGTCGGGCGAAGCAAAAACCTGAAAGAAGCGTCGGGAAGGTGGATAGGATTCTTCGTATAAACGCGTGGAACAACTCTGTAGAATTCGTTGGAGGCTTGTGATATAATGGGATACAATTTTGGCGTTGGGGGGAACGGTACTTGGAGAGATTCGAGAAGCACGGATTTCACGATACATATCCGACAAATGGAGCGTACAGCTTAGGATTATGCGTGGGAGGAGAATAACAGGAGAACATATTGCCCGACCCGAGTCACGTAGACGTCGAGTAAAACTTTATTGTTAGAGAATCATGCAAAACGCATCTCAAATACCGCGACGCGCGTTTCGACTCGACTAATTCAATACGTTGACCTGCATGTGCCCGTAAACTTCTGCCCACGAAAGCGTGAGCTACTCACTAATTTATTCCGCCTATCCGCTTTCCGCCTTGCCAGTCTTGTTTTCAGATGAAGATGCCGTACTTTCTTCCCGCAGGTGTGCTTGATATCTTGCATCCGCGTCTGGCCCAATCATCAGCTCGCGGAACGCCTGCTTTATGTTTTCCCTCGCCTCGAGGGCGGGAACCGTGTCTTGATGTGGATGGAGAGGATCGAGCCAAGAAGGGTCAGCCCACAGGATGTCGAAGCTGCGAAGATTCCGGATGGTAAGGAATTCACGGGAGAATGGGTCATCCAACCCCGGTAGGTGGTCCATGTCCAAATGCACGCATGTGAGGTGGTCGAGTCGCATGTTTCGGAGCAGCGGGCACGCGACCTCCCATGAGGGCGCATCGCGATACGAATCGGGCACGTCGATGAGATGGATGCGGCGGAGGTCGGGCAGGGTGTACTTCCCAAGCCCGGCGAATAAGAGTGCGGGGAACTCCTGTAGCATGAAGTGGAAGGTGTTGCGCTGGTGCAAGATCGGCCGGGCTTCCTGGTATATTTGGCGACAGGTCCGAAGCAGAGCAACGGGTACCTTCTGCGAAAAGACGGTCGCTGATGTGTCCCTAATGTAGGGAGGGTCGTAGAACAACCTAAACACTTCTTTTTCCCCTGGGAAATCGGCGAGCATACAACAGCTCGACCCGACATAGCGTCGCCCAGCATCAGCCGAAATGTACCGCAATTTGACCATGTATCCACCCAGCGTTCGCTCATAGATGTGCTGCCGTAATTCCGGAGGGAGGCGAAAGAGATGGCATGTTTGGGGTTGCTCGACGGGACGGCGGCCGTGGATGTCGATGCGTTTCTTGGGGAGGGGACGGGGACGGGGGGGTTTTACCTTTTTTCTGAAGCGAGGGCGGCGAGGGTTGGCACTCGCCATGTAGTAGATCCAGCAGGGCATGCAGAAAATCACTAGGGCCGCCAACAGAACCTCCTCGACAATTTTGGATCCAAGCGAACGTTGGGGGTGTCCTGGCAGGGTTCATATAGTTGCCGTGAGCGTTATGAAATGCCATTGTAGCTCACCTCTGTTCATCTTGGTGACTGGCACACAGAAACGAGGGAAATTGAAGGAGGAGTCCTGGTTACGGCTAGGTTTTCGTTCAATTGCTTGTTTCTGAGCGTGTAGAGAAGTATAAGTCCAGAGTTCCGAAACAGCGAGAACGGAGTAGTACACTACCTAATGCGACAGGTTGTCGAGGTTTTGAGGCGCTCAGAAGTAGATGACGTGGCAGTGTTGCGAGTGGTTGAAGTGTCGTTGCTGGGTATGGGTATGGGTGGACGAGCACAATTGCTATCTGAAAGATAAGGAGTCCGGCAATGGTGATGGTAGACTGGAGTCGGGCGGGATGTCGAAGTGGAACTATTTCAGTAGTAGTTATAGCAGGTGCTTGGCAGGTGTGCTCTCTGCTAAAAGTCGTGTCGGAAAGGATTTCTTCAGCGATGATGCCGGTTACAGCTTTGCTTCACAGTCTTACCTTCATGAAAGAAATAACCAGAAACGAGTTGGCGGAGTTGATGGTCAAAGTCGGAAACAAGAGACGATATGTGTACATGTTTTTCCGGGAATATTACAAAGCAGTTCAGGCTTGTCCCAAACGCCCATCTTCATCTACTCATTGGCGGGTGGGACTCTTTGCAGCCTTAGTTTTCCCCTGGAACCTGATTTATTCTCTCCAGATCAATGTTCGAGGCCGCAGCCGATCCTCAATCGCGTACAAAAATGCACGGTCTCTGGGCGATTTCAGACATTGTAGAGCTCGTTGTGGCTGAACTGAGTCCAGTTCCAAGTGCCGGGGCGGCGGACTTGGCCGCACTTGCGCGTACGTGCACTCTCCTCCATGACAATGCAATCGATGCCTTGTGGGCGCACCAAGACACGATCATGAATTTGATTCATTGCATGCCTGCCGATCTCTGGGTATTCAACGATGAGGAGCGGGGAGTGGTGCGGCTTAACCATATTGTCTGCTGACTGCTAACAACTGACTATTGTAATATGCGCAGCGACGTACGCGCCCGATTGTTCCATCGGACTGGGACAGGCTGTTAAAGTACGCAGCCCGAGTGAAATATCTGTACTACGTGGAACAGTACAACGCTCCCAATTTGCTCGAAGTGTTCGAGAGTCTTCGTCTCGCATTCTCAGAGGTCTTACTCCTCCCCAACATTCGGCAGCTTGTGTGGCACTGCAATAGCTCAGCCCATATCTCCTTCATGGATCTGTTCCTTGGACCTCAGATATCGTCGATCGACATCGATCACTGCGTATCCTTGCACGAGCCCAACTTTCAGTATCGTTTGTTACCGAATCTGGGCGAGAAATACCCTGGATTATCTGCGGTAACCATCGCCGAAGAAATGAATCACCACACTGCCGACCCCCAACTTTGTAGTTTCGTCGCAGCCTTGACTCAGGTGCAAGTCCTAAAAGTCGGCATGCTCAATCTCGCGGCATTGACTCACATTGGCCGGCTCCCCACTATCTTCACTCTGGGGGCCAAGATCCCACGTGCATTGTCCTTCGGACCAGGCACCGCCCGTTCACTGTTCTCCAATCTCTGTGAAGTCACGTTGGAGATCGATAATGGAGACATTGCGGCGTTGACGAATTTCGTCCACACATGGAAGAGCCCGGCGCTGGAGTCCTTCGACGTCGATTTCAATGGCACCGTACCGCCTGTCGCTGTCGAAGAACTTTACCAGATCCTCAGCACGCATTGCGTGCCAGAGCAACTTACCACCTTCAAATTCGATATTTCATGGGAGGAGGAGGATTTCAACGGGACATTCATCTACCCCGGTCGCTTCCTTAGATCTCTCTTTTGCTTCAAGAATCTCTCCGTCGTCCGCATCTCCGTCCACATAGGGTTCGAACTCGACGATGCCGTGATATCTGAATTGGCGCGCACCTGGCCATTTCTCGAGGAACTGCGTTTGAAGACAATAATTCATGACCATCCCCCGCGAAACACTCTTCTCGGGCTTCTTGCCTTCGCGGAGCACTGCCCGCGCCTCCACACCATCGAGATGACCTTCGACGCGACTACCGTGCCGCCGCTTCCCATCCACGGATCTTACAAGCCAGTCTCACCTCTCTCAGCGCAGCGTTCTCCCACATCACAGCTGCGTTCCCTGTGGCGCGTTTCCTCTCCGCTATATTCGGAAGCTTGAGGGATGTACGCGGTTATGATTGGCAATGGGCGCAGGTCAGGGAGTTCCTTCCAGGACTTGCTGAAATTCGCGATGAGGAGTGGGCGGCGGGGAATAATATGGCTTGGCATACTATTGCGAGGTGTGTATCATCGCACAGCTCATCCTCTTCGAAGTGCTAATGCAGCGACAGCGCCGCCGCATTGCACCAGAACCCGCAGTGAAGTTGACATTATAATTAATCGCTTTCCTCGCCCAGAACCGCTAATCGATTCATGGGCCACCAAAGATTTATTCCCCACATTTGTTTTCAAGTAGCAAACAGAGCAGTTGACAGTCACTATTTTTCTGTAAACTCTTACCACTACACTAATAAACAGTTCGCCGGACTTCCACAGAAAATGGTGTATGTTTCAGCGCGACGACGCTGGCCAACTCCGCAGTACAACATGCTCAGCCACAAATATTTGGCTAAGTTCTTCAACAGGGCGCATGCGGTCCTCTTACACCGTCATTCAACCGTGATTGCAACATCCCCGGCTCCATCAAAACAGCAGGCAATCTACGCGGACCGGGTGTCGCCGGCGGCACGATCAATTCCAATTCAAGCACGACCATACGCGCCGTTAAACACGCTTCATCCACGCGTCATTTGCGCTGTGTACCAATAATAGACGCGTCGAAAGCAGTTCTGACAGTTTATCTAGTCATCGGCTCCCAGTCCACCTACATATCGGTAAGAACTGCCGACATGCTTGTGGTCTTTGTGAGCCTTCTACTGAAGCCATGTACGAAATGCACCCTCCAAAAAGTCCACAACTGATCTGGGCTCCCGGCTCTTGTTGGACTTGAACGTTCAACAGCGGGAGTTTTACTTCTACAAGGATGAGTCGATCTTTACGTAAAGATTTTGCAACGGAAACGCGGCGATTCTCATTTCAACACTGTCGTGAACTTTGCGAGAACGAGAAGAATTCGGTTGCAACATGCCGAAGGATGCCGGACGTCCCAAAACGGAAGGGTGGCTGTGTTGCCATATATTACCACGTGTCTATTCGCACGACTTTTTCTCTTGACCACGCCAGATCCAAAGCCGCGATGCTCGTTCCGCACAGGACTCGCAGTCCACACTCGAGCGGGAAGGTCTGAGGATTCTAGTCCCCTCGATGGATCCTAGAGGGATCTGGCTCTCACCAAGCCAAACGGCGCACCAGAAATACGTCTCTTGTACCCAGTCCCAAAGATCTCCTTGCAGGGAGGGCACACACAAGCTGGCCTGGAACGTGTCGTGGGACTGGGGGATGCACATCTTGCCGTTCTTCTCTTTGTCCCAATCGACGCCAACCGCTCGTTTGCGAGCACGGTAACGCCCCACGAAACTCGTTGCGCGAATCGCTGGCGGTGTTATCGGTTGTGGGCTTCGGCCTCGCTTCACTTTCGCGCTGCTCACACCCCCGGATGCGTTCATCCGCGGTGGCATGGATTTCTTCGCATGGATATCTTTGGACCCGATTTTGGATTCCCCCCTCTCCCTGGATTATGGATTATGGACCTTTCTTACTGTGACAGTGTTGTGGAGTGCGGCGCACGAGGGGACAGGGAGGGGTTCTGAACGACGGGTATGCATCCTCCTTTAGTGCACTTTGCGGCACTCGGTCGTCTCCCGTTTCCTAGGGCGGGAGGCGCTGTGCAACTCGATTCAGACTACTCTGGGTCTGTCGTGGTTTACCCAATTTTTTGTTCTACTGTCCTCTTCGGAGAATATTTCTCTTGTTCACGGATGGGAGTTGTTGTAGGTACGTTCGTTCATTTCATATGTCTTGTTTTTCTCACTCATTCACGTTCGTAGAGGAGCAAATGGATGTCGTTCGCAGTAGCTATGTAATAATCATAGTATGAAACGATTTTTTGCATGACGGGCAATCGTAATCCAGCAGATTTTCGCCACACGTTCCTGTTATCGAACACTTCTCTCGGATTACACAACTTCCTCGCAATTGATGCGTCCGCCGTCATTCACAAATCTCTGTCCACGCCTTATTTTATGCCATCCTAGCGACAGAATATTTCGTCATTCTTATCATCGTCCAGAGCGGGCCAGAGTAAGCATGTTCATGTATGTGCAGACATCTGATGGACGGCGTTAATCGTCGACTCAGCCTCTGTTTCCACGGACTGCATGATATGCGCTTCCGCTATTCTACGCCGCCCAGGAATGCTCATCTGCTTCTAGCGTAAGTTATAATTCCCCAACTCAGATCAAAGTCAGATAGTTGAATCTTTCTTTCTTTTGTAGCTTCTGCTCATTATTTCTGTACAGCACGTCCCTAAACTGGAATCAATTCATTCATGTTGCGGCCCGCCGGACCAGGACGAGCTATAGGTGCATTACTCCAACTCGGATGGAAGCGAGAAGCCGCAGATCCCGTTGACGCAGGCGGGTACCCTTGTCAGAGCGCTTTGGCACGTAGAACAATTGATCTGTATGCTCTTGTATGCTCCCAGCGGCCGGTTCAAACTTTGTACAGCGTTGCCCCTGCTTGCTCCCTTCTTCCCAGTCCCCCATCCTGAAACGCGTCTAATATACCTGTGGCCTTCTAATGCAGGCGCGTCTGGATGCGCCGCAAATTTTTCCGCATGTTACCCGCTATGCTCTGTCAATGTCAAGGCCTCAAGAAAATACAGCAGCGGCGACTTGGCCTTAGAGGAGCATGCATATCAAGAAAAACCCCAGCAAATTTCTTGACGTCAAACTCATCTCTCCTACCCACATATTTTCATATCCATGTACCGTTACCAGCCATACTCGTCTCGTGAGCTCAACTTTCCAGGACGACGTGCACGTGCAGCCATCCAGCCCCCTCACGATGGCGATGACACGGAAATGTCCAAACACTTCCACGAACTCCGCAAGATCAACGTCCACGAGGGCCGTTTGTGCACATTCGACCACGATACTGGCAAGTATGTGGAGGTCCCCAGGTGCGCTATTCTCTTTTCCCTTACTCCAGTCCTTTCACACCATGCCAGACCGCAGCGCGTTACCAGACACGGATGTGTGGATATTGCCGCCTCTGGTTTCTACAAAATCTGGCGCAAGTTTAAATCACCGTTCCACTGTCCTCATAGGCGTCGAAGCGGCCTCCCCTATGAACCTCTTGTCCTAGTACTAAACACCGCGTACGAGGGTGGTGTTGCCGATCTTTTCAAGGCGATCGACCATGAGTGTTTCTTCCATGGTACGTTCTCCCTTCCTTTGCGGAACTCATCTAACATAGCCCAGTCGTCATTCCTCCCCTCTTTAACCGGCGCACCCTTGTCACCTGGCAAGACCGTGAGGCGTATCTTGGTATGTTATCTTATTCTTGAGTCGGCTATTAAAATGCTGATCCTCTGCCACTAGCTGAACAAGAGCAAGAGGAGGACGAAGACGAGGATGATGCCCCAGGTCCTACCTCATCTCAACAGTCGAGCTCATCCACTTCCTCTTCATCATCTTCTGCCTCCACTTCCTCTACTTCCTCATTGTCGTCCCAGACCTCTGTGTCTTCGACAAACTCCGCTATCGCCCAGCTCACTGTCCAGGCTATCTTAACTCCGCATGCGAGATATGGACGGCCTGTTATCTATGAGCCTTCTCCTGTGTATCCGACGCCCACCCCCTTGACTGAGGCCCGTGTTATCAAGTCGTTCTACAAAAAAAGTGTAGCTGAAGCGCGTAAAGCTCCAGGTATGTTTTTCCCTCCCCTTTTCTTTTATTTCTCTTCTAAACATGTACCAGACGTTGACACTATGGAGTTTCTGCATCAGATCGAAGTGTCTGGGATACTTGCTGGTTAGTCGTGCATTTTATTTCTTAGTTCTTATATCAATGCTGAGTAATCTGTGCAGATGATCCATCGACACATCCTGCCTGGGACGCGACCTGTCCTCCAGCGTCTCTTCAAGTGTACGATAAGAGAATATATCCCCACTGTCTCAAGCGTACCAACGCTTTCGTACAATTTCTGTATAAGCCTTTGGGTCAGCTCATCTATGATCTGAATGCTGTTGGCATTCCCTACGCTGATTATGCGCATCTTATCCATGCAACACAAAGCTGTGTCTGCTGTGGAAATCACTTTACCCCAGATGGATATGACGCCCATCGTCTAGAGGGCCGCTGCACCAACCATCCCGACTTGGCGCCCAGTGTGTTATTTTTCCTCTGCCCTAGTTTGCATCATTGATTTCAAATGTAGTTGATGATTGCGAGTCGTTCGATGAGGTCGTAAGGTTTCGATCTTACAGAGACAACAAACACCCGCATTTCCCTGCAACTATTGATCAACCAGTTGCAGCCGCGCTCATGGAATGGAATTCTCGTTTGGGCGTTCCAGCAGATGTGTGGATGATGGCGGCAACAGCAGTCTTTCATTGCCGAGCTTGCGACCTTGTACGCTCGTTTCCTGCTCATTTACTTCATCTCAATGTACTTGGCGATTGTGGTGATCATGGACAAGCGCTTGTAGCACCTCCTGCTGAAGACTAATTCACTTCGTATATATCTCCCTGTTTTTTTTGGGTGTACATGTACACGCATATAAATAGCTAGCCAAATAATTGATCTTGTTGTTTGTAAATTTATTTTCGTGCGCGCAAGCCAAAATCCTCAAACAGTCTGGACCACGTCCTTTCTATTTTTTTTATATTTAATCTATCACGGCGCCACCCTCCATCCAGGTCGCCGTCGTGGCTGCTTCTCGGACTTCAAGCATAAAAGGCGGCAATGAGCTACCAATCTTCGACTCAAAATGCCCTCCTCTCCTCGTCAGACTGGCCAGCTCATACAGCCTGCCCTTAGCTTATTCGATACAGAAGCTGCTCTCCAGCAACGAAACTCTAAGGATCTCGTTCTTTACTGCACGTCGTTGCAGATCATTGTTCGTGCAGAGTGGTTAGTTTTGCTTCCTTTTTTTTCTTTTGGCTGTAGTGACTGAACTGAATTCTCAGGCCGACTGTAGGGGGCAACCCTGTACCTGCGGAACACATCCCTTCATACTTGAACCGAGAGCACCTCTACTGGTCCTGTTTTTGTCCGTTGGAGACCGACTACCTTTCACCAGCCAAGTTACCTTGCCGGTTTCTTTCTTGGACCAATGGACCTACGGTAGCTCTATGCCACTACGACAAGCCTCGTTGCCAGTTCTTCTGTGAGTTTCCTTATTTTTAGTCGCTTTGTGTGTTTTCTCATTACTGTTCCAGTATCCCTCGACAAAATTTCCAGCTCAACTACAGTCCATGCACCATATAAGAACCTTCCGATCCTCACCCAACATCTCCTCCAGTCATTGGACGGTATTCATCCGAACCCGATTATACCTGCTTCTCGTACTTATCCCGGCTATGCTCATCCTGTTCTGGATCCCCTTCTCTTGACCGGATATCTGGGTGAAATTGGACCTGGGTCCATTGCCCGCACTCTCGTCATTGCGCTCATCGTTGTGCTCGTCGTCGCGGCTCGCTCATTGTTGCTCGGTACAAAAAAGAAACACTAAATTACAGTAAAGTATACTCCCACTTATTTACACAAGTCCTTTATTCAGACAAGCTCAGACAAGCGGAAAGCACTGTGCCCTTCGTTGCGCTCGTCGCCGCGTTCTTGTTCCTTCACCTCGAGCTGCTGCCGATTCCAGAAACTTGGGTTACACTCGGACTCCAGTAAACTTCCCACGGAAACTTGTACCTCGACGTCTTCGTTGCGTCAACTGCAAAACGCGGCTGGTAAGTCCTTTTTGGCTCACCATTGCCCACAACCACCAACCTCTGGACAAAGAAATATGAGTATGGCTGCCACACAGCCCCCCGCCATGCCTTTCGGACTCAATCCTTTTGGGGAGGGTGCTTGTAAGTGCGGACTTTCATGTAACCGGGACACAACTAATACACTCTTAGTACCTGAGGGTGTGATCAGACACATCTACGTTGAGCATGTGGGCATGTACGAGCTCTCCGCTACAGACCTGCTGGCTCTCCAGCGCGTCTCGCCCCTCTTCTACCGCATTTTCCGCCCCTACACATACCGCTACGTCAATCTGCGTACGCCTTCGGACGCCATCGCGTTCTTCTCCATTGTCAAATCTCCTCGCTATGATATTCTGGCCGAAGCTGTGCGGTCCCTCCAGCTCTCGTTCAACATGGACCCCGAAACCTATGAAGATCCAGGACCCGAAATCAAGGCAGATCTGGGTCTGTGGGCTTTCCAAGAGATGAACGCTCTTGACTGGGAGGCTTTCTGGATCCATTTCCGGGAGGGGCTACCGAAACTCTCCCTTCTGTCCACCCTCAGCCTCAGTTTCTCCCACGACGACGACAACATCTTGGGCAGGCTCGTTGAGAACGGCGACCTGATCCACTCCCTTCCCTCGTCGGTTATGAAATTGCATCTCAAGCCCGTTCCTGAAGAGTACCATCATGTGGAGCTAGTGAGGCATTTTTTACGCTTTCTCTTTCTCTTCTTGACGCGTATGCAGGAACTGGCAGGGGAAGGCCCTTGGGACCACCCCTCGTGGCGCTCATACCTTGCACAAATTCCACACATCAAAGAATTTTTTGTCACGTCCCCGATGTATATTGTCTGGCCGCCAACCCAAGACAATCTGGACCGTGACATCAAGTATTGGACTCGCGCCCTGAGGCGGGCGGATGTAGCAGTGCCCTCTTCCCTCCGCCGCATCATTCTCAACTGCGGCTTCGGAGACGAGGGCGCGAGTCTGGAAACCTGGAACGAAGCAGAAGAAGAAGACCAAGTAGCAGAAGCATACGAAGACGATAAGTCGGACGGACACCGATTTCTGTGTCAACTTGTCTGGGAGCGCAAGGGGAAAGGGGGTAAGACGGTGTGGAAAGAGTTGGACGTATACTTTCCATCGCACTCTTTGAGGGAGGAGTATCTATTTGGAGAAGTTGGACGTGAATTTCTTTTTCCATGGATTCATATTGACCTTGAAAAGGAAGCGAAATCTTTCAGACTCGGGCAGAAACAGCATGGTAGTCGCCGCGGAAACGGTATTCTATATTAGATTCGCTAATGTATCTAACATGTAAATACAATTTTGTTGCTATTCTATTCAGACGCGCTTTGTCACTAGCCACACGTTTTGGTCACACCGTAGACAACCTCGGGGTTGTTGGGGCTGTGCTACAAACTTTCTTTTGACCGCCATGTTCTGCCTGCACACAAGCTCAACAGCCGACTTTACTATCTGAAGGGCTCCCTTTGTTCACCCTCGACTCTGTGTAAGACCCGCCCATGCCACTTAGAATTCTGGATTCTCGGATTGTGTGGCGGCCTATGAAAAAGAAAGCCGCCGTTCTTCTATGCAACCAGGAGGCTGGACGGCGAGCTGGCCAGGAGGCATGCTGAGCTGGCACAGAAGGTGCGGGTCAAGGCATCTACCGAATGGTCCTACATAAAAGCTGAGTGTTGCTGACTCCCACTCATCTTGCTTTCTCGCACTCATCTCCCTCTCGCACTCACTCACACGCGCTCATCTCACTCTCGTCTTGTCCAACCATGGTCCACAAGGGTCCCCCCTGCACCCCTACCCTGTACAACTTGACCGGTTACGGTACCAACTATCACGATGTGCAGGCTTCGTCGAACTACTGGGCTGTCTTTATCGGCAAATCGGCCCCAGGTATTTACCTTGACTGGTATGTCTTTTTTTGCCCCCTGCATGATTACCTTTCTGAGGCAGAACTTATAGGGCAGAGGCAGAACGTCAGGCTAAAGGCGCCCACAACTCCAAGTGGCAGAAATTCCCGACGTACGCACAGGCAGTCCAGTACTGGGATGTTTGGTGCCTCGCTCTCCACAACCACAAACCGACCCTGTACAAGGTCAAAGGCATCTCGGGAACGTTCGCTACCTAGTGAGATTTCTTCTTTGTTTCCATTGCCTCCAGTATTCAGATATTTCTTCAGCGATGAAGCCTTGGTTGCCGCTGCGCAGAATTTTATTACTCCGGCTTGAATGCAAAAATTGTATGTTTTCAAGCCACCCGTCCTTTACCCTTGTATTGATTTACTTCTGCAGCTCATATGAATCTGAGGTAGATACTAGCGCCTGTGATATGTAGTTTTTAAATCAAAATTGTGTTCGCAATCAATTGTATCGAGTAAGAAAACAATGACCAAACAAAGACTGACTCTTGCCTCCGTACCATCACCTTGATTTTTCCGTACGCGTCTTAATCAACAGCAATGGGTCTCATTTGTGTATCTTTCTTTAGATGCCTACTCGTCCTCTGGATATTCTGCCCTTGACGTGTATATTGGACGTTCATCACATGAGACCTTCTCCTGCCATGACTTTGGCTTCCCTGCGCGCTAGAGGCAATGAAAAACAGGAAGAAACACCATCATCATGTTCGATATCACCTCCACCTATTCACGACCTCGAGAACAATATACGAAAGCTGGAAGACGAGCTTCTGTACTGGAAGGTTACTGCCAAAGCTTCGAGAGAGTTATTGGAGAGAAGGGGAATTGATCATGACCTCTCATGGGAGGATGTGCGTCTTGTGGTTCTCCCCTTACTTGTTTTGCTGACCCTTGGAATTCGCCAGTGAAACCTTCCTTATTCAGGAAGAATGTTGTCTTTGGATAGACCGAATTGTATCTTCGAAACCATTTGTATCATATTCAAGTCTGTATATTACGAGTTTGCAACACCACTTTGCCCGATCCCAGCCCAACAAGTTGTTCCGCTGCTTGGTAATGTTTTTCCAGCATAAAACGCGCACTGCTTTCTTTTTTCCGTAATGCATCTAATTGTCCTTTGATTTTTCTCTGTCTGTCAGGCGTGTTCTCCCTGACGAACTCACGCTCTTTAGCTTCAGCAGCTTTGTCTGCTTTTGCAACAGTGTCTAAAAGAATGTGAAGTTTTTCGTTCCATGCTTCAATCTTAATGTCCTGAGCGACAAGGCTGCGGTGAACCAATTTATCTAGAAACACATTTCATATGTGTTTACTTCCAGATGATATCTTTCAGACGTACCTCTTCGTTTCATATTTGCAACAGCATTTTCTGAGATGTGGCTGGTTTGGTACGATGGAGTAATGCCGAACTTTTCGAAGGTCTGAGGAAATGTCAAGGCAATTGAATGAACGCCAAAAAAAAAATGAAGCATACGTCTAAAGTCTTCATCTTCAAGGTATCCAGCTGCTGACCTTTTTTCAAGCCACCGAGCAGGGTACAATGAACACCTTCCCGATTCACGTCACGATGGACGCTTTCAATAAGATTAGAATTGTTATCTCCAGCCTCCCATATTTCGCGTGGCATGAAACTTTTTTGCCAGCAAATGCCTTCAAAGACGAAACCACCGGACAACTTATTTTGTACCCAATCTTCAAAGAATGAAATGGGCAATGCCATACAAGAAGAATAAGAACACGTACCTTTACGGACTTTCCCTCCAAGTTCGCAAATCTGCTCAATTGTTCTATCCCAGTCCGGATGCTCCATGCAAACCAGACTTCTCATAAGCCATCGAACAGCATCTGTTGTACGGCACTCCTTGACCAGTCGAGCATAATGAACAGTACAGACTCTGAACAATCGATGGAGATGCTCATACGGACCAAGATCCTGAACACGACGTGTGGTTTGGTAAAGATCATGTTTCATGGGCATTTTGGACGCGACTTGCTGTAAATAAAGACCCAGGCCTGTCTCGAGGTTCAAGGAGCTATAATAAACACGACAGAAACATACCTTTTGCTTGACCTCTATGCTGATCTGCCGTCCAGGACAAGATCATGCTGTCTAAACCATCTTCAGGACTGGTAGCATGCAGGTGATGCCACTGAAGATGGCGCCCAGTGTCTTCGAAAACGATCTGGTCAATTTCTTCAAAAATCCTCTGGTGCGTAAGAGCCGACATGGAATTGAGATAGATTCTTGCATAAATGATACCTAGCTGAGATGAGCCAACAAATTTGAAACAGTTTCAGGGGAATATCGTACTTGTATTCACATCACGGTCCATCCCAGCCACCTCGAATTCTTTAAATCCCACAATTCTCCGGAAGCTGGTATCACTCTGAAGATGGCGGCCAGATAAAAAGATGCGTCGGCTGGCTTCTGGGGCCATACAAATTATAATGCGAACAAGATTATCCTTGGGGTGCATGATGTCTTCATCTTCTTCGCCAACCATAGCTGGTCGGGGATCCATTCGGATAGCCAGAATGCGGCGAATGTAATGGTCTTTCTTCGGTAATTTACTGTCCTGGTATTCTTTCAAGTGAATGACGCCTGTAAGAACTTTAAATACATGGCAGCGCTTGTTGATTGAGAAGAGAGCCCACCTGCCCAACCAGTTCTGAACGGATAGTGTTCCTTGAGCGCATCTTTGATATACGCCCGTACATGATCTCTGTTAGCCAGCGAAACATGCCAGTCGGCCAAAGTCGGGCTGATGAGGGACGGGTATTGTGTAGAAAGGAAAGCCTTGAGAATGGGATGACGTAGAAAGCGGCGGGGTGTTATATCTGGAAGATCGTCCTGCAGTTGCTTGAGCAGGTCCATCACCTTGTCACGAATTTTTGGCGGTGTTTTGAGGGGCAGGGGAACGGGATGCTCATGCTTGCCCATGGACATGATCAAAACGAAGGGGAAAAACTGGCGGTACTCTTCAACGGGTTCGTATATGCAGAACTTGCAATTGCAAGCGAGATCAGTAAGTAATGGCTGAACGAGAGCGCCGTTTGGATCTCTATGAGACATATCTGATTGCAGATGAGAGAATTTTCTGACAGAAGGAGAAGGACGCACTGCAAAAAATTCGTTGGGTAGAATGGTTGGCTACAGTGGTGCACTCGACAAGTGGACCATAGCCTTGATCTTCAGCAATTGCTTCTATGCGTGCAGCTTCTTCGTCGTCGCCAGTAATCACTGCCTCAATATAATCTACATTGTATGCTCCGCTACCGACACTGTAGTCCCGGAAGTGATCCTTGTTGGATCCAGGAACGTAATGCCCGCAACTGAAAATCAAGGATTTAGCAATGTTTGCAAGATAGGGTCGATGCACATACCAAACATAAGGCTTATCAAATTCGTTATAATCAAATACGATGCGTCCTTCACAAATTCCATCGGGAACTCGATATCCACGCTGGATTTGAAAAAGATACAAATCCCTAGCCTCACGCTCCTCCTCTTCAGAAGAAGTTCTGAATGTTTGCTCTGATAAAGGACGCATGCAGCCGAGTTTCTGTATTGCTGCAAGATACGCAACAGTACGCAGAAAAACATCTTTGGAGGGGGAAGAAGACTGCACTCGGGTGAGACGATCATTCTCGAGTCGTTCTTGAATGTCGGCACGTGTAGCAGACGTGTGGCCGACAGAGTGGAGATCTTGGTCAATATACGGGCAAACTTTCATGCCTTGGCCTGATCGACTTGATGTTAGAAATTCAAAGGAGAGGAAATAGAAGGATTACATGTGGAATGAAAGCGTACGCAAGGTACCGTTTTGCCAGTCCTAGAATGGCGCAATACATCGACATATGAAGGTTTATTGGCAGTGCTCTGTCCTCCTGGCTTCCCTTTCGAATACGCGATATTGAAAACAGGATTCATCCAGTTGGAGGTATCCATAGGGAACAAATGCCCGACCCAGCCAGTTGCACTTGTCTCGGGATACTCTAGAATAGCGTCCTTAGGATAGGTGTAGAGAGTTTCAACGCTAGTTTCTCTCGTAATTTTAACATTCAGGTCCTCTTTGCGTGCGCCAACAGGATTGGCACTTCGATCAGGTGCTAGTAATGTTCGATTCGGGTTTTCTGAAGAAGCTATAGACAAGTTCTCCAGATGGCGCAAGACGGCAGTGAGATGAGAACTGATTTCTGGCGGCACCCGCAACTCTGTCTGTTGTTCAGAGAATGTCTCCAGATGTTTTAACAAAGGCAGAATGTCAACAGAATTGTCGACAACAGCTGGACGGTTCAGAACCTCCGGATTCAGTAGCCGATGTATGTCCATGAGCAAGAGTGGAAAAACATAATAATATTGCACTGTAGCTGGGTAAGACCGGCATCTTTGACAGAGGATGAGCTCCAGTTGACGCTTCCGCTCATATACGAGGACGGGGAACTGAGGCAAGGAGGTGGCGTTGTCGCACCGCGGAAAGAGGAGCCAAAGGCTGGGTAAGTGGTCTAAAGACGCAAAAGGGAAGCAGACCGGCCGTCGAGCGGAGCACGATGATGGGCTGACTCACAGGAACGGGAGCCGAGCAGGCCCTGAGCAGGTCCGGACACATCCGTGGTTCCCTGCCATGCGCCTTCTATCCGAGTTGGAGTAATGCACCCATACCTCGGACCAGGACAAGAATTATGCGGTGTCAGCCAACTCAGGACGTGTGGCAGGTATGCATGTTGTCATTGTTGAACATTCATTGCTTTAATTTGGCGGTATGGCACCACTCCCAGAATTCTGGCCTCCTTCTCCGTGTCTTTTGCTGTCCCATCCGTATTCGTGACTTTGTTTCAAGTGCACTTGCGTCGTTGCGGCGAGAATATATGTAGCTAGGATAGCTCCTTGGTAGAATATGCAGCCAAAGATCTCCGTCAGCTGTCCCACGTCTGATTCCCGCTATGTAGGAACGATGCTACTCAGCGCTCGCGCTCGCGCCTGTTATCTAACCCTCCGTCAACATCGATGTCTGTCCAGCTTTATAAGGTGTGCAAATTCCGGGAATAGCAGCAAGCAGGGCCCGTGTTGCACCCCCGTTTTTCAACCATGACCAGAGAATCATCGTCCTTCACCGCCTTCTGGTTGACGTTATTTCTCGCGATTCTTCAGCCGAGCGTTATCTTTGGCGTCGGCGCCACCTTTGTATCAGAGACTAGTCCTGGACTGGAGCGTCGCGACACCCTAGCATTTTGGGCGACGCAGAACTGGCTGCAGTTCATGGCGAATACGTTTACGCAGGATGGGTTTACGCTGAGCGATGGGGTGCCGAAGCTTCAGGTACACATGCATATAATATAGCTCATTCACCCACGATTGCCCGCACTGACTGACACTCTAACAAGGTGATCGCGAACCACGTCAAGAACTGCAGCGACGCGTTTGACTCTGCTACAATTGCAATCGCGGTGAGTACACCCGCCTTCCCCTACCCGCACTTGCAATATATTACTAATTTGTCTTTGAACTTCCAGTCACTCATACCCGGCAACCAATTCAGCCCCAAGATCTCCGCCGACGACGCCGCGAC
This sequence comes from Mycena crocata, assembly GCA_029281795.1. NCBI lineage: Eukaryota > Fungi > Basidiomycota > Agaricomycetes > Agaricales > Mycenaceae > Mycena > Mycena crocata. Next base: position 56,695 of record JARJCP010000022.1, on the reverse strand, counting down.
GCTGAACTCTGTTTTCGTCCCATCCACGCAAAGCGCGATTCTCGGCAACCTCCACACGCTGCTGTTTGGCAAGGCGTTCTTCTCGACGGTGAACGCGAATCAGCAAATGCGGCTCATCTTGTGTCACTGGGTCGGCGATCTGGCGCGCCAGAATGATATTTTCCTCAGCCAGATATCGGCGGCGGCTCCGGTGCGCTCGATGTTTCTGTAACTACGAGTTATCAAAGGGGATTAACATTTCCTGCCCAGTCGGCGAATTATTCGACGGCGTGGACACGGTTGAAGACTCTTGCAGCGTCAGGGTATGGCGAATTTTTGGGAGGTGGGAACGGGTTTAGCTGTAACGGTCTGTGAGGAAGAAGAGAAGAATGAATCAATAAGCTCGGAGAGAGAATTGAGGGCCGAACGAATGTGTCCTTGTTTATGGCGCTAAATGTCGTCTCAGTTGGAATCTACTTCGTGGGTTCGGGATCTGACCCTCACCGATGGCGTAAGGATTGGTTTCTACCTCTGCAACGATGATATCAAGCCCCGCGTCAGGTAAACAGCTGGAACCCACCGTGGCCCCACGTACTACGAATTATTTCAGCGCCGTCTTCGGTCAGGGAAAAGAAGATCATTTCCACCGTAGTCGGTCGTAGCTGTGCGCCTGAAATGGATTTAAAGATTTTCAGACGTGGGGCTGGAAGATAGCATTGTGGAATTGTACCGCAGCATTGCGCTGAATTGGGTTGGTTGCAAATTGCAACCAACCCTTGCAACTTGCAATGAACACGGCTTTTCGGTCCGGACTCCGATGCTTGGCAAACACGTCCGATCCAAACAACTCGCCTTTTCTTCCCACCACCATTGCCACCCAAATGCCAGCTCGCAAGCGACCTCAATAAGCAATCCATTTCCTTCAAGTTGGTCTCCGCTTCTCTTCTCCTCTTCTCCCTTTCCTTTACATTCCCGCTGTGTTTCTGAATCTCTCCACCTTGAGGAGTCGGTGACTGTCGCCTTGGGTCTTGTCGTACTTCTGCACGCGTCTCGATTCAAGCTCGGACTAGATTTTTTGCTCGCTTTCCCTTGGTGCTCATACTGGTACTTGGTTCTCTTGTTGCTACTGGACGGGTCACTTTCCGGCCACCAACACTCCAAACCACTTTTATTATCCCTTCGTGGTAGAACGCAGCTGCAACACGCTCGGCCTTTTCCTGACCAACGTCCGCGACGGAATATCTGTACTGGTTGAATCCGCGTCGCAGACATAGAAACCCTGCGACAGTTCTCCCTGCCAATCGAATCTGCCTGCCTCCTGCCGGCATGCACAGCAATCTACCTGTCCCACCCTCAAGATATGGACATGCCCAAGACATGCACGTCAATCCTTCCATCCATCGTCACAAACGTCGGTGTGGGTCGCTCTTGACAGGCCGGGCGCTGATGAAGTCCACCACGCACTCATTTGCTCACGCCGAGCGTTCACTTTCCTTTCCCCACCTCTCTCTCTTCCCGCTCCACTCCCTCCTTTCGTCATCCCGCCCATGCGCGGCCTCTACACCTCCCATACTTGCTTATCGGCGCTCTTTTCTGTAATATGGTTCTCCTCGCAGGCGGCAGGCCAGGCGAATCGCACTGTGGATGATTTCTCACCGCTCCTGACCTACGCTCCGGCAGAGGCGGTGACGCACCTGAACACGACGGGGTTCGAGGTGCCCAAGCTGTACAACGGGACGATTGCGGTGATGAATGGCTCAGACAGTTCCGTCAATGTGACGATGAAGTTCACTGGTGGGTTCATAATAAATAATGACGCTACTTACACTCATTTGCACACCAGGCAGCGCCGCGTGGCTCTTCCTCGCCAAGCCCCTGCTGGGCGGCTACGGCACGTCGTACACGATCTTCGTCGACGGCGTAGATGTGAACGATGTTGGCTCGTATGACCTAAACGACGACGCGGAGTACGGCGTGCTTGCGTGGTCGAACGACAGCCTGGGCCTGGGGCCGCACACGGTCAGGCTCATGGCGGACAACGGCGCTCTGGTGTATTTCGATTATGCTGTGTTTACGTGCGTCTCGCCTTCCCTTGCCTCAAATGCTACTGGTTCAAACAGATATTAAATCGTATGCAGCTCGAACGACCCCACGCCGGAAACGACCATCCCACCAGTACAGCCGCCGCCCTCCTCTGCCTTCGCTTCAGGTGCACCATCGCAAACAAGCAAAGCGAAGAATACCGCACATCCTGGCTCATCTGAATCCGCCGGCGCCGCAGATACGAAGCCGAAATCACACATCGCAGCCATCGCGGGCGCCGCGGGCGGCGTCGTCCTCTTACTCGCCGCAGGGGGGCTCGTCGCGTGTCTGGTACTGCGAAAGCGCCGGCGGGAGGCGGCCGGAGCGGGTGGGTATCCGCAGAAGCCGACGTATAATCAGCAGTATGCCACGGGAGCTCCGCATGGTAGTAATATGCCGTATAATGCAGGGCAACAACAGCAGGCGGTGTATAACGCGCACTCAACGGGCAGCACGCCGTACGCGTCGGAGGCGGCGTTGTTGCGCGTTGCGACACAGGGGCACGGTACGTCTGTGTCGTACAATTCGGCCGGCGCGCCATCGCCGCCGTTTGAACGCTCGCCGGATCCGTTCGGGCCGCAGTTCCAAGGTGCGCAGGTACAACCGCAGTACCAGCAGCAGCAGCAATACCCGAATCAGGACCCCACGCAGTTCAATACGCAGCCGCACCCGACGCAGTACCCGCCGCAACAACAAACACAATCCCACTCCCCATACGACAACTTAATCTCACCTTACAACAACAACTTTAACAACGCCTCCTCCCACTCCCCTTCTCAACCACACATCCTCTCCCCATACGGACGCGGCTACTCACGATCACAGGACGCCGAGATGGCAAGCGTGCTGGCGGAGCAGCGTGCCGTCGAGGCGGAGCATGCAAGGCCTCAGCCTGGGGGGTGGGGGGACGAGAAGGCTGCCCAGCGGGTTGCGACGGCGAATCTCAGTCCGAGTTCGATGAGTAGTAGTAGTAATGCGCAGTCGGGCTCGGGAAAGGGGGGTATTTCGCCTCTCTCGCCTGCTTCGGCGGATAGTTACGACGGAACGTCGCCACCCTCACGGTCGCAAGGACAGGGAGAGCTGTCGAACATCGCGGCGGAGATGCGCGCGCTGCGGGCGCAGGTTGCGAGGCTTGAGGGCGGCGGCGAGCGGGGTCGGGGGCACGAGGAGGAGGAAATGCCTCCGGCGTATGGGCATGCGTTCTGATTTGTTGGAGTCGCTGTTCTGATGGAGATGAGGAAGTTACTAGTCCAACGATACATTGTGTGTTGATTAGCGGATGCTCCCGTGGAGACATGCTGGGCGCTTTTTACATGCCTTCGCGGGGTGGGAAGCAGGATTCCACAGCACAATTCTATACGTATCAGCTGGGAAAGGTTCCGGAGCTCCGATGGAAGGCAGCTCAGGTGTAAAATTTCCTCCTGCCGAACAGCTCAGCCTATTAGTCCTCCGGAACCCATTTTTCAATCCAGGTTCTGATATGACCTGGCACCAACGCAGCAGAATGAAAGCTCCCCCGCCGAGTAGTCTCCTTGAGACAGACGCTCGAACACGAGCTCACAAATTGTTGAAGGCCACAGACGAGACAAGCACATTCCCTCAGCGTCACCGCCACAAGTCCCGGTCCAATATAAAAACAGCGTCGTAAGCGACGTACTTGGCAGATAGGCGCTCAAGAAAGTCGGCGTGTTCATGGCATGCCAAAATGCCTGGAGGGACTGCAGAGCCGGAAGGGCGGTTCCAAAGACTCGGGCTCCAAGGTGCATAGTGGTGACAAGATCAATTAAAACATATGAACTACCCAACTCGCACGAGTGACATTGACGATCAAGACGAGACGTACTAATAGCCACCAGCCACGGTTAACGCGTTGCGTCCCATCCTCCCTCATGGCTCCCACTAGTGCGTTTCACTTTCAAATATTCACCTGCCATCGTGCTCAACCCTATTCTTACGCAGACCAAGATGCATCATTTCTCTCAAAGCTGGTGGTTCTGCTAGGGCTTTTAGTCTCATCGGCAGTCACCGTCATGCTTTTGTTGTGGTCTGAGCGCGATAGTTCTGCCTTGCATGAATTTGTCACGCAACATCCCACACAAGTTCAGGTTCTCATTCAAGTTGTAGCGCACCTTCTCGGTTTCATCCACGTTTTCACCCTTTCCACGATCACCAACTTCTCTACCCGCCGACGTCTTCGGCAGGGCTCCGTGTCCCTTGCTCGACTACGTCTGTGGCAGTCCATCTCGTCGATCAATTTCGTGTGGAATTTACCATTGCTGCAGACTGGAATTCTGCTCTCATATCTTTTGCTGCACCTTCTCCCCGCAACTCTTTGGGCCGCTGTGCTTGCTCCAATCCCCTCCGAGAGTACTACCATGGGAGCACTACGTCTTGCCTCCTACCCACCAGACCCCAGCGGGGAGTCCTGGAATGGCAGTTCTGGACCGGTAGTACGAAACGAGAAGAGAATATTCTCATGGCAGCCCGCGCTGGCCCGGGTATTGCATGGACCTATCTTCAACACCGCATCCACTGCTCCCAGTGTCGATAGGATCCGTGTCCATGACAAGAATGACAATACCCAGCAGTCGTACGTTGGTCGGTCATATGGAGTCGGGGCCAGCGTCGGCCTCGAGGACCTGGTTCTTGATAGCGGAGATCAACAAACCCCCCTCCTATACCGCTATCAGGAACTCGGTTATGTGGCAAACGTCACTTGCACGAGAAACGAAAGTTCTGCCTGGGGAGTACACCATTGGCTCAAGGGATCGTCCCCTGCTTTTCCAGATGCCTACCTCGCATGTGGAGTGTTGGCAAACAGTCTGTATGAAGCAGACAGGATTTTCTCGGACTCTGAGTGTCCGGGACTTATCCCTGGGTTTCGGGCAGAATGGTTTGCCGTTCTCGCAATCTCCAAATCAATGGATCGTGTCTTCGCTCTCCAGGGTGTATCAAATGGCTCGACGCACATGTTCGCAACCGCTACCGGCAACAAAACATATAATGCCCTCGACAAAGTTCAGTGCGAAACCCAGTTCATCCCGCAGATCTTCCAGGTCTCAGTGAACATCAGCAGCTGTGTCATACAGGTCGAACCAATAGCCAATTCGACAACGGACATGGATCCCAGTGCTGCTACCTACGGTGCCGGGTTAGGGCTCATACCCCGGGGCATTGTAGCTGCCATCTCGTCTCTGTGTTCAACCACCACGGCGTTATATAACTCCGCCATGGGGGACAGCTTCATTTCCAATATCCAGAATGTGGCCACGACACGCAATGCTTCGGTGGACGATACCTCTGTTATCCTAGATGGTGTTTCCACCGCCCTCGAATCCATGATCGATGATGTTTTGCTTGCATGGGCAAGTGCCCAAATCGAAATTGCATGGAAGCAGAATGATGTTACAGCCGCCACCACCACGACCGTCCCCACTGTCACGATTGCAACGATGCATGTGGGAAAGTTCCTGTATGTGGCGATTGTCGCCGCAGTGAACTTCCTGATTGTGGCAGCCTATTTTGTGGAGTTATTGCGCACAAGGGCATGGCGTGGAATGCCGGTGTTCGACTACAACGACGTTGCAAGTATGGCTGTGGCAGCTTCGATGGGTGGGACACAGTTGGGCGCTGCTGTTGCTTTTGCGCACGAGAACGTTGGAAATGCTTGGACGGGGGCTCCTGGGGAAATGGAAGGTGCCAATGCGAAGATATCATTGCGGTTTGAGAAAGGCAGGCCAACCATTGCGGTGGCAAGGCCATTGGAAGATGATGAACAGTGGCCTTTGAGGAACGCCGATGAAAACAGACGGGGAGCTCTGGGGTGGGGTGCACAATGGTAACAGATCCACTACAATATTATCAATATTATATTTCACATATTAATACTCAAAAAAATGATCTCACGTCTGGACGTCATCCTTTCGAAACACTGGAACACGCATCAGTAAAACTGCAAATTAGTCTTTGGCGTCTTTGGCGTCTTGCCCAGGATGCCAAAGACGTCAAAGACGAATTTTAGTCCAAGACGTCGAGTCTTGGCAAAGTAGATTCAATTTTCCTGGCCAAGACGCAATGCTTGTGCAAGACGTCAAAGACGGCCAAAGTTTTTCCCAAGCTATGTCTCAAGACACTCAAATACGGTTCATGAGATGGCAAAGATTGATTATATTAAGAATTCAACGGACAATTGACACTGCTATGACTAAACGAGACTCGAAATTCCCTCCGGCATTGTTCGATCCACCTCTTACGAATGCCAGAGATCGATAACCGAGTTGAGGCAAGACCTTAGGCCTCAGGGAGGAAATCAGTCTGTGAACAGGAAATAGAGGGAGGTTACACACTTTGCGACGGCCCAGGAGATAATGTGCTGGCAGGCTACTGATAAACGATGTCTTCGCGGAGCGGATGATGTAGATTGCAGTGATAAAATGAATACGACAAAGGCAAGCGTTGAATTGAGAGGCCGATATGAGCTTGGGGGGCTTTGGAGTGGAGGATCCGAGGCTTGACACCGAGAGTTCTTGCGTAGATGAGCGCTTGGGTCTTGGGTCTTGGGTCTTGAGTCTTGGGTGTCTTGACGGAGACGTTACGACAGCTTGTTACTTGATGGCACGGGTGAAGTCCAGATACAAGAAAAGTGGACCATAACGGCGGCGCGGAAAGGTAGTCGCTAGCAAAACGGAGGGAGCTCAAGAGAGAGGTGAAGTGGGGGGGGAAGATGGGAGTCGGAAAGAAAGGACGATCCATCACCAACCACTGGTTGATCGCATCATGCGCACGGACCAGAAGTCGGAGTTTCAAGTGACTTGTGATATTTTTTGCGATTGCATCAGCCCGAGAAGTTGACGCGTCTCGATGTGCAACCAATGTGTCTCCTTCGACTCGGATGTGCCGCGCCTTGGACATGCTCCTAATTCCTTATATTATACTACTAGTAGTAGTGACTCATAACAGGAATTCCTCGGGAATTCAACTGCATCATCTGGTGCGCACAGCTTCGCTCGGACAGCAGTTGCCAAAAGCGTAGCCGAAGGTTTGAAAGTATCTCAAGGACCCGTTCTTAAAATTGTGGTGATTTTCCAAGACAACATTGACAAGACTCGGGGCAGATCCCAAAGATCAAAGATGTTGCTTCCAAGACTCAATACGTGTTTCACAAGACGAAAGATTTGCCTGAAAGACGTAAGATGCTGAAAGATGTTCTTCAAAGATGAAAGATGCGAAAGATGTTTTTGCACTTTTACTGATGCGAGTGAGATGCTTTTGGTCAAAAGCTCATAAACAGACGCTATGAATTCAAATCCGCAATGTCGTAGCCATGTGGATACCTGCACCACAGAGCCGAACAGCTACCATCCGTAGAATGAGGGTCTCAAAGTTCCAAGTCGATCATAATAAAGTCAATGGCAGAGAAATACTGGGCGAGCGGTCATGATTATCTGTCGGGAGAACTTCGTATTTGTAAGTCCCCGAAAGCCTGAGAACGAGACGACCACCATAGTTCCCGAGGAAGGCAAGGTTCCCCGAAATGTTAATGTCGGAAAAATCTAATCCGTCTTATGAGAGGGACACGTGATAAGGCGCTTATCAGCGGCTTGTAAGATAAGCATTGACAAATAAGCTCCTTATGAACATGGGCCCTTCTTACGCTGATCTTATAGTGCGAGGGCCAATCTCATATGGAGGCAGGTCATCTTATATGGAGCTTGTAGAGATGTCTTGCTTAGAAATATGCCGATAGATCCTCAATGGATAGAGTATGCGAATCCCGGCGATGGCAGTGTCGGGCCTTGGTCGGGCCAAACAATTGTCAATTGTCCTCTTTTTCTTACTACCCACCAGCGAGTCAGCGACCACCCCGCTTCCACCGCTTCAAAACCGCGCACCAAACGCGCCGCAAAGTGTTCTGCGGCCGACCCAAAACTTCTTAGTTGCCTACGACGTGCAAATGCGGCTCGAACAAACGACGGTACTGTGCAGTTATCTCGTTCCCGATTCACAGAGTGTGACACAGACTCGCGTTCGCAGCCTTCCCCGCTCAGTCTGCAACATCGGCCTGCTGTGCTCCTTGCAATCCTTTCGTGCCTTTCGAAGGCGCCTCGTACGGTGACGGTGATGCCGTCTACTCCAAGCATCCCACCTTCAACGATCCGTTCCAAAATTTCGATTTTCCCCCCTTCGCGCGCGGTAAGATCATTACATATCAGCTGCATTCCGCGTCGTCCAGAGCTCCACACCATGCACAGACGTCGCTCTACGGTGAGTCTACGCCCAAGGCCGCCTCCCTACACCCTCCGCACCAAGATCCTCCGCGCAGCATTTGTGCCGCGCACCCAGAAACACCGGCGAATTCACCGCGCGTTGTGCGTGCGTGGCACACAAAGCGGAGTGCATCCAAGTCGCATTCGATGCACTGCTGTCTCGCGCCGCAGATGTGTGGTCCAACTCGATGCGATTCGCTCTACTCACCCGCCGTACGCACCCAGTCCCTCGTGGTCCCGCCCAACATGTGCGTTCACGCCGCCGCCCGCGCCCAGATGGACGCTTGCACTGAGTCCTGGGTGTTGTGTCATCGTTCCAAATAGTTATGCGACTCCCTCGATGCGTCCCCTTCGCGCTTGTGCATCCGAATTGCGCCTGCGAACGCAAAACAGGTCCCGCCTACACAGCGGAATCGACTCCGCACTCAGTGAGAACTGTCCAGCGAGCGCGCCGTGATCCACTCGACTTGCGCCCGCCGGATCGGCCTCTGCGCCAACAGCGCCCCTCCATCGATGACTCGAGTGGTTCACGCTCGTCGCGCATGAAGCCGCCTTCGAGTGCCACTGCCATATGTATTGCACTAATTAATTAACTGCGCTGCAGCCTCGCCACAATCTCGATGCTCCCTGTGTCGCCCAAGATTTTATATGTATGGCCGCGACGAGCAGGTCAAGCACATCGGCAAAACTATCATGCGCTCAAGGCCCGCGTGCATCTGCCTTGCCGATGCGGAGAGCATCGGGAAGACCGCGGTTGCGGTCGCGGCGGCGCACAGTCCCGAGCTCAGCACAATATTCAGGGTGCAGCGCTACTTCATCGACTGCGAGGTCGCACGCGGCGGGAAGGCGCTTGTGGCGATGATTGCGACGACGCTGCAGTTTGAGGGCCGCGGCCGCAAGCACGTTATGCACCACCTCGAGGCGATCGCAACGGAGGAGAAGCCGGCGCTGTTCATACTCGACGCCATCCGAGTCGGCCGCTCGTGGTGTCCTTGTGAGAACACAAGCGACATCGATCGTCCCTCCTTGCGGACATCCAATACCCTCATCGTCAGTCTTTCCTTCATTCCCCCCGTACCTCGTGCTGACGTGGCATGCTTCACAGGTGACCGTCCGCGGCGGCGAGCACCCGCACCAAGTCCGCTCGACTCTCCCCTTCCTGCCGACTATGTCACCCCTCCCGCCGTTGCCGTGCGCACCACATTCCTCGACATTAGCTTCGAGTAACTCGCGGCCGTACGACTCCTGCTCAACGCAAACACTACAGATCGAGTCCTTGAATATCAGCGTCTTGCGAGACGAGGGCGAGCGCGCAGAGCGCGATGTGACCTGGTGCGATAAACTGTGCACTCTTAGAACGAGTGTGTGATGAGTCCTTCGCGTGCGGGATTCGACCCGGATCCACGATGACCACGCTTGGAATTCAATCCAGTTAAGTTGTGTGTTTATTTGAGGTGCGTGCCAACTGTATCGGCGGGCCCGAGACATGGAATGCGGTGCGCGACTCGGCACGCCGAATCCAAGTACGATGCATGCAAGTCGACTTGGTTCGAAGCGAATGGCTCGCGACTATCCCCGCGCCACTGCAACAACTGGACATGCGCTACCAGTCGGCATGACGAACGCGCAGCGGAAATGCCAGCAGATCTGAATGCGCGGTGTCCGTACTCCGAGGGTTGGTGGGAACTCTGGGTGGGTGGGCGCATGGCTCGGTAGATGGCTGCTTGTTGTCGCGCATGGTGGATTGCGAAGGCGAACCGGGAACAGGTGAGGCGAACGCACACTCGGGCTGGCTCGCGCACCTTCCTGATTGGATGCGCAGGAGTAATTGACGGCGCGGCGCGACATGCAGGCATCCATTACGCACAGCCCGAGACGTTGAGGGCGTTCGACGTGACCCGAGACAAACAAAGGGCGGGCGCGACTCGTTGGTAGTGTGTTGTGCGTGCTGCGCGACACCAAATTTAAATGACACAACGGGACGCGAACGGCATGCACGGCCGGCGCGCAGCGATTGCGAATTCCGGATTTGGCAGGCACCCCAAATCCCAACGATTTGAGTCGACGTAAGCACGACTTGCGATGCATTGTCCGCGTACGCACAACGCATGGCATACGGAAATGGGAGGGTCTACACACGACTGTGTGGGCAGCTCTCGCATGACGGGACTCTTGAGTTCACGTGGGCAGGAGAAGTGAGACAGCGGGTATACATTTCCTCTCGAATTTGGCGTCCAGGTACAGCGTTTTCCGGGCGTAGACGCAAGGTGAACTTGGAAGTTGAGAATCTTCGCACAATGTCAACACAATTTTATTTTGAGTGGAGGGCGGCCCCTAAGATGCCCATAAAGTGACATCAGAAGGAATTATTATAAAGGCGTAATGACTGATCTGTAACCTCCATCAGTTTTGAAAATTCAAGTCATCCTAAGGTCGCTGGTTCGATCCTCACAGTTGTCATTCCTCAGCATCAGTAACTGAGGGAGTTCAAACAAGTAACTCCTCCAATAGGAGTTGATTTCTTTTTATATACCAAATTCCTTCCACCTTATCAGCGATTATAAGAGGTGGGCAACCTTATCAGAGCGTCTGATCTTATCAGAACTCCCAATCTTATCAGAGGTCTTTATTTGTATATGTCTCCTATCGGGCTTGTGTCTATTATGGCCTTATAAGGCCTTACAATCGCTTATGAGAGAATTTGATTTTTTCCGACATACCTCAGCTTGGGGATTGGAAATTTGGGATGGAAGCCAGATATTTAAATACCCAAAGAACACTGGAAGCATTTGAGTTCAGTCATTTTAATTACATCTATTACGTCTGTCAAGCGAACCTGACAGTGACGAAACCGTTGATGGAGACCGCAAGTCAATGGAATTTGAATCAATAAATCCTGAGCACATGAAAGAGCGTGTCTCATCAATTGTCCGGCAGTTCTCTTGCGGTCGCATTTCGATTCGGACAATGAATGTCCGTCCCGCTGTGATCGTAAATGACTCGACCTCAAAACGCATGTAAGTTGATTTTCAACAGGTGGCAGTGCCGTTGTTGTGGTTTGCTTCGGCGTGGTTGAATTCCCGTCAGATCAAAGATGGGCGCTCTTTTTTTCTGCTTCCTCGATGTGTATCACTCCCCGCTCCCATGCCTTACGTGCAATTCAACTCGTTGTCCGAACTGACTGGCGCCAGAAAACCGACATGCCTCCGCTCCGCGACAACTTGCCCATGTACATACAACAATCACCGATTTTCCCGCCGATGCTCCCGCCTTTTCCGCCCATGTATTACAGAACGTCTATCATTGGCAATCTATCACCTCAGAGCAACAGATAGATGCGAGTCGCGTGCAAGTCAAATCGAAACACTTGCCTCGGCCGCTGGGGAGGCCCGTGCGACGCCCCGCGGCAAGGCATCGTTCCAGCACGTTGCTGGGTGATTCATTCCCAGAATCGAAGCCAAACCAACGACGTCGCGCAGCAACAGGCAGCAACCGGACGCAATTGATTACTTGCACCTAACTCGGAGCTCCGAATGAATCTCGATAGTTACATTCGCTCGCTCGTCTCGTTGTTGTGGGACCTATAAGCTGCAGCAGAATGAGTCGTTAACTGCAGGGGATAGCAGCGAGCGGCCGTTTATAATCAGGCGCTAAAAGAAGGTGATATAGCCACTGGATTGAGGCGGTAACATGATTGATAGTGGCCACGGGCGAGGCGCCCACCTATTCCTGGTGCCGCCCGAATGATGCCGGCAGCGAGGTATTCTCGTCTCTCTCGACGCGATTCTCGACTTTCCCTGCTTCCTGTTTTCTTCCTCTCTAGGAGCCCCCTCCCAGATCGATGTCCACCATATTCCCCAAGCGCGGGCGGCGCGCAGTTGCCGCCCCCGTTGATTCAGATGCGAACACATCCTTCGTGGACCTCACAGCGCCGCCGCCGCTCGAGAAGGAGAAGCGGCACCACTCGCCCTTCTCATACCTGCGCATGCGCAAGCGCTCGACGGAGCGCGATGGTGGTAAACGGGGTTTGCCGCAGGAGGATCTAACAGTGCGTCTCATTTCTTGAATTCACTGCTCTGAGGCTTACTTATTCAATCAAATAAGCCTCTTCCCCCCGTTCCTCCGCTGTTGAACCATGCCCGGAACTACTCTGACCCACAACTCTCACGCGGCGCGTACGACCCGCATTCCCCGCGGTACGAAGCGCAGCTCGTGCACGGCGCGCGCGTCTACCCGCAGGTGCGCTCCGCGACGATGGGAACCGTAAACTCCAACTCCAGCGAGGACACGGCGGTTAGCGCAAGCCCCACGCCGCCCACGCCGCCGGCCAAGGGCGACAGGGCGTTTGAGGGTCTGCCCCGCGTGCGCTCAGAGGAAAGCCTGCCGCCACGACGGGGTGTCGAAGGAAGGTATTCGAATCCACAGACACAGCAGCCACCGAACGGGAACCTTCAACTCCAGCTACAACCGCCTCCCGCGAACGGAGAAATCGAGAACCTGCGCACGCTCGACGCGGTGCTGCCGGATGTGAACCCGGGCGCGATGATGGCGGGCGCGGCAATAGTTAAAATGACGCAGGATGAGCATGGGCAGTCCGGCGCTGGCGCTGGTACCGGCGGGAACTATGGCATTGGTGGGAACAAGCATGGGTTGATCGCGACGGCGCAAATGGACAAGGCGAAGGTGGCTGCGGCTGTCGGTGCGTGTTTCTTCTCAAGTCTTATTTCTGCTCTCTTTCTTCCTTCACGTCCTTTTATGTTCTGTCTTGCATTCATGTTTAATTGATGCTAATGCAAGAAACGAATAAATGGCAGGTCCGCTTATCACTATGGGGATGCAGAATCTGACAAAGGCGCAGACGGTGGTGGGGGAGATTGTGGCTAGTGAGTGTTGTTTGCTTTTTCTTTCTTTATTAAATTCCCTTCATTCGCATTTTTAATTCCCCCTTGTCCAGTCCTTATTCGTTCCATCGTCGTTCATGTTTTTCTACCCCCTCCTTCTCTCTATCTAGCATCACTATTCCAAGTGTTCCATTTATTTACATGAGTTGATTCTTGTCCTTTTCCTTTTCCTCCGAGTCCATACTTCGCTCTTTATTCGAATACGCTTTACCGGATTCGTTTCACCGTTCACGTTCCCCGCTGTTGAACGTTTACTTATCCACCTCAATCCTCACCGCAGGCGAAGCCTACTCGGTCGTAAAGGAGAACGTCGCCGCCGTCCTGGCCCCTGCGAAGGATGTCATGCTGATCTTGGACTCGGTGACGAAGTACATTCCTGCGGTCATGGTTGCGGAGCAGATCTTTTCGGTGCGTGCTCGCCTCGCTCTTTTATCTAAATACGAACTTCAGTTGACCTGGTGCTCATTCAATTATTCATTGGCAGGTGATAATTAAACACGAGCTCGACCGGCACGAGAACGACAAGAATATCGTGCGTCTGAATCCCTCTACCCTCCCCCGCATTTTATCTACTGACACATGGGCAGCTCGTCGTATACCACACCATGGTACGCGTATCTGTCTCTCTGTAAGAAGAGAAACTGACATTCATCTTCTACGATTAAACAGTCCGTGTTCTGGTTCACGCTGTGTGACCTGCAGGCCATCTTCCGCGCCGACAAGGAACAGATCAGGAGCAGTCTCGATACGTTCTTCGAGGGGGTGCGTCTTATACCACCACACATCTCAGCTTAATCTTGAACAGAATCATGCAGGTTGGGACGACTATCCGTAATTTTGGGAATTTCCGAGAGTGCGTACCTCGCTGAAACTACATTAGTACATGCCGAGGTTGATTATTGAATTTGTTCGCAGGGTATATTACCGCCACGGGCACTTCACGCGCACGCTCCGCTCCGCCGAATACCGCAAGCAGCTCACCGGCTTCGGGACCGCGTTCGCGCAGCACAAGGCGGACCTACAGTTCATCCTGACCGAGAGCTCCGCGCTGCAGCTCAACGACGTCGCCTCGAGCGTCGGAAGTGTGAGCGCGCGCTTGGAGGACCTCACGCGCAAGTTGGATATGGCGATGGCGATGGTGGGCCGGCAGACACCGTTTGAAGAGGATGTTGCGAGGAAGGTGGAGGAGGGCGGGGAGGGAGCGTTGCAGGTGCGTTGGTTGATTTTGAGGTTATTTTGTGGGATGAGCGACTGCTGAGATGATGTACCCTCCAGGACCCGCGCTTCCTAAACCAGCTCGCAAAGAGCGCGTTTGGAAAGGACGGAGAGCTGTCGGCGCAGGTGCAGGCGAGCGTTCGCGAGGGCCTGGACGAGGCGCTGGCTAAGAATATGTGAGCTTGCTCCCCGATTTATATTCCAGTCATTTATTTACCCGTGATGCGCAGGCCTCGTTTCGCGCTCAAAATCGAGGCCGCGCAGAAGGAGATGACCGAGGCTATCGAAAGATCGACGGAGACTATTATGCAGCAGGTGGGTCGCCTGTTTATTAATTCTCTTCATTGCACAGCCAGTCTAACGGTATCTGCTGAAGCTCAACTCCGGTCCCTACCAACTGATCAAGGACGAGGATATCAGAAGCGTGTGGCAAAGTACGTTCTTTTGTCTCTGCATCATATTTTCTTTTCTCAGTGTGTTCAACTAATGAACGTCGAACCGTTAGGTATGGTACGTTCCCGCATGATTCCTGATTGAGTGATATTTGAATGAATGCACGACGTAGAACTGGCGTATCAGCTGCAAGGCGCGGCATTTCGTCGACGGTACGTGTAGCCCTCAAATTATTTGGATCCAGGATAACGAAGCTGATATCGCGGGCCCGGGCAGCGGTGCACAACCACTTTGCACAGAAGTTCGGCGAGCACCGGAACACCGCGGGGGAGATGCACCCTGAACAATGGACACTGAGCGTCCTCAGCCAGGTTATATGTATGTTATGTTCTTTTCATTGGACAAGGGATTCATGCTCATGTTACAATAGACTACCCGAACATCTCGGACGCGATCGACGACGATGGGAGTGGGTACATCTCCGTGCACGAGGTGAACCAGTTCTTCAAGTCCCGGCCAAAAGAGTGGTCTGCGGTACAATGGCTCTCGTTGTACGTCCACACGTTATATCTTCTTACTGGCGTTCTCCTATTGATGAATGTACTTTCTAGTTGGGCTATGGGATGGAAGCAAAATGCGCTCAGGTGCGTAAATTATATGTGTATCGCGCGTGCTTTCCGCTCATTGTTTATGCTTTTGCCTTCAGCTATAAAACACGATGCAAAGTAAGCTCCTTCCGCCCGTCCCGTCTTGCACCGAAGCTGATTTTCCTAATTCAACACAGACCCTATTCTCCGAACTCGAAGCCTCCGCGCGGACTGTCCTACCTCAGAACAGGCGCTGCGTAAAAGCATACATCAAGAGGAGCGGCCTGTCGGAGCTCTGGCTTGTTGTGAACTCGCTGATGGCCGATGGGCTTGTGCATCGTGCGGGGCACCAGATGCGTGTGTCGGAGCCGCTCAATGCCCTTCGGGAGGAGATTATGCGGAAGGAGACAGCACACATACAATCGCGGCTGGAGCGCATACAATATCAGCTAGAGAGTCCGGAAACGGTGAGTAAGCTTGGGCACGGACGAGTTCTTCACTGACTCGTCTTCGATAGGTTCTGGCTGTTCTTGGAACTCATCGACTTGAGGGGGTGGGTTGCGTATCGAGCGTCCATTATAGTCTGCTGACACTGTTGGTTTCTTTAGTTTGTTCTGTGCTTCCTAGAGCTCATTCTGGAGCGCCATCGCCAGATAATCGAGGCGGCCAATACACTCGTCCTGGGCGAGCGGGAATTCGAGACCATGACATTCAGCCTCAAGAATCTCGTGGCCGCATTTGGCACTCGGTACCATACGCTGACCGAGGGCTGGAAGCAGCAGCGGCTTGAGACAGGATTCCTAGTCCAATGCTTCGCCGGCGGGATATTCAACGAATGGCACGAAGTTTTCCAGGATGTAACATTTCCTCATTCTCCAACGAGTATATTTCCCTAATCTCTATCTTCAGCATCCTACTGCGCACAGTGAACCAGTCGATACACCAAGGAGCTCAGACTCGCACTCTACGGCAAGACCACATCGAGGCAATTCGCCCCTGCCTGAGGATATTCTGGTATTCCCGCTTCCATCGCAGCCGAGCCCTACTTCCAGCGAGGCGGAGCCAACTAGTCCCCCTGCTAGACTCGCGGTACGTGGTTCATCTCAGCCCAGCCTTGAACCGCGATTGACCTGGATATATTATTCAAGCCCATGCCTCATCCCCAAGGCCCACGGCGTAACCAGGTGAGTTGATTACTTCCGACAAATTCTCCCGCATGCCGTCCTGATTCATATACCTTCTCCTAGCGCCACAATGCTCGCATGTCGGCCGTCTCGGCGGACTATTTCTACCATTTCGATTTCGAAAGACGCCCATCTGAGCGCCCGACGCCTTCGGGGGACCCCGCTAGTATCTCCGAAGTGTATCGTAAAGTCTGTGTCTAAACCCATCGCCCTTCGGTTGATACTGATGGCCCGAAATAGTCGAAAAAGCCGAAACTCGAGGACCGCATTACGTCCCTGGAGACAGAGCTGTCTGACATCAAGGGCATGCTCACACAGCTCATTTCACTATCGAGTCCTCGATCAACCGATACGTAGAAATCTCAGTATTTATTTTTCGGACTTTCGCCTTCTCACCAAATGCATACACCGTATTTTTCATACACTCATTCATGGTTCGCGTTACTGTACTCTTTCTGTATTTCTGTATCGTATACCTGTATAATTTTAATGCCCGTCAACGGGAGTTGAGACACCCGCGTTTGATGAATATTTGTGTAATCGCGACCCTACAATATGAACTTGTTAATTACGCTGGATGCTGTATCAGTCACGTTCAATTTTTTTGAATGCGATGCTCACCGATGGCATTTGGATCACGTTGGAAGCCTGCAACGACAATATCGAGGCCCTTGTCCTGTAAAGCCTGGAACCCTCCTGGCACGGGGTTCTCCTCCGAAAGAATTTTCGTGAAAATCCGCACATATTTGAGCGCCGTCGCAGGCCATCGGGACGAGATCATTCCAATCATCGCCTCGTAATCCTGTGGTGTCCCTGAGCTGTAATTCACAATCTCCAGAGCTGTGAGGTCGGGACACAATAACGGAGACATCGATGACAGCCCCACTAGGATCTCAGCGAGGTCCACTGTCGCTGGCCAGGACCAGAAGTCGATTTTCAACTTTAAAAGATTCGGGATGGTGCGCAGAAGATGTAGGAATTCGGTAGAGTGGCATGCTTCCACAGTGAGGGCTGTCAGCAAACAGTTGCTGCGGTGAATGAATGAGGCTACGTCGGCCGTGAGGGGCCTGTGGACACGGAGATAGTGGAGTTGGGGGGCATTCATGAGGCGGAGTATCGCGGTATCAGATGCGTACATGCGCTGGACCAGCGGGAGTACAACTGGAGGTGTGGCAGGAAAAGGAACAACGGTATCCGTCAGCCCAAGACTGCATTCCACGAGATTGGGTGCGGCGCGTAGGAGTTCGAGAAGTTGGGGCGGCTTCAATTTCGCCCGCAAGCGAGTGATTTGTGCCCAAGGTGCGGCGACGAGGGATGACTCGCTATAATGGTGCCAGTTTGTGAGGAAAATTTCCTGCAAGCACGGGGCAGCTGCGAACAAATCGCAGTCGCCAATTGAATCGAATAGTAGCTGCTGGTGAAACTCCAGGTGCTGTAGAAGCGCTAGGCGTCCTCTGATGGGCTCCAGCACGTGTAAGATTTCGGGATTCGGATGCCCCCACGTAAAGCTGAATCGTTCCCAACGATAGCTTGTCCGGACAAGAAGGCGGAGAAGAGTGAGCAAGTAATTCGCCTCTGATACGCGACTGGAATCGGGCCAAAAAAACGCCACTCGCAAAGGTACATCGGCGGAACGCAGAAGTTGGGTTTCCAAGGCGGCTATAGGATAAATGACCGACGCAGATGTATCCTTATAGTACAGGAGTGCCATATTGATGTCGATAGAGGACCAAAGTTTCGGATATCCCAAAGCGCAAGACCTCCACTGCTTGCACACAGTCGCAAGACGCCAAGGCGCTGTCGGGTGTTCCATATTATCCGGGTATTGGTGGATATGTACGATGTTCGGCAACGTCAGGTCAAATATATGGCACAAGATTTCCGGAGGGAAGTCCAGAATCAGGCTGTCTGTGCGTTCAAGCAGCCCCTCGAGTTGTGACATGGATATGCCGCAGAAGGGGACACGTGTGTGAAGGTCTACCGTCTAGGGCAGTTGGGGGCAAGTGTCGCAGCAAAAGATGAGATGTTATAGAATTCTAGAAAATAGAGTCAACTCGGAGGTACTGGTGGTTGCGTGGTAACTGCGGCTCCGCGATGATACCGTTGCTTTGGCTGTCAGGAATGACGGGAATCCGCCAAAAGGAGGAAACTCGAACCGTGAGAAAGTCCGGAAACTCTGAGCCGGCATGAAACACCCGATTACGGCGTTTTGGTCGCCGGGAGGTACATATTGGCGATGCGTTGAATAGTTCGGCAGCTCAACTTCTTGTTGAGTACCTATACACACGTGAGGTTGTATCGTAGAATGTGCTGTTCATCAGCTTGTCGTTGACTTCATATAAAAATTTGGCTCTAAACAGCGCGGTGTTTATCATTGGTGTGTTCGATATGAACAGGACACCAAGTATATCTGTGGTTATCTCCATCGATTATCCAATTAGTGTGTCGGACTCGATCATTCAGGTGCTTGTGGAAGTCCCAATCCCAATTGTATCCCTGTGCGCCCGTATTGAGTCCACGACGGCGGCGTGACGAACAAGCATCCTACATCTCGGCCCCCCTTCATCCCTACATATCGTCTATGTCATTGTTTTCCTCGCTATTATTACTATCAGTCATAGTCCTGGTAGAAATGGAATCGCCCGGGTGCACGTACTGGTATACCATGAACGCACAATAACCGCCGTGAGTACAGCCCGGTTGCGGAGGAGTCGTTGTCGTTGATAGTCGCCCGACGGCTGGCGTATGAGGCCAAGCTGTCGGAACTGTCAGAGAGGGCGCAGGGCCAGTGCTCAGAAATCCCATTGACAGCTGCGCAGACGATACGGCAGGTATTGTCTGTGTGTGCACTGTGCATGCGGCGAGGACTGCGAAGACGAGGTGGTGACATGAGTGCATAACTGGCTTTGGTCGTGGCTGCTGTTGAGTGGGGGATGGGAGGACAAACAGACAGGGAGCGCATCTTATATGCGTCAAGGGGTTCAGTGCGGCGCGGTGACGTCGGATCTTACTACTTCAAGTGCTGGGAGTAGGTGGAAATAGAAGCCGAGGCAGTCATTACCGCAGGACACTTCGTTCTTGTTGTTCCAGAACGATGACCCACGGGTAAGAGACGACTTCCTTTCAGTAAATATTCTACTGGAACGGGATGGAAATTTCCTACGGATTTCAGGTTCTAGGATTTCATCAGTCCACAGTATGAACGGAAACTTGGGTAGCAACGTTGCATCTTGAACTTGACAAACCTGTCACAAAAAAGGATGAGCTAACCGATATGTACTCGGGCGGAGTCGCACCGCCAGCTCTTCCAGGCGTATTTAAACGACCAAGGATGGAGGGATGGAGTGCCGTGCTCCGCGAAGACGACAATGCCAATGTTTCCACCTTGACACGTTCACACAATACTTAGATGTACCAATCCTCGCCGCACTTGGTCTCGCACGCTTGAAGCAGACTGGACTCGGCACTCGAGGAGGCTATTGGATGGACAGTAGTCGTAAGTTTCAAGAAGTCCAGTGGTGCGAAAACACAAAGGACAGTGCTGAACGCGGTGTATTTGTTGGATATATTACAGAATCGAACAATTTTATTACACTAAGCGTCGAGTCAGCAAGTTTCATCGCGGAAGTGGGAGGAGATACTTACCTATCGCCCCTGGATCCTCGTCCTCCCAGCCAATAAGGACCTTGGTAACGCAGACGTCGAACCCCTCGTTTCTCAGCGCCTGCACCTCGGCGGGCACCGACGAGACATCCGGTGTGAAAATGCGGACACATTTAAGCGCTTTCGCTGGCCATCGGGACGCAATCATGCCGAGCATGGCCTCGTAATCTTGTCCCATTAACTTTAGACTGCGAACGATTTGTATCGAGGCGAGCTCAGGACACAGCATCGGGGACGTTGTCGTCAGATCTGCGAAGATCTGGGCGATGTCATCTGTGGCTGGCCAATACTTGAATTTGACGTTCAAATATAAGAGAGTAGGAGTGTCGTGCAAGACACGAAGCAAGTCGCTTGCGGGGCAGTTTTCCACCGACAGTACCGTCAGCGAATACCGCGAGTGTTGAAGGAATGGGGAAACGTCCGTAACAAGTGGGCTTGGGAGGCGAAGATGCTGGAGTTGGGGGACCTCGAGAAGGCGAAGTACTGCAGAGTCGAATGGGTACAGCCGCTGTACGCGCGAAAGTACAACTGGGGATGCCAATAAAGGCGGCCGAGCATTGTTTGCGAGCCCAAGACCGCATTCGTCGAGATTGGGTGTGGCGCGTAAAATTTTGAGCAGGTGTTTTGGTCGGAAATTCCCTCGCAAGCCGGTAAGCTGTGTCCAGGGCAAGCCGATGTCGGGCGAGGTGATAAAGTAGTGGTCGTCTGTGAGGATAATCTCTCGCAGGCACGGGGCAACAGCGAACAATTCGCAATTGTCAAAAATTTGAGGGAGTTCACCTGGAAGGAATTCCAATCGCCGCAGAAGCGCGAGCCGTCCTCGGATAGGCTCCAACAGGCGCAATACGTTGCTGTCATAATTCGGCCAGGTCAGGCTAATGCGCTCCCATCGATTGCTGTGGTCGACTAGCAGACGAAGAAGTGCGAGCAAGTGGACATCTTCTGTGCGAATGTACTGCGGCCAATTGAATGACACCTGCAGAGGAGCATCGGCGGACCTCAAAAGCTGGGTTTCCAAGGCGGCTATGGAGTAGATCTTTGACGCGCATACATCCTGGGAACCCGGATCCCTCAAAACTGCCGCATCTATGTGGACAGAAGACCACAGCCGCCGGTGGTCCAAAGCACAGGCTCTCCACTGTTTGCAAACAAATCCAAGACGCCAGGGAGCCGTCGGCTGCTCCGCCGTCTCGTGTATACGTCTTGTATGCGGAAGGGTTAAGTCAAAGATCTGACACAGAATTTCGGGAGGAAATCGCCGACTAGAATCCAGGGTATCTGTCTTGTCGGCCATGGCACCCAACTACCGCCTGAGGATACTGCTAAGTACATAATCAATCGAGGCGCGAAATGTTTACCGGACGCGTTGTTCTATGAGCGTCTATACGTGGTGGCAGGAAGAGAGAAGCGAGCTGATAACGGCCGCAATGATAGCACTGCCACCTGGACCGCCACCCGTACCTGCTGAGCGCTTTCAACTTTGCGAGATGCAACTTTCCTCCAAATCTACCTGGAATCTCTGTATATCCGGGACTCCTGGGTAGATGGTGTTCAGCCTGAATAAATCCTCAACTGTCCCCAGTTTGAAAGAAATTTAGGTCAGTCTGCGCGTATCATCATTTAATTATGTGGTTGAAAGTAAAGCTTTGAAAGTAGTATTACTTACATTGGTCACGATTGCTCTGGCTGGTAAGTTGCTTTCAGCTAATTAACTGGCATATTGAGCCATGTCGCCTGCATCGACACATCAAAGATCTTTTTGGGGGATATCGACTTTTCCTTTCGGGAAACCGTTTTGAGTTGGTTTTGAGTAATTTTGGCGAACAGCCGTACAAGATTCATTCATTCTAAATACATACACTTCATATCGTGTTTCCCCAGGTCATCATTTCTCTCTTTAACGGAAGGCACCCACAAACCACGCGTTGTGAGAGTTGAACCCCTGCACGCTCCCACAATTCGGGTTCATCTTCATATCGCCAAATGGATTCTTGACTCCGGTGAGGCTTAGCACCAGCTGCGCACCGCACTCGCGCATAAGAGCCGCCTCTTCAAATTGCGCCGTGCGCCGCCCGTACGACTGCGGATCCGGGACAGCTGAGCATTGTAATCCATTTTACACGATGGGCGGCTTACAGTGAAAACGCTCGGGATGCGCCGGGCGACGAGCAGGGCGATTGTTCGCCGCCACAGAGCAGGGTCGGCCGCAGAGAGCATCCCGGTGTTGGTCGCGATGAAAATGTCGGGTTGGACGAACAGCTCGTCTTCATTGTACACGTATGATTCGAACGTCCTGAGGGAGGCCTCGGCGGTGAGTGTACGTATGTTGCACATCCTGAGGAAAATACTCACCTCGTCATCACAAGATGTGTGAAGATTACCCTGCCTTTTGCGGTGCATTCACTTCAGGGCTGTCAGTCATAGCCATAATAGAAGAGGGTAAACCTACCCGCAGGTTTCCGACTCCCACGCTCGAGATACCTGGCCGGGTACGCCGTTCCCGGGGAGAAAGAAATAGAACTGAAGCACGATGGAAATCAACCAGTAACCGATGGAGGATATTATGGCATTTCCTCACGATGAGTTTTTTGATCTTTGGGGCCCGATGGAGGATGGCTTCGTACAAATACTCCGATTCTTTACTCAAGTCCAACGAAGACCCAATAAGTATCTGCACAATGATATCAATGCGTTCGTGCACCATAGGACTACCAACGTACGTCGATGGTGAGCACGGCCTTCTCGGTCCACGCATTGCTGGTGTTGAGATGCTCAAGCGCATATAATATGGTAAACGCGGTGCTGCCGATGGATGAGATACGTCTGGTGCACTCAGGAACATAGCGCTCAAATGCAGTCCCCGCCGCTTCGAGTGCGACCTCGCTGCCGATTACATCTTCCCAGGTGCGGCCTTTGAGCTGCGTCCACCTAGCCTGGCGCTTGATAATGCGCCACATGAAATGCCTCTCTTGCACAGGCGTTAACACGGTCATGTACGCGGCGTCGGCAAGCTTCTGCAGGTTCATGTCGCATTGAGACACCTTTCCCGGAAGATCATCGCATGGTGTTTCGTGCATAGGCAGGGCGACGCTCCAATGCTCCTCACTGCAACCAAATGACATCTTGCAACGCCCACACGGCGTAAGGACAGCACCGGGTACTGTCGCGGGTGTGGCTGCTTCGGTTTGCAGGATCATGGTGGTGCGAGCACTGCGCAGCCCTGATCAACATCAGTGAAGCTTAGAACAGAACATGATACCAGGCGAGACACTTTGGCTCATACGTTAGGATGTCTACCTCGCGGTGCGTCAAGAATCTGGATACTGCGTCGGCGAGTATGCGGTATTTAATACCCTCAACGCACCGTCCCAATACGGTTTCGCAGATATCGATCATTCGGTTCGCGTTGGTGGCACAGATGTGAGCCAATGTCTCCATATCATTCTGTGAACCTGGAGGATACGATGCAGCCATGTCACTTATGGCTTGGGTGTCCCTCTCAACGAGCTGAATGGTTTTGCAGATGGACTTGTGGTGGCGCCAGTTTGCCTGAACGCAAGAGTCGGGCAAGAGTCAGGCAGCCATCTTGATGATGCTGAAAGGCATTCCCCTCACCTTTTGACATTCTGGAGACGGGATGATCAGCTCGGTAGTGATCCACTGAGTTGAGTATGCGTACCATTGTTACAGTATACCAACTTGCCACATCCACCGGCACACATGAGAAAACCGCTCGAAAGGTTCAACACAGTATGACAATGGGCGCATGCCAGTCGGAGAGCCGCCAGAATTTCATCGGCAGTGGGTAGATACATTTTTGTGGCAAGGAAGGAAGGAGAATCTTACAGAACAAAGGACAGAACCCTAACCTTTTTTTCTCGCTCACGGCATTTGTGCGGCAGAAAAGCGGAGCTGGAACTTCTGATTAACTCAGCTTCGAATCTTCGATTGAGGTTCAATTTACACCCAGTAGTACGCGGCTGATTCTGTCGCCTCTCTACAGAGACAACCTCAACGGTGATACATAACTTCAGCTTACCAGTGACCACAATGTTTTCGACACTTAAATACTACAATTTCGATACCGCTTCTCATACAGCAGAGAAAAAGATTCCAGCATTTGATACACCCGTCTGCCGCCGTTTCTCAGTCAATTGAGACTTGTGGAGAACTGAGCTGAGCGGGGAATCGAAAAAGTGAAGTTGAACGGTTGAAAATCGCCGGTGGTCCGTGCGTGAGAATATCATCTTGATCTCCCCGCTCTTGCCCCGCTCCCTGCTTTGCACAGTCATGAGATGAGAACGATTGCCTGTAAGCAGTTCGCTATCTGACGGGTTTCAGGTACCTAACTTATTTACTACATTCGTAGACTTCAGAGTTCCACACCGATATCCGATAAACCCTTCTGAATTAGCACAGCTAGATTGAGGCACAAACAACAGACCATTCTATTCTGGGCTTTCCGGTGGATCCTTGGAGAAGGCTTTACCATGATGTTTCAAGGTGCTCGTGAGGTTCTGACGAAAGTCGAACAGCACAATGGAGGTTATTCGAACGGCGGATTGTCGATCAGGCCCAAATACCTCTGCGACCCATCGGAACCCTGATGTATTCGCGGAATAAACCACTGAGAGTGAAAGTCTGGCGCGAGAGTTTTTCTTTTGTCTTACCGTTCAAACGTTGAATAACATTGATCAATGCAACTGCAATTTATGCAAGATTGGCAAGATTTAACTTCAGTTCTGCTCCCATTACCAATTCGGGCACATACCGGAAATGTTACCCTCATTTGGTCTAACACCTATTCATTCTTGTGGATTTGCATCCGCTTTTTTAGTTGAATCTCTGATAATGGGATGCATCGCACCAGCATCGCACAAATCCACGGAAGGATCGGGCCGGGCTCTGCCGGATCGGACTTTCAAATACCATCAACACAGCCACTGCCCAAACAATCTTGGCTCTCGCCGTCATCTCGCTTTTCTTGCCCTTCCATCCTTCGGGTTTCTCTGTTTGCCATGTGCATGTACGAGCCGTACACGGTATGGAACTCGCAAGGTACGCTGGATGGCGGATGTACTGCTGCTTTGACTGAATGACTCGGATTCAATGGTCTGCACGCTTTGAGATGGCACACTACAGCCGAACTTGAAGTGCAAAAGCTTGTTGATTCTGCAATTCAAGCTCTGTTGCTTTCAATTTGTTCACCAGGCTTTGGAAGAGATAGCTCGGTGCGCTCTTTCTCGCTTGGTGCTCTTCATTTTCTCAGTTGTAGCATTGGACGCGATGCTCTGGTGTCACTTCCACTCACTGAATTCATCTGTGGTCGCCTCGTGGCTCTGTTCTTCGTGGTCTCATTCTGATCCGGATCTTGCCCGCTGCGTTTCCCACACCAGCGTCCACAGTGTGTCGCTGCCTAGCCGCAAGTGCGATCGTGTATCCGTTTCCCCTTCATTTAATCATGTTGTTGTCCTGCGAATGTATTCATCACTATAGCTGTTTAGATGCCGTGTCTATCCGTGCTCCAGCTCGTCTGCCATTTATTTTCCTCTTCCGCCTATTCCTCCCTTACCTCTTCCTAATCTGGTCCTCCGCGATTTTCTGATTTGGATTGAAATCTTTTTGCCAGGACAACGAGGAGATAATTTGACCTTCCGTTTCTAAATTGCGCCAACCAGCTCTCTCCTTGCGCAATCAGGACCATCCATTTGCCTCCGCATGGAATTACTCTCAAGTCCACATGCGTCTTCCGGCCTGTCCTCCCCACATGCGCGTCGCGAAGCTGTCCCGATTCTGCCCGACACCGGAGACTCTCCCTCCTATCGCGCCAAGTCCGTTCACTCGCTCGACGCTGCTAACATGGAACTTGTGTCCATGCAGGTCCATGCGTGTGTTGTGTCGATCCACCATCAGCATGATCTTCGTCTCCATCACGGAACCGATTTTTTCAGGTCTTCAGAGTCGCCTCAGGTAAGTACATATGGACTGGGGCCCCTCCACACCTCTCACGAATTGTCGCAGTTGAACTTGGATCTACTACTTGAATTCTCAAAAAAATTGTGGTGGCTTCTCTCGTTTCACTCAACAATTGAACATATGCTCAGCTCATCATAAAATCACGAGTCGCGCTCGAGCGCTCTCGATCCTTCTCGATCGCGTTGTTGGACGCGTTGTCATGTTGCGCCTCAATGGCGTGGCCGGAAGGATTTTGCTCTTCTGATCCGTTGACCTCTCTTAACGCCAATTCTTGGCAAGATCGTTCAAACTGGGGTAATTTAACCCTTGGCACCATGCGCACACCATGCGGTCGAGATTAGGATAAGTCCAGTTCCAGCATGTTCCAATGCGCATCGTATCGCGTCTTCGTTATAAAGCGGCGCGCCTCGACGCCGCATTTTCCTAGGTCGTCTAGCTTTGTCAACCTGCACCCCTGCAGTACCGTTTCCGTCCTTCACTGGTCCGTCGCAATGGTCGCCTTCAACAAATTCTTCCAGTCGGTATTCCTCGCCATCGTCTATGCATCGTCCTCCCTCGCCCTCACGGTGCCCATCAACTCGAAGCACGCTACCCACAGCGTCCGGACGATCGCCAACAACGTGAAGATTGAGACCTACCACCCGGTTTCGACCTACGAGGTCAGTTGGAATTTCCTGAGCGTCTTGTTTTTCTGACACGAACCGGTTGGCAGACTTTCGGTGCAGGAATTGACCACCCTCTCCGCAAACGCGGTGCGAACCTGAAGGAATCCTCGGAAGCCTTCATCGCCTCGCACCTCGGCGTCGACCCCGCGAACACCGTCTTCTCCAGCGGTTTTTCTGGTGACGTTGCGACCCACGCATACGCCAAGCAGGTTATCGTACGTCCGCCCGTTCACAGTTTGAGTTTTCCCTGACCAAATAATTTAATGCAGGACGACATCCCCGTTGCCAACGCTGTCGCCAATGTTGCGTTCAACGCGGACGACAAGGTCGTCGCCATCGGCTCTTCCTTCGTTAAGCCTAGTGAGTTTGAACTTTATTTTCCCTGAGCGATGCGGTGCAGCGGATATTGACCGCATCATTTACAATTATTCAGCCAGCGTCGCCTCGTCGACGCCCTCGGTCTCTTTTGAGGACGCGAAGAAGACTGCGGAGGCTGCTCTTGACGGCACTTTCCTCGACGAGGTCCCCGCCACCGTCGAGTACTTCGCGAAGGATGACGGCTCTGCGGTCCTCGTCCACGTCCTCCAGGTCCGCAACGAGGAGACCGGTACCTGGTACAACGCCTTCGTTGACGCGCACTCCAACGAGCTCGTCTCGATAACCGATTACGTCGCTCATGCCTCTGTGAGTGCTTGTTCTCGCTGGTGGCCTCCATAGTTCTCATCTTGCGACAGTATCTCGTCCTCCCCATCTGGAAGGAGACCCTCCTGGAGGGATTCGAGACTGTCGTCGACCCTGCTGACCTCGAGGCTTGTACGTTTACGATCCGTACCCCCCTCCCTGCGTTGTATGCTTATGAACTCTTACAGCGCCGCTTGGATGGCACTCAGACGGCACAACCAACACCACGACCACCTCTGGCAACAACGTCATCACCTACAAGACCTCCCAGACCACCGGCCTGACCTCACAGTCCGCCGACGGCCTCGTCTTCGGCTACCCCCAGAACGCCGCCGCCGCCGCAACGACCACAGCAAACGTCAACGCCGCCCGCGTCAACAACTTCTACCTCGTCAACTCGCTGCACGACATCGCCTACCGCTACGGCTTCACCGAGGCCGCGTTCAACTTCCAGACCAACAACTTCGGGGTTGGGGGAAGGGGCGCGGACCGCGTCACTGCGTCGATCCAGGACTCGGCGGGGACGAACAACGCGAACTTCGCGACGCCGCCTGACGGCCAGTCTGGACACATGCGCATGTACATTTTTACTGCCACGTCGCCCACGCGCGACGGTGCGCTTGAGAACGGTACGCATCTCTCGTTCAGTCTGTATCTGCTGGCTTACATTGGATTTAGACATCCCCCTGCACGAGTTCACCCACGGTATCACCAACAGGATGACGGGCGGTGGAACGGGCGCGTGCCTGCAGACCACCGAGGGAGGAGGAATGGGCGAGGGTTGGTCGGACGCCGTGGCCGAGTGCGTTATTCATCGCCTTTTTTTCTTGGCCAACGGACGCGCCGCTTACTTCGAGAGCTAGGTGGACTGAGCAAAAGTCTGCCGAAGTTCCCGACTACGTTATGGGCCAGTACGTCGTGAACGACGCAGGCGGCATCCGCAATTTCCCCTACTCGACCTCGACCACCGTCAACCCCCTCAACTACGCCTCCGTCGGCACTTTGAATGAGGTCCACAGTGCGTCTACCCGCTTCGAGGAGGGGATATGTAACTAACTTTTCACGCAGACATCGGCGAGGTCTGGGCGAACCTCCTGCACAACATCTACGCGGCGCTCGTCGCCGAGTACGGCTGGGCGGAGGATTTCAAGACCAACCCCGACGGCACGGAGGGCAACATCGTCTACATGCACCTCCTCATCGACGCGCTCCCGCTCCAGCCCTGCCAGCCTACCTTGTGCGTCTTCATTTTCCCGTCCTTCTCCCTCTCCCCTCTATTTTTGCTGCTCCTTTTCCCCTTATTTTTTGCCCCTCCTCTTCCCTCGTTCTTTCCTGCTCCTATTTCTTCGTTTTTGCACGAACTGACGTCTCGTTCACAGCCTCACCGCGCGCAACGCCTGGCTGCAGGCCGACGTCAACCGCTACGACGGCGCCAACCGCTGTCTGCTGTGGAAGGTCTTCGCGAGCAAGGGGCTTGGTGTCAATGCCGCTAACCACGTCAACAACGCGGTCATCCCCGCCGACTGCTAGGCTTTAGCGCTCCCCACTGTAGGTGTTACCGTATATCTGTCGACGTTTATACCTCTGACCTCTCGACGTTCAGATCACTACTCGAAGTCACTTTCGCCTGGTGGTATACCCTACGACTGTTCGACGCGCGGCCCGCCCATGGGCTTCGCATGCTATCTACGCACGCACGCATCTCATCTCACGCACCACACTTCTGCATTGTTTTGTTACGAATTTATTTCTGGGGAGTAAAATGTCATGTACAGTATCTCTTGAAACTCAATGGAGCGCTTTGCACATTGCATCCAATCATCAGAGGTTCAACTGGAAAACGTCCGCGAATCCGCGAGGATTAGTGCGTGAGGTAACAATTCCGGTACGTGCCAGAGTTGGTGGGCAATGGGAGCAAACTGTTGAATCTGCACATTGCATCCAATCATCAGAGGTTCAACTGGAAAACGTCCGCGAATCCGCGAGGATTAGTGCGTGAGGTAACAATTCCGGTACGTGCCAGAGTTGGTGGGCAATGGGAGCAAACTGTTGAATCTGCACATTGCATCCAATCATCAGAGGTTCAACTGGAAAACGTCCGCGAATCCGCGAGGATTAGTGCGTGAGGTAACAATTCCGGTACGTGCCAGAGTTGGTGGGCAATGGGAGCAAACTGTTGAATCTTGCATAAATTGAAGTTGTACTGATCTTACAGAGACATTGGACGGTAAGACAATTGTTTTTCTTTCTTGCGCCAGACTTCTAATCTGAATGGTTTATTCAACTTCGAGTACATTAGGGCTCCGATGGATCACAGAGGTATCTGGCCCTGATCGACAATCCGTTCGAATAAACTTCGTCCTCCTGTTCGCCTTTCGTCAGGACCTCGCGAGCATCCTTGCAGTTCGCGAAAAACTGCCCCTTCAAGTTCAGCCACAGGTCCCCGCCGCATCCCTCGAGCGTGAAGTCTGGATGGTCGCTCTGGTGTGCAAGCGTGAATGGTTTGCCGCAAGGAACATCTTTCTGGAGAGACAATCAATATTATGCACGCACGCGGAAAGTATACGACGAACCGGATTCCAGCCGTCTTGGAGCTTGTACGCATCATGAGGGTCCCCGCCATCCGTGGTATGCTGACCCTTGTAGGTCCATAACCGCATACCCTCGCGAGGTTCTCCAATGGCAACAGGACAGCCAGCGCTCGTGCATTGATGCCTTGGATTAGTAGGTGCTGCCGCCGCGCCTGGAAAGCCGGCCATGGCGAAGATGGCAATTAGCATGAAAGGAGAGGCATCGAACAGCTTCATGTTTGAAAAAGCAAAGCTGTGCGGTGAGGGTCAGTAGAAAAAAGGCAATAGAGTGTATCTGCAGCCAAGTTTTCGGCCCACATCACGAAAATCCAGATCTCAAAATTGGCCGCCAATTATTGCCAATTTTGGCCACTAAGCCAGACCCCACCAATTGATGCCAATTTGACATATTTTCGCCTATTCGCTCGTAATCTCGGACAACTGTTCACACATTATCACGATATATATCGGTGGGGAATAAACAATTTTTGCTACACTAAGTTAACGGACAGTAATGTAAGCATGTCTATCAGACCACGGATTAACGTAGAACTTCTTGCACATCTGCAGAACATTTTGGCTTGTCCATTCCCGCGGAGCGATTGGACCAAATTGGGGGAAGAGGTGTACACTACAGGCGGATGTTGGCTACGGGAATGATACTTGCAACCCGTTCGTCCGGCCGTGAAATTTTGTACATTCCATGGTTGCGCTCTGGGTTATTAGGGAACTTTGAGAACCACTCAACATAAGCTAAATGCTTCGGTGGCTTCTCATCGGAGAACATCGAACCAAGGACACGTTCCGAAAGCGAGAACACCACGCGCACTTGACCAATCCGGTAACCTGTCCGAACCCGCTTTAGTGCCCCGAAATAATCCGAAACAGATACATACCCTTGACTCCGACATGTGTGCCAGTACCATCATTGACGATAACAGTGTCAAAACGATCACCTATGATCCGCCCGTGCCTGGTTGAATAACCTGGTTTGACATGCACAACATCCAGTGCATCTCCGGTCTTTTCACGCCCAAGCGGATCTTCATTCCAAAATTTAATCTTGTGGTACACAGAAACCGACTGGAATGGAAGAATGAAGTCGGCGGCGGCGGCTTCAATTTGGCGCCTAGGTAGATTAGGGTTCTTGAAGCCGACCGCGAAGCGAGCAAACACATCCTGAAAGTACTCTGCGCCATACTGTTCAGTAAGTGTATTGAGTTTAACACCATATACCGATGGGAACTTCGTCATTTGCAAATGGCGATGTTGAACGAAATCTGCCGGCCGCCATTCAACATTTTTTGTGGTTGGCGGAGGACAGCCGGCACAACGCCAACGAATAAACTTGTCGTGTCGAAGAACCTTCTCTTTTCGTTCGAGCCAGAGAGTCATTTGAAGATATTCGTCCTTCCGGTTCGTTGCGCGATACGCATCCTTTGCAAAATCGATATGAAGACGTTCAGTATACTCTGTGTTGTAGTTGTCGACCGTTCCGAACAGCCGGATGAATAAAGGGTAATGAGAGATGTTGTGTAGCTTCGGAATGTTGAAGTTGTCGCGAATTCCGAGGTCGATAAATATGGATTTATTGTCGTGAAAGACCCGGAGGTCGTCGTTTAATGCTGTCAAGGTTTTGGTGGACTGTATGGGATATTGAGCATGATAAAGAAAGTCGAGGGCAGCGCGAACGGCGCGGATGAGTCGAGCCGGAGACTGTCCCTCTGGGAGACGGAGGTCGACTATGAGACCGAGAATAACGCGGCAAATTTGGCTGTGCTCCGTGCCTGATACCCGGGATAATGTTGTAATTCCCTTGAGAAATAATCGCGTGTTGTGATTGGGAGGCAGACGGCGGCAGCGAGCGTCAAGCTCCGCAGGCCCAAACACCTCCTTGATCCAGGCAACAATGTGCTTTATAACGCCCTGGTAGAGCTGGTGGAGGATATCCGGTGTGATGGAGAGGTAAATGTTGATGAAAGGGAGATCTTCCCAGAACGGATGGTAAATTGGTTTGATCCCGGCAGCGAGGCAGGCCCGGGTGAATTCTGTTGCATTGCCATCTGCTTGAGCCAGTGCCTCGAGAACAGTCGGAAGATCGCGTGGCTCGTACACGTCTTCGAGACTTCCGAGCTCATCGCGCGGAACAGGGCAAGTTGGGCATTCACCTGTTTTCACCCCGGCCACAAGAGCCTGTTCCGGGTAATCGCCAGCAAAAATTGCCAGAACGGGATGGCAGCGACGTACAACTCCGTCTCCGCTGGCCATCTCAACACCGTTCAGACCCGGATTCTTCAACGGGCTAAGAATTTTGCGCATACATGCGTGGTACATATTTGCCGCAGCACGCCGACGCGCAGCAGCAACCTTGATATGGTCAAGTCGCGTTGTCGGAAGGTACCCAATCAGAATGTATGCCTGGCGCGAAGGCTTACGACGATGCCGAGAAGCCATCAGATGACTCCAATGGCTTTTGCGCAACCTCGTAATGCAGCCACCAATTCTCACATTCATCGCTGGATCCGCTGAATTTATACCAGCCTCGGCTGCTTAGCAACGTCCGTGCGGAACACCGTCGGTCCCAAACGTTGCTGGCGGAGTGGAGATCGTGAATTCGAGCGGAGATCTGGGTCATCCCCGCCGCCCGGACTTTTCAACCAACACCCTTGGAGCGGGCATCAGACTTCTATGCAAACGAGATATCTGATTGACGGCAACGTTCCAAATTAGAACAATGTACATATACCCCGGCAACGATTGGCGCGATAGCAGATGTTGGTCTCGAATTTTGTCTATGGGATAAATTGTGAATTGTAAACAGGGGTCACTTGATTATATGGTTTTAGTTTCTGGTATTTAACTGCAATGGATAGGTTGGAAAAAAAAAAAAGCGCCTGACAGTTAGCTAATTCCAGGGTCCAGTTATTGCTATGCAGTCTATGAATTCATGAGATTTGTCAACAGAACCAATTCACGGAAACCTGAGTGGTACGATCCTGACCAAAGCGCCGGATGCCCGACTCCCTGAATCAGGCAATTGCTTCAGAATATATATGCTGCGCCTCGTCAACATACTGTAATGACCAGCACAAGGACGCACAAACTTCGCTCGCACAATCTTCATCTCTGTGCCAAACTGAATGGGACTGGCGCTTACTTGTCCTGATACTAGTAAGTACTGGAAATGGAAGCCGAAATGAAACGTGTTCATTATTTGAAGACGCAAACCGAAACCCAGCGAAGTCAAGTGAACGAGAACGTAACGATGTGTCGTTGCAAGGCGAACAAGATTGAAAAGCATCGCAGGAAAAATATTTTGAGGCCACGCATAAGTGCACACTCCCTTAGAGGGCGGTGTCCTATTGTCAATGAGCATATTGCGGAAACAGGGTCACGCCGGTGGAATCCCTGTGTCATCGGAAGCTGATGAAAGTCAGTCATGAAGAATGTAATCAGAACTAGCAGGCGCCTCACCGAAGAAATATCCTTCCAGTGACATTGGGGCCGCCAACAACGTTTGCAGGGGAAAAAGACTGGGCAGGCAGTTTACCTCATTTCCCATATTCGCGGTCATCCTCCTGCTACGTGCGTCCGCGATATTTACCGCGACATTCTCAACGCGTTGCCGTATCTGATGGAGCTCAAATCGCGCCTCCGCATTCACCACAGCCTTCTCCCATTCGGCAGCGAATGTCGCCTCGCAGTCAGTATGTCTGTAAGAAGCGGACCGTTGACAGACGGCACTTGCCCGGGCCAGAGCGGGCTTCCGACGTCGAAAACCGGCCCAGCACGCGGAGAGAGACCAATAGCCGGCCAGAATGCGCTGCTTGTGGATCGAGGCGACCCCGTCGAGGCCCAAATTCATGGGCCGAAAGACGTTGAGCGAGGTCGTGGGTAGCCGAGCGAGCTGCAGCGTATACAGTTGGGCCAAAAAGGCCCGGGCCTGGTGAGCTTCGGCGGCGTCGAGGGCGTCCCCGATGGGTAGATGCCCATTCCGGATTTTCTCCACCCAAATATCGGTCGTGACTTTGCGGAGATCGTCGTCCGACGCCTTGCAGCAGAATTGATAAATCGAGGTGAAATTTGTGGATGACAGGGCGCGGGAATGCTGCATGAGGAAGTGTTTCAGAACGAGTACCGCCCATTGCTGCCAACCCGCCATCTCGTATTTATGAGCGAGATTGGCGACGGCGAGGATATCGGACAGGTCGGATACAGGAATTGCGTTTACTTGGGTTTCAAGTGCTCTATCTAGAGACGTCAACGACGGTTTTGCCACGAGCCCGAGGTGAATGCGTACGGGGCATGCATATATTTAAACAGGGAGCAAAAATCTGCAGCCTTGTCACCCTCAAAACGAATGGGCAGATCGTCGGAGAGCCCTTCTCCAGGCAGGCCGGCCTGGGGAAACGCAAACATGTCAGCCAGCACGGGCGAGTCCCGTGTTAGGATAGAACGAGAGATCTGGATTGATATAAGTGTGTTGTAAGGAAGTTAAATGAAGATGATACTCTGAAAAGCGTGTCCTCGACACGAAGGACACAATCGCCCGAGTCGTTGTAAAATCTCGCATCCCGAATGGCGGGTTCGGGAAGCGGGTCAGGCGGAGGACTCTGCAATTCAGCTCGAGCTCTCTTTAAAGGGCGACTGGAGGAATCTGCGCTGGTTGAAGCCATCCCGGGTAGAGAACGGCAGACGATGAAGAGTCTCAGAAAGATGAAAAGCTTACCTAATTTTGCAAAGTGAAACATAACCAACGCGGTGCAAATAGGCATCATAGGGAGGCACAGCCCCACCTACACTACTTACATGAACTTGGTCTGGTTGTCGAGGCAATGGAGGTCGGCCATTGATGCAGACGAAGACGACACTAACAGCCTGCTACAAATAATATGACACGCACACATGCGACGCATATTTCGTGACAATTGCATCTGAATCCGTCAATATCACGTCGTCCGGCTCTGGGTTGGCTCTGGGGACCGAAGATTGAGTTTCGGGAGGGGCCCCATGCTATATGCAGGGTACAGATACACATCAGTACCTTTAGGCCAGTATAACATCAGGAAAAACCGAAATGCTATGGTAGACAAAGCCGCTGTTATGTGGGTCTCTCATTGTCTATGATGGTCTATGAATGTCTATGAACATGCATCGGACCACTATGCAGCACTATGAGTGTGTCTGGTCGTCTATGATTTTGTCAGGTCTGTTCAGTGTTGTCAAAGTCTATGCGGAACTATAATTGTAGCACATGAAAATGTCAGTATTCGGGAAAGGAGGGAAACATGAGCACGCCACCTCGATGTTTAGTATCAGGCGCTGAGAATGATTCAATATTCCGTGCAACGGGCATGATTAATTTCATTTCCCGGGAGAGGAAGACAAGGAAAAGTTGGAGATCGAATGAGGTTGAATGGATCAGTTGCAAAACAAAAAGTTCCAGTAGAAATATTATTTCGGTGAAGGGATTTTGCTTTTACTCTTCAGACTTTATGGTAGAAATTTTTGAGCCGCTCAAGAGCCGCCAGGGGTTGAGCCGTAGACATCATTTGCAACGGAAAACCGTCACGGTGCACCTATTGTCATCGTTACTCCGTATTTAAAGCCGCGTATTCCCTAACTTTCGGACTCGGAAGATAAGGATTTGAGTACATAGTAAGAAATGAGGACGCTTACTTGGTTAATAAGCCCACTTATGTTGTGGTCGATGCATCGAAGCACCCGAGATATCCGAAACCCGATGTAAATTTGTGCAACACGCGAGTATGAACAAAGTCTAGCATAACCATGAGTTAAAACTCATTTGATGCAGCAGTTAAATGGGGGACCTACTTACTGCGGCAGCAGCTCTGGTGTAACCGTGACCAGAGCATGGACTATACAGATGCCGCCGCTTTATCTGTTCGAACTTCCTTTGTTTACGGGGCTGCAGCGGCGCCGTTGTTCAGCTCTTCAAAGGGTAATAATGATAAAAAAAAAGTACGGCCTGAGGCGTCTCGCTATTTATATCGGAGAATGGGGTGCATGTCCCTCGCAAGCTGTTGGGACTAGTGCTGTCCAAATACGGATATAATACGCCAAACCCCGTATCGTATTCATATCCATATTATATTCACCCACCGAACACCGTATCATATTTATATTGTAGCATATTCATATTTTGGTACTGAATATGAATATATTTCGAATATATTTGAATATATTCTGCAGATTTTCTGGTTGAAGAAAAGGCTGTGAATCCTGTCTCACAGACTGGGAGCCTTCTGCATGTAAGTCAAGGAATGTCAGGGGACATGCACTGGACCTTCTGAGAGCGAATGGGATACGACACTGAACAGATATGCGAGTTGAACTTTCACATCACAACATTGTGATTGGAACAAACAGTTGAAAGGTCCGACAGGTAGCCGGAATGAGCCAAGAATTACCGGCTCAGTTCAATTTCAAGCTCGGCACGCAAAAGTGCATGGTCCGGTTGATGTCATTTCTGATTTTCCACCGGCAAAGTGGTAGTTTTGTGTATTCAAATATATTTGAATATGCCGCGGCCCGTATCGTATTTTATTCATATCATATCATATTCATATCCAGTCGTATTCATATTCATAGTCTGGTCCTGGGACCGTATCGTATTCATATTTCCCTGAATATATTCAAAATATATTCAACCGTATTATATTCTTGGACAGCACTAGTTGGGACCCGAAATCAAAGCAAAATCAAAGGCGAGATCGATTGAATCGACTATCGGTTCAAGTTTGATTCATGTTGGACACGAGTGTTGGATCAAGATGGATCCTGGGTCCTAGCCGTAGGCTACCAAGTTCGTCAAAAAAAAAAGGTGGTTAAAGGGAAGCAATTGACGCGAAGACAAAGCAGAGTACGGATCAACGCACCGAAGAATTCCGAACAAAGCACGTGCATGTTGGTTCATTTTGATCCCGCCACAACAATGTCAAACCACTTTCTCTTCCTTCCTTCATCTTTGTCCTGCCTTCTTGCGCCTGGACTCGCCATACGTTGTCATTTATCAACTCCAGTGCTATAGCCCTTTCGTTGGATGTATGTCCATTACCCTGAAGCTTTCGGATCAGGTTCTGCGACGCAGTGGCGCCATATTGCAGGTCGACTGTTTGGGCTCAGTCAGAGGCTTAAAGCGAGCTGCCCCTTGGTATGTACATTCATAGTTCCTGTTGTCTACCTCCGCCTTTTTTGACTCTAGCCACAGTGCGCCGGGGGATGACGAGCAGGTCAATGTCCCCGCATCAATCCCGCATGAGACTTGGACGGATGTCATGTACCTAGGGCCTCACTGTGAGTCCTTCCATTGAATTGTTGCCATTAATGTGTTCCATTGACGCTATTCATACTGCACCGGAAATATGCGCTGAAGGCCTCTGCTCCCACGAGTTTGGGTTTTGTCATTGCATAAGCTCTCAATTAACACTCACCGCCGCTCATTGCCATCCCAGTGTGGTTGGATTCGGTATTTTTTAGTTGCAGGTTCTCAACGAATATGTGAAGACTGGCACTGCTCTAGGCCAATTGAAACAACTCGGAGGCGTGTAAGCCAAGTCTGTGCTGTTTTCATGTGCGCAACAAGCATCAATATACATACATGGGGGTATCCGATGTGCATCGTTATTTAGCCCCCACGGACGTGTTTTTATCTTCGTTGGGCGGATTATTTTGCGGGAGCGTGACTTTGGTGCACTTATGTAAGAGTCAGAGGTACGCACTTCCCTTTCCTTCCGAGTTCATTCAGAGTCGATTGCGCTGACATCCGTAAATGTCTGTGCGTTCGAGTTCTCCGATTTGAAGCACGCTTGTTTGCCGGACTTGGTTTGTCCTCCCTGGGGTACGTGTTCGTTATTTCATACTGGATCTGAACTTTCAACTCGGTTCTTCCTGCAGGGATGTCTTCGGCTATCTCGCACAATCTTCAGCTATCTTGCAGAATCAGTGACTCAGTTGACTTGCAGATATCCTCTTTCGAGGCTTCCGACCACCAATTGCGAGCCGAGCTGCTCCCACTCGGGACCATGTGGTCTTTACAGTGTCTCGCATTGACAAGGTATGTTTTTCTTTTTGTGGTGAAGAATGACGTATTTACTTATGTACCTATTCTCTTTACCGCACAAGGACTTTCGCAAGACGCGGATTTCACGCCTTTCGCCTTCTCGAGTCCACGCAATCAATGTCAAGACCTGCTGACGGAACTTGACAGGAATTCACACTCGCACCTGGATTTTGAGTACTTCTATCTCGAAGGCGAATTCTCACGCTGCGAGCAGTGCGCTTGGTTGTTTCAAGAATGTGCTCGCACTTGCTGATTCTTCCAACAGCATAAGGTTCCGAGCTGCCCGCCCGCCCCGAATGGATCAGGTGGCGCTGACGTTTCATCGATTCAGAGCCAGAACCGAGGATGGATGATGCATGTGCGCGAGCAGCGGTCTCTTATGTTTGTTATGCTTGTATAAATTGATTCGTAGGACACGGACCCGACAGAGATCTAGTAGCTACCGCTGATGTATTATATATGCTGCAATATTATCCCATTTCCATTCCTTTTTTCTCGGTCAAAAATGAGGGCAGAATTGGCAGTCTATGAGCACTATGAGCACTATGGGGTCTATAACTATTGACACTATGATAGACGACATGCCAACTATGTTGGTCTATGGATGTCTATACATTTAAAACTGGTCCTCCCACCTTTCTATGGAGGTGGGCCATTTGCTATGGCGTCTATAAGTACTATGCAGGTCTATGCATGTCTATGGAGCAATTTTGCTTTTTCCTGATGAAGCTGTACCCGGTCCGCGTCATAGTCGTGAACGGATGGTGACACACGGACTTGAGCGTGAGGTGTGGCGACGAGGCAGTCTTTGGAGGGACTACCAATTTGTATCGGGAGAGGGAGGCGTCTTCGGCGGCCTCTACGACAATGGCGAGGTCGTATGAATCGTCGTGCAAAATACTCGGGAGGATGGATACGGATACAGCCTGGTGGGTACCGTCTAGGGGGAAGTCTAGGACGACAGGTGGACTCCTGACATCGACGTTGGTGTTGTAATGGAAATCGTTTGCTGGGACCCAGAAACCCGCTGAAGTGAGCGCATGAATGGAATGCAAAAGGGCACGACCGGCGTTAAGTCCTTCGCCGAAAGCATTAGCAATGAGAATGTGTCCCGGCAGAAGTCCGAAGCTGAACTGTGACGCCATTAAAATTTCGCGGAGGAAAGTAAGAGATGTAAACATCCTTACCTGTGTCGGAGGTTTGTTAAGGAGGAAACCCTTTCCGGCGCGCCAGTTTAATACCACGATTCTCCTGTTCGATATAGTTTTACAGACAACAACATCGCCACACATCTGCACGTCCCGAAGATAGGTTGGCCCAGTGCGCCAGTGGAACACCTCGTGCGAGCCGGATGTTTTGAGATCGATTCCAAAAATGAACAGATGGGATATCTGATCCGGCCTGATTCCGAATGAAGTTAAGCTGAGGCAAGAAATGAAAGGACGCACCTATTTCTGCATATCAGGCAAACTACCGCACGCGATTCGCTCTGGAATTCGAATACGAACGCACTGACACCGAGCCCCGCCCGGTTCCACTGCCAGACTCGACGCCCGGTATGAACCTCCCAGTATTCCAGGCCCTGTGTGTCCTCGTGGCCCGTGTACAAGGCAATATATCGTCAGCCTGGGAGGAGCTTCGCGAAAGTCCGTGTCATCTCCAGACTCTGCAACAGCACTTTGCTCTGGCGAGATATCTTTGGCGGATTCAATGAGCCTCGGGCCCATGTGCGCGGCCCGACTACAGCGCGTTTGATCTCGTTCTTGAGCGCATTCCTCGACAACCTCTCCAAAATCTCCGCCGGCGGCGCATCCAGGAGTCCTGGAGACACAGATCATGAATAATTAAGAGCCAAAGCTGCTTTGTGAATGCGAGGAAAGCTCGGTTGACCTGAGTTGAATCAACAAATGTCAAGTTATAAGTAGGAGGCAGAAGAATTCTCGACCCACACTGGATAGCGACAGCAGGGAGAATATGCACAAGAGCACATCTGTAGGAAGAGATCGAGCGGCATCGTTAAATAAGCCTGTCAATTAAACGCTAGGCAAATTTGCCTTGGGACGAGATTATTGCGCACCTTCGCGTTCAAGACCTGAGAGCCCTTTGCGTTCCTCAGGGTTTTAAATCGGTTGTGTAAGCTGCCGTTTTGGGACTGAACTGTAGATAATTGTCCATACAAATGCATCGAAAATGTATAGCGCACAGAAGCGGGATGTCGCCGGTTTTTTGGACTCTGGATTGACCGAGTGTGGCTTGTAGGCTCACTAAATAGGAAACGCTGAGGGCAGAGGTCGAATATTCCAGAGAGCTCCTCCGTTCTTGCGTTGGACTTTGGGTTTCCGCAGATGGTGGCGGAGGAAAATGAGAGTCACCGGTGTGACCTATGAGTGATCAACAACGATCACGGGACGTGACGGTCGCGTCGAACCTACCATGCGTCGCGTCAAAAAAGCGCGCCGAGAGCGCGTAATTCCTTGTGTTGAAGGTTCAAAGACTCTGCTGGATCTAATGCTTTCCCTTGGTTAAAATCTGTGCAACGAAAAAAGCTGGTTGAGGTGAAAGTGGCGAATAGGAAAATTTGCGCGTCCGTGGCTGTGCCTGACCCGGCGATGCACAACCAAACAACACGCCCTTTCCATCCGTCAGCCACTCAGCTTATTTCCTCGTCCTGGAAGTACCTCTGGATCTCCCAGCTCACCGCATACACCTTCCCTAATCGGCTTTTTATGTTCAAGCTTACCTCCCTGGCGGTTTGGCCTGAAAACAACGAGAGAGGAATCAAGATGCGACGCAAATGCGACGCCGCTGCAGGCGCTGCGGCATTCGAATGTTCGCGACTCGCAAGGCGCATGGGATTTTCACGGAATTCTGATCACCAAAGGTGAGGGATGCACTACCCTCCAGTCTCAGGCGCTTCGTTTGTCCGATATCTTGCAGGCTTCGCATATCGATTGAGTTGCCATACCATGTACCGCTGCTTGGAAACCGCGCAAGATTTGTCCTACCTATCAGGGTATCTCATCGATTTTGGTCGTGTCCGGAGAGCACCGCACTAAATGGTCGACAACGTGAGTGGCAGACCCGCTGCACAAAATCATTCAGACGGAATGCAATTCACGCGAGTCCTTCTTCATGTTTTCTTTACATTTTGAAAACTGATTCCCGTTTCGATGCAATTCTCGTTGATGTTGAAACGACGGAGGTACAAATTCAAAGGGTGGACAGGCGCTACTGATGCCCGCTCCGTGGAGGTTAGCCCGAACTCGTAATGGAGATCACGCTGATCGTATTCAGGGACGCGCGCAAGCGCAGTGGGTCCCCCGCGATCGCTTTATATTTTCGCGCGTCGGGTGGCGCACACCGCATGATATCATTGATTGTGGGCGCACCCTCTCGCCAAGTGTCGAATACTCTCAGGGCACCCAGCATTCCAGCGCAGTGATCACCTGTGTGGCCACAATGAAGCCGGTGGACGAGAGGTACGCCCCACAATTTGGCCACATTTCCTCCCACCCACAACCCTCCCTCAACGAGCTCTTTTTTCCTCTTTTGCTCGTTTTGGCGAGATTCTCCGACAAACCCACTATTGCGAGGAAATTTGTCGATAAAATCCTTACTCCCTGTGCGGGTGTTCCCTCGACGTGCTGAATAGACAATGAATGGCCCCTGTGACGAGTTTTTATAGCCTTCTGGTGGCGACCTTGCCGATTAATATTGATGTTTGTCCTTGTAATTGCCCCCATCCTGTCTCTCTCTGATTTCCCCTCATCCCCCAGAGTTCCCCTCCACGATGCGTGGCCGCTAATTCCAGAGTTGTATATCTCGCTCTTTGCGCGCATTGCCTGGATACTTGCTGCTAGGTTCCTCTCCGGCTACGCAAGTGATCAGCCTCCACTGTCCAGTGGGGTGGCGACGATACTCTGTGGCACACCGAACACTATACTACTGAACGCTCGTTAACATGATTTCAGTCTCCTATAGATCTGCGACTTGCCTGGTTCTAGCCTCCTCGTTTCTCGGGGAACTTTCTCTCTCGCTTTTGATTGGTGGCCACGCCATGGCTTGCAGCAAATCAGACTCAATGTCGGTGGCCCGCGAAGAACGCAAGATATACCCTCTTTGCACTTGTACCTCCCTTCCGGCTTGCATCTCGAAGCTAATTCAGCTTGGCCACACCGGGTTTCGGTACGCTTGCACTTACCGGCCATGGGTCCGCAAAGCTCTTTGTTCTCCAGACTATCATATGTGCCCCAGCCGTTGAAGAGCGACTTCCGAAACTTTTCACGGCTCTCCAACTGCTCTTTCTCGCTCCGAACTTGCGAGCAAACTATCGGCCAGGATCTTGGGAAATGTATCGTTGCACAACTCAAGGTTGGTCAGCTATTTTACCCTAAATAAAATCTGTCACTCATGCTTGGGAACGGAGCAGCTTATTTCAATCCCCGAAACTATTCCTTCCTCAGGTTGTCTGGCCTCAGCGTCGTCGAACAAGAATTCCGATTCACTTACTTCTTGACACGTGACGACCAATCTGTGCCAAACATTCGCGTCGCCACACCCCCCCTCGCGACCGGCCCGAACCCGAACCGGCCGATGGCTACCTGTGCACGGACCCTCGATGTGGCGGCGACGCCACAAAAACTGAATCGCTCACAACTTCGGGGGAAGGTGCCCTCACCTTCCAGGATGAAGATTATCAAGTCGCCATCCCGTCAAACGGCGTAAGAGGGTGGCGCCACGCAAAACAATGTGTTGCGCCACCCGCCACCATGGGCGAAATGGGACTCGCGTTCTCGACTGTCTGGGCTCAGAGAGCGTCGGGACGCACGCGGGGTGTGTACATGTTATTGATACATCCATCGAGGGTAGCAGTGTTACAGTGTGAGTACCTAGGAGAAAGGTAGGCCCTTCGGTGGCGGGCGCCTACTTCTTAGACGACTTGAAGACCTCTGTGGAATCGTCAGCGTCGGTGTAGTATGTACCGTTGCTGATAACCCACCTTCTAGCGACTTCACCTGAGTTTTCCGTTGCTCAGTGGGTCCCCCAGGAGTCCCAGACTCAAACGCGCAATATACCGACCCGCCACTATCTGCCGTCAATCGTTGGTCGACCACTTGCACCGTCTGGAACTGCGGTGCGCGCTGTATGTGCTGGGTCTCCCCCCCGGGAAACACGTACACTGGGCGGTGGCCTTCTCGCCTCGCGACCAACGGAATGGAGACCGATTTGGACCTGCACGGTTTTCGCATGAGGTCCACAAATAATCCAGCAGACGATCTGGCGACTCACCCGAAGAGTCCGCCGCCGACTTTGCCCTCCTGCAAAGCTATATCCCGTCCCACTGTATGGAGCCCCTGGCTAACTGCTCTCACAAACTGGTCTTTTGTGGCTACATCCCCAACTCGTTTCTCGGACGCCACATGCGGGTTTCCTCTCCGACGCGGTGTAGGCGAGTTGGCGTTGTTGGCGACGGTCTTCATTGGTTTCTAGGATCATGTCAAGCATGTTGGCGACCTCGGGGAATATTCAGGCTCACCTCTGGCGAAACAAGATATTCGAAAGTGAAGTTTGTTTTTCCATGTTTGGCAAGGGCCCGCCAGGAATAGTGATGGAAAGAGGGTATAGGAAAGAAAAGGAAGATAGCAGGGAGCAGATGAGCGAAATGAGGAGGAGGGAAGTATTGCGGCGAATGGGAATGGAGGAATGATGAGGAACGACGCCAATGAAGAACGCTCCTCTCCGTCCGCAATGCGCGAAACGGCGCTCGCAAGCTCAAGGCGTTGCCGCGTGAAGATGAAAATGAAGGAGTAGGTAAGTCCCGAATTCCAGGGAAGAATTCGCGACGGAGACGCACACTGAACACATTTCGTCAGGGTAGATGCCCCAGCCGAATATCGTGTCAGTGGCTCTCAAAGCAAATCGCTGAAATGACATTGAAGAGGGTAGTGGAGGATGTTTGCCGGCTTGGCCCATCGTCGTTGGCTCGCACCAACGATAACAGGGCCATAGGGCGAGTGGGAGGGTTGTGGAGGGAAGAAAGATATTGCCAGCGCTCCAGACGATTATCAAGGCGTAAACAAATGCAAAAGATGCCACGGCGTCTCGGCGACAAAGTGCCATCCCAATTTGGACTCATCAGGTGTTCTCAATTTTCGCTCCACATGCAATCCCAAAGAGCATGGCCAACTGCGAGAAGATCAGAGTTCATCTTCAGACTTCAAATTGGACGGCCAGCTCTGTTTATCAAGGCCTGACATTTTTGGCCCATTTTTTCTTTCGATGTTTACCAAGTCAAAAATCCCACAGCTGTCAAAACGAGTTCACACAGTGCACACCTGTTTACATGCACGCTCACACAGTGCAGATGGCCGCCGTCTCACATGCTACCGTTGCCGCCCAAGCAGTTCCGAGGTACACACCATCGCGCGAAATCGGAGAGAT
The DNA here is from genome assembly GCA_029281795.1 of Mycena crocata. Taxonomy (NCBI): domain Eukaryota; kingdom Fungi; phylum Basidiomycota; class Agaricomycetes; order Agaricales; family Mycenaceae; genus Mycena; species Mycena crocata. Next base: position 12,009 of record JARJCP010000022.1, on the reverse strand, counting down.
TTTTTGAAGAGGAAAACAAGAGGAAAAGTCGAAATTCCGGGCGGGGTAATATTTCTCAACGATTACTTTCTTCACCTTGGAAGATGAATGGTTTTCCCGCGGAAATCATCCGATAGGACCCAACATATTGTTTCGTCCGTCAGGTTCAATTGGTTTCTGATCCCAGGAAGCACAGGTCCGTTTTTCCTTGGGCCCTTCAATAATTACAACCGAGATTTTCAGAGACGGATTTCCGAAATCCAGTCTTTTTGTATGGTGGCAACCAGCCCTACGCTGCAAATGGACATTCCCGCATCTCAAAATTCATCATCTGGCAGTCGAAAAAGATGATGAGTCCACAATGATTAATTATGCTTATAGCGTACTGATAATATCGGTACTGGCTCGTGCGGCAGTCAGCTGGAGAAACTTCAAGTCCTTGTGCGTGAATCGATATTTGAGCTTCTTATTGGACCCACAGATCTTATGTCGGACCGAGGTCGGAGCAAAATGCACGAATGCTGTTTTTACAGCTTCTACAGCATTTCTATACCACGAGGCATCAAGACACAGAGTTCTGTGTGGCGCAGGATGCCCCACCCATGTCCCATCTTACCCTCCACCATTTATCATACATGGCCACCAGTCGACCGTCTCAAGTCTCTGGGAAAGCGGATCCTCCGGTCCATGCAGAAATAGAGAGTTCGTTCATGGATTTTCTCCCCCTGACTTCGCTTACGCATCTCTTCTTCCAGTTATCGGTGTAACCAACAAATCTTCCCTTCACGGCGAAATCCGTTCCTTCGTGTCGATTCGATTCTCTTCACTCACCAACTTCCGCGTGAATACCAAAGTTTCGCGAACGGGGCGATGGAACCATAATTTACCCTCGTGAGCGAACCTGCCGTTTATCAGACTGCTGATTTAAAGGAACAATGGCACAAAAAAGATTGCCTCTATCGTTATTGACAGTCGTGAAACTCGAAATAAAGCAACGAAGACCTTGGATCTGGAACAAGACACTTGCGACCAGCCAGACAACTGTGCAAGACCTGCTCGATAAAATGGATCAAAATAACAGTGAGGATCTCAAATAAATACATGCCTATTCTGATTTCCTCAGCTGTTGCGATCCCCTTGAAGTATTACCGCCCTCATCTTCTATCGCCAATGCTTTCTCTCTGCATCAAAGTGGCCGATCTGGATATTGGTTTAGTATCCGCAAGATTGGCGACACTGAAACCTGGCACCTCGCCTAATCCTCACGAGCATTTCCAGCAAATACTCAGGCGACTCGAACAACTGACGAGATTTTCATCCGCAATCGCACAGGTATGTTCTGTATATATACTCTGATCGTTGCATTTGATTTACATGTAATCATGTAGATTCACCCGCTTTCCAACCTAGTTCATTCGTTGGGAAAAGGAGTTGCCCAAGTAATCCTGAACTCTGCCCACAATGGAATATGCGTTCACATTATTTTACTCAGACGATCACGGAGCGCTTTGCAACGGAAGAAAAACTATCGAAATTGATGCAACAAATGCACTCAGCTTTGGAATTCGTTGAACTAGCCGAGCCAGAAACAATCGGCGCACTTACTGACGTTGTACAGGAGATTCTAGCCTGTATTACGGAGTGGATTATATTCATCTCCGGTCGGGAACGCGCTAATCCAGGTAACATGCATATATCAAGTAAGCAATTTTAATCACCCTGCTGAGCCTTCCACAGCTCTGAAAATCATTTCGGACCACAAATTTCGGATTGAAAAGTTAGGAACGGATTTACAAGAGCTGAGGTCCAGGATGACCGAATTCTTGACTCTCGGAGTGGCTCAAAGAAACATCGAGTTGAACAGCAAAGTTCAGGAAATAAGTAAGTCATAATTGTCAACTATCTTATGGGGCCATCCTTCATATGTCGCAGATATCAGTCAACATCTGAATAGCCTGAAACCACTATCCATGGACAGCGTCGCTCCGGCTTTCGGAGGCATCTGCCTTCCTGATACTAGGACCAAGGTTATTTCGGAGCTCACAGAGTGGGCATTAGTTTCCGAGAACAAAGTCCTCTGGATGCACGCACATGCAGGAAGCGGAAAAAGCACCTTGTCTACAACGCTGGCCAATAGGTTTACGGACTTCGGAGTACTTGGGAGCTTTGTGTTCTTCAACAGGGATGTCGCGCAGCGTTCCGAGCCGTCCGGTATGATTCGAACCATTGCCTACCAGCTCGGTCGCCACCGGAAAGACATTGCAGAATGCATTCGGTCCTGCATGGAAGAACTGCCGCGCATCACGGACATGGGTTTGGACGTTCAATTTCGACGTCTGTTGGTGGAGCCTTTGGCCAAAATTAATAGTCATCGACGTGTCATTATTATCATCGACGCTCTCGACGAAGGTGGAGACGGTCCTGGCCAGGAGAGCTTTCTGTCGGTTCTCTCCAGCGGTTTATCGCAACTGCCGCACTATGTACGAGTCATGATCACGAGCCGCAGATATCCTAGCATCGAACGGGCACTTCTAAAAGTGCATGACGTTCAAGCGTTGGACCTCAACCAGGCCCCCGATATCAACGACGACATCCGCACCTATATTTGGACAAAGATGGATGAAATCAGGAGCGAACTAACGCAGAGCGGGACCCCTGCGTCTGTTCCACCGGAGTGGCCTGGAGCGGATGTTGTTGACCATCTGGTGCAACAGGCCAATGGCCTTTTCATCTGGGCTACAGTCGCTTGCTCATACATCAAGAAATACAAGCCTACTGACCGAGTCCAGACTCTGCTGTCCAATCCATCAGTACGTGCCGAAGCAGAATATTCACTCAATGGATTGTATGCAATCGCAATTCGGGATGCTGGACCGTGGAACAACAACGACTTCTCTACCGACATGCACAAGGTTTTGGCAGTCATAATAGTTTCCCAGAACCCACAGTCCACTCAATGCATCGGTGATATGCTCGGCGTCAGCAATACTCTGATAATATCCCTCCTTTCACGTCTCCAAAGCATCCTCGAAATCGACACCGACGGTCTTGTTCGTGTTATTCATCCGTCCGTTCGCGAGTACTTGGTCGACTCGATGAGGTGTGATCCTACTCTCCCCTGGTTCATCGACGAGGGCGAGGAACATGCCTTGATGGCAACTCATTGCATCCGTTATCTGCAGGCGAGGCTCAAGAGAAACATGGTGTCACATCCATCGGGAAACATCCCTCCTTCTAAGGGCCTTCCCGATGCGGTATCATATTCGTGCGTTGCATGGGTGTACCATGTTCGGAAGGTCACCCCGAATGAAGAACTTGTCTACGAAGTGCAGAAATTCACCGCGAAACATTTCTTGCACTGGTTGGAGGCCCTGAGCATTCTAGGTGAATCCAGAAGTGCTATCATCTGGCTAGACCAGATGCGGGATTGGTACTCGAAATTCAACATGGTAATTATCTTCCTTCGTTTTGCGTCAAAGATTAATATTGTGGCAGTCCCCTGCATCCAAACCAGCATTCCAGATCATGCTATACGACTGCTGGCGATTCGCGAAGACCTTCTCGAAAACTATTGAAGCCCGCCCAGCGCTGGTCTATGAGACGGCCTTACCATTTTGCCCGAAAAACACCGCGATCTTCGCGGCATTTAATTCGGATCGCCATATTACCGTCGTATCGGGAGGGTTGCAAGAATGGAGTCCTTCGTTGATGACACTAACAGGATTCTTCATGGGAATCGAGTCCCTGACCACCTCAAAGTCTGGCCACAGAATTGCCGCTGGGTGCATCAACGGGACAATTAAAGTATGGGACACCTCACAGGGAATCGAGATCTGGTCAACCCCCAAAGATCCGGGCCCACAGACTGAACATGTCATCGCAACCCAGCTGTCCTCGGACGGCACAGAGCTTGTGTACGGTCTGGTGTACGGGGAAATATATCGGCTGGACGTGGACACAGGGACTGTGCGCACAAAGTTTACTGTTCGCGACGGTTTACACGGTCTGAAAACACACCTGCATTGCGTTGCACTGGCAGCTGATGATCGGACCATCGGCTGCGGGTTTCAAGATGGCAAGGTGCAGTTATGGGATGGGGAAACTCGAAAGCCACTCACTCCCCTACTCCACGGGCATGACGACGAAGTCAACTGCGTCGCATTCTCCTACGATCAACAGCGGATTATATCGGGCTCCAATGACAGGTCTATTCGTTTGTGGAACCGAAATGGTTACCACGAACACACGTTCCTCGGCCACAGTGGTTATGTGAACTGCGTTGCATTTTCTCCGGACGATTCCCGGGTTGCATCGGCCTCCTCTGATGCAACCCTGAGAATTTGGGATGTTTCCACGGGATCCGTCCTCGTTCAGTGCAAGCACCGCCAAGATGAACTGCTCTATTCAGTGTCATTTTCAAACAAGGGCGACCGCGTCGCAACGGGAACCCATCTTTGGGCGATCAGGATTTGGGATACTCAAACTGGCGCGGAATTGATGTCTCCGCTCGTAGGTCATCGTGGTTACGTTGCAGCATTAGCTTTTGGCTCCGACGACAAAACGATTATCACAGGGTCGGGAGATTCGCATGTGCGGATATTTTCTTTGGAACGAAGTCAGTCAGAGGTATCCGTTCAGCCGGGACACACGAACTTCGTTAACTGTGTCGCAATTGCCCACGACAAGTCCTTCTTCATATCCGGCTCAAATGACCATTCGATAATCGTGTGGAATACGCGGGATGGGCATGCTCTGTTCCCGCCATTGCTGGCCCACAATGACGGAATTGTTGCAGTCGATGTCTCGCCTGACGACACAATGCTTGCATCTGGTTCCCGAGATGGCCACATTTTCTTGTGGGATCTACGGACTGGCAAAGTACACGGTCCGCCGCTCGTGCACACGGACCAGATTATTTCTGTCAAATTTTCGGCTGACGGCTCGAGGCTGGCTTCCGTCACGAAAGAAAACACATTGACACTGTGGTGTATCGCGCAGGCCAATATACTCCTTGGGCCTTTCCTACACCCCGGTCGAACCTGTCAAGCGGTGGCATTTTCGCACGATGGCCAGCAAGTTGCTGTACTTTATGATTATGTCCCTGAGGACTGCTTCGGTCTCGGATTTACGATCAGAGACGCAATTGACGGGACCCTTCTGTTCGAGACGACAATTGATAGCGACGTCGATGGAGAGGAGCTCTATGCGGTGAAGATGGAATATACCGCCGACGACAAGCACCTTGTTATCTGGTACGGCCTCTCATTTACTGCCCCAGATGAGGTGTTCATCCGGGCGTTCAATGCTGCGACCGGCACGGAATACACCTGCCAATCGGGGTCCCCAACAATCTCGGAATTCAACAGACCTGTAGCTGTCGACATGCAGATAATTCAACATGGGGCTAAATTCGCAGAACTACCACTTGACTTGGATTTCATGGGGGATATAATATCTTGGGCCTCCACGGACGAGATGATAGTTGTCGGGACGCGTTCGGGAGAGGTGTATTGTATCAGTCTCACGAATCAGTAGTAAAGTAAGTGATATCTCGAAGTTCACGCTGTTCACAGGTGAACACCACACACATAGGAGCCTATAACTTATATGCGTTGTCTTTTATCTCCACTTCAAATTAAATTTGGCTTTCGACCAGAGTGAGTACGATGCGCTGATGAAATGATGGCCGGCATCGATCCCTTCAACTTCACTGGATCCAGTAAGTGCCTTTGTCTCAGCATAAAAATTCAACATGGTCAGCTGAAAGCCAGGGGCTGGCCTCTCAGCGTGTAACATAAACGCTACTACTAACATTGCAGTCTTGTTGTCTTCAAGGAACCTTAGAAGGCAATATAAGACGCCTCGCGATTGCTGATAAAGAGACCCATAGCCCCTGAAATTAGGTAACAGTTCACAATATTCAACTCGTGTTGGTGTTTGGCGCATGTCTGTGGTCAATGGAGCCATCCAGCCGCGATTAAGAACATCGACCCCGTTTCGATTTGGGGGCAGGACATAGGCGCTGAGCGAGCGGTTTTTTTCTGCCGCTGGCTTGCAGTAACTGCCGCAATGATACTTGCCTAGTTAGGCCGGCGGTACATTTCAGATACGGCTCAACGAGAATATGATACACCAAATCAGCAAGACACAATGCATACTGGGTACAGATTTGAATTATAGGTACAACAAGCGTGAGTTACATGTAAATTTTTGACAGCGATTGATAATCAAAAATAGATGTTGAAACAAGGCCACGTCTGGCTACCTCCCGTCGCTGCGCACACCGCTCTGCGAGTATCCTGTCTCAGGCTCCGGCGAGGGCCACTTCGCGGGCGCGAGCCTCCAGGAGGGCCCGCTGGGCGGCGTGGAGTGCGCTGACCGATCTGACGCGGAGGCGGAAGGCGGAGTCGTTTGTGCGCTCCTGGTGGGCGAGGACGTCGGCGTGGGGTGTGAAGCCGGTGCGGCGGAAGTCGAGGATGGAGAGCGTGAACTGGGAGCGAGATTACTTCGGGAGGGTGTGTAAACTATAAATGACGAGTTGGGCGGAGGAATGTTGGAGGTCGAGGGCGGAGAGTACGGACGGGATGCGGTCGCAGATCCGCAACTTGGCGAGTTGGAGTGGAATGGGTTGAAGGAATTGAGTGGGACGGCGACGCTCAGTGGAGGGAGGGATACCAGCGCCGCCGGAGCTGAGAAGGGTGAAGGAATGGGAACCCCGTGGTTGCGGTAGTGACGGCGCATGTTGCTGTTGACGTTGAAGGCGCGGCCGCAACCGGGGTGTGGGCAGCGGAAGGCTGAGTGGGTTGTTAGATTGGGATTCAGTTGGAGTGCGAAGAAAGGATCAAAGAAAATAACACGAGACGTTCAGTCGGTTCAATGCGGATATGCCGAGGTTCAACTTTGAACAGTCGGCATATTCAACGCCACCTCGAAAAAAAACGTAAGGCAAAAGCTAGAAGCTGAACGGCATGCATGCAAGAAATAGATAGAAATCGAAAGCCAAAAAAACTCACGCGTAGCGCCTGTATGCGTGTTGACGTGGATGCGGAGGCTACTCGGCCGGTTGAAGCGCTTCGCGCACGTCGGACACACGTGTCTTCTACCCTCTCCCAAGCTCGCGTATCCATCATCCGCGTCTCCATCATCCCCGTCTTCCTCCCCAATCTCTCCATCGGCTTCCGACGGGCCCGAGCCGGAAGAAGCAAGGTGCGTCAGCGACGGGGATCGCGGATCGCTCTTCAGGACGTCGAACGAAAAGTTGGACCCACGGTGGGGGAGCTGCGGTGCAACGATGTAACTGGGAGCGGGAGAGGGAGCAGGGCCGCGGATGAGGTGCTCCGGGAACATGTCGTGGATGCTGGGAAGGACCACCTGATTCCGCGAATATGTGGTTGAATTTGACGCCATGTTGTGATTTTGTTGGGGATGAACAGGGATCAAGTATAGGGCGAGTGGCAGAGACACAACCACCCATCCAGCGCTTCGCGGTCTTATATAGGCTGGGGTGCAGGTGTATTATGTAGTTACAGGAGAGGATCGAGCAAGAAGAGGCCGGTGTGTGCGCTGCCGCGGAGTCAAGTCAGCATTTGTACATCACCGCGTCGATCTGCGGCAGCGCTTGCCGCGGAGATGGATCCACATCCAGAATTAAACTGGGTTGCCGGCGATTGTGCGATATACTGTGTTCATTTTACGTGTACATGTCCGAACTGTTTGAATTTTCAGGTTGAATTTTTTCTGTTCGGTGTTCTTTGCGTTTGGTCCGACTGCTTTTGCACCCTCCGAGAAGAAAACAAAGCACAAAGCAAACCGAAGCTCCGAACAAAGCTCTCAGAAGCTCGCAACCGGATGATCGACGTGTGACGTGGGCGTGCACGCCAATTAAAGTAATAGACGCCAATCCTACTCCACAGACGCCAATCCTGGTATGTATAGCGGAAGGACTGAGATTGTCGGTGGCGTTGGTTACAAGCACAATTATACTGTGGCGTCTAATACAATCGCCTCATCTCCGCCCCTTCATTAAATTCATGCAGCTTTCTTTCGTCATATCACTGCCATAATGTCCATTTATCCTTCACCATGCGGTTCCCTTTCAATAGGGAGGGATTAAATCCTACATCTGCGCTTGGAAGTTGACACGACGGACGCCCTTATTTCTGTCGGCGCTGGTTTGTGCCCGAATGTCCTGTCGAGGAATACGCCGCTGCTATAGGGAATCATTGTCTATTTTATCATGGCCATGGCGTTTTTCATTTCGTCTGCTCATGGCACAAGCAATGACCGCGGATTGAATCAAGATCGGTCGCATTAAGGAAATGAATGAATTGTATATGTATTGCTGAACATACACCGGAACTGTTGTTCCAGCCATTTGTGCCGAGTTCGAACGGATCTGAAGTTGAACAGCTTGGCGGCCATCATCCGGCCATCAATGAACGATCGATTTTCATCAGGGCGCATCAGCGCATCAGCGGCGGTGTAGATCGCCGGAAGTAAAGTTCAACCAGAACGCGGAAAAAAAATGGCGACACGGTATAACAGTATCAGTAATATGCTCTCAGTGTAACTGATTGACTACCTGTTGAATCCTCAACGGAAAAGCCAACTTCACGCCATTTGCCATCGGTTTCAGGTTGGTTTACGTAAACTTTACCATTGCTTCTCATCGATCAGAGCGAGGTCGGTGGATTTCACTAGTTTTCCACTCCTTAGGGATTCTGCATAGATGCTCAAGTCTTGATCTCATCGCCATGGGAGCTTGGTGCAGAACTGACGATGAACACCTCATTCTGTGTAAGCAGAGCAAGTCCGCACAATGAGCGGTGAGAATTTGATGTCGGACCGCGAATATGACTGACTCACCGTGAGATTCCGGTGGCTATACATATCACGACTGTTCCGGATTCCTGTGAGTAAAAAAGTCAAAACAGCCTGAGCTTGCCCATTCTGAGTGTGTTTGTGATTCACGGTGGTGATGGCAACTCCGCAGCCTCTTGCTTCTTGCCACGACAACACCGCTCGCGACTCGTCCCCAGCATGGTCCTCTCATCCCTTCGGAAGATGGCGTCTCGCGCTGTCCTCCGCGACAAATCGAAGGAGGGCACAGATTCGGTCGAATCGACGGAATCGCCCAGACTCCCACCGGAGCTTGTGCGCGAGATCTTACTGGAGATCGATCCCACCGTGCTCACCGACATGAGCCTGGTCTGCAGAGACTGGAGTGATTATGCACGGCCCCTCATATTCTATCGGCTGTGGATATCTCTGGAAAACGTCGGCCGCTTCGTGCGCTTATTTAAGTCACCCAGACGGGTGACCTTCGACTCACACGTGCGCGAAATCGTACTGGATCCACACGTAGCACTTGGCCAGGACTGGTGTGCGCCCGAGCTCCTCCCGAAAATTGTGGCAAAATTCCCTCATTTTACGACGCTCACTACATTTGGATTTGTGCCGAACCCCGAGGTACTCGAGTTGGATGGCGCCTTTCGCGCGGTCACCCGCCTTGAGGTGAAAGTGAAGGCTAAATTATCGCCCGAATCTTTTACGAGCTTCGTCGCGACGTTTCCTCGGCTGGAGCAGTTGAAAGTCACCCTGCCCCACCGACCTGGTCCCGTTCCTACGTTCCCTCCGGGTAGAGAACCCCCGACACATCTAAACGAGCTGGACCTCGATAATCCCTTCATTCTGCATTGGATCGACGCTTCGAATCCCAGACCCAGCATCGCATCCCTTTGCTTCCGTATGTCGCGGTCCCAGACCGTTCCAATCGCAGTAGAAGCGATTGGTTCCCTATCATCATCCTTGCACTCGTTCGACCTGACTCTGCCGAATACCGCCACGGGGAGTAAGTGCAATTCTCAACTACAACGCCAACTTATGCTAATCTTGGGCCTCTTGTAAGCCGCATTTCTAAGCATCGATCGCTTGAACCTTCGCTCCCGGCTCCGCACGCTGCATCTCCGAGCAGATCACACGCAAGCGGCCGAAATACTTCTCAAAATCCTCTCCGAGCCGCACCTCGACACCTCTCGGCTCAAGGAGATATCTCTGGATTTCCAGGTCTCCGACGCCGACCAGCTCGTACCGATATTGCCCCCATGGGACGCGTTGAACACGGCGCTTTCCGCGCTTCCCGCTTTATGTCGACTCACGATGAGCAGATTGATTTGGAACGAACCCTTGGGCTCAATAGAGCGCGTAATTCTTCGAGAAGCTTCCCGTCGCCTGCAGTTTCCCCGGTCTCCAGACGTGAAGGTCGCAACTACTGCTCCACCCCTGCGCCTTAATCGGCGAGGAGCCGGGGCGGGTGATCACCTGCCAGCCCACTATATCTACTATTGAGGTACAAGCCCTTGCCGTACCTCTCTAACACTCGGAGATCACGACACGTACACTCTCTTGCTTTTATAATCGTATCGGTGCGGTTAAACTTAACCACGTTTGAAGAAGTACAGTAGATGTAGCATTAATTATCGTTCGTGGAATTTAGTCTATTTAATGTTTCCTAGAGTAGAAATACGTACCCAGTAGAATCTGGCAAGGGGGGGGGGGGGGGGGGGGATTTATTATACTCGCGTGGTCCAAATGTCTGAACAACGAGTTTACCGAAGACAAACAAGAAGTAATGTACGGGTGGTTATCCTTACATAAAAACTCCAAGATGCCAATGGAGCACATACCATTCCAGGGGGTCGATCAAACAAGACGCTCACCTACCGTAGACTGGCCGACCTCGTCGTCGAGGCAGGACTCCAGTTAAAACCTCGTGGGACCTGACCTCACAGCACATAATGCTAGAGTACAGGAGGGGTCCCCCCCTCCCAGGTAAAATATCCCCGGAATCCACCAGTTACGGCATGTGTAAGCCCGACATGGTACTTACAACGCGCACGGACTCTTACGCACTGCCACACTGCTTACATTATCAACCTTTCTTGTACCTGTACCACCATCTGCCTGGCGCTCATCGAATATACGCTGGTCCTCTTGATCGTTTGCCCTCTCGAGTCTCTTCTAGTGTTCTCGCCTTCTTGATCTCAAGGCGAGCTTCCACTTTTTTTTCAATTTCCACCACCGTATCTATCGTACCGCCGTCGACATCACGGTGATCAAGATCTTCGCCCTTGGCGTGGATTTTGCTCCCGTTTTGCTCCCGCTGTAGACCGTTCCCCTCGGGGATACCTCCGCCCACCGTTCACTGTTCACTGGAGTTCTACGAGCTCAACGATACCGTTTTCTAGGTGCCACGTCACCCACTGCACACAGCCACCGTACCCGCAGGCATTCAATCTGCCGTCCTCTCGCACTCCGTCCACTCCGCACCCTCTGATAACGAGGAGTACAGCACGCAAAACGCAGGGTTCTCCCGAGCCTGAACCGTCCACGGCGTCCTCCCCCCTCTCGCCTCCTCCACCAACTCCTCCTCGTTCTCCCTCCCCAGCTCTTCCTCGTTCTCCCTCACCCCCTCACTCGCCGGCTCGCCATCCCCCTTCTCCCACCTCCTCATCTTCAGACTCCTCCTCCGACTTCTCCCCACCAACAATGTCTTCTTCCACCGAACCCACCGTCATTGCAGTACCGGGCAAGCAGCCGTCGCTGACCCCTGGCCAGCTTACGCCCGGTATCCTCGCCAACTATGAACGTGCTTGCCGTAACTATTTCAACACCAAGGATATCGCACCTGAAAAGCAAGTCGCCGTCATTATCGGCGGGCTACAAGACACCCACATAGTTGATTGGCTGACACCCGAGGAAGAGGCCGCCCGCGTCGTGAAGCTCAAGTTCAAAGAGTTCATGACCGAGGTCCGCGCCCGCTTCCTCGACGCCAACTGGGAGTCCAAGGCCCGTACCGAATTGCTCAAGTGCTGCATGCGTGCAGACGAATCATTCCTCGATTTCCACACCCGTATTGTAAACTGCCACTCGCTGCTCATCGGCACGCCGTCCCAGCTCGACCCCACCCGGCTCCAGCACACGATCGAGGCCGGGCTCCTTCCCGACCTGCTACGCCGCCTGAACAAGTCC